>OY720421.1:22199979-23431141 GCA_963082815.1 Melanotus villosus
AGGCAAAGCACAAGGGTGTTTGTTATCTTCATCGTGGTGTTCCCTGTAGGCTAACTTCTGTGTTAAGATAACCGTTTACTAACTCATTTTCGTCGTGCTCGAATTACGTTTAGGTCGAGAGCTAACCAAAATTCTAATGTTTAAATTTTTTGTTGGTTTGTAAAAGGTCACTGCTGCGAATGTTAAAGCCACAGTGATTCAGATTTCTGCGGAGGTTACATTTTTTTATAGATGGATTTTTCATAATTTGTTAACATACATTCAAAGTATTTCCTACACGAATGTCATCCTTTAATAATTATTGTGGTGTTCAGGGATCAAATTACAAGCGCATGTTCAGGTTTAATCAGGCTTTTATCATTTTTTAATGGTTTTTCAGTATTGAATATTGTTTGTCTAATAAACTCGAATCTTACAATCTGAAATTTTCCTTTAATTCCAACAGTTTGTTTCTCGAAAGTTCAAGTTTTTATTCTTATATCCACTTCGTTTTCAGAAAAAATTCTCGAATTGAATATTGTTTTGTTTTTATTTAATAACATCTAAGTAAATACTAAAGAAGCTTGAAAAGTAGTACTTAAATGGAATTCTTTGATATGTATGAAGGTTTTACTGAAATACAGAGCGGCTAAGATTTGTAAAGGTTAGAGGTTGTTTTCGTCGGTTTTCTACGCAGTTTCAAGCCTGTCACTTCGAATTATATAAGGTTGGTGTTAGTAAAACAAACTTTTACATAAATATACCCTTTGAGAATATTATTGAAAGGCAACATCTTACACGTAAAGTGGAGAATTCCACAAGTTTACCACTTAACTTCCTACATTCTTGCAAGTTTAATGAAATTCGTACTTTTGTAAAATATTGATGGAAAATCCAAGAAGCTTAAATTAGATTGTAGGTTTTGGTTAAGGAAATGGCAGTTGAAAGGTTTGGAAAATTAAAAGGCTTTGAAATGAAGACGAGAAATTAGAGATATTAAGGTTTTCCTGTTATAAATATTTGTTAACGAAGAGTTATGAACAATAGTGAAATCGAAGGTGTGGGAAGGATAGCGAACAAGAAGAGAAAAGAGATGAAAAATCAGAAGAATATAGAGAGTAAAAACAATGAAGAAAAGTAGGAAGAAGCAAGGGAAGAAGATTGAGGGGTTGAAAAGTGTAAGAAAGGAATAAAAGAGAAAGCAAGAGGAGGGAGAAGAAGAAGAACAGATGAAGGTAGATCTAAAAACTGAGAATAACAACTTTACAAAACCAAAAAGTCACATTTAAAAAATAGTTTTTAAAGTATTTATTTCGCCTTCAATTGCTAAAAAGCTAAACAAGTGAAACTGAACTACTAACAGGGTAACCTTTCAAAGGAAAATCTATATCCGTTTACAAACGAACTAAAGCTTTTTATGAAAATAAAAAATAAAACGCGTCCCAACTAATATTCAAAAGGTAATTTTCGAACAGAGTCGCCAAAATTTCTTCAGATTAAAATGGAATAAAAACTTAAAACCAATTAGCTGATGAATAAATCATTCCCAGATTGTGATTAATTTTTAAAAACAAGCTTTCTAAAGGCAATGCGCGTCGTAATATTGTTGAAAGCGTAAAACAGCATGAGATGCACCATATGGTTGGTTAATAATGGAAACAAAGGCTAATTCGGATTGTCGTAATCAGGAATGATTGTACAGGTAGATAGGTATTTTTTTCCGTTAACGTCAGTTTAATTGGAAGCAAATCAATGTGGAAGGAAATAAAAGGATAATGTTACTGTTCTCATAACGATTGGTGAATTGATGAGCGCACTTCGAACTCAAGCCTACTTTAATAAGCTGAAAGAGCATTATTGGAATGAAACCAATTAAATTAAAATTTAGGAATTTACATTATTAAAGAATATTAAATTATGGATGTCCAACACCTAACGGTATAATGGATATTTTAGATTAAATAAAATAAATGATTAATAGAGTATTGTTGTATAAGATCCCATATTTTTAAATGTTTCAAGGCCGTTTCCACCGAATTTACGTAAAATTTAAGCCCAAAAAATCGTAGTAACAGTGCTCGATTTAAATCAAGCTTAAAATTTTCAAAATATGTGACGAAGATGGCCCTTGGGAAGGCATGTTTAAAATACTAGTTTAATTAATTTTCTTTTTACGGACAACAGCCGAATGTAACAATACTTTGCCTCTTTTTGAATGTTTGAATAGGATAAATACTCCTATTAGGTCTTGTTTTATAATCCTGATTGTCATTAGCTGCAACTAAACAAGATTTAAAAATATTAATGCTTCGGATACTATGAAGAACTAATGGCAAAACACGTAATAGCAAACAAAATCGCAGTTACTTATTGAATTTTAATTTATATTTAACGCGGTAAAATCATATTTACAGTGCGGGCATTTTGAAACTGTTATTGCCAGAAGTGATAATATTAAGACAATGAGAAATATTTTCGATTGAAAAATGATCCTCGCCGCTGTTTTAGCGTTGGTTGGTTGGAATATGAGGGATGAGGAGGGATTAGAAACCACTAACACTGCAGTCTTAAGGCTTATTGTGCTACTCATCATTCACTTATGCAGTAAAAAGGTTTGTCGTTGTTATCAGGTTTAATAGCCTTTTCACTAGATTCTGTATCTAGTTAGAGTTTCTCGGAAGTTGGATCTTTCATTCGAAACTGATATGGGAGGATATTTCGCCCTCCTCATTACAGTCTGCACGTGGGTTCTCCACGAGAAATTCCCATTTTGTGCATGTGTTCCCGTAGGTTACAGTGACCGGTTATCAGTCCTGTCACTAGCCTAATTTGATGCCTGCTTAATTGCAATATGTCCTGTAAGTTCTTTGGGTGGTGTATTTATCATAGACTTGTTATGTCTAAGTCCCTCCACCCAATTTCAGTGGTTTTGGTGCTGTTTTTATATCCAATTAGTTAGCCACCTGTGGATTGTGAATTTGGTGATTCCAAATACCTGTTCAGGGCTAGAAAAAGTTGTTTCTAATCCCTTTTTTACATCAGTTTTTCCTTGCTTTGTATCCCCTTATGTCGCGACACCCATATAATAGTTGTTACTCTGTTGTGCTTTGCAAGGGTTCTAAGGTTTTGCAGACAGTCCCAGATTAATTTAGAATTGAACTGGTAGCCAGCCAGGGTTTTTAAAGCAGCCTGACTATCTGTTAAAACAAGGATATATTCATTTTTATAATTCTTTCTTATGTTCTTTTGCAGACAGACGTCCAGTGCTTGAGTTTCTGCTTGGAATATTGTGGCATATTTTCCGTATATTTATATTCCATCACCAGTACTACCTACTGTCAGTTTTGGAACCATCTATGTAGCAGACTATTCTTATTGTCTGACTATGTCTTTGTGCATGCCCTTCATCCCAGTCAAGTTGAATGCGAAAGGGTTTATTAATGCCTTGCCGTGTAGGCATAGTGTCACTGCTCATCTCTGATGATAAGATGGTGACAGTGAGAATAATCCTGATGTAACCAAGAATAGGTCTGTTTTGCCAAATTCCACGATGCTTTAGCCTGTATTAATTAACGTTAGGGCAACTCACAGAAAATTTATGTGATAGAACTTTAATAAAAAATTTGAAAAACAACAAACTCATTAACTTTTGGATTAATCAAAAGAAAAATTTTAAAGGAAATTTAAAATGGAAGCATTAAATTTTTATACTACTTTCACAACTTATTTGTTGAAAAATAATTTTCGTCAATGTTGTAGTCGAAGAAGAAATATAGAACAGATTAATTAAGGGGGAACCCAATTTACGTTTAAAATTAAGTGACACACAGGCAGATATAAAGAAATTGATATCTAACAGGCCCACATTTCGCAGTAAGTTTTCTTCATTACTCTTAACATAATATAAAGTTTTACATGATTACTGTGGTACTTAGTAACTTGTTTTTAACATGAAAAACATTAGGTTTCTTAGATCATTGCGCAGTTTTTATATTAATAGCAAAAACATATAATTTGCAACATTATTATGTATTTAACCCTTTTTGTATTATTATCTTTTTTAATCGAAAATAAATATTAAAACAATAAAATAACATATGTAAAGATCAAACAAATATTAATTTTAATCTGATCAAAACAATTTTGTCAAAATTATAGACCTACAAAATCGAGGGCTTTCCATTTTTTCTGTCCTTATAGGTATTTTGCCAACAACTTATAAACATTGTAAATTGAGCAAGTAAAGTAAGTATTTCAGAGAGCTCTATCTTCGTTTTCTGTTAATTTTGGTAACAGAATTTAAAAATGCCAAGAAGCAGTCCACAACAAACATTCAGAGAATGTTTCCACTTCTAAGAATTCTAATGAGTAAACAATAAATTACAAGTTTAATGAAAAAATACTATTTTGTAGCATGATCTTTTGAAAAAGAAACTCGAATTTAAGTCAATGACTGTTATAACTTACAAAGTACAGAGGTGTTATTTCATTATTTCTTTTTTCTGCTTAAGTTAACGTTTCGCTTCTACCCTTTTATGTTAATAATCTTAGCTTTGGAGCTTTTACGGAATGAAAAGGCGAAAGCTCACGTAAATTATTGATTAGACACTATTCAGGCACTTCATAAAAAGCAAAACGTTTCACCAAATTGAAGCTTAAAATATGGCTAAATTTTACATTTGTAATAAAATAAATTCAGAATCTTCAGGATATAATTGCTATTCAACAATTTTAGAATAAAAAGTAATCGGAGTTATGCTAAATCATTAAAATCACAGATAAGTTCGGCAAAATTAAATTTTCCTTGAAGATGATCAGCCTATACTGTTTGAAACGTTAATCAAATAGATTCACTAGAAATAATCTAATGGTTATTAGCTTATGAGTTAATTCATTTCATTTTAAAGAATAATAAAATAACTGGTGAGCTGAAAACTTTGATGCGAATTATAGGTATTTTTTTGGGTTTATAACTAATCCGGTTTAATAAACAAACAACCGTGGGTGGTTCTGCTGAACTTTCGAGCTTACTTCAAACAGTAATATTAGTAAAAGGCGAAGGAAATTTAAAATTCAGATTTTCACGGTTGGTTGTTATTGACAAAGCGTAACAGACGGAGCAACGCTAACGCATAAATATTGGTTTCAATACCGGCTGATGGGTTTCAATTAATTTATTCAATTAATTTTGTCTCCCAGGACACCTTTGAAGCGGTATTGTGCATTTCAGTATCAAGTGGCTTAAATTGATAAGACGATTACCTTTCATGGTTTCTCATTTACACGTTCAGCCTTAAGCTTTTCAAGATTTTCGTTGCTAACTACATCAAAGTATCAAGAATTTTTTAAAGATTTTCGTGGTAAATTCGGAAAGCACCGAAGCAAGGTATTTTATTTATTATATACTACTGTAACTGCGGAACTATTACTTAATAAAATATTTAAACAAACACAAACGAAGAAGTTTAAGAATCTTCTCAAAGATTATTTTGAACTTTCTATTTTTTTATATTAAAGTTTGATTGCTACGAATTTTGTAAGGTATCAAAATTTTTTTAATGATCTAAACTTTTAACAAGGTAAAGATTAGCATATTCAATTAACAACTGCTTTTTAAAGAAATTTCTGATAAACATTGAGATTTGGGAGGAACTAACAGGTAAGTCCTTAGAAACATTAATTGCATTCAATTCTAATTTACGATAGGAAATGAAGCTTGGGTAGAATGAGAAGAAATTTCCGTAAGATAATGGTGATATTAAAGCTTCTTCTTTGACTTAGCTTTAATTTTTTAAACAACAAAGACAGTTTGAGAGGGGAAGGGAATAACCATGTTTGTAATAAAGCATGTTTGAGGCGGTGCAATTTTAACACGAGAGGCAAACATCAAAGTAAATCTGAAGAACTTTTATGATTTTTTTGATAGGTAAGTTTCCTGAATTTTAAAGATTTTTAAATTCGAATACTGTCCGCTACTGAAAAAAATAAGAAAAAAATAGAGAAACCCCTATAAACTTGACGTAGAACGAAAACTTTAGTTATTTACTTCTTTTTAAAATTAGTTCGAAAATATTTATTTATTTCTTATGCTTTTCTAAATAAACCACCCAGAAGTTTTCAGTGTGGTCATAATTTGGCTTCAGAAAAAACATTTACTGCAGTAAAAAAAAACTTCTGAAATGTTCAACTTTTCAAAACCCATATTTTCAGTTAAAATTAAAATCCCTTGTTTTAATACCAAAGGGTTATTTGGAGTGGCTTTACTTCACAAAGTTACTTAATATTCTGTTACGTTTTATTTTAAAAATAAACAAACTTTCCAGCAATAATATTTTGGTATCGAATACGTTTGTTTCAGTTAAACTTGCAACAAAAACTTAGGTTGTCCTTAGCCTAGTAAACCAGTTAAACATTTAATTTTAATGGGAAGATAGACCATTATAAATTTAGATACATTTGTGTATTGATTAAATACTGACATTTTTATAAATCCACCGAAAATTATATTCGAGGACGAGTTTATACTCAAAATATAAGACACAAAAATTGCATCAAAAGTAAAAATATAAAATAAATTCTGGTTAATCTGCTTTGCTAATGTTAATTCATAAATCGAGCGTTTTAAATAATTAATCAGCAATGTATATTTCAAACCTTTAATTTATTTCATGTGCTTCATAAAAACTGATCAGTTTGCGCATGCTTTTAAACAACCGTGGCCTGAAATTCAGATTTTCCAAGATTAATGACAAAAATAATTCACTTTCATCGTAGATGAAGTTAAATCCACTATGAAAAATTAATAATCCGGGTATAAATTACTAGATTACTTAGATAAAATCAATGATAACTAATCTATAATCCTTCAGTTCAGATAAAATACAGTGAAACCATACTTTCATTTATTCTTTGAAATCGTCGAAATTTCTAATTTTTTTATGACATTTTTTTGTAAATACAGTTCTTAGTCACGATTCGACTGACTGAATGTTCTGGACATTTCTGGAAACTTAGATTAAAGTCTGCGATTTATTATTATTATTATTATTATTATTAAAATGTGGTCGTATAAAAATTGGAGTACGTGGTCGATAAGCATTTGTTTGCTTGTGAAACGCTTTTTACGAACTTATCTGATTTATGTCACTTCAAAAGGGATAGGATGCAAATACGGTTTATTTGCGAAAGCCAGCACTTTTCTTTAGCCTGAGGAAAACGAGCTTTAAATCGTTGACATTACGATGGCTGTAATAAATGTAGGATTAACGGTCTGGTTATTTTCGGAGCGTTTTTGATTAATTTAAGATATTAATTCAGCTTAATAAACCGTCTGTAGATAACGATCTAGGTGTTAAGCTGTTTTGTAAATTCTCTGTGAAGAATTAAATTAATGATAATGGACGACTTAATGTATTTATGGTAAACAGGATTGCATGACCCTTTGAAGCAATAAAAGTTTTATTTTTAGATAGGTTGTTTTGCATTTGTATGTAGACTGAACTATTTACGTAGTTCATTGTGCAAAATACGAAAGAAAACTTGTAAAATCTTGCCATAACGATTATTCGTATAAAGGGAAAACCGGTGAATTGGGAAGAGGGAGAAATGGGGTGTAAGCAGTAAACTGTGATGTAAGTGGTACGGCGACAACTATTCACATCCTACCATAAAACAAGACACGAACAAGACAGTGAATGTAAAGGCTCCAAGGAGAAATAAAATGAAGGTTGAGGTTTATCCAGAGGACTCCTTTATTTATTTATAACGTCTATTATTGCGAAAACTCGACCGACAACTGCCTTTGATCGCCATATTTTTCAACGACAACCGACGTATAGCAGAAATCCTATATGTTAGATCTTTCATATTCCAATTTAATGCTGGTCGGCAGCCAAATTCTCCAGGGCTTAAAAGTGCTGTAGCTTTGCACCGAGATTACTTTTTTTTTAGCGACAATCAAATTAAAACGAGCCATTGCAGTCGCACTCCTCCCACGATTTAATCTTTGTTCGATCTTGATACGGCCTTGTTTGAGATATAATTTTCTCGAGAAAATTGCAATCGTGTGGTTTTCAGTGCGAGTTTAACGAGGCAAATTGCTTTAAATTTGATTTTTACACCAACAACACCGTTACTGTAGTTTTTTTTTTATAATTCAATCAACGGTGGTTTTGCTTAAACGCATATTTGGTCAAAGCAAACACTTAAACTGCCCCAAAAGTCCACTTGGTTTGTTTGTCTTTCACCGAACGTAAAAAAAACTCGGTAGTTAACACCGAACGATAAAATGTTTTACGATACTGCTGTTGCACGAAATTTGCCAATCAAATCACATTTTGTTAAAAGCCACTTCTTAGTTGGTTTCGCGCTAGTTTAAGTAACCTTGACTTTTTTGTGGGAATATATAATGAACAGAAAATGTGGGAAAACTTTTGACATTAACACTTTTCAGGCCGTAGTCCTTGTCAGTTTTTGAATTCTGAAAGAACTTAATTGGGAGACACCCACTTCAAAGTTAATCAGTTTGACGGACGCTTTGTCTTTTTTTGTTAGATAATTTAAACGCCGTGACAGGAGAGAAGAATAATTTGTCTAATTTTAGGGAAAATGGATGAATCGGGGAAAGGTCCTTAGTTATATTCAAAGTTTTCGGAGCAGACGATAGAACAATAAGTTTTTTTTATAGGTTCATCGATCTCAGCCAGAGCCTGGGTTTTAAAGCCTTCATTTTAGTGTGCCCATTTTATCTTGTGCCCCTTAACAATTTTAGATAGGCAACCCATACTGCTTTCATTGGGTTGCACCTGACGTGTAGTGTGTGTTGCCTATCAGCGTTAGTAAGGGGTTTACAAAATAAAATTGACAAATTAGAGATTCGCCTTTGGTATGAGCAATTATTTTTTTCAATGTTTCGAAGACTGCTCGGCGCCTTACTTTTGAGAGATATTTATTTTAATAAATATTGCTTAAATGAAGTTTGCAATTTGTAATTTGTGACGCCAAATTTGAACATCATTGTTGATTACTATTACGTCAGTTCATTTCCTAGTAAAGATCTAAAACTGAAACCTCAATTACAATGTGTAACAATTAGACAAGAGAAACCCGTATTATTAAAGTAATTAAAAACTGAAAGAAACAAAAGTAAATTTGTATATTTTTAACCAAATATCTATGAAACAGCGTACGACATACATTTTTATTATGTGATATTCTCATTTTAGAAAATACAAAAAAGACTCCCACATACGTTTTTTGTTTATGATATACCATGATTTTATGAAAAACAAATAAAGAAGAAAATAATTACGTCTACTTCAATGCGTTGCCAAATTATTGGATATTTTATTGCCTCTACAGTAGAGTTTGATATTTTATCTTAGGGTTAAATAAATAGTCAGCAGACTATGCAGTTTATCTTAGTAGGCTATTTAGTCCTCATGGGAGGGATTATAAAGTATGATCAAAATTTCTGTTAATCAAGTATGGCCGTGGAAGTGTAAACCAACGCATTTAAAATTGGCTTACATATATTTACTTCCAACTACCAAATTTTATTAGAATATTATATTGAAATTAACGAATTCACACATATTTAGTTTGAAGTAAATATATGTAAGCCAATTTTAAAGGTGTTGGTTTGTACTTCCACGGCCATACTTGATGAACAGAAATTTTGATCATACTTTATATTATGCACTACGAATATCGAATATTTTAAAGCCAATTATTAGACATTCCGAATTTTAGAGATTTAGGGCCATATTCATAGACAGTATTTAAAGTTAGTAGGGGTTTAGTAGATATTAAACCAATATATTTAATATTTGTTGCTATAGCAATTAGTAAAATCTAACTTTAAACACTGTCTATGAATATGGCCCTAAATTTTTAAGCATAAGTTATGGAAAAAATATGTTCGTGTCTGATTAAAAACTTTTAAAATTAAAGTTTCGTAAAACAAAATTATATAATTTCAACTCTTTGTTCTTCAGGCTTTCCGCAACTGAATTTTAGGATTAATTTTTAATGATAATGTACGGGTTTTGATGGCAGTTCCATAATAAAATAATGGCAGAAAGTAATATAAATACTAAAACACGTAATTTAAAGGATAATGTCCTCTGTTTCATTAATTTAATTAAGTTACCTTTTAAGAGTGCGTAATTCTACAAAAGTTTTATGTTCTCTGGGTAGTCCAATAAAACCGTTGTTTTAATATTTAATAAGTTTCAGTTTTTTCTTTTCTAACAGGAGTAGTGTTTGCTTGCTTAACGAAATGTTTATTAAGCAAACTATTTTTCCCATAACAAAATGTTTAATTGTTGTGGCCACGTGTTTACTTTCCTTTTGTTAGATTTTCCTACGCTATTTTGTCTACTTATCGATGAGTAAACGATGATAAAAGTTGCAGCCGTAAAAGCACAAAAGAACTATTTTTGAATTAAAATTCTAATTTGGGGAACAATTAATTTATTTCATTTAATAGTAGTGGAATTTTCCAACACCGGTGAAGGTAAACAAACCTACCCTTAATATTCGATTATATTAAAACTTATACAACCGAGTAATAAATCGCTTTTTGTCGTGTTGATTTTACCCATACTTTTAACAGCCTTTAATTTCTAAATCTTTTGTTGGGTGAAAAAGCTTGTGCAAATTAAATCACATTTTAATAATTTGTTCAAAATTATAGAAACCTACGTTTTGGATTACATAAGCCAATGGCTGCCCCCAAAATAAAAATTAAAGCAACCTACATTTCGATTTTAGTAATTCGTCTGGAAGCTTTGTGTTTCGTAAATGATTTGTTTTGGGTCATCTGTATTATGTATATAAATATAAATACCCGTTTATTGGTATTAGTTCACATGGAATTGATTTCATAGATATAAATACAAATGTCCAATAAAATGGGTGGATGCTCGTGCGTAACCATTTAAATAATGTATTATCCTTTTCGTTTTTTTCACTCCAATAATCTCAAAATTGCGTACAAATTCGGTATTTTTTGTATTTTTACGTTCAAATGCCAGTTCTTTGTTTACGGATTTACAGAGGATTTAGCTCGTGTTTAGTTAATAAACAATTTGTGTTAAAACATCGAAGGGAACATTAGTTAAACCTTGGCATGGATACATTTTTTATTATCACGTGATTTTGGTTTTTCAACAATTCCCAAAGCATGTTTGATCTTTGACGATGCTTCGGTTTAAGTTCTAATTTGTTTTGAATAATTTTATTATGTCTCTGGTTTAGCTGTGTCTTTTCGGGTTTAAAATCGTACGTTTGTAGTAATTCGTTTATCTGTTTGCGTACGTGACCCATGATATGAATGAAAAACGTACGCACCTTACAAGAATTATGATAGAAACGCTAACTTAAAACTTTCATAACGTACCATTAATGCTTGCTAAACATTTCAGCAACGCCTATTAAAGTACAATCTAAGGAAAGTCGGTAAAACTTTGTTAATTGTTACTGCAGAGCTATGAACGTTCTTCTTCATGTCAGTTATACAATATCCCTGTAGTAAATGGTTGGTTACTTTGAATAATTGCAATAAAATTAAGTGCACAAATGGCGAAACTACCTTTTACATTTGCATGTGCAGATAACAATAAAAGCTACTTTTAGATTAAATCAAATTAATAATAAAAATTAAATGTAGCATGCAAAATACGCCCAATTTTTTTTTGTTCTGCAAAAACTGCGCAGCTTTTTTGTGGTTTTGTTTTAGTTAAGGGTTTAATTTATATAAATGACTTTCTTGAGTTTGCGTTCCATTATCATCCTATAATCCAATCAATAGGAACTTTTATTGTTTGTTTACTACAAATTACATAATAATCGCAGCTAATCTAAATTAAAACAGAGCTTGGCGATTCTTTTGCCCAAAAATAATGGTCCAACTAACATGTCAGATTTCAAGACCGTTAAAAAAACTTAACGGTGAAAGCTCCCAAAAAAAGCTTTTATTTAGTAGATTTATCAAAAAGTAGCACAGGAAGTTAAAGAAAGTAACTTTCTTAAACATTGTTGGGGCCAAAGGCAGTGCAGAACTTTCGGTTACTAAAATATTTACGAAAGGGTTTTGCGTATCCTCTTCTTAGAGTAAAGAAAAAAACTTATAAGTTACTTACAAGGTTTAGTTTATCACTGGCTTCAATACAGTCTTCACAGGTACTCAAGAGTCGTAACACATTTTGAAAATACGGCAACGGAATAGGTAGATGGGTCTACCCAAACCGTCTGATCGGTGCGGCTTTTGCGTTACAGCAGTGTTAAGATGGCGGTTGGCAGCTCCCCGTGGAAATCGATAGCTCGAGCTTTTCCCACTACGCAAGGTCACTGAAAAGCTCCCGTTATCGCATGCGTCCTGAAAATTGGCCTACATTGTGCCTAAAACTACTTTAAAATCCAATTTATAGAGTACCATGCTGTAATAACATGGTGAATTACTCGTCGATTATACCTTTTGTCATTTCTTCTGTGATTGTAGGGAAAAAGCTGGTTTAATACAAGGAAAAACTCGTTGCTTATTGTTATTTCGCTTGTAATTTAGGAAGGAATTACTTAGGGAATGAGGCAATAAATTAAGGGTTGAATTAAAACCGTTTTGATTTCAATTAATGGGCATTGAATTGCAGGAAATTATACCAGCCATCCTTAGACTATGTGCGTGGGAACTTTGACGTCAGCAAATGCCGAAGGCAGTAAAAGCCAGGGTGAATGAACATTGCTGCTTTTTATTATTTAGAAATTGATTTCAAAGGACTTAAGCCAACCGCTCTAAAATAATATATTAAAAAAAAAAAACAAGCAGAGCAATAATTTTAAGGGCCAAATTTCCATATAGACTTTCAAATTTAAATTTGAATCTCGGAAAATATCCATATATTATAAGGAAAGTCTAAAAGCGAAATTGACAAATTTGTTAACAGCTGAGATTTTAAATATTTACATATACAATGTGCACGGGTTTCCTTCTACCAGAAAATTTCTTTTTTAAACAACTTTTGGAAAATGAAAACTGTGAAATAAATGAACTAACAGTTTTCTCTGAATTGTCCCAGTTTTCTGTTTGGAGTTTCGGAATTTCCATAACCCAACCCAGAGCTTGTAAAAACCTTCTTTATGTGGAAGCTTCGCTCGGCGTTTCCACAACAGATGGCGTTTGATTTCAGTCCAGCAAATTACAATATAAATATTTATGAAGACCAAAGACCAAATTTGTTTTGTTGATGCTGTTTAACTTTTAGCAAAAGGCCCAAAATATATTATGAAGGATTTATTTCAGTTTTTTAAAGTAATAAGGATTAGTTTATTCTTTCCCATTTTCAATTTTATTAAACTGCAACAACATGCTTATTTCTTGGCTGTCTGGATTATTGCTTATTTTCAGCGATTTACTTTTATTTATTCTGTATTTACAACTCAGAGGTATTAATGAAATACGCGGTAAAAGGGGCCTGGCGTATCATTTTTGAAATGACTAATAAAGATAAAACTGAGGTTACGAAAATTTTGTCGTAGATAACAGGACTGAAAAAGTAAAGATTCTGGTTGATGCAACTACTTTACTTAATAATTTTTTTCAATGATTATTCAGAACCTATCGTATAGACAGGGCTGTAATTATAAATACTTAGTAATGAAGCAGAAAAAGTCATTACTTCTAGCGTAAAATTTTAGGAGATTGTCGCTTTGGGTAAGTAAGTAATAGGTAGTTCTAAGGAACACGTACCAGATGAAAAATTATGCTGCTTTCCGCTTCTACCCTTAATCCGGCGCTGCCTAAAGATGGCCCTAGGTTTACTTCTAATCGTATTGATATCTTAGGAAATAATTATTTGTATGTCCTTATATCTGAAACAGCATTTATACATTTAGTACAAAATAAATTGGAAAATAAAATGTCCTCAGATTTGATGATATTCTCACAAGAATTTTACAGAAAGTTGCCACATTTATTGCGTGCCTCTTAACATTTCTGGTTAATTTGTCTTTTAAAACAGGACAATTTCCTGAAAATTAGTAAATCGCTATATTTGCTATTTGGAGCGCTGTTTTATTATTTTTCTAGGCAAACATGTCATTCTGTCACGTAAACATCATGGTTGTCGGTCAAACTACGCTATGTACCTTTTTTTGATTAGGTAGGATTAGGAGAACGCCATGTTGGAATCTACTGCGGTCTCAGCAAGACATTCGATGGCGTTAATCAGGCCTTTTTATTAAGAAAATTACAAAAGTATGAGATGAATTAAACTAAATTCCTACATTTCGAACAAATAAACATTAATATAACAATAATGATAGGGCTTTGTCTTTCATTTCGGAGCTCTCTAAATCCATTTCGTGGGGTAGATTAGTCTCCATATTTCTTGGTATTGTTTGATCTACAATTTTTTCTGTGATTTCGCCTTGTCTACCACTCCTCTCCATTCTTTTCTATCCCTGATTCTGGTTTTTCAATCTTCAATTTCTATCTTTTTTAGGTCCTTCATTACCTTATCCTACCATCTTATCTTCGATCTTCCCTACTGCTGGTTTCCATCTTATTATCAGTTTTATTATTCTGTTGCCTTCGGTCCTCACTATGTGCGCCAACCAACGCACGCGTTGTGCCTTCAATATTCTTAAAACATCTTCCAGTTGTATTTATTTTGTTCTGCTAACTCCAAGGTCATTTTGGGTCCGTATTCATTATCAGCCGTCTTCTTGGGTTCTAGTATTGTTTTGACTATCTTGTGTTGCCATGTTACTTTTATTTTTCTAGTGAATAATGCCTCTTCAGCATACATTACAACTGGTCTTATCAGCCTTTGTAAATCCTCATTTTAGTCTTCTTACTTATTTTTTAAATTACTATAATATGCTTTGTTTTCCGCTTACAGTCTGCCTGTTATTCTTGACGCCTTCATTTTATTTCCACCGTTTATTTTAATATTTATACTTGGTGGTAGGCGTCTTTATGCCATGTGCTGCACTTATCCTTCTCTGACATCGTGTTCTTGTCGTTTATTTTAAGTGCTATCTTACATGATTTTTCTTCTATTATTCTAAATGTCGTACTAAGTTTTTGTCTATAACGAGGTCATCAGCGAAGGCTATTATGTGCAATTCTAGACAATTTAATGTTCCTTAATGTGCTTTACAAGACTATATTAACTAAATAATAATGCTGAGAGATAGTTTCCTTGCCTTACTGCTAAGTTGAATTTAAAGCTGTCTGCCTTCCTTCTGATACTTTTACCATTAACGTTGAACCTTCGAATGTCATTTGTGTCAGTTGAATTAATACCTGTGGTTTACTTAAACCTTTCATGTCTTAGATTAGTCTTTTACTGTTGATTTTATTGAATGCTTGTTTATAATCGATAAATAGCACGTGAATCTTTTATTGTATTCATTACATGAATTACGTCTATTATTGGCCTTCTTGGTCTGAATCCATACTTGCAATTGCCTAGCAGTGCTTCATAATGCTTTACTAATTATTGTCTTTGCGTGAGTGTTGTTACTATTTTATATGCTTCATTCAACATGACGATTTCCCTATATAAATCCATTTTTCCGTTCTCCTGACATTTATTTTTGTTAACCGTACTTCATCAACAAGTTTGTATAACCTCTAGTGTAAATTCTTCCACCTGCTTTGTTCCTTTTTATTCTGTTAATTACCTGCATGCCTTTTTTCTATGATGGGATTGGCAACAGTTCTTCTTCCTCAGTCAATTTCTTACTTTGCTCTTCGGCTTCCATCTCGTTCAATAAGTTTTTGAAGTAGTCTTTCCAGATTCGCTTTATCATTCTTCTGTTGTATTTAACATCTCTTCATTCCTCTAATTTATATTTTTTTATATTTTTGTAGGTACATATTCCTCATATTGTTACTCCTATTACTGACCTCAATTTCTTCCATTGCTTTACGTCCCCATTTGCTTTTACTTTGCTTAGACATTTTTGTTGTTTCTTTTTCTTCTCTTTTTATGACTTCATATTGCCGCTTCAATTCTACCTCTCTCTTTTGTTTTATTGCTCCCTCACATTCTTCATTAAACTATCTTTTTTGTCTTAATAGTTTTTTGACGTCTCATAGATTTTTTCATTGCTTCTTTAATTTTTTTGCATTCTTGGTTTATATTTTCACTGATTATCTTTTTATCCAATTTTACTCGCCTCGCTATTTTCTGACGCCTATCCTCTTTCATTTATGTTTTTCTATTGTAGAGTCTTTATTTTTTGCTTTATCATCGCTACTACTAAAGAATGATCAGATCTGCATTCGCTCCTCTGAATGATTTTACATCTGTTATTGAATTAGCTCTCTTCCTTGTTATCAGTACTTGATATCCTACTAGGCGACCTCAACGTGCAGATCGGTAGAGAGGAGCGTTTTTGTGAAGTTAAAAAATACACATTAAATAACACTACAAATAAAAACACGGAACAAGGCTAGGTACTCAATTTTGCAGCACTTGGCGATTAGTAGTTCCAGCACAAGTGAATACATACAGAGACATCACTGTGTGGATATTATTATTTTTTTTTATTGAATAATTAAGTGCCTAAACTGCATGGTCTTGTGGCACTAAAATTTTACAGCATAGAAATATAGGATTACATACATAAATTACACATACACATGTAGTTATATAGTTGATGTTAAATACAGCATACTTTATATTAAATAGAACAATTTTGTGTCTTTGAGAAATTTTAAAAGACGGTCACTTTCGGAAAGCATCGTTTGAAGGGTAGCGCTTCCTTCCGTTTAGGACATTCTAGCAAAATGTGTTGTGTTGTAAGAGTAGTACTGCAATTTTCGCATTTAGGGGGATCCTCTTTTTTGAATAGGTAATCGTGCGTAAGTTTGGTGTGCCCAATTCTTATACGTGTTACCACTGTTTCCTCTTGTCCATTTAGATTGTCGTGGATCTTTTAGTTGGGAGTATCAATGCATAGTAGTTTTTTGTCGCTGCAGTTTCAGACCATTTTGTGTACCATTTGTTTATTATGGTTTGTTTTATATGTGCTTTTAGATCTTCTTGTGTGGTGTAGATTGTGTCATAAATAGCTTTTTGTGCTGCCTTTGTTGCATGGTCGTCAACTTCTTAGTTGCCGGATACATTAATATGTGACCGAACCCATATGAAATCAACTTCCTTATTTTTACATATTATTTCTCGTCGGGCGGAGTGTATTTGTTTGACGTATTCGTTGCGTGAGTAGCACTTAGAGAATCTGTTATGTTGGTGAATTTGTTGTTTTCATTGTTCAATACGTAAAGTAAGGCTTCCTTAATAGCATATAATTCTGCACTAGAGATGCTGGCTAGGCTTAGAAGTTTGAATTGTACAGCAGTTTGGTTATGTACAAAGGCACATCCAGTCAAGTTTATCATTTTCGACCCGTCGGTATAGATGATCTCTCTGTTAGGTGATTTCTCAAGTATTTCTTTGAGAAGATTGCGGTATATTGCGGGGATTGTAGAATTTTTGGGAAAACATGATAATTCAAGGTTAACTGTAGGAATGGGGGATATTAAATTTAGTTGTACAAAATAACCTTTAAATTTTCAGTTTATGCAGTTAGATGTGCCTTAAGGGTGGGTGCCTCAAGGCTCACTATTGGGTCCAATTTTATTCATATTACATGTTAATGATATTGGGACAATATTGTCTGATTTTCGGTTACCATACACGCGGACGATATTTCAATGATTCAGTGATCTCCCATAAGTCCAATAGAAAACTCGAAAACAAATGTCAATCTGCGTTACTGATTTGCCCAAAACTTTAATTTGAATAAAATTAAACTAATACATTTTCGTATGAGGCACAGGTGAAATGATTCTTAAAATTTTATACTAACTAATGTAGATTCCAGTATGAACCATGATAAATGTAAAATTTTTGGTTATTTAGATAATTACCTTAAGATTTCAGGTAAAATATCTCACTATTCGCAGACTTTGTATGTTTTTAATAAAAACAAAAAAGAATTTTACCGATATTTATTCATTCGAGTACAATACGAGAATGCATGATAATTTTTACGCCGGCTTTGCTAAATCTAAATTACAGATATCTCACCAAGTTGTTTACGAATAAGGCTTTTTAACGTACTTTCACATTAGATAACAAATCTTGTTTCCTTATATAATTTTAAAAGGCAATTTAAAGGTTTTCTTTTGAAGAAAAACTGTATTTTGCACCAGGAGTATTCAAATTGAAGATTTTTTTATGTAGAACAATATAGATGTGTCTTAGCTAACTGTTTTCATATTTTCATATAATCTTTGTAGCATTGTCGAGCAAAATAAATTTTACTAAAGATTATAAATAGTATTATTTAAAAATAATAGACTTTAATTCGGAGACCTTGGACTTATTTAAATGCTGCAACTTAATTGGCGTTTCATTCAAATTACGTGCCTTTCTGGAATATATGCGGAACTGTTAAATTAAGCGTGTGGTTATTTAAATATTTCACCTAATCGTGTGTATTCCCATTTACGTGTTTGAAATAATTACTATGTAAATATTTTTCACGGCCTGGTGTCGTTCAACAAATAACTTTGTATAGATATGCATTTAATTCGAGTATCAGCCTGGATAATCGACTTTTTCACAACAAAAACAACCAACCGTTGATATTTGTGTACCTACAAGTTAGTAATAAAATTCCCGTAGTTGGACATTAGTTGTAAAACGAAATTTCATTTTTGCTTCTTGGAGTTTTCCAAACAAAACAAAAAAATATATAAAAACAAGTGAAGCTATTTGATGGAAGGTGGAACAATATTTCGTTGTAAATACCTTTAAAGTACTTTTTAGTAGTTCTTCTACTTACTGAAACTACCAGTCAGTATGCTTTTACAGCAATTTTTCACCATTTTTCTAGCGAACATGGTTTTTAGCAGCACAAGGTGATTATTCACCGTGAGTGTTTCAACTGAAAAATTCCTTCGACAAATGATGCAAGGATAAATGTTACTACGTACTTTAGTTTTTAACTTTTAAGATACACTTTCGAACTCGGTTTAAGCGAAAACTTTCAATGCTCAAAACTCTCCTTAATAATTTAAAATCTAAGGTGGTCAAAAAAATTAGGCTTTCCGGGAAAATGTATATTGATCTAAATTCAGAATAAGGATGAAATTCAACCCTTTCGGTTAGTATTTCAGTAGCAGACACTTTCCAGCCCTAAAGATCGAGATAGTCAAATGTCATTTAGCTTGACTGTTCTTTACAGATGGTCATACGATTGTATGGACTTGCCCTGCACAGATGTCCATCTCAGCTGCATAAGATATGAAAATGATGAGAACAGCCCCTTTCGTAATGTATTTTAGGAAATTCTGCCAACTAAAACTTAACCAAGTTGTAAACTTAGATTTATTCCAGTTAATAATTTGTTTAATGTGCCCCGCAGTTTTCGTTAAAAGAATTCATTTGGTTACATTAGTTAGGCTTAGGCTTAATCAGACTGTTTTAGAAGTTTGGCGCCCTTCTTGATTTTCGCTGTAAAAAAATGGGTTTTACTTTTAAATTTACAGAAAGCAATATAAATGGGACATTTAACCACAAAATGAAAAATCTTAAATTGCTACAAGTTAACTTAAATACAATTGTTTTCTTCTTCTTTGACTTCTTTATCTTCCTCCTTTTCTTTTTGTACTCCCCTTTCTTCTTCTCCGTTTTCTTTCCTACTACTTCTCTTTCTTATTTTCTTTTTCCCTCTTCTTCTTATTCTCCCTGCTATTCTTCTACTTCTGCTTCTTCTTTCTCCTCATTTCTCCCCTTTATGCCGCTTCATCTTTTTGCTGAAATGGAATTAAATTTTTGTCAATCGAAATTTTCATGTATCACATTTATATTTACAAAATACAGTATTGAACGTAAAGTTTAAAACAGAACAATACGATGTTCTTATTCGTTTAAGACCGAACTCAAGGCTTTACGCTTCAAGTAAAAATGTATATTCTGACTTCAATTCAAACTTTGAATTCGATTCAAAATTTTGAATTTTAATTAGGGTTTTCAACTTAAAACATCGATTTGAAATGTGAGGCTACAGTTTCAAAACGAAATTTCAAATCAAGGTTTGATTTATTGAATCTGTAATTTGGGATACGCGAATTTCCAGTCTTTGACCTTTTCATATGTGTAACCAAGGCCTGCCATAGCATTTGCAGTGGGTGCAAAGAGACTAAATATACTTTATTTTTTTTACTGTTATTGTTACATTTGAAAAAAAATTCTAAGGCAACAAAAAGTTTCTTGCACCCGGGCTCCTTTATAGAAAGGGCCGGCCCTGTGTGTAGCTGAATATCCCAATGTAAAATCTGCGATTTGTACTTCAAATTTGGAGCAGGAGTGACTTGGGAATGGAAAATTTCATGTTTCGTGCGTATATTTAATTAATAACAAAATACCGGATTGAATCTAAAACTTGAGACAGAACAGTTTCAATGTTATTAATTGTTTAGGATGGAAGGGAAGCTCCTAATTGGATTTTAAATATCGAATTACAATCCGAATTCCAGCTTCGAATACAGATTTGAAATTTGAGGTTACAGTTTTCAGTATGAAATATAGAATCCTGGATCAGAATTTCAATTTTACAAATCTGAAGTATTTAAATTGTATTCATATTTCGCAATTTGGAACTTAGAATTTAAGCAATTCTGACCCATAACATGTCTTTGAATTTACCGTGTGGCTTCAATTCCAAAATTCAATTCCAAATGTGAAAACGGCAATTTTAACCTCAAATCAGAAGCAATGTGGATTCAAAATAGAAAGTTTTGTGTTTCACAAGTTACAAAAGGCAGGATCGAATCTAAAGCTTTTAACAGGGCACCCATGGATATTCTTAACTGTTTCTTAAGCTAAAAACTCAAGCTTTATCGAAAGTCAATTTGAAATTTCAGACTAAAATTTTCCGCAAAACTGTTAATTTAAGCATTCAAATCCACAATCTTTGACCGTTTTAAAGGTGTGACTAAAAATTCAAACGTGAAATCAGCGATCTGAACTTGGAATATTTTTCACGGGTTATTTTAGTAAAGATCTCCCGTTATTCAGTGTTGTGTAGTCTGTACCCTTCTTAGTTTAAATATTAATTGTATTTAATTCGATCCAATTTCCAAATTTTATCTCCTCCTTTAGATCATTTAATGTTGTTTTGCAATAATCAGCGAATATCGAGTTGGGAACCAGAAAGCATCGAATTAATAAAATCGAAACTAGATTTGGAACTCATATATTCGAATTCAACCCGACTCGAAACGTAGAAATTCAGTTCTAGTTTTATTTAAACCTGAAACCAGTCGTCACCAAAAAAATATGAAAATACCCAATCCTTGAATTTCACATCTAAAGTGATTGAATTTCCTAATTCGGATTCTGAAAGATTTAAATCTTCTAAGTGAAACGGGAAGACTTTTATAAACTCGAATCCAATTTACTAATTGTCAGTTTTGAATTAAAACTTCGCATTCATCTTTATTGGTCAATATTTATTTAAAATTCCAACATATTAAAATGCAAAACCTGAACCCACAACACTGAAACACCCTGACAACCAGAGATTTGTTCTAAAACAGCGATTTAAGTTAAATTCTTAATGCTTAGTTAATCAGCTTAATTTTCATGGTGGAAATTTGTAAAAGTTCGATTATAAGATTTGCATTCGTAATCAAAAACTGGGGTTACGGATTTTAATTCAGATCTTTAAATCTCATTCAAAATAAGTGGAAGCTTAAATTTGAGTCCAAACTCGATCATTGAAAAACAATGCCACACTCAAGATTCGAATTTTATTTTAAAATCAACGATTTCGTCTTCAATGTAGTAGGTGTTGAATTGGGAAAGGAAAATTGTTAATCTCCGGCGATTTTACAAAATATAGTATCAAACTTACCATTTGAAGTAGGAGTGCAAGTCGAAATCGATTCCAAATCCAAAATTCGAATTTTTACAATTAAATTATTGATCTTGAGTAAGTATGTTCCAAGGAAATAGTTTAGCGTTTTAACAATAATTAATTACTGCTTCTGAATTTGCGATTATTTTAATATTTATAAGCGTGATTTTGCTTGCAGGATTAATATTCAAAGTCACTCTATAAGTAAGGTAACATTTCTGAACATTCCTAAAAGTTATTTTTAGTAGTGGCTGTTATTAACGTTATTAACAATTACTTTAAGAATTGAATACCTATTTTAAGACTCTATTTAGAAGGTAGTTGACCTAATTATGAGTTGTTCTACGAAAATATTCATTTAGTACCCTAAGGCTTTTCCGGTCGTTAATTGCATTTATATGGATTTTCTAAATACTCAATCGAAAAATAGAAAATATTTTTATGTTACTTAAGGTTAAACTTAAAATAGACTAGGAATTATGTAAATAAAAGTTTAAAGTTTCTACGTCCAATAATAATTATTTAACGAAGTCTTTCAACAGCTAAAGATAACAAACTTTCGTGTTCGTAATAATCATAATGCATAGGTACGCTAAAATTGCCTTTGTTAGGAATGAATGTATCCACATTTATCGCAGATTCTCTCGAAGTGTCATTCAAGAACGGCTCGGCTCGTTCTATTCTTCTTTTACTGATATGAAATGTGGCCGACATTGTGAAGGATTTGAAGGAAGATTAGCTAATTTTCCTGGCTGATTTCTTGTTCTTATTTCGTTAGAAAAATCTTAATGTTTTGCAGTAAAGGGTTTTTGATAATTTTGGGAAGTACATTTGGTAGCAACTTCAGACTTCGATTGATATTAGATTCTAAAATTAGAATAAGAAAATAAGAATAAAAAAGAAGCGCGAGTGATCAGAATAAATTCTAAGTTGATTATGCGGGGCGAAGCGAAACTTGACCGTAAATATTTAAGGATCATAAAAGGGCGCCAAGCATATTTTATAGATAAATCACTAGTTGAGAGCGCATGATAACTATGCCAGGGATGTCAAAAGGAAGTAAACAAGCAAATGAACCAATCCATGTGATCAAACAAAATTTAGTTTAAAGTTTGAATTACAATGAATTATAAGTTGTTCAAATAATCGCCACAGTCACCTTTAAGTCCTTCGAGTCCTTTTGACTCTTATCCGCCGTTATTGTAGATTTCCTACCCAAGATTTATTTACAAAAGTTACTCCACTTCCATTCCTAACAGTCTGTAGTCTGAATTCTGCTACTTTCCGTATATGTTAAACCTTATATTAAAGCAAAAATATTAAGGATTTCCGGTGTTTATTCGAATATTTTCAAATTTGAGTTTGCAAACAAGTTTTTAAGCAAAAGATCAAGAAGTTTTTATTTAGCAATTTAAAATTTTGGTATCATTCGATAATTTATTGAAGGTTTTGATTAAACTGTCCTGAAGTAATATTTCACAGAGTTTTTAGCGAAAAACCTTGGTTTAAATGTCACCATTTTATAGTTAATTAATAAAATAAAACTGGGTTTGCAATTAAGCTGCATGTCAAATGTTTAGCTGAACGTAGCCACCAGGTGTATTTTGATTTCATTCCACTAAGA
The DNA here is from genome assembly GCA_963082815.1 of Melanotus villosus. Lineage (NCBI taxonomy): Eukaryota > Metazoa > Arthropoda > Insecta > Coleoptera > Elateridae > Melanotus > Melanotus villosus. The sequence continues at coordinate 22,223,522 of OY720421.1, forward strand.
TTTTCTCAAAATTTAAAGGTTTTGTTTTAAGCTCGCCTGAAGTAATATTTTACAGAGTTTTTGCCGTAAAACCTTGGTTTAATTATCGTCATTTTGCAATTAATTAATAACATAAAACCATGTTTGTTGAGTTTTTAAATTATTTACGGTTAAATAATTAAATTATAAGCCAAATGCTTAGCAGAATGTTACCATGAGGGGTTTAGATTTTGGTTTCATTCGACAAATTAATTTTTACTCAAAATTTAAGGGTTTTGGTTTAAATCGTCTTCAAGTAATATTTCATTGAGTTTTTTTATGATAAAATTGTGGATTAATGTCGCCATTTTGCAATTAATTAATCAAATAAAACCAGATTTGCAAATTGTAAATCAAATGTTAACATCAGGTGATTAGGTAAGTTTTTGCTATTTTTAGAAGTTTCCAAAGGGAAGTATTTTATTTTAACCTTGTTTCTAAATTTTGGTTTCCCCAATTTTGCTTTTTGTGATGTTTCATAACAAAGTTACAAGTTATGTCTTCTAAGCCTTAGACGTCAAAACTTTTACTCAGACGCTTATTCTGCTTTATTGTGTTTTCATTTCCTGTTAAAAATCTGTGAATCTTCCCAGCCTTTGTAATTTAAGAATTTCTGTTTTAAATTTAATTTGTAAGCTTTGTAAAATTTATTATTAGGTAATAAATAACGGAAAAGTTAATACTCGTGAAACATAAACGTTAATATGAAGCGTACTTTACGTTCCTTAGAAATACTTTATATTAAAAAATTTAAATTTATATCTTTAGGTTAGCACATTTGTATGTAGATGCCTATAATATTTTTTGTCAGTTATTCCACAGCTGCACATTTATTTCTGTGGTACATGCAAATACAAATATTCGTAAATAAAGCAGCTCGGAAGGAGAATACGTGAAAACAGAATAGTATACTTTATAGCCTTAGGACAGGGGTCATTCTTCTGACAAGCCGGCAGATGTATATTTTTGCTGATATGACATAATCCTGAAAATATTCCATTTAGTAAATCGTCCTATTACGAAAGGGACTGAAAATTTTGTTAAAACGCAAGGGGATGACGCGAAGGTAAACTTTCACGAGCCTTAAAATGAGAAAACCGTCGGAAGCTTGTTCCCTTTTATCGAAAGGTAAACTAATACGAGTCGTTCTTCATTATCTGTTTTCTAAAGGGTTTTCTTGGTTAATTACTAATTATGTTTTTAACCTCTGAATTCCGGAATTGAATCGCCTCCGGTTTTCGGTGGGATCGACAAAAAAACGTTGCTTCGCTTGAAGGAAAAAAATAGTAATACAAATACAATAACACGAACACTATATAACTTTCGTTTTTATCTGGCTTCTGCCTCTTTTGGTTCACGTCTAGACGCTTGTTGAACGTTCATTATACTTCTATGGTTGTGAGGACAATCAAAACGAGCAAATGTAAAAAGAAAATTTATTATTTTGCCAGTCCTGATTATTGTGACAATGGTGATTGATGAATTTTGCTTCCGTGTTGTCTTGGCTGGTGGCAAATAAATATATTTTGCTTTGTATGTATTCGATCGTGATAGATGGCGTTGAAATTCGATAACAAAAAATTACCTTTTGTAGGGGCAGCCGCGAAGCAATTTTTTTCCTTCACATTTAAATAACTGACAACTTTTGTGCGAGCAAATTCCGCTCACAAATGCCTTTTCTGAATGTAGATTTATATTAAGGTTATTATTTAATAAATTAATTAAATATGTTGCCTTTATACAAAATAAAATATTAAATTTTGCTCATGGTATTTCAGTTTAATAACGCAGAAAATTACCTGCCTTTGGAGTTTTAAATTAAATCCCTAAATTATATTTTATACAAGAACAACCTGAGTAGCTTGTCGTATTTTATGTAATATTGGTATTCAATTAACTTTTGATGGATTTATAAATTTTTAAATAAGTGTAAGAATTTAATTTATTTTCGTGTTGTATATTGGCCTTCTTGATGAGGTGGAAAAATTGTGACTGAGTACCTACAAGCATAAATATTTACGAGTTTTGCAATATTTTGAGGTTATTTGATGAAAAATCATGCTCTTGTATAGTTGGCTGTTTAACAAGGATTTACATGTAAATTGCAAGAGATTATTGTCTTATTGTCTTCTAACAGTTATATTAATTTAGCTGCTTGTAAGAGCTTATACGCAATTTTGTATAGGAGATTCAAGTTTTCCTGAACGAATTACCTCTACTTCGTAATTGTGATAAATTCTGCTTTGGTTAACAAAAATTCTGACATGAAGACAGCATCATAAAATCCAGTGCCGCGCTAAGTAGACGTGCAAGGCGCGCAACGCACAGGGGCGGCCGAGCAAAGGGGTTGGTCGTCTGTTCTGTATTTAAACGAAAGAAAAAGTGTGTGTAAAATTTACCTCCTATGTTAATAATAATAATAAGCATCCCATAAATTCCAGCTTTCTTGTCTTTTGTGTGTACTTTCCATTCAGGTCTAGCTGCTTCGTTAGGTTCGTCATCCTATCTAATTCCTCGTCTTCGCTCACCTCTTCGTGGTTTCCAATTTGTTACTATTTTTGCCCATTTATTATCTTATAAGAATGGTGTTCCACTTTAGTAGTAAACTTGTCTCCACCAAATCTATTCCAGTTCGTTTATTTAGCAATGACTGTTCCATTTGTGTTTGGTTAACCCTTAACATGTTTCGTAACTGTTTATTTAACTACCATGTTTGCGCACCATACGTAAGAGTTGACACTACACATGAATTGAACCTTTCCATTTAATTTTTATAGGAATATTTTTGCGTTAGATATATGTTTTAGTGACCAATAACACTTCCAACCTAAGGCAATTCTGTTGCTGATTTCTTTTTCCATGTTATTTTGGAATGAGATGTTTTGACCCTAATACTTTATTTCACTAACATATTTTATTATATTTGTACCAATTTTTAGATCTTGCGTTGTTCTATTCGACAGTGTAGTTGTCTTTTTGAAAGTTTTTTCTGGTTTCCGCTACTAGAACCACATCATCTGTAAATCTTAAGCTGGTCAGTTTCCTACTTTCGATAATCAATCCATAATTTCCCCAATCCATTTTCCATAGTGTGTTTTCCAGTGCTGAGATAAAGAGAGTCGGAAACAAAGAATCTCTTTCTTTTATTCCTCTATTCTATGCATATGCAATCCAAATTCTTATCCAGTCTTGTCCAACCTAATTTTTGCATTTTGTGAATGAGCTTCACATACTTTTCCTCAATACCTTGTTCTGCTATTGCCTTTAGCATAAAGTTTTGATCTAGCATATCAAATGCTTTTTTAAAATCAATTAAGACCATGTGCGCTGGAAGGTTGTATGATCTGATTTATGCTGTGGATCTGATCTATTGTTGAAAACTCGCTTCTGAAGCCCCTTTGTTCTAAATACTGTTCTTCATTTAGTGTTAGTCTGTAATTTACTGCTTCTTTTAGTATCTTCATGAGGACTTTATAATTATAATGTTGAAGTCAAACTAATAGGTCTATAATTATTTATATCATTTCGATCTCCTTTTTTGCGCAGTGTTATTATTGCTTCCTTACACACACGTGGTATGTCTTCTTGGCTTAACATTTTGTTGAAAAGCCATAAGATGGTTTCTTTAACTTTGCCTGGGAGGGACTTCAAATGTTCGCCTGTTATTCCACCTTCTCCAGGCGTTTTTTCTAACCTGGTTCTTATTCTGCCATCTCTATTTTGCGGATAACATCTTCTACTTGTCTCAATCTTTTTGTTGGTTGGTGCACTATAAAGATTTTTGTAAGTAATAGGTCGTATACTCCAACGCTGTGAAGGCAGAAGGAGGAACGAGAAAGAAGAAGAAGTAATAGTGGTTGTATCTATACTCATGATGTCTACACGGTGACTCTTCAACTCTCTGTCATTATTCTTAAGTTCTGCCATCCAGGTTGTGCCGCTGTTAAGTTCTTCCATTATGTTCTTTGTCAATCCTGATATTTCGTTTATTATTTTTTCTTGCCTTCTATCACGTATAATAATTGCTTTCTTAACTGCTTTATTAAGTTCACAGTATTCTATTTGTTCAATAGGGCCCTGACTGTATTTCAACTTTTCTCTTTCATCTATTAGTTTCTTCATGTTTTCAGATTGGTGTATTTTGTTTCATGTTTGTTCGATTCTTTTAATGCTGGTCGTACTTTTTCAGATATGAATTCGTTCAACTGTTGAATATCTTAGTTTTCTAATTCATTTACACTCCAAACGATATTTCTTTCATTTAATTTTTCACTGTACTATGTCATTTATTTTTAAAGGAATTCTTGTTTGAGGTTTTTAAATATAGCATGTTTTATTCTAATTTTTGAATTTGTTCTGACCTATTCTGACCATTCTGTGTTTGAACAATTGTGTGTGTTGGCAGTATAGCAGGTGCAGCTGATTTGCCTGTATAGTCCTTGTTGGATTTCAACAACGATACTGGTTTTGTTGTAATGTAATAATTTGAAATTTGGTTTTAAGATTGTTTAAGGTAGACTACTATTAACACTTATACAGGGTGTTAATTAAGTACATAGACAAATTTTAAAGGGCGATTCTTTGATCAATTGTAAGATACAAAGTTCATATAAACATGGGACCTAAACGGCTTCGTTTTCAAGATAAAGGATGTTGAAGTTTAAAAAATGATTAAATTTTTTTTTCAAAAATCTGGAAAACGCCTAGAGGTATTCTAATGAAACTTGGTGCAAGTTAGTATTTCATAAAGAAGCATTGTTTGGTCAATATAAATTTAATTTATTTCCACCAGAGGCGTGCATCGGGGTCACCTCAGTTACCATATTTTAGAAAAATCTGGTACGCTACTGTTTTTTAGCCAATACGATAAGTTTTTTAGCTTTATCCATTGAAACTACACAAAAGATGTCTCTTTTCTTTTTTTGATAGAATAAACCTTTTTCGAGAAAAACGGAAAAATCTGTAACAGCAATTTCGTTCATTATAAGATTTTTCCGTTTTTCTCGAAAAAGGTTTATTTTATTAAAAAAATAAAACAGACGTCTTTTGTGTAGCTTCAATGAATGAAGCTAAAAAACTTATCGTATTGGTGTTCCGCTCTCCTTTAAGGTTTCTACAGGTTTCTGTTTTAACGAAATCCAGGACAGGTAACATCGTTCACTTTCCTGGTTTCCATCAATGGCTCAAAATTCTCGTGACAAATCTTTCTCCTAAATTTTCTATGGATTGATTTGTATAGCTGAGTATTCTGTAACCTAGTCCGTGTAATCTGTCTTCCAACTGCAGTTGCATTTCTTCTTTATTTTCCCTCACATGATTTGCGATTTTCCTTCCTACATCAAGAGTTTCTTTCCTAAGTTCTTCTTTGTTTCTTTTACCTTCTGTTAATTGATCCATTATTGCTGTTGATAAGCAGTTTTATTTACTTGCATCTGACGGGGCTGCTCGTACCAATCTATTGTGTATGGTACCTAATTGTTTTTCTATATTTTGTGTAGCGTATGTTTATAATTTTTGATTCCTATACCTGTACGTATTCAATATACTGTAACGAAGTGCTTTTTGCATTTATTGATTATGATGGTAGAGACTTATAGCAACTTCATTACTAGTGTTAAAGCTTTGGTTGTGCAAGAGGTTATATTAAAGTACACGGTTAACTAACATGAAATATATTGTTATAACTTACACAACAAAATTTAAACTGTTCTACAAATATGAAATCCAAACACTTAACTGGATGAACGGCTCAATACAGCGTACAAAACCCTAGCATTACACTTTAATAATAAACACCAATCTTACGTGAACATCTTGAAAGTCGCACACTTTCTTGGTAACCATGTAAAGAATATTTAACCCAACCCTTGGCTGATGGCCAAGGGTCTTGGTAAAGGCCTCTCGCTTGAGTATTAATCAGGCATCGTAGTGAGACTCTATTCAGAGACTGAATTCCCTATGGCAGGGTTTCTATATTTATACTCTCAAGATGTGTTCTTTCTCTCTTACATTTAACATCTGCTTATGTTAGAACAAGGGTTCCATTCATTCTTACATTGTATGAATATAGGTCAGCTAGTATAAACTAATGCAACTTTGTATTATAATGTTATACTTTCGGAATACAACCAGCTGCGTCGTATGACTCATATTCATACAAGTGCATCTTTAGTTTAGTAAACAGAATTAACGATCCTTACTTTGTAGTGATTGCGAAACCTTGTTATATCAAATACCATGAGATCGAAAAAAAAAAGATTCTGAGCAGGCCTTGACTAGTACAACATGATTGGCTACACTGGTTCTAGAATGCCTATGAATTATAATGTGACAGTGACATTTCAAATGTAAGTCATTTTTGCAATCTTGATTCCAGAATTATTTAAGTTTATCGTTGTAATACTAGTGAAGGATCACATTTTGAACACCTACTCTAACATGTATTCATCTTAGTTTTCAGTTTGTTACCTAAATAAATACTGTTTTGTGTTTTAATTTATTTGACATTTATTAACCTCTAACCTACTGCCACATTTTGAAATCAGTCTTGCCAATCGTGTTGTACTAGTCAAGGCCTGCTCAGAATAATCTTTTTTTCGATCTCATGGTACAACCAAACGCTAACTTATTAAATGCATTTCTGATGGTAATGCTTTACGTTATTATTTAAGTAATCCACTATTTTACAATACCTATGGTTTATTAACCTATACTCATACATATATCTACAAGAATAAAAAACCTATTCGTTTGTTGCTTTTATTCTAAAATTATTGGTGTTACTATTATTATTTACTTCTATTTCCTATTTATTAGGTTTAACTATGTATATTTTTAAGATAGTATTAATTAATTAGGTATCTATTTCCCTTATGTGTGTCTGTAAATAAATTTACTTCCTTTGGGACTGGTCAATTCGTTATATCCTCTTTTGAAAAAGAAAGTTCTTGGTTTCCTAGCTTTAAAATCTTTGTTCCCTGGTTTCTTCGGACTCTAAAAACTACCTGCTGAAGGGCTAGTAACGCTTGTTAAGCGAAAATAAACCCTATAGGCTATATACCGATTGCGTTTATTAATCTAATTTGTGCTATAATTAATACATATACCTCACTTGAATGAACAATTGTTATTATCCGAGACTAGGTCAATCTACACTAATCTAAATAACTTAAAGTATATAACTTTTTGAGATCCTTTGACGTATATCGTGTTTTGGGCAAAAAAGAAGAGATATATTTTTTCGAATGTTTTGTTTGAAATTTTTTCTAAACACTCCCAGAAATGTTTCGTTACTTCCAAATAGCAGAAGACGTTTTGTGACACATTATTGACAATCAATTACACTTTCCCGACACCCACACAGTTAAGCCTAGAAAAATTTGTGTTGATTTTTATGAGTTTCATAGAAACTAATTCACAAATTATATTGCAGTCTATATTAACCTTGCATGTATCTATAACTTCAGACAAGAGATCACTCTCAAAATTCGCATAAAAAGGTCCACCATGTTCTGAGAGAGGCTCAATCATTCTGTATCTAATAAATAATAATTAACCTTAAATTATGTTACTTTGAGTAATATTTTTAATGTTATCAATGAGGATCTTTTAAACAGACAGGGGCGGTAACATTATTTTCGCACACAAGCGGACAAACATCTAAGCGCAGCCCTGCTAAAGCTGCTGCAGAGATATAACTTTTCGTAAATAAAAATAAGATAAAACAAGAGACATTGGTAGTTCAGGATTGCTGTTAAGGCACAAGTGTTGGGCTCAGAAATTTCAGTTCAGTTCAGTAATATTTGAATTTTATGCCTGGGGAGATCAGAACATTCACTATCTGCTTCTAACATATCAAGTGCAAGTTGCGAGTTTCCAGATCTACAATAAAAGTAGAATTCAAGAGAAATATTTACATTTTCGAATCCTAAATTCAGAATTAAAATTTGAGATTTAAACTACAAATTAGTGTAAGTAGGCCGAAACCTTCAATATAAAAAAACTAATTTAGGCTAAATTGTCAAAATTTGCATAAAAATTCAATTCGTTGTGTTAGTGTTTAGATTTTGGAGAGTCCTTATTGCAAATTACACTTGTATAGAATTAGTAAATTGGTAAGGTAAGTTTTCATATTGCAACTATTAAATCACTTAATTAAATTATGGCATTGCAAGTATTATGCCTGACCTTGTAAAACTATCATAAAACATTAAAACCCAATACGTATTTCAGCATATAAGTTCCCTGTCAAACAAGTCTTTCATTAAGGAATTTGTTTTGAATTCATTTTTTGTGTTATTTAAGATTTTTGATAGGTATTGCAAACTCCCATCTAGTTTTTACTTTAAACCCAAATAATTCAATACAAACTGGAGATATTAAATTTAATTTCAAAAGTTTGCTTACATAATTTTGGATGAATACTTCAACCGATTTTTATGTCTCATAATAATACATCTTCATTATTCTTATTATTTCATAAAGTTGGCGAAATTATATTTCTAAATATTTCAACAAATAAAATACTTAACTCCTATCTATCTCAATCTTTCAGTATTTTATAGTGTTTACGAAATCATCTCACGCAGTTTAGGAATTTAAATTTTTTCAGTTTTTTTCTACGGAAAAATAAAATATAATAAACGACCTCACGTACTACGCGGCATTTGTTTCTCTATAAAAATTTTAGACAACATTTTGCTGCATAATGCTTGTGAAATCTGGTAACTGAATTTTAGTATGCTCTGTGGATTTGGGTAACATTCTAGGAATTTTTGTTGCATCGTAAGAAACTGCGATGCAACGAATTTTAAACAAATCGTAAGTAATTGCACCAAATTAGGTTATTAAAATTTCTTGGGTAAATTATTTTAAATAATTTGTTTTAAGTACGTGTTTTATACCAAATATTTTCCTAATTAGAATATTAAATTCCAAATAAAATAAAATTTAAAAGCAGCTGCAGATTAAACTATGTACCTACATAAATGACTGTTTAATTAAATTTCTGCACCAGGCTGTTGTTAAAAATATAAATACAAAACAAGTTAACCGAGTTGCAAGGCCTTTCACTTCTTTTGTTAAATTAACGATTATATGTATTACAATTATGTAATAATTCGTGATATCTCGAAATAAGAAAATTCCTTTGTTTAAAATTAATTAGGGCAAAGTATGAAGAACAGAAATTTAAAGGGTTAGGCCTAGTTGTACCGCCTATCCTTAGTGTTTTAAGCTTAATTTAAACTAGGAATTCTCTTTGTTACCACTGTGTTGCTACAGCATTTTTGGTTTAAACCATTGTTAAAACTTAAGTAAGCTCGGCATAAATAGTCTTCAGACATTTTAGTTTTTCATATAAAATAAAAGGATGAATTTTCTGAAAATTTACCGATTTTGTCCAAAAATCATATTACTTAAATAACTTTGTTTTTTGCAAGAAAATTAAATAATTAACGACCTGTAGGGATTAAACTTAGAAAGACTAAAGCTTACAAATATTTTTCTTTAGCTAAAATTTAACAAATTATTTTACTTTCCTAGAGTTATCAGTAGAAAATATTTCCTTGAACATCAATTATCTATAAAATTTTAACAGTGGTTGCGGATGGATAGTTGTTGGGGTGAAGTTGTTCGTATAGGTATAATGTATCTACGATCACGTAGGACCACCTTAGGCCATGATTTTAATTTACTATATTAGCACTTAACACAATATTACATGTGGGAACCAACATTGATTCTGTTGAGAATTCAAAGGAATTTTGAACTGACAGGGTAGTTGATAGATTTACACCAAAGGAATGTCTTCCTGACTTGAATTACTGTGATCTACATAATATACTAGAAATGTATTAAAGAAACAACTTTTCTATCCTAAAATATCTGTTAAAAATTATTCACTAACTTAATTTATATTTACTTATACATATAATGCAGAAGCCCCTTTCATTATTATAATCTATTTTCCTAATTATTAATTGGTACTTGCTTATCTGTGTGACATTTGCTTTTAACGAACTTATGCGTTTTACTTAAATTGCCTTAAAAACTTGATTAAATTGAAATTTATGGTAAAACAATGGAATATGTTAAATTATCAAAAATATTTCGTTAATTATCTGGAAATTTGAAGCAAATTTGTCTTATTAGTGGATAAACGGAACTACAACCTGTATAATATTCCAAGAGAAAGCTTAAACAAACTATGGCCTGACAAATCTAAAGATTGGTTTATCAGATTTGATACTCAAAATTTCAGCAATGTTCGGCATTTATCCAATATGAGGGTCCCTTTAATTGATGCAAATGAAAACGGTTAATTACAAGCATAATGTTTTAATAATATTAAATAACAGCTGATAATTATTTAAATTTATTATACTGGGATTCACTGTAGAATTACAAGCGGCAACGTTAGGTATATTGTGAATCACAACAAAATTAATTCAAAGGAATGTTACTGACCGACAGGCAGACAGATTTACACCAAGGCATCTGTCTTTTTGATGTGACTTACAGTGGCTCACAAAGGTTATGGATCAACTTTAAATAAAGAACTTTTCGTTATAATAAAATGTTAGTAAAAAAATAAATTATTCAGTGATTTCAAGATATATTTATATATAGCATATATCCCTTTTATTATTATAATTTTTTCTTAATTATAATTTACTCATGCTTATCTGTTTCTGTGGCAGATACTTTTAATTAACTGCTGCATTTTACCGAAGTTTCCTTAAAACTGAATAAACTGAAGTGGTTTTGATTTCTTCAAGTGGAGATTGCTTGTAAAAGGAGAGATTACAACAGTTTTCTCTGGCAAAACCACAATTATTAATTCATAAAAATAAATACGTATTTCGGCAACTAAGTCACTGTTAAACTTTCTTAACAACGCTGGTTGGAGTTAGTCTCTGACGATATTCTCTTTACCAAATTACAAAAGTAAAGTTGAACGAGACAGTACTACTGAAGATATGGTCTTCACCAAATCGCCAGAGAATGTTACCGAAATTTTTTTTGTAATTAATTTTTGTGGTTATATACAAGGATTTTTATATTCGGGTGAACTATATCGCAGGCTCCGTTCTTTGGATTTAATTAAGTTAACTATCAACTGTTAATTATAAGTACTTAGTACAATCCATTTACGACATTGTGAGGCCACAACGGGCCGCAATTTAAACATATTAAGTTAGCATTTTTGCTGTACCATTACAAATCGCAACCTTGCCGTTGGTTGTGTTGGGCGCCATAATCTAAACATTAATTCAAAGTGATTTTTTAACTAACTGACAGGCAGAGATTTACTTCTCTTCAACTGACTTGCCAAATATTGGTGAAAATAAATAATTTACTGAGTTATATTGCAGAAACTCTTTCCATTATTATAACTTCATAATTCTTGGTTATTATTTATTAGCCTTTGTTTGTTTATGTAACAAATGCTTTTAGTAATAAATTGCCCTAAAAGTATAAAAAAAATTCTTTTAACTGTTTGAGCTGAAGGGACCTCGCAAAACGATGCAAAATATCAATAATTACACAAACAAACAATTTTCTATAATTATGTGAATTCTTGAAGTATTAGTATAAGTTTGGCATACAAATGGAGTAAATAAAAACCTATTAAATACCCCAAGATCAAATTAATAGTATATTATTATATGAGCGATTATGACAGCCATTATTCACGAAGATGACGTTTGAGCCCACGAGCCGTCAGGCGAGTGGCACAAATCATCTGAGCGAATAATGGCCATAATCGCGAATGTAATACGATACTTTTTCTACACCTATTAAACAAATATATTAGACTCAAATTAGTCAAATTTGATAACTTTGTAAACAAGCAATATGACAACACACTTGGGCGTGTCACGCGAGTCGATTGTCAGCCGCAGAAGGAGTTGATCGCGGGCGATTTAAAATATGATTGGATTAGCGAAATATTTATGTATTTGTGATTGGCCGAAATCATAATTCACTGCAGTGAATTATGAATCCATAATTCACTGCAGTGAATTATAGGTACTATTTTTCACAAAAAAAATGCTAATAATTGCAATATAATTAAATAGGTGTAGAAAAAAAAGTGAAGCCTTATTCTTCTACGTATGAGGTTTGCTACTCACATTTGCAGCTATACTCGAAATTTTATTGTTTCATTTAACTGAGAACGTATTAACAAATAAAACGTTATTAAAATTTTCTTCGGAATTACGATAGAAAACATTTCTTTGGATTGGTAAAAATAAAATTCGAATACTGTGTTGCTTAATTCCAGATAGACATTTGCATCTGTGAGATTGTTTATAAGGTATGTTCATTAAAAAAAAAACTCGCAGAAATCCCTGGAAATGATTTTCATACGTAACATACAGCCTAAGACATACCTACTTAAAACAAATTTTCAAAGCACTCTAGAGTTTTTTTTTTTTTAATGAACATATGTACTTTACAAGCATAACCCATTCAGCATTTGTTATGTTATGTTTTAGTGTTATCAGTGACAATATTGGTTCTGTAGTGAATCCTAAAATCAACTCATTTTCTTACTTAAAAGACAGATTTGATTGTCCTCCTGACATGGTCTATTGTGATCTATGATTAACTCTACAGGGATCCCGAATGTACTATAAAAGACATATGATTCCTTGCGAGCTAAAATATTCGCCCAAAATCGTTAAGGTGGCTCATTTAACGTTATATTGAAACACAATTATAACTTCTTCTTAAATTGTTTATTCTTCATCTATTTATTTTCAATTGCATTTTACACCTTACTTAAATTGTCTTAATATTAAATACAAAACACTTTATGCATTAAAATTGTTTCAACTACACCAAATAATAAATCCACCATAAATAAATACATTTTTATTTGTTTCTTACAATTATAATTAATTCAGGACCTTCTTAGACCACAACGGAAAATAACTTAAATTTATTATGTTGGCCGTTGCTGTAATAAGCGCTACAAGTGAAAAGGTTGATTTTATTGATTGATAGACAGATAGCTTTACATCACTGAAATTGTCTCCTTATACGAGCTATTCTGATGCACTAGTACTGTACCATAAATAAATAATTTTTGTATAATCTAAAATATCTGTTAAAAATTAATGAACTTACAACTTATACTTTTGTATATTGCAAAAGTTCCTTTATTATTGTAATTTGCTTTTTTAATTATGTAACGGTTGTTGTTTATCTGTATGACTGATGCGTTTGACTCCTGTATTTTCCTTAAGTTGCCTCAAAAAAAACTGCAATTATTACAAGCACTCTAAATGGGGATTTCTCTTGGATGGACGGAAAATGTCAAAAATAAAGAAAACAGACTTGCTTTTACTTATTTGAATATTTGAAGTTGTTATTATATATTAAGAATGTAAAAAACAATAGGCCCCGAGTTGCGGTAGCTAGGTACTCCCCCCCCCCCCCGACTACTACGATCAGGAAAGTTAAGCTTCGTTGTCTCCGGTCAGTACTAGAATGGGTGACCGGATTGCACCGTTAACGCGGCACCCCTCTCCCTCGAGGACCGGTCACTATTGGGGAATAGACCAAAACCCCCTCATTAATAAATGAGTAGATTTGACTACTACTACCCGTAAAGATGCGCCAAGATCAAACCTATAAAATTAAACCTTTGGTTTGATGTTCAAATTTTCTGCAATATTTGATAAATATTAAGTTGTTTCCTATAAATGAGACTATTTTAACAAATGAAAAAATTAAAAATGTAATACCGAATATATTAAGTATTTTATTAGCTTACAGCTAGCCATGATTTAAGTTTATTATGTTGGTGTTTGCCGTTAACATTACAAGCGGCAACATTGATTACCTTGCGAACCATACCATAAATTTTTAATCGACTGACAAATAGACAGACAGACAGATAACTTTCTTTCAACAAAATGCATCCCTGAAATATTCTGTTGTGATTCACGTAAGTATGTCTCAAATGAGTTATAATGTTATAGGTAAATATGTAACCTTTTTCGCTGTAGAGGCTATGATATGAACACTTTATGTACTTAGTACAATAATGTTTCTTACAACATTTATCTAAGCTATAATATACTTTTAAATTGTTTAAATAGCAGCCTTAGCAAGACCATGCCAATGTAATTAATTCTGAAAAATTGCATATTTAAAATAATTGAAATGAAAGTATAAGGTTTTCTTTTCGCACCTCGTGCTATAACCTTGATGCCCCGGACCAAACACCGCTTGTTTGTGCTCTTGATACATAATAAATAATAAGTAGGTACTATTTTTATAGGTTGTGAAAAAATGCTTACTGATTTAATTAATGTGTTGTAGAAGTCCTTTCAGTATTATAATTTCTTTTCTTAATTATTTATTGGTTCTTATTAACCTGTGTGAATGAGGCTTTTAATTAATTACTGCATTTTATTTAAAAAGTTGTCTTAAAATTGAATTGAATTGAACAATTTCTCTTTATTTGAATGTTTGAAATATTATTATACGTTTGATGTGTTAAAGTCTTCTAAACTCAAAGGACACGTACGTTTGCGGTTGCCATGTGAATTTGGATTTTCATTTGATTTTGTCATTTTGAAGAAAGATTAATTTGAGGAAGCTGTTAAATCATGTTTGTGCAGCCCGTCCTGATGATGAGATTGTGCATTCTACAGTACTAGGCCATAATTTTAATTTATTATGATGGATTAAATTACCTGAATATTGGACGTTGAATGCTGGTTTATTAATATGTAGTTTATGGCTTTTGAAAGTTTTTTAACTTTGCTCAAAGATGCCAACTGTAGTTAATCTTTTAACGAATTCACAATGTGGTTTTTTCTTTTCTAGTATGGCCAGGGTTGCTGAAAAATGCACATTTTTAAATTTTGTTTGAAAATAGTTTTAACCTTCTAAAAATTGCCAAAAATGGTCAAAATTGGCCAAAACTGATACAACAACAAACAAAACAAATATTCGACTTAAATTCTTATTCTTTATATAAAAATAAAAGTACTCCTACATAAATTGTATAATTTTTTTCTGTTAATGTAACATTTATTGATTCCTCACTTCTTTGTTAACATGTTTCACCAGTCACAAATGAAGTGCAGGTCTTTGCATCCGTAGTCATGTGCATTGCTTGTCCTGAGCTGTTCATTTGTCTGATGGTATTGAATGCAAAAGAAAATGGTAAATTCTTATAAAATGTTAGAAGTAAATAATAATGTATAGTATATTAAAACACAAGTTACAGAAGGCAACATTTTCGCGCACGAGTCCAAAATTTGGACACGAGCCGCTACGCGGCGAGTGTCCGAACGGACGAGTGCCCGAATTGCCTTCTGTAACGAGTTTTTTATACTATTTTCTCTGTTTCGGCTTTCATTTACGTTATTTATTTATATATTTTTTATAAAATTAGTTGACAATTTCCATTAGGGAATTTTTTGGTAGATTAGTTAGGTTGGTAACAGTGGTATGTTTGACGTTTATAGTTTTGCACATTAATATTGGAATGTGTACTTTGTAAATTCGAATTTGTTATTAATATTGATAAAATTAAATAAATTGTATTGTTGGATGAACAATTGAAGGGCTCGGTGCAACAACCGGTCAGATCCATTTGTTTGAATTTTACAGTAGGTATCAAAAACAAACTGTTTAAAATGCGATAAGAAAAATTTAACAAAAATAGTTGGAATATGTAGATATTGCTATCTTAAGATAGTTATAAGGGAAAATGATTTTATTGTCAAGAGTAATGTATAGAATTTTTTTTTCTCAAATGAGTTGTCCAGTTTTTGCCCCAAGAATAAAACACAACAAAAGAAAATGAATGTTATGAACGTTTATTAAGGAAAAAGTTATAAAAAATAGTTTCTCTATGTTTAACCCACTTCAACTTCAACATCGTCGGCTTCGTCAGTTACAGGTTCTTCTGCTTTCGCTACAGTATCGTAGTACCATTTATCATTTTTGGGTACATATTTGTCCGTCAGAAAAGACACATTTTGTAGTTTTTTTTATTGTAATAGTTAAGGTACGTTTTCGTAAGGACGCAACATGTTGGCCGGCATGTCCGCCGACTTGTATGTTCTAATGTAAACGAAAGGCATTTCATGTCGGGACAGTCGGACGACATGTTAATGTCGGATGCAAAAATTAGCCGCACATGTCGAGTCGGCGTTCATTTATCACTGCGTAAACACTCAATTTTTAATAATAAGAGACACAACTAGGTGCAAGCGAAGACCATTCATTAACGAGCTACGTATATGCACCTTCCAAACGCCTCTTCGCTAAAAATCTTCTAACGTACCATCTTTTGCGTTTCCGTTTTGACTTTTTTTGACTTTCTAGTATCGCATGGTTTCCTGCCAACACTATGAAAGTTGATATAACCTGTACTACTTCATCGTCTGCCATCTTGAAAACTGCAGATTTCGATTCGAAGATCGTTCTCTCGACATGTCCGTTGCAGACAAGTGACAACGTAAACACCTGTCAATTTTACCAACTTGTCGGTCGGCAAACATGTCCGGCCAACAAGTCGCCCCGATTTGTCCTTACGAAAACGTACCTTTAGTGGATACGTAGCATATAGCTTATCAGTTGGTAAAGAAAATAATGTAGTCGACATTTTCTTAAAACTGAACTCCGGAACTGTTTGGTTCTTGCAACGAAAAGGTAGCCACGCAGCTCCATTTATAGTTATATCTCAGTTACTACGTTTGGGAGCTGTCCGGGTTTTGTAGCGAACGATGCGCAATGTTTTATAGAGCTAGATCCATTCAAAAGTCAGTTTTCGCCTAAAAGTGGAGCC
This sequence comes from Melanotus villosus, assembly GCA_963082815.1. Lineage (NCBI taxonomy): Eukaryota > Metazoa > Arthropoda > Insecta > Coleoptera > Elateridae > Melanotus > Melanotus villosus. Next base: position 22,240,362 of record OY720421.1, read on the forward strand.
GACAGGTTTGTACCGCGCTGTATCTCTGTAGGATTTTTTTAGGCTAATAAAAGTAGGTGATATATAACAATTAGAGTTCGGCAAATATTACCCATTTTTTAGTTTTTATAAATAACGTTTACACGACTGAAAAATTGCTGAAAAAAACCTGACGAAGTTGTACCGATTTTGGGACAACTTCTTCGCCTAACTTGTGTTCACCTAAAGACGAAGTTGTACATTATTTGTAAAATCAACTTCGACATAGTATAAACAAAATATATAAATTTTGGCCTCAGTTTTTATTTTTTTAATAGTATATTATTATATGAGCGATTATGACAGCCATTATTCACGAAGATGACGTTTGAGCCCACGAGCCGTCAGGCGAGTGGCACAAATCATCTGAGCGAATAATGGCCATAATCGCGAATGTAATACGATACTTTTTCTACACCTATTAAACAAATATATTAGACTCAAATTAGTCAAATTTGATAACTTTGTAAACAAGCAATATGACAACACACTTGGGCGTGTCACGCGAGTCGATTGTCAGCCGCAGAAGGAGTTGATCGCGGGCGATTTAAAATATGATTGGATTAGCGAAATATTTATGTATTTGTGATTGGCCGAAATCATAATTCACTGCAGTGAATTATGAATCCATAATTCACTGCAGTGAATTATAGGTACTATTTTTCACAAAAAAAATGCTAATAATTGCAATATAATTAAATAGGTGTAGAAAAAGTTATATTAAAGCACAAAATGGCTACAGTATAGGTAACGCTTGTTGTCGGCCGCTGATCTTTGGGTCAAGTTGTTTCGTTCCATGAACCTACACATGAAGTCGTCTCCAGGAAAATTGTCTCGCAAAATCGTAATTGCAACTCCCTGTTTATCGAGATAACCTTTGATAATCAGTCTTATTTCAAACTTTGTTAACGGATAAGACCAAGCCGAAAGTTGATTTATAGCAGCAACGACCTCCTTCTCCTCGAAGGTCGTTAGGGCTTTTGGGTGGCCAACTGGTCTACCATGCCACTTGTCTTGAAGCGTTGTTAGGGGATTCCATATTTTTCACTGGCAGCAGACACCGAGAGGCCATTTCCAATATCTTGCAGTGCGTGTTCAACTAACTGGAGGTATTAACGCTGGTAACGGCTACCTGCCAACACTTTTCTATTTCTTTTCGGCATTATTTTCAAAGGTACTAATCCTACGAAGAACAAACACGCGAAATGCAACAACAACGGATAGTGTGCAGGTTATATTTACACTCGTACATTCAATTTCCAAACTGACGAAGTTGCCCCGTTTTACGGTAACTAAAATAAAAAGATATTTTTTAGCTTCTTGTTTTTTTTAATCTAATGAAAACTAGGAATATAAACAATAAAAACGATTCAATCTAAGCCAAACTAAACCAACTTTCACCACGATTATTAAATTTAAAAATATCTTGAAATTAAATGTAACGTACTTACCATGAACTTTAGTGTCGGAACTACTGACGATTCACTATTACCCTCAGGATGGGGAACAATTTGGATTGGTCTGAATCTCTAGAATTATAGCTGCATTTAGCTAGAAGTGATAATAAAAAACTTATTTTTAGGTTATGCCAACAATAACCTTTGAAACGGTTTTTTTTTTAATTTTATAAAATTATAAAACAATTTTTATACTACAACATAAAGTCCTACCTTTAGCAATATAGTTTTTACACATTTTCCTAACCAAAATACGATTTAAAGCGTTTCCACGCTTTCTTCAGTTCACTAGTCGACCTCGATAGTTAACTTTAAAACATCGAAAATCACTTGGTTCGTTTTGCCAGTTGCCACCAAGCAAATAGTAGTTTTAAATATCGAAATTCTAACCCCTTCATTTACGTTTTTGCTAAATCAAAAAGAATTCATAGCTTTATTTATTTTGTTAGTTGCTTAGATACAATGTAGCATACCAATTCCTGAAAACAAAATATCACCAAAAATCATGTATTAATGAAGCTCATTAAAGCATCAAAATGCGTGCTTTAATGAAGTCATTCTAATGCCGAAACAGAGAAAAATTATTCAGCCCAAAATGAATATTAAGTTCTCAGAATAATCAGAATATAAGTTACCACTTTGTTGTATTTGTTTTCCTTCTTGCAAAGATAATGTAATTTTTAATATGCGGAGTTGTTTTTAGTTTGATAAATAACATTTAAATGGATATGCAGTGGCGTACCTACGGGGGGGCTAGGGGGGCAGTCTGCCCCCCCCCCCGCCCTCTTCCTTTTGGCGGCTTCGGCGCCTTGCATTTTTTTGATATTTTATTTTTTAATTCAACCACAATAAAAAATATAATTATTATTACTGCATAATTCTATAGACGTGATAAAATCAAAATGGCACAGGGAGAAAGATCTTTAGGTATGTATATTCCTTATAAGAACCGAACCCCCACATGTATTTATTTTATTTTTTACCGCCCTGATAAATAATGTCTGCATTCATTTTAAATATTCTTAAATAGTGGCGGTGTGGCCGCTTTAAATTTCTATACAAAGAAATAATTATCTAGAAACCTGCCGATGCCATCGCACTGGTAGGCGTCGGCAGCGGTAACTTTTGCCCTTTGCCATCATATCGTCTTTCCTGGTAATATTTATAAAAAAGTACATTATTTACGATTTACGTCGCGGCGGCAAAGAACCCCTTTTATGTGCAACTTTATTTTTAAAAGAGCCGCCGATCCGATCCGGCAAAATGCAAACGTAATGTATAAAAAATCAAAAAGAATAGAGCAGTGTTCTGTTTTTCATTTCGACAATTTGCAGTTTGATTTTGTAGAGTAAAGATTTGCTCATATTATGTTCCGTGCTTAAAACGTATTTCAAATTGTTTTAACTGAACTAGAACTAGTATATTTAAAAAAACAAAAAAAAATCGTTGTTCAACTGCAAAAAATAGACAAAAAAACGCGCTCCTAAAATTAGCCCAAACTAAAATTTTCGCCTGTCATTTTTTTTTCTATAATATATCTAAGGGTCCTAAGGCGCCTTCGAGACATATTGCCCCCTCCGCCTTCCAAAGCTAGGTACGCCACTGTGGATATGTTACTGTTAATTTGATAAATCTGTTAATATGCATAATAACCGGTTATTTTACAAAATAACCAATATTAGTGTGGTTAACGTTAATGTGATAAAATACATGCAATTAATTATTTTAACCGGTTATTTTACGTAACAATCAAATCCTTTTGGCTGAATTTTTAAACTTCCTACTTGTTGGAACAGGATAAACTGTTGTGACATTTCGAATTGCAGAGTATCCCATACCTTTAACAGCCGCATTTTGTCGACAGACATTTTGCCTTGCAGTTACATTTCTTGAACCATTGACCGCCTGTGACTGACGATTTCCTGGCACACTCGCGAAGAGACACAATAACATCGGGAACTTCTTCTTGTGAAATGAAGGTCTCTTGACAAATTGGTTCCTCAAATACTTTTGAGCCAATCGTCCTTCTTTGGTACCAATCTCATATATAACGCGATCAGCATCCACCTGCAGAATAACCTCTAGAATGTTCCTGAAGTCATCCCTTCCCCTGTCGATATGAGGAATTCATACTTTTATGGTACCTGGAAAATTTCTTTCGGACATATTTTGTCTCATCTTCTTTGACTGAGACTGCAATGCACTTCTGGCACTTCTCCGTCTTCTGCCTTTCCACTTTCCTCTTCACCGTTCTCTATTTGTCCATCTTCCTCTTCACCGGTCTCTATTCGTCTATCTTTCTCGTTTCCGTTCTCTATTTGTCCATCTTCTTCATCTCTTTCCACGGTATCCTCCGAGGAGTCGATTAAGGCGTCATATGCGCAATTTATGCTTTTATTATGAGCTCTGTTCTTCATGAATTGAACAAACCGCAGGTTCCAACTTGCACAAACGCGAGATTTATCACTCTAACCAGAGGGTGCTGGATATTATTCATAATAACAGGTTAATGTGATTAATTTTTAAAAACATGAATCATTTATCAAATTCACCAAAACTCTTGGTTATTATGCATAATATCGGGCGATTATGCATATTAACCGTATTTATCACCTTAACAGTAACGTAGGTACCTATATATTGGTATAAGATTATGTTTCTATTACCAATCGGTTTGATATTTTCTTCTTAAAATCCAATAATTTTAGACCAATATGTATTTTGATCACTAATTCTGACCAGCACTGTTAAAACCTGCTTAAAAGCGCCATTGTTAAAACATTTACAGCCCTAAGTACGGCAGATAAAATTGTTTTCTTAATATGGTTTGTTGTGATCGACATACAATGTGATTTTTTAAAAACTCAATTTCAGCAGGCCGTATTCTGACTTAATACAGACAGTCCTAAGGTTATTAAGACAGAATACGGCCTACTGCAAATGAGTTTTTAAAAAATCACATTGCATATCATAAACGCATTACAAAAACAATCGACTTTTTATAAGCTAAAATATCTGTTTGTAATTGGTTAGTTAAAAGTAATTAACTGAAATGATACTCGTTTATAGCAATTCCTAAAATTTTTATATATGTACTTTTACTTATTTGTGCGTTAAATGCTTTTAATTAACTGCTAACTTTTACTTAAATTTGCCTTGAAAGTGCAGAAAACTTAATAAAATTAGGTTCGATCACGTTAGATCGTGAGTTTTTTTAGGGGCCGAATGAAAAAGGTTAAATGATAAAAGGCAGGCAATTTCCTTTAATTATTTCTGATTGATGTTTAATTGTTCATCTGTAAAACGTTGCGTTTGACGACATCTAGAAAGAAGTAAAGTGGTCCTGAGCCATTCATCTCGGGCACGTTAATTACATTAGCAATTTAATATAGCTACCATCATCCACCGGTAAAAAAACGGCACGGAGACAAAGAACGCTTTGTTTCTCGTATATCACATTATCTAATGATGGAAATGTCGCATTTTCTCGGAGCATCCTTTCAGTTCCATCCACGTATAGGTTCCTGTTGAAATATTACGTGTACGTGCATTATACAGCGACCATTGTAGTTGAAAATAATATATTTTGTATTTATCCCGGCGTCTGGTTGTCAACAGCAGTGATCATTCATTGTGGAGAGACAGTTTTTAGCAGCCGTTCACGACAGAGATATTGTTCGAGAAAAATATGACGCTTTTACAGAAACAGCTCGCGCCTCCCGAGTCGCCCTGTATCAATATATGTCACCTTTTGCACATTTATATGCAATTCTAGCATCTTTCGGTGGTTGCTGGTGCAGATTTGTTGCTGCTAACGATTTATGTGCAAGATTTTTCTGAAGAGGCTATAATAGTTTAGGAAAAATATAAGAGGGGAGGTTTCCGACGTTTTCAGCGTCAGTGCTGTAGATTTTGTACATTTATTATTATTATTGCTTTTTTACTACTTTCTCTTCGTCATTTGCTGACTTAAACGTTCTGGAAGGAGAATACGAATTTTTTTAACGTTTCTATTTGGAAAAATACCTTTATCGGTATTGTTTTGTGCCGGAAGCGCCTATCACGTACGTGTTTCATAACGTCCGATTATGTTCGATCGGCAAGGTAGCACATGCGACAACCTAAAAGAGTAATTTCGAACACAGCCATCGATTAATCAAATATGACAATCTGCCCTCAAGCGTTATATATTATTTATTTTCGGATCTTTAGTATCATGATACATTACCGATCCTGTCAAAAGCATTTGCCGCCCTGGTTTCCTGATATTTTTATCAGAAATAAACTTTTGACTTTTCGCGGTGACAAAGTACAACTTATTTTCTATTTTTTTTTCAAACTTATTTTAACAAAGAATAGAATGCGTGTGCGATAAAAAAACTTTGCAACTGTTAGTGGCAGTTTTATATATTTTTAAATGTTTAAGAAAGAGGGCGATATATTTCTGCCACCTACCATGCCAACTCCTACGATCTTTTTTTAAATTAAAAACATCGAAAAGGCCTTTTGTCAAGGTATTATATTCTATCCGTAAATATTTTCTTTCACTTCCAAACGTTTAAATGATATTCTTTCATTACGTCTTCTTTAGAATTATTTAGTTTTCCTTTCACATTACGTTTCGTTATATCAGTAATTTTAATTTATTTATTTAGTCTTTTGTTTTCTTAAAAATTGTTTATCTAAACTTAAAAACACAAAATTTATTTGAATTTATATTGTTTGATAAAGTAACTTCAAAGCGTTTTGAAATTAGCCTGGAAATAATTAATGTCACTTTGAACCATTAAAGAAAAGAATGGAAACCATACATAAATGAAAGACAGCCTTAAGCCTTAAGCAACCAGAAAAATAAGCTTTGTAATACTTCTAAAAATGCTTTTTTAAACAAGTTCCGAGTTTATTAATTTCGCATTTTAAAATACCGCTAATATAATGGACAACATAGCTCTTATTTATATTTTGGAAAGTTAAGGAGGACGATTTTTAAATTGGTTTCAGCACAGTCGTTGATTACTTTAACTTTTTTATGCGAAACTAATTACTGAAAACTAAATAGAAGGTCTAACCTGATCCCTTGAAAGGAAGGCAAAACGAGAAAATAGAACAATTGCTGCAGAAATTAATTTGCCCTAATAAGTTACCTCGCTTATCGATCTGAGTTTGCCATTTCTTGATTATATTTACACTTCCTCGTTCATTTGCCGGATTATTGTTCTAATGTTTAATTATTCCCCTTGAAGTAATTTGTACCAAGTTTTAGCGCTGCAGATAATCAGGTTTGATTTTAATTCTAGAAGCTTTTTCTTTTTAAAGTCTTCATAATATTCTTTTCTTGTGTTTATTGTAATACATTTATAAGAAAGACTGAAATAATGTCTGTGATTATTAATGAAGTATAAAATTGCTTTATATTTGTATGGATTTAGGAAAAAAGTCTTAGAAAAGCACGTTTGTCTGTATTTATTAAAAATAATTCAAAATTCTACATATTTATCAGAAAACACGTACACAAATAAATAATAAATATGTTTTTCGAATTTTCTAAACCGGAAAAATTCATAACAAGATTTGAAAATCAAATCATTAATGACGGAATCCATAGTTTGGCTGATCTTCAGGCAATTCGGACCTAACTTTAGCGTAAAAAGCTAAATGTGCTTCTCTTGCCTCTGCTACTTCCGGTGTTTCACCTAAAGCATTCCTGGGGATTTCCTCTGCGAATTTAACAATTCCCTGATTGTGAGAGACGTGATGGAGCGAAGGGAAAGCTGTCTGAGCAACTGGTTGTTGAGATACACGTGGTACAACTCGGAGGGCTGCTGCATGAGCTGCGGCGTGTTGCATTCTAGCTGCTGTTACTTCTGGAGTTTCTATGAGAGCCCCTTGATTGTCAAACTGTACGGTTTGAACCGGGACGTGGTGGTGGTGTTGATGATGTTGATGATAAACGGGTTCAGGCTGTGGGGGCAATTTTGGTAAAACCTTGAGGGCGGCGGCGTGAGCAGCAGCGTGTTGCAATCTTGCAGCTTCCACTTCAGGTGTGTCTTCTAAAAGTCCTTCTTGATTGAATACGGGAATAGCTTCAGGATGGCTATGGTGATGAAGAGGGACATGGTGATGAGATGAAATATGACGAACTGGTTCTGGCTGTTGGGGTAATCTTGGCAAAACTTTAAGGGCGGCGGCGTGAGCTGCAGCGTGTTGCATGCGAGCAGCGGTTACCTCTGGGGTTTCGCCTGCAATTCCTGTTGACTGTTGGTGGTATACTGGGCTAAGTGCTGGACGCCGGCTAGCTGGACTTGCTCCTGAAAGGGGTACATTTGTACCCTCAGCGTGAAATCCATCAATTCCGGCGGTGTATTTTACATGCTGCACTTCACCATTGCTGTCCAAATATGAGTAACTGCCCTGGGTGCTTCCATCGGGAGCCCGAAATTCGTTTTTGCTTTCTAATCCAGATTTATAGCTGTATTCGTATTGGCCTTGATCGCCGAAAGCTTGAGATTGGCTTAAGATCGGCTCCACATAGGCAGACAAGCTGCTTGAAGCAAGGGTGGTCAACAAAGCCAGAACCTAAGTAAACAAATTTTGATTAAACTACCAAACTTTGCCGAAGAAAATAAAATACAGACCACACGAGAGTTTGCGGCTTATAAAATGTTTCTTTTATAAAAATCGAAAGAATAAAATATTGTGAAAAGATTTTCTATTTTAATTTTGTGAATAATTTTTATAGAAACGCGGTATTACAATAAAAAAATATAATAAGAGCTTTGAAATTTTTCTAGAGAAATTAAAAAGGTAAATAATTTTATATAACAGATTTTTAAGGTTATCTATAAAAATCAAACAAACTTTGGAAATTATTGTTGTGGCAGTTACATACATATTTAAAAATGATGCGAATGTTTTTTACTTTACTACATGTTTATACAAGTTAAAATATTCGATGTACACTTAACGAACATACAGAAGTATCGCAATTTATAGGATAATTGTTTGTTATTTTGTCGTAAAAATATTGTAAGGCTTACCAGTAATTCCATTGCGTCGGTGTACGTTTGTAAGATGCCTAACAATTGTCGTATACTCTTTTTATATAATCTGCCTTTCTCTGAAAAAATAAAACGGTCTCGTTAACAGAAAGTTGTACGTATTCCATTGCCCATTAGTTTACCTTGAAGAAAAACACAGAAAATTGTAGTTTTTTAAGTGAGTTTTTAACTATTTTTTTATAATCTAATTTTAATTGTCGATTTTATCGTCGGTTTTTTGTGAGTGTGGCGCTTCATTTTTCGTGGTATAAAAACTCGACGTGTCTTTGGTAAGGCATCACATTCGCTTCACAGTTGACCAAGACAACAACACAGCACAAAATGAACAGTCTGGTAAGTCTTTCAAATTCAAACTTTTTAATATGATTTTTTCAATAAAAGATTTAAAAACTTCAGGTGGTATTCGCCCTCGTAATTGGAGCCGTCGTAGCTAGGCCCGGTGAACAACTCGTTGCCGTAACCCAAGACACCCTTGGCAATTACAACCTGAAATACGCCATCGAAGGAATCTCCAGGGCTGAAAGCCGTGACATCCATGGAAACGTAAATGGTGGCTTCTCTTACATCGATCCCCATGGTATCCTCAGGAAAACCGAATTCACTTCCGGAGTTTTCGGTTACCAACCTGTTGGCACTGATATTCCTCTTCCTCCACTTGACACCCCCGAAGTAGCCCACGCTAAAGCCGAACACTTGACCATCCTCCGCGCTGCTGAATTGTCTCCCAAAATCCCAGAATTCCAAGATCCTCATCAATTTGTGGAAATCGCTGAAGGACCTTTCATCAAATCTGTACCATTCGCTGTTGCTCAAGTTGCACCACTCGCTCCAGCACCAATCTTACCAGTACACAGCTTTGGTCATGTTGGTATCCCCGAAACCCCAGAGGTTCTCGCTGCCCGAGCTGAACATTTCGCCGCACATGCTGCTGCTCGTGCCCATCTCATCTAAATATTGAAATATTATTTATGTGTTATAGTTGTTTTGGTTATTCTATGAATAAATAAATAAACTCTCGATTTAGCACATTTTATTTCTTTGTTGTTAGATATGAAGTGAAATTTAGTGGTTTTAGTTTTATTCCAATAATAAAGTGCAGTACTTTAAACATATATCTCCATTTCAAAGCATAGGGTATTACAAAATCACACCAGCTGACAAAGGCTGAAAGCGAGAATAACGAAGAGAACTTTGCTTTAATAATCTACTTTTGAAGTTCCGTTTATGCGGAGAATCTTTTAATTTAGACCTCACAGCGCCAAATAATAAAAAAGGGTTAGTACGCCTTCGGTTTTTACATTCAAAACCTTCCACTTATTAGCATGTTATCACACGAGAGAACGAAGATGAGACTATTTTCATATTTACCTTCACACGTAACGACTTTTGTGTATGCATACGTAATGAAAAGAACACAAAAATTTTTACTTTTATTGTTTAGCTTGGGTAGATTATCGAATAAACTTCCCTTTGTGGTTTATTTATAATTCTTTCGAGTTTTTCTGTAATGTGCATAACATAAAGCAAAGCTTTTAAAATTTCATGTTAGCAGTGCAAATTTGTTTTACTTCAGTTTAACCGAAAAATTTTTTAAAACTACTAACTGGAGATTATTTCATGGATATAAATATCGTTTAACAAACATAATGCAATTTTAAATTTTCTCAAGACTGCCTTATTGACAATTCCGAATTAGCATTCCCAAATGTTTAAATTTACATAGTAATTAAATGTTATCATGAAATAACAAACAAGCAAATTTTTCTGCTTAATTTACGGTGCGGCATTTTCTTATTAATTAACAAAAAGATATAAAAAGGGCTTTACTACAGTTACGGAATTAAATTAAAATTTATTTGTAAATTTATTCGTATGTAATACTTGCAAGACGCTTGTCTTATCCTTAAGAATAATTTAAATATTAGTAAAATTCAAAAGAATTTCTTTAAATTTGGTGTAATTTATTCTATTCTTATCGGTTGTTATGGGACGGACGTTTGTAAAAATGGGGGGAATATAATTACAGTTCTTGGAAAATACATTGTGTAACGCGTAAATTATTGTTAAAGTCGATACACATTTTTAGTGTTTTAAACAAAGCCCAAAACACGCCTGGACGTTAATTAAACATTGTTTTTGCGTGGTTTGTTGTTTAATTTTAAATTTGGTGCTTTTAAATTCTAAGGGTTGAAAATTGGACTCTTGAGAAAAAGAAAATCAACAGAATTCGACCCCTTGATTTTGTCGATTTAATCCTTTTCAAAATTTTCTACATGTTTTATACCCAAAAAATTGATTTAGAAAGGTTTGCTGTTTGACCCAAAAAATTGAGCATCCTTCCAAATTACAATAAGTTGGAGCATTCCTGAAAAACATTATTTTTGAGCAAATATTTACCTTGTTATTTTCGCTTGTGGTACATTTTTGTGTGAAAGATTGTATTCTCTTTAAACTGAAAATCTACACGAAGAAAGCATTTCGAGGCGTTCTACAACAAAAATATTTGAAAATTTAAGGTAAAGAATAAATTCCGAAAGAGAAAGGTTTGAGAATGACATTAATTTTAATTCCGGTGGTTGGTTGTAATTTCTAGTCCTTTTAATACCTTTAAATCCCAGATTTATGTAATAAATTCGTCTAGACAGGATTTCTTCCCATTTTATTTGCGAAGGAATGAATGTAACTTCAAGGGTACCTGTATTTAAAATTTATCGCCTTAACCAAAGAACGTTTTCCGTGGTTTTATTTTTGTAAGTCCGTACTTGTAAATGACACATTGTTCGGTAAGATGTATTAAATTTTCGTCAAAAATTTTACTTGTACGCAGCAGAGCGAAATAAATGCATTTCTACTAGCGCTCTCCTAATAACTACGCCGTGTTCACTACATTACTCAGGACGTAAAGACGGATTTACACTCGGAAACAATTACACTCTGGATGCAAGAATAGAAGTGAAAACCACAGCGAGAGCACGAAAGCTCTTATATTCAAGAATGTATTATTATAACCAACTTTTATTCATAATTAAGGGTAAATGGAATATATAAGATCCAGGGGAATGCGAAACCTTTTCATTTTGGGTTTTAATGCGTGTACTCGTAATGGAAAATTCTACTGCAAACTGAATTTTTTTAATGGGAATGAGTAGATGAAACAAATATTCAGGCAACTTTGAAAACTTACTCGTGCCCGATGCTACAAGGAATAAAAAGAGGGACGCTTTATTTAATTAGAAAATTTCACTTGGCCTCCAAAATCAATATAATGGGTATTTAAAATAAGTTTCTTAACGTAATAGCATTTGGGATACTAATAAAAAACTCGTGTATGTATAATGCATTTCCCACATGTTTAGGCCATAGTAAGCCACGATTTTCGTTTTTTTATATAGGTGTTAAGTTTATCTTTCACAGTAAATTTATTTTGCTGACAATAGAATTTATTTGTTAAGAACGATAACTTTCCAAGTAAAAAATTAGGATTTTACTGCCAAGATAGATTTTACCATGTTTAGAGTAACGAAATGGTTAGGTACTCTAACAAAGCCTTCTGTGGTTTAAAAGGCTGTAATTGTATCAAACGAGATCTATAATAATGCTGCATTTTGATTTTAAAAGTTAGATGCTGTGAATCGCTGGAGCTCATACAATATGATTTTTATTGATATAATGAAACAGATTATAACTGAAAAAGTTGCGTTACACTAACAAAATAGCCCCCCCTGGTAAGGCCTACTGCAGTAAAAAGAATTGTAAATGCATTACATTAGATCTATAATTGGTACACTTTAATAATGATCTATTTTTTCTAAATTGCTGTCGCTTACAAAAAGATTTTTACTATTATAGTAAACTATGTCATGAAAAGTCTTGTTTATATCAACGAAATGGTCATCCTAATATAGCCTACTATGGTCTAGAGATATCATAAATTACATTAGATCTACGGTGCAGTTGAATAATTATTTTCTTTAAATTACTGGCTGCCTTAACAATAATTCTTTCCACTATTGAAACCAACGAAATAAAAAAAGAAGGAAGGAAACTATGGTATTATGGTGCATAACTACAAGTGCAACGGAAATACGTCACACACGCCATATTGAAACACCAACCGGCACGAGTTTTTATTGGCAGCCTAACTGTTTGTTTACGTTTTTGTCTTTGACAGTTGACGTATTTAGTGCTCTCAGCCAATGAGCTTCTAAAATGCGCCATATTGATACACCATCTAAATTGCATACTGTTGGTGTTATGGTCCTTCCTTATTTTTTTATTTCGTTGATTGAAACAGATTATACCAGAAAAAGTATCGTTTAAACTAAAAAAAGAAAGCAATTACTGTAATAGCGCCTACTGTGGCCCAAAAAACCATATATGCATTACGTTAAATCTGTAGTTGCGGAATTTATATAATTTATTTTCTGTAAATTACTGGTGCTTTTAACACATATAATGTTTAACAGTGGATTTGTTAGGGTCTTGTTCAGACGCACGTGGCTCACCGTGGCGCAAAAGACCGTAAACGCATTATGTTAGATCTAACTTTAACTGTTGTGTTTCAATAACTATTTTGCATAAATTGGTTGGTTCTTTTAAAGTAATGATTTTTAACGTCAAAATAGGTTTTATCAGGAAAAGACTTGTTTACACCAATGAAAAGACCACCTTAACACACACCTTAACCTACTGCGATTCAAATTATGGTTAATGTGTTATATTAGGCCTGCAATTAGTGTACTCTAATAATCATTATCTGTGAACTACTGACTTTTCATTGTTCTTCTTAAGTGGATGCCTTTTACAGGGCGTTGCCGGTCGTCTCTCCATATGTTTGCAGTGTACGTGTCAAAATATGTAGATTATATAAGGAAAAGTCTTGTTTACACTAACGCAAATGCCCCCTTAACATGGTCCACTGTGATCAAAAAAGCTAGGTATGGATTATACGAGTATGAAATCTGTAATTGCTAAATTATTTTCTATGGCTTACTGGTGCTTCTAAAAAAATGTTTTTAACATCAAATCAGATTAGATCAGCAAAATCCTTGTTCACACTAACAAAACGGTGCAGTGTCACCCAAAAGACCGTACAGTCATATACATATTCCGTATATACTTGCTGTGTTTTAATAATCATTCTCTACGAATTGTTGGTGTTTATATAAAACAATGGTTTTTAATGTAAAAACGGATTAAGTATGCCAGGGAAATTGCACTAACGAAATGGGCACTTTAACATGACCCACTGTGGTCAAAAAGACTGTAAATGCATTATATTAGCTCTGTAAGTGCTGGATTTTTGTACTTATTTTCTATAAATTATTGGTTCTTCTAACAAATTATTTTTAGCGTAAAAACAGATTATACCAAGAAGAGTCTTGTTTACACAAAAAAAATTGATTACCCAAGCATGGCCCACTGTGGTCCAAAAGACCGTACATCCATTATACCGGGTGGCTAGAAAAAAACGATTCCTGTTTAAGTCCTCACATCTCTGGAACGCTTTAAAATAGCGATTTCAGTTTTTGCTTTCTAAGAGACAATGGATTGAAAATTATTCCTGCCAAATTACAAACAATTATTTTAGAAAACAAAGGAATGGCGAATTTTTTAATATCAACTAGAAAAGATCAATTACACGTTGATAATGTTCTTAAAAATTCTACCAATAAACATCTTGTATGGTGTATTCTACTTATAAACATGTTGTATGGGACCCCCATTTTGTAAATTCACAATTCTTAGTCTATGTCTAAACCGCAAAATTGCTCTTCTATACTATTCCTCTTCAATTCCAACGATACCGTACTCTTTGAAATGCCGTATAGATGACCCAGTCTCCTCACTGACATCCCAACTTGATTTTTTGCTCTTCTCACCAACCTCCTTGCGCTCTCTGCTGTAAATACCCGTGGTCGTCCACTTTTTTGGAGGTTTAGACACGGTATTCCCTGCTCGCACTTCGTTATTGTGTGATATATCGTTATACGTGAAATATCTTTGTTCTCCAAGATTCGGAATATTTCATCATTGGGCACCCGTCCAACCAAGTTATAGATACTTTTTCCGAGTTCTAATTTATACGACATTGTAAAGCAACAAATTCAATAAAACTAACTGCCATCTTATAGTCAACAACATAAACAATGTTTTGTTTCCAAAGACAACTTGATATTATTTCATTTATATTTATTTAAAGTCATTGAATTTTGTGCCAAAACTTTTAGAACATACGTTATTATATACTAGCAAGAGTCTGATTTACACAAAAAAATGGTGGCCCTATCATGGCCCATTGTGGTCCAAAGCACTGCAAATGCATTATGTTGGGTCCATAATTCTCATAAATTGTTAGTGTTTATAAAACAATTTTTTTAGTGTCAAAACAGACCATTCCAGGGGAACTCTCGATTACACCAACGGCGATCCTAACTTGGTCCATTGTGGACAAAGATATTTTAAATGTACTATGTTAGGTCTGAAATTAGTGCATTTTTATAATTATTTTCTGTGAACTGCTGATGCTAATGAAAAATACTTTTTTATTGTTAAAATAGTTCCAGAAAAAGTCTTGTTTAAACTAACGAAATGGTCCACTGTGGTCCAATGCACAATATTAGGTGTGTAGTTGCGCCATTGTAATCATTATTTTCTATTAATTGTTGACGCTTAAAAAGCGATTTTTAATGTCAAACAAAGAACATTCTTCTTTACACTAACGAAATGGTCGCCCTAACCATTACGTAATGTGTAATGTGATCTAAAAGACCGTAAATTATTATTAATAATTTTACATATACATATTAGGTTTGGAATTGCCGTGTTTTAATAATTATTCGCCATGAATTGTTGGTGCTTATAAAAGAATGATGTTTTTGTTGAAAAACTGGGAAAGTCTTGTTTACACTACTGAATCGGTCACCCTAACATGGCCTACTGTTGTCCAAGATATCGGTAATGCATTGTATTAGGAGTATTTTAATCAGTTGGGAATGCATACACTAAATAAATTTATTACTGTTTAAAACAAAGATATTTTGGCTTAGATTATATGAACTTTACTATTTTACAATGACTTTCTTTGATTATAATGGTATAATATCTGAGAGAGCTTATAACTTCAAACAATGCACTTAATAATTTCCATGTCACTGAACGTCCAAATATTTCCACAAAATAATAAAATGGAAGCTTACTTTGTGTTTCATTATTGAAAAAAATAAATTAAAATATCTGTCTTTCAAGTGACGTAAATAACAAAGGAAGCAAACTGCATTTATTTACGCAAGGGTTATTTATTCAAGTAATGAGGAAATTTTTATTGGCTTAGAGACATCCGAAACCGCAAGAAAATCAAATATAAGTAAACAGACACAAAGGAACGGGACCTGCTGTAAGCGTTTTACATTATTTAGTAATCTAGAGCAATTGTGTTTAGTGCCTCAAGGGTTTTGCTTGTTATAAGTTTTCTAACTTCTTAAGTTGAAAGTTAAAGGTGGCTGAACCTTTTAGAAGACTTGCATTGTTTCGGGAGTTTAGGATTAAACTTCGATGGGAAGGGATTATAAATTGATTTTTTCTGTTCTAAAATTTCTTTAGTTCGTTTTGAATATCCTAAAAGGAATTTTCTTTGTGTGACTTTAAATGTATTTTGCGCGTATAAAGGTCAGTTCTAGAATTTGGGTTTAGTTGAATTTCGTGACCTTTAAGTACCTTTAATTTCTGTGCAATTCATGTAGCCAATTGTAAACAAGAATCAAGTATTTTTTTTAATTGTTGAAGTCATAAAAGGTTCCCAAAATTGTAAAACTGTTAAAAATTTTGACAGCTTTCGAACAGCCTTACTTTGGCTAATGTTATTGTTTTCTGGTTTGTTACATAAAAAGATGTTCAATTTTAATACTAAATCGTACTTAAGTCACAGATGACGTAGAAGTAATTTTCACTGTAAATTTAGATAAACATAATCTGTTTTTAAGTGTCCTTAAAACTGTTAAATTTTGAAGAATTTTCGAAGAAATTTTTATATCATATTTCTTACGTATTTAATCTGTGATTAGTAATTAGGTGATTACCAGTATTTTCTCAAACATAAATTTCATAATAAAAAATAAAAAAAAAACTACTTTAAACAAATATTAAATATAAATAAAATCCTAACAATTAATATGGAGTACATTTTTGTTTAATATACAACTTGGAATTTTTAAAATTAAACAATGTTTATGAAGGCGTGAAGGTCCTAAAAATCATACCGGAGTTGTTAAAATGTGTGATGTAAATATTAGCCGGCAGCGTTATTACTAATGGTAATTTTTCCACATCAACATTAATGTGCCAGTAATTACTGGTGTGTCATTAAAATTTAAAAACTCCGCATATTACCTGTTTTATATCATATTCGGGCGTTTTCAAATGCATTACGTAAAAGCATTGGCTTTTGATCATGCAATAATAATTTTTAGTTTTATTGCTTCTGCTTATATAGAAATAAAAATGGTTAAAGTTACTTTGATGATGTTTCTGTATGCTCCTTTCAGGTCTTTTATTTGTTGCTTTGTGGGTGTTTTTTTCTTTATTTAGTGAAGAGATCTAGGTATGCGGGTACCAAGTCTCTCTGTGTGTTGTAGTGATTCAGAAAAGGCCTTTCATTAGTTTTTATTTATTTATTCCTGAAGTATTTAAAATCCAAAAAGTAACAAAAACCAATTTTTTTAAACATCATAAAAATGATTAACATATTCTTAACTTACGTTTCGTTAATTAAAGTAAGACACTTTAAAAATAAAAATAAAAAACTTGCTAGCTTGCTAAAATGGCCAAACACTTTGTCTTATTTAATTCCCTTTAAACTTTAGGAGTTTGCATTCACTAAGATCGTACCTTTCCTTCAAATTACGATGTTATTTGAACGAAACATAAAAGTTATTGGCAAAACGTACTTGGAGAAAGTAACAGGTAAAGAGGTGAGTTCATAATGAGAGTCGTTAAATCTAAACAGGGCAATAAGCTGAAAAGTTTCTCTCTTAACTAAAATTAAAGCTCAGCTCTGCCAATTCCTTTACGCTTTGCCTTCCTTTTTGAGTTTCGTAATTAATTCCGTTGTTTACTAGATTACTGTTAAAATAAAACACTTCAAACTGCAACTTCGACTTTTTAAGGGCCAAGAAAAATATTATTTAAAAATTTGTTAATAAACACTTAAAAAAGGGTAAATATTCTAAACATTTGGTAATTTCACGAGTGTAAATGAAACTTAGGAAGCCACAGCGAGTGTTACCAACCGAACGAGACAGGCAGTAATGCTACAACGAGCATTCGCAATATATAATTCTATCATTAATATCGGAGAGTTAGGTCGCACTTTAGTAATTTGCTATTTACAAGTATTTAGAGTGAAAAGTTGTAGAATAACGTTTGCTTTTAAATGTTAACTATGGGGTTCATTCAATGGTACAAAGTTCAAAGGTCGTGTTTATTATTAATACCTGTATGTTTTCCCCAAGTTGGTGTTAGTGTGTTAATGAAATATTTCTAAGTGTAATATTTTATAAATTACAGATGTTTTCTGGGAATTAATTCAGGTCACAGAGGGTTAAGGATTAAATTTATACTTACGCATGCAGAAAGCTATACGAGAGGAATATAATTAAAATCCCTTTGTTTCTTATTCGTTCTAAATTTGTACGATTGTTGAGGCGATTAACTCCAACAATTAAAATTACAGAAGTACGATGTTTTACTGAAAGATTAGAAGTCTTAACATATTTTTCAAGAAGAAATTTGCGTTTAGTTCAATTTAATTTAATTCAAAAGTGTTAGTTGCTATTTTTTTAAATACTGGTTTCCACTTGTTAATCTTAACGTTTTCAATTTTCTCTTTCGTAATTATTAGAAATATTTTTAATACCTAGATATGAAGAGTTAATTAAACAATTTCTAATTTCCAAGTTGTGTTCCTCTTCTTTCGCTTGCGCTATTCGAAAACCCTAATTTTAAATTTTCTTGATTTATACTTTCTTATACCTAATTGTATGATCGTGATTATTATGAAGGTTTTTAGTTTTAAATGGTAAGTAAGCTGCTGGACTTTTTACTTTGGCTTTAAAATTCTACCCAAACATGTTACAGTTGGTATTGGTAATTACAAAAGGGATTTAATTAGCACCGGAATTAATCTGAATCAGTTTGGAATCAATCGTAGTTTGCTTGCCGATGGATTAACTCCCAGCATACCTGAGGTTTGATGCCCATTTGTCCATTTTAATCCCAGATTAACTTCAAATCAAACGATCAACTGTAACCGAATGCTTTGAATTATTTATGCGTTAAAAAACTTCGTAATATCTCGAAAGGGTTAGTCCTAGTCGGGCGAATTTCTTATTTTTAAATATGTTTAATGCAAGTTATAGCAACATTCTTTATTGCGCAGGTTTTAGTTCTTCAGTTCGTAGCAACTCCTTTTTTTCCTCTTTGTTCGTCTCTTCTTTTTCGTTTTGACAAGTCCGTAACTTGGATTTGCCTTTTTTACTTGGATTTAAGTTGCTCTTTAGTTTCGCAATAATTAAACATAAATTAAAGCTTTTTGGTTTTAAAACTTTTAGTATGAGGTTGTAATACCACTGGTACGTCAATGTGATAAAAAGCCGAAATATGTTTACACTTTTACCTTTTTTTTCTGAACACTTTACAAGTTTCTTTTTATTTTGGTTTGAACTGCCGAAATTTCAGTTTTATAATACTTTAGTTGAATGAGTGTTTGATTCTACAATCTTTTACTGTATGTATAAAAGTACTTAAATGAAAAATTTAATATTTATTGGAAATAAATTGTTCATGAATTGATTAAAAAGAAGTGTATCGAAAGTTGTATGCAGCAATATGTCCCCCACTTGGAGCACAATATTTACATTTTAATTTTATCAGTTTAACCCTAAATTTTTCCTGTCAATATATCGCAGAGTGACAATGTTCAAAAATACGAGGGCAACAGAAATTAAAGTGTTTATTTAATTAATTAAATTATAACAACAATTGCTTATACAGGGTGATTCAGAAATAAGTGCCGTAACTTTAAGGAGAGGTAAATATTGACGAAATATTAAAAAAGTTAAATATCTTTTTTTCTAGATGCGGTGGTTTTCTTTCTATAGGGTGATAAAGCAGGTTCAAAAACTTTATATTTCGTCGAATATCTTATCTCGGCACACAGATATGAATTTCAAAATAGGAACATGTTAATTATTCATAGTGTCCTAGAAATTGCACATAATCTTGATAACTTAGAATATTTCAGTGGCATAGAAACAGGGGCCACGGAATACATTTTGATGCAAAACTTTGTTTACACCCTGTATGTCGTGAGAATAATGTATGCCCGTGATTCTCCATTCGATATCACGCAAAAACGGTACTCTTTGTTGGACTCGCTAAAATGTTTCGTTTTCGAGATTTTTTAATTTTTGTTCAGACCTTCACATGAATTAAGTTTAATTAGGTATTTAATATTAAAAAAATTAAATAACACAATGCAGTTGAAGATGGAACGGAGGAAGTTGCATATATCTTTCAAAATTCTCCAAGTTGTAGCTTGAAATAAACTAGATTGTACTGAAAGTCTCCTAGTACTGCTTCTTGAATTTTCTTCTTTATCACCCTGTAAAATAAAAACCACCGCATCTAAAAAAAAGATATTTAACTTTTTTTAATATTTCGTTAATATTTACCTCTCCTTAAAGTTACGGAACTTATTTCAGAATCACCCTATATCTGATTTACCTTCGCTTATGTGAAATAATTAAAATCGAGGTTTTAGTCGATGTAAATTGAGTGCAATAAAATTATCTGTATATACCAACCATCAAGTTTAATCAAAACGCTTAAAATAACAAATAAAGTTACTGGTCAATTCAAACGTAATCATAATTTGTTTACACCTAGGTATGTAAGTTAGCTTTGTTTGCATTAAAATCACAAATAGCAATCCTAATTTGGTGTTTGTTCAGTTTTAATAGTTCTATTACTTAATATACAGGGTGTGTAAAAATTCGCGTGCAAGCTCTCCGTAACTTTATTCCTTGGACAATAATAAGGCGATATTCTTATAGCGAAAAAGTCACCAGATGCTTCCTCAACTCGTGCGAAGCCTTCAAAGTTCAAAATTGGCAACGCGAAAGGAAGCCGTTTTCGCAAAATTCTGTTACTTTATGCATTAGATTAAGTAATAACGGCAACAATTTAGTATCGTTTATCATTTAAAAGTACCAAAGAAAATACTAGTCTTCATAATTTCAATTCACAGAATTCTTCAAAATGTGTTTGCTTGTATCAAGGATGTCATGACATTCTTGATACAAGCAAATACATTTTATTTATTATAATTATGAAGACTAGTATTTTTTTTGTACTTTTAAATGATAAACGATACGAAATGGTTGCCGTTATTACTTAATCTAATGCATAAAGTAACAGAATGTTGCAGAAACGGCTTCCTTTTCATGTTGCCAATTTTGAACTTTGAAGGCTTCGCACGAGTTGAGGAAGCATCTGGTGGCTTTTTCGCTATAAGAATTTCGCCTTATTATTGTCCAAGGAATAAAGTTACGGAGAGCTTGCACGCGAATTTTTACACACCCTGTATATAAAATTTAAATTATTTGTAGAAAACAAAAATCTGTGCACAAATTTCCATTTGTATTAATAGTCGAGTCAATAAAGCGGAAAAATCGTCAAAACCTCTAAACCCGCAAAAACAGAACCGATTTTGATGATTTTTTTTTTTAAATGTTTGTTATGCTAAATTATTCAAAATCAGAAACATTTCAGCTGGCGCTATCAATTATTTATATTGTTGAAATAATTTAAAAAAATTTTTTTTTTAACAATTTTTTTTTCGATGAAATTTTAACTAGAAGTGACTAATTTTGAAAATTTAGTATATTAAATAATTATTGAATTAAAAAGTTTCAAAATTTCCATTGAAAAATGTTAATTATTCAATCATTCGGATGCAAGAATTGAATTCTAAACTTGAAATTTTTGAAAACACTTCGTATAATTTGAGGTTTTTATATATTATGTCCGGTTTTCGATGAAAAAATATGACTGGGGTATGGAATAAATGAATCTTCACTGAATTTGAGCATAATGGAACAACTGCTTTTAGTGTTGGCAGTCCTCTTGTCACTTGTGTAAGTTTTTCTACAATTTTACTCGAAGTACTTGGTGTATCTGAACTCTCTTGTTCTTTGCAAATGCAACAACAATTAACTGTAGAATCTACAGTATCTTGTTGCTGTTGCTGTATCATATAAAAAAATGTTGGGAAATGTCTTTAACACGTATGATTTTAAATATGACGATCAAATTCAAAGGGAAATAGAGCTGTAAGACAGAAAATGTATTTCTAATAATTTAAAAAGATTTCATTACATTCAAAGAATAATTTAACACAAATTGTTTCAGCAAATAATCTTAGCGACGAGAATGACGCGCGGAAAATCCACTGAAAAAAGTACCGTAGAATTAAAAATATTACACTTAAAGGGCTAAAATTTTTAGAATCGTTAAATCAATATGTTTCAAATAAGCTAACAAAATTTAGTTAAGATTGAGTACTTATTTATTAAGCGGGAAACACTTTTTAACTTACATGCAACACAAGCGAGTTTGTTGTAGTCACCAAAATTACAAAAAAAATATGATTTTACAGCATATAAATATATCATAATAACTGTAATAATGTAATATAAATGTAACATAATAATAAGAATAATAATTCGATTCTTCAAAATACATAAACCAACTTAAAAGCAAATGTAATCCAATTATTTTCAATACAAACCAAGAATACATGGCAGATAATTACTTTTTCCATCGTGTTTGTACTTGTATCTTTGCACTTTTTTCTGAATTTTAATCAATAATTCAGTTCTCTTCAACAATTTTCACTAATATTTTCAATATTTAATGTTAAAAACTTCTTTTAACATATTAATAACCTCAAAACACATGCGTTCACTCCGAAAATCATGGTGAAACATCTGGAGTTTGACCTTTAATTCCCCTACCTGTGATACAAAAGGTCAATTTCTTGTGCCTGTTTATACAGTGCGAGTGTAAAGTCTGGAACTATCGCAATAAATCTTTTATTAAACGTTTTTGAAAAAAATCCTCGAACACGTCAATTTTTATCTTAAATGAAACATATTTTACTGTTATCGTCACTTAAAGATCGTCTTTTGTTTTTGAGTTATGACGTAAGCGATAATTGTTTTAAATGGAAAGCCTAATGTTTTATGATGAATTTGGAAAGAGCATGAAATTCTAAGACCAAATATGCTAAAAAAGTATGGTGCTGTATTTTGAAATTTTCGAGATAATTGCCGTTAAAGTTTTAAAACAGTTCGAACATTTAATTTAATTGTTTTTCTTTACTTTGTTATTTCTTGTTTCTTTTGTATTTCATAATAATTTCAATACATTATACGCAATGAAACAGTAAATAAGCTATCAAATCATTGACCTATTTGACGTTTTTTCAATTTTTCATTACTATTATGTACAATATCTTCCAAATAGAAAAATACAATATCACACTTTTTTATCATATTTGGTCTAAGAATTTCATGCTTTTTCCAAATTCACCATAAAAAATTAGGGTTTCCATTTAAAAAAATTATCGCTTACGTCATAACTCAAAAACAAAAGACCATCTTTAAGTGACGATTACAGTAAAATATGTCTCATTTAAGATAAAAATTGACGTGTTCGAGGATTTTTTTCAAAAACGTTTAATAAACGATTTATTGCGATAGTTCCAGACTTTACACTCGCACTGTATATATTCTCATAAAAGTATTGATTTTTTAAGGTGAAAATATATATACCTATTGAAATGGTCTTGCTCTTTTAAAAGATTTTATTTAAGTTTAATTTATTTATTTTTAAGCCCACATTCAATATTTAAAATTATCCCTTGCTTTGCTCTTTAATGTACTTAATTGTTTGCATTGCTCTTATCTCAGGTCGTTAATTAGGTTCCTTGTTTGTTATTTTTATAAGTTTATTTTTACCAAAATAAAAAAAAATTACTCAAATAATTATAATGCAGATTTTATTTATCGTTTTTCCCTATCAACCCTGCCTTAAAATTAACTTAACATTATCCTTTAAACTCACTATGTATTCTTGGCCCCTTTTTCTTTTCCAAAAATTTCAATCTTCCCCAAATTCCAAAATTCCAATTTTCCCCAATTACCAAAATTCCAATCTTCCCCTGTTTTTCTTGTCCCCTTTCTAAATTGTCCCCCTTTTTGAATTTGTCCCTCTCGAACTACTGCTGTTGAATTTCTTCTGCTGATCCTCTCCTACTAGAACTGCTCTCTCACTTAACTGCTTGAAGCTCAATCTTTATTTTTCGTTTCTTCAAAATCCACCCTCCTTTTACTGGACACTGGTTTCTTTTGATTTAACTTTTATTCAAAATTAACCCTCCTTTTACTGGACACTGGTTTCTTTTGATTTAACTTTTCTTCTCAAAATTCACCCTCCTTTTACTGGACACTGGTTCCTTTTGATTTCACCTTTTGTAATTGATTATTTATCGAATATTTGCTCTTTTTATGGGAGCAAACCAAATTTGATGTTGCTTCGTCGAATATCAATTTACAACTAACTATTTAATTTGTTTTTTTCTGTTTCCTGGATATTTTTATCCCCATTTGTTTTCCACTTTTAAAATTATTTACATCGTTTCTAATAGTAACTTATTTTACATTTCTATAACTACCAAAATTTAGCTAATTATTACTAACAAACATTATAACAATAACTTATTTACATTTCCACATAACTTAAATCTAATCTAGCTATCTTAAAATTATATTACAATTTTTTTTAATAATTTTATTCAATTTTGCCGTATAAACTGACGTTTATTTGTTTCTGGCCTGCCCATAAAAGTTGATGTTTTATAAACAATCGTTTAAAATTTTTATTCCGCTAGCGATTTAAAATTTTTATTCCGCTAGCACTTTAAAAATGTCAAATCGCTTTAAAAATGCCAAATAAATGTCAAAATTGAATAAACAGTTGTATTACACTTGCGGATTAAATTAATTTATTAACTCGCGGTATCAACGCGCTTGCGGCTACCGCCGCTCGCGCGGTTGAACGTACCGCTCATTAAACATTAATTTAATCCGCATGTATAATAAATAACTATTAAATCTGCATTACTTATATTTGGCAAAATAATATTTTTCTTTTATAAATTAAACAAACAACTTAACCTTAATTATATACATCCAATTAAGTATCATCTCAATATATATGTCTATATTTGGTATATTATATTCTTGCATCCGAATGATTGAATAATTAACATTTTAAATGGAAATTTTGTAACTTTTTTATTCAAAAATTATTTATTATACTAAATTTTCAAAATTAGTCACTTCTAGTTAAAATTCCATCGAAGAAAAAATTTTTTTAATAATTTTTTTTTTAAATGTTTAAACAATATAAATAGTTGATAGCGCCAGCTGGAATGTTTCTGATTTTGAATAATTTAATATAAGAAACAATTTAAAAAAAAATTCATCAAAATCGGTTCTGTTTTTGTGGGTTTAGAAGTAAAAACCTTCATTGACTCGACTATAAATATTAATTTTGTATCGTATTTTTTCGATAAACCTTTGCAATTTCTGTTTTGGAAAACACACAAAACATTGGGAGAACTTAAATAAGGTTAGTGTAAATATTGATTTTTGAAAAATAGAAAAACACTAGTGTATCTGGAATTTAACAAAGGAAGCTTTAGAAGGTAACAATTTACTTAGCATTGAAATTTTAGAACAACAGATTAGTTCGACCCAAATCTGAAGAAATCGTTTTGAAGACGAGTCAAAGCCTATAATTCAAATATCATATTCGAATATATGTAAATAAATAAATTTAACTTTTCTTTCTAATGTCAATTAAAAGCAATACTATTTTTTTCAACCTACCTTGCACTTGATTTGTACCTGAATTGCTTTAAATATTCGTATACCTAATCAAAAATTACAAAAAGTAAAATTATTGGGTAGCTATTTATTATTTAAAACAATTTTGTCGCAGATTTCTTAAGCACATTATTCAAATTAGTTCGGTTTATGTGTGTTTTTGAGATTTTATTTATTTATTTTCTCATTACTTCCCAGTCTTGTTAAAAATATACTATTTTTAAAATGCAACAAATGAACGACTAGAAAATAACTTGTTACATAAGAACACACTTCACACAAATATATAGCAAAAAAGAAAAAGAAATATGCAGGGCTCAACTTGCCGTACGCATGCATGAAATGTGGAAAACCTGACGATGGACGATCCTGCACCAAAACCAAAGAATCTCCTGCACAATGTGCAGATGTGCACTATGGTCTGAGTCACACCCTGTCAATTGCAGGGGTTTCTCCGTATATCGAGAACTACAGAGCAAGATATAACAGAAGACTAACCACGCAAAATGATTCCTCGATCGTTTGAAACACTTATGAACAACTTTCCACCGCTATCAGAAAATAACTCTTCTAAAACGGCTATGTATAAAATAACCCAATCCAAACTCAAACGATAATGGAGAAGAATAGTATGATCATCGTAAACAAACTACTTAAATAACGGTCAAGTGTTTTCGCATTGCTTTATGGAACGCTAACGGTCTCCAGGCAAATAAAAATTAAGTGGAAGCCTTTCTTAACTGCAATAATATCGATATTTTATTTGTCTCGGAAGCATATTTCACAGATAGAGCATTTAAGAAGATATTTAATAAATTATGACGTATATCACACAGATCACTCAGACAACACTGCACTCAATGGTGAAGCCATTATCAATCACAGAACAATTATACACCATGAATTATCCAAATTTCAAACAGACTTCATGCTCAAGCTACGATAATAGTCAACAAATAACCTGGACATAATCCCTACTCCAGTCATAGTCACCATTAGTACCACCATTATTAAGAAAGAAGCAGCACCATCATTTTACAATAAAAGAACTAACAGGGACTCCTTTAAGGAATTCATAAAAGAACACATCAACAACAACATGAGTTTTGGAACACCTGAAGAATTTGACGGCGCAACGAATCATTTTGTGACAACTATGTAAGAAGCAGGGTGGAATGTTACGTCGCTAAAAGAAACTCGAAATCCTAATTTCCAGAATACTCTGAGAGATATAATGGAATTACCCAAAGAAAAACAAATAGCCAGCGCAATATGGTAATGCACCCGTAATATTGGTGCAATCAACTCACTAATAAGCTAAAAATTGCCTTAAAAATTCGTGGGATGAAACCTTTCAACAATGACCTCACAAAATTATGAATAGACTATAACACAATCTGGAAGGTAACAGTTCAAGAAACCAAAGATGCATGTACCACCGCTACATGTCGAAGATGGGTCATGGGCTAGTCCTGAACAAGAAAAAGCCGATCTGTTTGCGAGACACTTGACTGAAGTTTTCAAAGTTTTATTTGTCGAAGCTCTGCTTTTTCCAGTTTTTCTCATCATTAGCATCATCAACAGCGTTAATTATTACATTTCTGGATCTACACTTCCCCAATCTTTCTCCACTGCATACGATCAATTGTTACTCTCATTCACTCTGTTTTGGCTGTCTTGGATATATAATTTCTTCATCTGGTTCTAGGGTGATCTCTTCTTCTCGTTCTTGACCTCCATTGTGTCACTTTTTTACTCCATCTGCTGTCGTTTCTTCTTATTAGGTGTCTGTCAATTTCAATTTTCGGTCCAGGAACCGTATTCCCAACATCGATCTCTCCATTGCTCTTTGCGTTACCATCATCTTTATAATAGTCTCCGTAGGAAGCCACGTCTCACGAATGTGAGCACTGGGAAGATTCATTGGTTGAATACTTTAGTTTTTAAGCTGTGTTTTAACTTACACACATTTTTAAATTTGCAAGTCTAATTCCTCTCACCTCTCGCCTTTTAAGCATATACTCGAAAGGTTAATTTTTGCCCTAAGTACTTATACATATTCCTCTACTATTTATTATATTAAATTACCTTGTATTCTAAGAGGTGTTGCGTCGCGTCGTCTGTATTGGTTATTATTTGTGTTTTTGATGTATTCATTTGGAGAGCTACTGTGTGTCCTACCTTTTCAATGCCTTTTAACGTCGTTTCTAAATCTTCTTTATTGTCCGATAGCTGTACGATGTCATCGGAAAAGCGGAGGTTGTTGAGATATTTCCCATTGATGTCAATGCCCTTTTCGTCCCATTCTAAAGTTTTAAACACGTCTTCCAGGTCATAAACAATTTCGACAAAATCGCGCCGCGCCGCCTTGTCTGATGTCTCGGTTACATTCACCGGCTTCGTCTTGCCAAAAGTCTGTATGGTCATGGTCGCATTTTCATATATGTTTTGGGGATTAGTTGTATGTACCTATAGCCTATTCTGTACGTCTTCATAGCGTTAATAGGTGCTCATTTCTCTACGTTGTCAAACGCCTTTTCGAAGGCAATAAAGGCTGGATATAGCGGCTGATTATATTCATGTGACTTTTCCATCACTCGTATATGGTCTACTGTGCTATGTACCTGTCGAAATCCTGCTTACTCAGGCGTTTTAAATGCGTCTAAGCGGTTTGTGTTTCGGTTTGTTATTATTTTTGTTAGTACCTTTTAGTATTACTTTGTACTTACCTTCTTCCTATTCCCTCTTGTGTTTAATACTATTTAGGCTTTTACCAACCTATGATCACTAATATTGACTCGGTTAAGAACTGTTACATCTACCATTGTGTTGCTTTGATCGGAAATTATAAATTTTATTTCATTTTTCGTGTTTCCACCAGGGCTTTGCCATGTCCATTTCCTGTGTTCCTTTTTATAGAAGAAAGTATTCATTGCTTTCAGCTGATGTTCCTCAAGGAAGTTTACTTACTCTTGGTCTCTATCATTGCATGTTCCTATACTGTGTGTTCCAAAGCAGGTCTCGCCATTTTGCTTTGTCCCCAACTTGGCGTTTAAAAGTCTCCGACTATGACAGTATAATAAGTGCTGCTTTCATTAATCGCTTTGTCTGAATCATCGTATAATACTTTTACTTCTTGATCTGGGCGTGTAGACGTGGGGGCATAAACCCATATGACTTTCAGGTAGTATCTCTTAGATACCATGAGATCGTAAAAAAAAAAGATTCTGTGCAGGCCTTGACTAGTATAACACGATTGGCAAGACTGATTTCAAAATGCGGCAGTAGGTTAGAGGTTATCTAATTGATTCAAAACAGGAAAGGTAAAATAAATTAAAACACAAAACAGTATTTATTTAGGGAACAAACTGAAAACTAAGATGAATAGGTACATTTTAGAGTAGGTGTTCAAAATGTGATAATCTTAAATAATTCTTGAAACAAGATTGCAAAACTGACTTACGTTTGAAATGTCACTGTCACATTATAATTCATAGGCATTCTAGAACCAATGTAGTCAAGACCTGCCCAGAATCATTTCTTTTACGATCTTATGGTATTTTATATAATAATATATACTATTCCAGATTACATTCTTTTTAAATAGCACCTATGCTTAACACGTGATAAAGTAAAAGAAAGGCATTCAAAGAATAAAAGATTTTGCCTTATGTAGGTAGGTTTTAGTTTTTCAATTTGTAATATTTTCTTCTTCCTTCGTCCTTCTTTTCCTTAGAAAGTCAGAAACTTGTGTTTGCCTTTTTTACTTTGATTTGAGCTGTTTAAATTTTGCTCACACAATAAATAAACTGAAAGACTTGTTTTAAATTGTTTGTTGTTAGATTCTAACGTGTTGAAAACTGCAATACTGTTTTAATAATAATTAGTTAAAGAAGCAAAGGTATGAAATAGTTATTTATGTTATTTTAATTATTGAATTTTCTAGTGCAACCACTATGACCGAATAATTTAAAAAAATCTAGTCTTTAATAAAGCAAAAAATTCAGAGAACTACTTATATTTTTTATGCTTTTATTAATGCAAAAATTTTTAAAGTAAGGTATTTTCTCGTTTATTGGAATAATCTGCTTAATAATTCGAACAAGGATGTTTTCAATCCATTCCCTCAAGGCCTTCCTCGTTAGACTTCAGTACATACTATAAATAGTGATTCCCATAAGAGGTCGAGGTGCAATCTTTTTGGCGCGAGAGTATTTTATCAAACGGTCCTGACAAATAGCCCATGTCTTACGTATTGATTGCGAGGGTTGCAGCCTCGCACGCGCGAAAATCTACATGTTCCTTGCTTTATTTTACATGCAAACTTTTTTAAAGAACAGTTTTTTTTTAAGTTTGCCAATTTTTTACCCGCAGTTGTTTGGAGGTGTTTTTTCGTGTTTATGATATACTTTTAACGATCATATTTTTGAACTTGTGTTTATTAAAAGTCCGTACAAAATGACTTGCTTAGTGTTTCTTATGATTATTAAAATTTCCCTTGGTTTTTGTGGTTTTGAACGGTATTAATGACAAAATAGGCGAAGTAATTAAATTTCAGTTTCGGGAATCTTTAATTTCTGCATATTAATTAAAAGTTAATATATGTAATTACATATTAAATAAAGAGGAATACCCGTTAATGAATACATGATGAAAGCATGTTTCTTATTAGATGTTATTAATATTCAACACGAGCCTTTGGTAGTTTTATCATCTCTTTTAATGAAGCTCGTTCATTGTACCTGAAAAGATAAATCAATATTAAAGGTAGCTTGTTAGAAAACGCCAAGAAAAGAGTCGATCTGTTTTGAAAGTCTGCACATGGCATTCATAGGTTTGGAACAAGCACTTATTATATTTCTATAACGAACGCTAACACAAATCCAATACGAAATCTCGGAAATGATCAGTAAATTTTTCTTGAACCTGGAAATGAACTTGGGAATTTCAATAGAAATGAATAATTTAATCTTTGGATCCTTTCAAATCCGCCGACAAAACCGTCGGCCTGAATACTGTTCATTTCTTTCAAATCAAATAAGATCCTATTTCTGGATTTGTAAGAAATATAATATCGCTCGCATTTGTAGGTAAGACGCCTTTCATGCTTTGTTACGTATATGCATTTTCTTTTAGAATGCACTTCCTTTTCGCTTTAAATCCATCTCTTCGTAATATTAAAAATAAACAAAATATTTCGCTTTTGAAAAGGCTAGCGGTTTTAACCATTAATAACGATTCCTTCTATTTTATACTTAAATAATAAGACAAGACTTTTTTATTAAGCGGCAAACTTATATTATACTCATGTGTTTTTATATAAGGAAGTAATTAATTGATAACTTACCTTATTTTGTAGTGTTTCTCTTTTCTTCAAACATTTTGTATACAGGGTAAAGTTCGGTGAGATGGCCAATATTTTGAAAACTACTTGCCTGCATATTTCAGGTAAAGCTTAATCGTCTTATTTTTTTTTCCTGCAAATACCTAACTATCGTGCTAACGGGTAAGTACAAAACTACAGCTGCTTAAAACATTTTTATTTTTTAATAATCATTATTAATTAAGTTCTAGATGCTAGGGTGGCGCAGTGGTAGAGCGTCAGGCTAGCGATGTACTAGTTCTTCGGTCGAATCTCTCAATCGGCAGGATTTTCTTGCAGTCTGAAGGTGGTGTCGAACCCTGGTGACCATTAGTCGTTGGGAATACAGACCCAAGAGACAGAGTAACAAGGTCCTACACGTACACACACCTACACTATACACGCGGTGCAGTATGTAGGATCAAACGACGGACCAATCACGTAACTCGCTGAGTCGGGTGGGGTTGTGCAATGCAAGCGTAAATCCCCGTACGTTAAAGCGCCGATCTTGCCACCGAAAGGTATAAGGGGTTAACGATAACAAAACAAAAAAGTTCCAATTGGTTATCTATCCCGATTCAGTTGGGTGAGTTGGTCAACATAATACGGTTGAGATGGTTACTAAGTACAAATGAAATTAACGTAAAAAAGGTGAAAATAAGAAACCTTTTAATCAAGAGATAAGGTGCTTTCAATATCTACTTACTCTTTTCCTTTTTGGACATGGCATTCCCGCATATTTGTCAATTATTTCTAAAAGAAGAGCAATTTTCATGAAACCATCTCTTGCATATTATATTTACATTCCAACCAATCGCCTTTCTTTCGGACACTGCTTTGACTTTTTCCAGATTCTCTACAATCGATTTCGTCATTATCCTCAAGTGTATGACTTTCCTTTTGTGTTAGTACGTTCTCGTCTTCTTCATCTAGACTTGAAAATGGGCGTTTTCTTCTTTAGGCGCTTTTCTTCTCTGGAATTTTTTTCTCTGTTTGTAGAGTTTTCTTTGCGGCTCTGTTTTTCATAACTGCAATATGTTTGGGAGATGTTAATAGATCAGCCACGAACTTACACTTACTTTTTTACAGATGTCATAACGATGGGCGTGGGTTCTAAAAGCTTTTTCGGGGTCAAATTTGAAACAGAGTTGTGCATCGATCTTTGATTGCTTAGTTATATGATGGTGCTGCGGCCATCGAATTGTGTGTTAGTTTAGGACCACGAGTTGTTTCAGGATCTGTTTGCCAATTCATATCTCGAGCGTTTGCTATTTGGGTATGTGATTTCTTTTGTTTGAGTGTTTTCTATATGGTCAGGTTCCAGGGAAATATTCTCATGATTCTAAAGCCTGATATTGCATTTGCAACGGTGGCCGATTTTCCCCAACTTTGTGTTAGGAGTACATCAAACTGTAGACGTCCTAGTTTTCTTCCTGGGTGACCTTGCATTCCTTTTCTGCAAGCTTCATAGTGACTGCAGATATTGAGTGGTATGCGGAGATTAGCACAACAGAATGACATTATTTGCTGCAGCTGTCTCCAAAAGTTCAACAAAGGAACACTGTGATTAATGAATGCCCATCTACGATTAGCAATGTTTTTCCTTTACTTTCGCGTGAAATGAAGTGATTTGTAAATCATCGTAGAATGATTGTTGCAGTTACGTAGGCTGATTTTTGAGACATCGCAATATCTGAACCGACCGGCATTGAATCAGTTCACTCAGTTTTTATGTTTTTGCTTTTGAAGGCATACACTGCGACAGAAAAAACCTTCGGCATTGCAGCGATATGGTCTCGCCCTCTTCCCCTGATTACAATAACGTATCTTGCTCCTTTTTCAGCGACAACATGTCCTGGTCGATTACCTAATTGCAGACTTGTTTCATCGACATTTTAGATAAAATTAAGGTTATCAAAAAGTTTTGTTGTAACGAAGTTTTCAAAAGTTTAAAATAAATACATCTATGCCCGAGAGACACACTCTCAGTTTTTCGAATAGATAAATCCGGGTGTCTACATAATAAATTTGTGATTAGCATGAAGACCTTCAGCGAAATTATAAGCAAGCTTTCCGACATCTGCCACCGTCATAGGTAAACTGAATTTTTGAGCCTGTTGAATGTGTAGCACTAATTTTCTTTAATTAGCCTCTTCTTACATTTTACCAATTGTGGAAACATTACTCTTTATCTTCCTTTCAAGTGTTTTCCTAGGGATACCATAAGTCCGCGAGGCTTTGTTTACAGTTGAATCATTTCTGACAGCATTCTTCAGATTTTCTTCAGTATAATTTCCACGATTTGAGTTCTGTCTTTTGTACTCCGTTGGGCTATTCTGCAACAAATTTGAAACGTAGTTATAACAGTAAACTTGCAGTTCTAAAAAATAAGTGGCCATCTTTTCCTACCGGTTGGAGGACATCTATACCAAATGCTAGGGAGAGATGGCCAACGCTTCGAACAAAACCCACTACAGATTTTAAATAGTTATTAGGAGGCTAGTATACCTTAATAAATATTGACATGCCAGTAAATGTTTTCCACGCACTTAGGTAACACAGGTCTTTTCATAAACTAGTGGATTAAAGGACAACTTGGCAACCAAGAAGGCAAATGTTGCAAGTTCTCTATATTATGGCCTAATTTTTTAAAATCTGAAGCACAAAGTTTTCTGTTAATTAACATAGTTAAACTAGATCGACCAGTATCTTAGCAGTTAACGCAGGCTATTTAAAATGACGTAAAATATAAATAATATGCAAAATAAATTATCAAAATTTAGGTGACAAATCTAGGCAATTATTTGTTAATCGATGTGCAAAGTGTTGAATCACACCTTTCAGTAAAAATTTTTATAAATAAAAAAGTCTGTAAAATCATCAATACGTACTAAAGCAACTACAATAATGCAAAGGTAAAATTTGTAGGCAACGGTGCTGCGTTTGACAAATCTTGTTTGTTACGAACACGTATAGAAATTCAATTGATTGATTTCTTTTTCGTACTTTTGCTGATACCACGATTTTCGACACTAGAAATTTTTTGTTGATAGAAGTTATAAGGTTATAAAAACAGAAAAATATCTCGAAGTATCAGGTACTTGGGTTTATCAGTTTTAAGCTTTAATAAAATATTTTATTGATTCGAAACGTTTTGTGTTTAATATTCAGCTAGGAAAGGTGCAAGTCGTAAGGTGTAGATTATGTAAAGCAGAGGTAATTTTAGGATAAATGGCAACTTTAGTATGCACATGAAACGTGTTAATTGCTGGGTCATAAAGATTTGATGATACATACTAGTTCAAACCTCAAATGTGGTGACATTAAACCGCTTGAGTAAATAATATTAACATGGAATATGGACGTGATTACGGTGATGTTTTATTGGTACTTTCAAAATCGTTTATTAGATTTACAAGTTATACCATAATATACACAGTGTTTAAATGCGTTCATTCGAGGTCAATATTTGTTGTAGACATCTCCATTTTTACGATATTGTAATCTTCCTGTTCGCCACACTCTTCGACAATCTTGGGAATATAATATTTACATCTGATTTATGATCCACCTCTATCCCTTTCGCCTGGCAGTTTCATTTCCAATACCTTTTTGTACTTGTTCAAATCAACATAGTCTGCTCTCTTCTCATCTTGCAGCTTTTAGATTTTCTTTAATATTTCCATTCCTAATTGTATCCTTTTTCGCATATCCAACCGAGCAAAGTGTAACATACTTTGGTAGCCTAATAACTAAATTCATGTAAAGCCCTAAATATTATTACGTTTTAGTAGATTTTTTTACTTTTGAATTTATTAGCATCCTGCTCTACAAGTCACGTCTGTTGTATTTATTGGTTGTTTTACATCGTAGGCGATTAGATGGTCGTATTGAATCGGTGAGTAGAAGTATTTGAAGTTTTGACATTTTAGAACAAGAAAGCCGTTTATTATCAATGTTTCGTTGCCATTATTTCCATCAATACGTATTTTGTATTTAAATAATTTGTGAGTCTTTGGTGCCAGTCTTGATTTTACTTTGATGAAGTATGATGGAACAAAAAATAGTATACTTCTTCTTGTGTGTACATCTACTGTGATAGCATATATTATCAGATTCTAAGAATATGGTCTTGGCAGAACGCCTTCAATCCATCCATCTACATTTTAAAACAATGTCTGTAATCGCCCTCTATGTTCTTCTGTTCCTTGCTACTACATTTCCATTTTTAATGCCTAACTTTTCTAAGTCACATTTTACACAGTCCACATATCCTTTCCTATGCCTTTCCTGTGAACGTTGTCCTTCAATCTTCCCTGGACAATCCATTTAACTTACCTGATGTCCTCCATTCTCCATAGATGTTGTACTCACCTGATTCTGACTATCTTAATTGCTGATATCATATTTTTGCTTTCTAGTATTTCTATACATACATTCCACCTTGTGTTCCTTATATTTCCTTCTCTTACTGGCCCGAATATGGCACTTACTTGTTCGACAATGGCTTTTACTACTTTTCTTTCAAACATGTTAAGTAGATTTTCTTGTTTTACCGCCATATACAAAATTAATTTTTTTTTATATAGTTAGTCTTATTTTCATCGATTTGGATAATAATGATGACCTCAATATGTTATGCTTCATGGCGAAATAACATTTATAGCTTTGCAGTAGCCGTGTTTGTATTTCTTGCCATTATTTTCATTTACATAATATGTCTGAAGGACTGTACCCCCTCGAAAGTGAAGCCTCCAAGGGATATGTTTAATCGAATCCTTCCTCTTACAGCTTTTGCCATTTTCAGGAATTTTGTTTTTCCTCATTAACCCTGAGTCGCATTTGTCTTGCTTTTTCTTTCAGTTTAAAGAAACCTTCCTTTACTACACAGTTAATATATTTATCTCTACTGCATATACATCTTGAGCAAAGGCTAGTAGTTGACTAGATTTGTTCAGTATTGTTCCTTTTCCCATAATGAGAAGTTCTAGAACTTTCTCAAGCACCAAATTAAGAGCAAGGCCTTGTTTTAAACGCGTTTTTATTGAAAATGGTTCTGATAATGATGGTTGCACTTGGTCTTTGTATTTCGAGTCTGATTTTCGTTAACCGAATCCGTTTTTGAGAGATCTCCAGTTCCTCCATGGTGCTCCAGAGTATTCTTCTGTCTATTGAATCGTACGCTTATTAAAAATCGAGAAAGAGTTGGCATATGTGTATGTCAATATTCAATTCTTATTACTTTTCCATTATTTGTCGTATCGTAAATATTGGTCCTTAATGCTCTAAAACTACTGGTGATATCCTACTATTTCCTCGATGTAATTCGCTAAATCTATTGTGTATGATCTTAGATAAGTTCTTATACGGCGCATTTAGCAACCATATCCCTCTATAGTTTGTGGACTTGGCCCGGAGAAATTAGAAACGTGCTCAGCCAGAGAAAATGTCAAATATTCTCAGTTCAGCTCGATTATATTATCGAGTCTCTAGATTTTACCGGTTATCGATCTTTTCCCGAGCTTCGAGTTTCGATCCTTTGTCGAACTTTATGCTTATATCGAGCTTCGAACCTTTACTAAGCTTTGAGCCTTTACCAAGGAGCTCGAAGAAAGATAGGACAGGAGTATGCACTCGACCAATTTCTTGAATTTAATTGAATATCGAGCATTTACCGAGTTTCGAGATTTTACCGAGCTTCGAGCCTGCACCGAGCTCCAAGCTTTACAAGCAATTTAGAAAGAAGTTCGGCTCGGCTCGGTTCAGCACATCTTGGGTTCGATCTCGCTCGAAGTTCGAGCCGAGCACTCGTAGATTGTCCCCCTTCTTATGTATAAATATTATGATACCTGTCTTCCAAGATTCAGGTATTTTTTCTTTCTCTAATATTTTTTGGAGTATTAAGTACGTGTATTTTTTTCCATAATTTTCTTCCTCCTGCTATCATTTCAATCAGAATCTTCTCCTCTCCCGATGCTTTTCTTTTCTTGAAACTATTTATTGTGTTTACTACCTCTTCATAAGTAGGCGCTTTTATTTCAGGTTCTGGTCCTGCGCCTGTTCGCGTTCCGTGGCGCTCTGCCTTTGGTCTATTCAGCAAATTCATTCTTTCCATCTATTGGTTATACCACAGAATAAACTTCTAACAGAAGCGACAATACTGAGCGGCACTTTGATGTTAACGTGGCCAACACAAGGCGGAGCTATATCGGATCAGCAAGTAACGTAGCTGTATGGTTTTCAATTTTAATCGTAATTTCTGCTTTCTGGGGATGTAAGTGCTGCTGACTTCAGACACAGCTTCAGATGATGTTTGAGTACTAACGGAAATTTCTAAAACAAATAAACTTATAGAAGCTGACACTATAGAAATTTATACTAATTTATTATACGAGAGTATATACCTACTAATTATTTTTGCAATTTGGCGTTGAACACCAATTACCACCTTTTTTGCCACTCATTTCCGCATATATATGTTTTATTGAAACAATATTTTGAATAAATAACACCCGAACTCTTTGGCGCTGCACTTAAATATACAGCAAAATAGGAAATTTTACGTACTAGTGGGCGTGTTCGAGTTCACCCCGTTCCCCTTATTTTGACCACCCCACACTCTGCACTTTGTCGCTTCTGTAAGAGTCTATTCTGTGGTTATACTAATTTAATAGCCCAGCAGTGCTTCACTCTCATCCTTTACTATGACGGATAGTGTTTGGAAGCCTTTTGCAGTTGTCTTAGATTTCCTTCTCTTTAGTGATTTACTAGGTTTTCTATTTCTTTGTTTAAAAAATCTCTTTTTTCCTTCTTAATAGCCTGTATACTTTATTTCTAAGTCCCTCATATTTGTTTTGAGTGCTTCTTGTTCTTCTTTGTGGTAGGTTGATGCAGGCTTTTCTCTTCTCTTGTGTTGCTAATTGCCATTTTTGATCCAACTACTTTTACCTTTTTTCTTGTTTTTTCCTCTTCTAATATTTCTTCTACGGTTCTAGTTATTATATTTTCCGTTTCCTTTACCATATTTTCTGTAGTACTCGCTTCCGATGGTTGCGTTATTTCTGTTTGAAAGGATGACGCTATATTAGACTTATTTTTTTCTTTATACCACTTACATCCTATATGTTATTCTGGTCATGGTTCGGTTCATAAGTTGTTGCTCTGAAACTTTTTATATATGGTATATTTGTCTTATGCTTCCCTTCGATACATAATAAAGTCCTACTCACATAAGATCCATCCATTTCCGCAACTGATGTGCTTATTCTAGTAGTAGAACAAACCTCGATCTGTGATACAAGCATCTCGGATTCAATGCGGGGCCTCAATCGATCACAGATAAATATCTTAGGGACAAATCGCTCAGAACCTCTCTCTACTACTGACTTCGAATGCCCTTAAGACTATATCGACTTCCTCAAAAACGTTTTTTTCCAAAGCACCTGATTGTTATTCCTAAATATCGATCAGGCCCCTTCAAAACTATAGTAAATTGGGTTAACTGCCATGCCATTATTGATTTTTTTAAATAATAAAATTAAAAATCGTCATATTTGTTGTTAATGAATAAAAGTTAATAGCGGCTTTAGGTAATATTTTGCGAACTTTTATATTTTTTCTGATTAGTCATTAAATGTCGAATTTTTAATTCCTGTTTGGTAAACTATATACCATGAGATCGAAAAAAAGATGATTCTGAGCAGGCCTTGACTAGTACAACACGATTGGTTACACTGGCTCTAGAATGCATATGAATTATAATGTGACGGTGACATTTCAAATGTAAGTCAGTCTTGCAATCTTGTTTCCAGAATTATTTAAGTTTATCGTTGTAATACTAGTGAAGGATCACATTTTGAACACCTACTCTAACATGTATTCATCTTAGTTTTCAGTTTGTTCCCTAAATAAATACTGTTTTGTGTTTTAATTTATTTGACATTTATTAACCTCTAACCTACTGCCACATTTTGAAATCAGTCTTGCCAATCGTGTTGTACTAGTCAAGGCCTGCTCAGAATCATCTTTTTTTTGATCTCATGGTATTATTCTATGGGATTTAGGGTCTAACTTCTAAATTAGTTTACTGGAGGTCATTTAAGTGAAATTCGAGAATTGATAATTAGGGTTAGCAATAGTTAGTTTTAGTCATGTCTGATAATTTCAGTATTCGCATAAATGAACTACTACCCAATTAAACATGGCAACTTAAACCAAAGACGCAATTAACTCTGGCTATAAATAGTCAATCCTAATCATATATTTGGAAAATCTCTCAATACAATCTAATATAATAAGTCCGCCTGCACTCCCTCAGGGTGAATTGAGTACGAGTAGCTCTGAGGGGTGTTGTCGGTCCCAAGCCCGGATAGAGAGGAAGGTTGGTGGCAAGGTTAGCAGCCTACCTCCTGTAAAACTTTAAGTTGCTCCCAGAACTATTACACCACCCTCGGATGAAGGACGGACTCAACAAAATAACAACACGGCGCGAAAACTAAAATAACAACACGGCGCGA
Source organism: Melanotus villosus (assembly GCA_963082815.1). Taxonomy (NCBI): domain Eukaryota; kingdom Metazoa; phylum Arthropoda; class Insecta; order Coleoptera; family Elateridae; genus Melanotus; species Melanotus villosus. The sequence continues at coordinate 22,279,782 of OY720421.1, forward strand.
AAACTAAAAAAAAGGTATGGAAAAAGAACACAATCCGGCTATGATGCTGGAACATTACATCCTGAAATAACAAAGACCAGGAAGTTATTTTAGAAATGGAAAAACATAAAATGAATATTTGTTTAATTTCAGAAACAAAGAAGAAAGGCAAAGGCAGTACAAGGTACTAAAACTACATCCTGTTCTACAGCGGAGTTGACAATGGATCTAGAGCAGTGGTTCCCAAAGTGTGTTCCGTGGAACCCTGGGGTTCCATGAAATAATTTTGGGGTTCCGTGAGTCAAATTTTCAGAAAGTATTGATGTCTAAAACATCTACATTCTTCTCATTAATCTTTCATTTCAAAAAGTTTTTGTATAATTATTTTATTTTGTATTCTGTTTAGTACAATTTCTATTTTGTTTTGTGCAATTTGTATTTTGTACAATTTGTATTTTGTATAATTTGAATTTTGTATAATAATTTATTGCAACTCTTATGTATCATACGTACGAGGTGGTATCAAAAAATTTACATCGAGCATCGAGAGTTGTAAAATTGGAGTTATTGTGATTATGTGCGTGTGGCAGTCTGCGATTACATCAGGGACTGAAAGTTGGAACAAAGAGCCAACGTGATATTTTGCGTTAAACTCGGTCACAGAGATACTGAAGATGCTTCGGCTAGCTTACAGCAATAAGGCAATGTTTCGAGTGGCACAAGTGCTTCAAAAGCGGACGAACGTCCCTGGAAGACGACGAGCGATCTGGACGACCTTCTACGAGCATCATCCCCAAAATTTTGGAACAAATTCGGTAGGTAAATTATGCATGAGGATCGTCAGAGGACGACATTGCTGACATTGTTAGTGTGTCGTATGTCATATGGGTCAGTGCAGGCAATCCGAACGTCTGAATTGAAAATGCGGTGTGTCGCTGCTAAGTTTGTCTCCCGCCTGCTGACTCCGAAGCAGAATGAACGTCGCGTCGAAGTCTGCCAAGATCTCCGTCAGCGTACCGCGGATGAGCCATCATTCACGTTGCGGATAATCACCGGTGAAGAGTCTTGGGCCTACGGGTACGACCCGGAGACAAAGCAGCAGTTGTCGCAATGGAAGAGCCCAACATCTCCACGATCGAAGAAGGCGAGGCAGAGCCGCAGCGCAATCAAGAGCATGCTCATCATATTTTTCGACGTCCACGGCATTATTCATCGAGAATTCGTCCCCCAGGGCCAGACCGTCAACAGAGATTTTTACAGTGACGTTCTGAGGCGTTTGAGGGAGAACATTCGGCGATATCGACCGGATCTGTGGTGCTCGAAGAATTGAATTCTCCACGACGACCACCTTGCGACCGAGCTCTCCTCGTTCGTGGGTTTCTCGACAAGCACAGCATGTCATCGCTTCTGCACCCGCCCTGCTCGCAGCTTTAGCTACTACGGACTTCCTCCTTTTCCCGAAGATGGAGATCCAGCTCAAAGGTCCCCGTTTTAACATTGTTGCCGAGATCCAGAGCGAATCGCTTACAAAAGATGACTATTTCTATGGAGATGATGTTCAAACTTAAATAAATAATATTTTTTTTTAAACGGAGCTAGTCCTCATCTTTTTGATACCACCTCGTATATGGTTGAATAAATTTTTTGTAGGTAATTTTTATTTTTTTAAATGCCCAGGTAAGATTAGGATATTTATAGGTGCGAGGTTCCACGGCATGTGAAATATTGTATAGGGGTTTCGCGAAAAAATAAGTTCGGGAACCACTGATCTAGAGTACACGCAGGAGTAGGGGTACTAATTCATAGGAAGCTCAAAAACAACATCGACGATGTGAAGTATATAAACCACAACATAATGTACCTAACTGTCAAGTTTGCAGATGAAAAAATACACCTAATAAGCGTCTACGCAACAGATATAAATAAATCCGTAGAAGAAAGAGAAACGTTTTAATGATGATTTGCAAGAGACATTAAACCATCTACCCAACAAACCATCTACCCTACAAAATATTTATTTTAGGCGACTTTAACGTTAGGGTCGGCAACAATGTCATACCCGGAATTATGCATAAATTTAATGAAGAAGCAATGAATGGAAATGGAGATATGTTAATATCGATGTGTGCCATGTGTGTATTGAGTTGCGAATAAATAGGAAATAGGAGAGTGCATTCTAGTCAGATACTCGACGTGCGCTCGTTGACGTTTGCAAACGTCGGAACACCACACGGACTAGTAATAACTATGCAAGCACCGGACATCTCGAATAATAACAAAAAAGAAACAGTCTAACCCTGTATCTAAATTTAACATAGAGTCCTTGAAGAATGATAGTACAAAAGACCTATATGAAAGGAGACTAAAAGAAAAAATCGCCCATAACGCCATTCTAGAAGAAGATAATGCTGAAACAGCCTGGCAGAAAATTAAAACTAATATAATAGACAGTGCCACAGAGGCCATAGGTCTAAGAATAACTGACACATATAGACCCAAAAATAACAAACCCTGGTTCACCCAGGAGATTAAAGAAGTAGCAAAAGAAAAGATAAACGCATACATAAAATATATTAAAAATAGAATACGAAGCATATAAGGCTATCAGCAATAGAGTAACTAACGAGATTAAACAACCTAAAGAACAATACTGGGAAAGGTTTTCGATGGAGAAACCCCATAAGATGTAAGCTCGCAATTAACGACCACATTATCCAACAGGTAATGAGTTTTAACTACCTGGGAGTGGACATATCAAGTGATAGATACTTAATGGATGAGGTAAGAAACCAGGCGAATAAAGCAGCAAGAATTGCAGGTTACCTAACAGATATTATACATATATTACATGGCGAAACAAATACATGAGCACAAAGAATATGAGATTACCTTTATAAATTAAATTTTTTGTAGGATTCACTCCTTTGGGGAATTATATTTTTAACGAATTATGTAAATTCTATATATAGAAGAATATCACCTAAGCCGGGATTCCAACCACTGACATTGGCGCGTATAGCCGAATGTCAGTGATTCAAATCCCCGCGGAAGTGATATTTTTCTGTATACACAATTTACATAATTTGTTAAAAAATAATATTACCCCCCAAACTGCCAATCTAGATGACGCGTAACAAAACTAAAGAAACAAATTAAATTTGCGATGTCTGTTTCTAAATTACGTATATAGGTTGCTAGAAGGAAAGTTCAAGAGATTTCCTACAATGCAATAAAGACCGCCCTTTGCAGTTTTAAATTACCTGTTCTAAAAATATTTTTGCGGTCAACCGAGTTAGCGCATTTTATATATAAACTCAGACATTAATAAGGTTAAGAATGCTTTATAGGAAAATATATTGCGTTTGTATGTTTTTCTAAATTTACTGATTACGAAAGGGCGATTTTTTATTATTTGGAACTTGAAAACCAAAAATATTGGGAAAATATATATCCTATGTGAAATAGGTTACTACTTGCCATTCATTAAACTGTTTAAAAATTTATTACAATTAACAGATAAAATTAAAACGAACAAGAATGGGCAAATCTTTCAGAAGGCCAGTTTTTGTTTTGCTTTTGTTTATGCGAACAGTAAATAATTTCTTTAAAATATTTTAATATTGTTCCATTGTAATTTTCCAAACTATGATACTTTATTACAGGACTCCCAAAGGTATTCTTTAAAATTGAAAATAATATTTGAAAATAATTAATTTATTAATGTTGCAGTAATATTACAATCAACCAATCATTAAATTATTATAACATACCCAACTAGGTAGGCCAACAACTATAATTATTAACAGCAGCCTGAAGCTGTATATTTAATGTTAATGTTAAACGTGGCCAATGTACCTCGATTAATATTAAAATTTCAGTTAAAATTATGCACCGAAACAATAAATTCAAACAAAAAGTTTTTGTTGCGATTTTGGAGAGGTTTTTTATGTTATTAAAGGAGCTGTAACTAACATTGGAGATTATTTTGTGCGAGGGTAGATTATTAAATCTATTTTTGGCAAAATATTATGGGCAGTTTAATAAAATTTATGAAAGTGGGAGCGATGCTCCTAAAATAGAATCCGGTAAAGTCCATTCACAACCTTGTTGGGTTAAAAATATGTGTGGTATAAAAAGAACCTTGTTGTTACTAAATTCACACCCTGCTTCGTTATTTTATTTCACCGTAAACGTATATTATCCTTAAAGTTTGTGTAATCGAGTAATAATGGACAGGCCTTGATATTTAAAGTAAACGTATTGTTTGTGTGAATTAAAGCGTAAATATTGTTCATGCCCATTAAATAGAAATGTTGCAATTCAAAATTGCTCTGGATTAGCTTGCACTTCCGTATATTTTTGCTTTGAAATATACAGCGAAGGTCAGAGTTCGTTACTTAAGAGCTAATGCTACATTACTGCGTATAATAAAATTTTATACCGGTATTAAATACTTCCAAAGGAATCGGAGTAAGTTAAAGTTATGCGGCGACTCGTAGATAAAACGTCTGCTAGATAAAACTGTATAAATTTACCATATATTAGAAAAGACAAGGAATTCTGAAAAATATTCGCAATCTAAAACTTATACTGCTAGACGGAAACACTTCGCCCCAAGCTGTATATAAATTTCTTATTAAAAAGAAAATACTTTCTGTCAAGTTTGGTTTCGGTGCGTTCCAATTTCTGCAGACTTTATATTCAATGCTCCTTTAGTCGTTTTCGCGCCTGGCTTATACGAATGTATTTGAAAAGAATTTTACCAAAGACGTAGACTTCCATCTGTGAACGTGGAACAGATGCGTTTCACGGTTGCATAAATCCTAAATGTTGAATCTTCTTTTTTCCCAAATTTATTAATAACATTGACTACCTTAGAATTGATACCTGATTTTATAGATAGGCCGATTTATATCAAAATTGCTAATAATACTTTCATAACTGCATCTCTTCCCTTAATTCGCATTTAGAAGACAACAGCAACAGCATGATTACTATAATTTTTTACATTTTAATCATCGACTGCCAAGGTTTTCCCATAATTCTTTACTAACAGGACTCAAACCCCAACGCAAATTCTCAAAAAATTTACCTTCTTCTAGTTTCCTAACAACATCTAACATTTTCAGAAATATTCGAAAATCAACCTAAAACTTACCAAATTCGTGTGAAAATTTACATTAAATATGTTCTGCTGCTATTAAATTCACGCTGTACTCTTTACGCCAACGATTTTATAATATATTGGCGTTCGCTTAAGGTTCTCTAAATTTTCCGTAGACCGTAAAGTCATAAACTTCGAACGTCTTTGACTCACAGCAGGAACTTTGCACCTATGAAGTTCAGATGGCCGATATGAATTGGCTTCGATGTGAACGTAAATTGGAGCCTTTTGATCTTTAAAGACTGCCTATATAATATTATTTTGTGTTTCGTTGTACGTTAAGATTAAATTGTTAATTATCATGTAGTACAATCAGAAAGTCTATCGAGATTATTATCATAGCACTTAAGTTTGATTTGGCAGTTGCAACAACGAGTATTTGTATTATGTAAGTTTAATGGATTTCATTGTGTTTGATGCATTTTTTTGTCAATAGAAGTAGTGGTAAAGTTATAATTCATTTCAGACGTTTTTGTATGCCACAGGCATACTGTAATTAGGAATTGAATTGTTATAGGGGAGTACTAATAACTGTAATAACCATAGCAGTTGATACGTGTTGAGATCCCTGGCACCCGTAACCCTAGATCTCGCACAATGAATAAATAAGAAAAGAGAGCCAACATTGCAATTTTCCAGAATTCCTTAATACTAGAAAAATGTAAATTTTTCACTTACAATACCACGAGTGGTCAAAGAATTGTCAATTATTTTTTTGCCGTAACATCACGAATGTTCCTTGTGCTTGCATATGAATACCACGAGTGCGCAGCACGAGTGGCATTCGCAATCACAAAGAACATGAGTGATTTTACAGCAAAAATACTCTACAATTCTTTGACCATGAATGGTATTTGAGGGACTATTCAACGAAAAAAAAATCATTTCCATCAAATCATTTTTCATAAATTAGTCCACATTCAAGTTTGTTTACATGAAAATTGTTCTCTTTGGGATATAACTAGCAATAAACTGTTTTCAAAAAATTGTCGCTTCGTATCACTAGTGAAATTTTATCGACAATTTTTTCTAGTGGAAATTGTCGATACAATTCGTTTTGATTGGCTCAAAAACGTCAAATCTTGCATTTTGATTGGTCGATTTTTGACAGGTGACATATGAGTTGAATAGTCATGAAAATTTATTTTATCATAAAAATTAAAATAATACCGGGTGTTTATAAAATCCTGTAATTGCGTTGTTTTTGATACGAGCTACGCTTTTTAAAATAATGAATCCGAATAATGCTAAACCTCAAATTAACATTACACCAATTTGATCACTTTAAGAGGCATTATTATTATTTATTACGATCCATTATTCCCTTTTGGGACATAGTGATATGCTGGTGCATTAACGTATGAGGTATTACGGGTGCAATGCACAAACCAGCCCGACTCTGCGGGTTACGTGATTGGTGCGCCGTTTGATCCTACATACTGCACCATGTCTATAGCGGGTAAGTGTGTGTATGTGTAGAACCTTGTTACTCTACCTATTCGGCCTGTATTCGGAGGAGAGCGTCGTTAATTTGGTGTGACACTGCTCGATACCGACCTCCAGACTGCAGGAGAATCCTGCCCATCGGAGATTCGAACCAAGGACTAACGTCTGACGCTATACCACAAAGCCACGCTGACTACGTTTTTTTTAAATTATTTATAACCAAATCAGCAAACACATTGCAATACATGGTTTAGTTAAGCAGAAAATAAAATTCTCTATTATGGTATATGCACATAATAACTAAGTAGGTCAGTGGTAGACCTTTATGGTTAGTTTAAGGCTTTAAGGTAACCGATAATAGTTAATAATAGTTCAACTAAAAGGAACACTAATCACTTAATTCTGATGATCGCTATCAGACGATGAGTTGCCTTAGTGTTGTGGAAGTTTCCTCTTTAACCTGGTACTCCTCTTTTTCCTATGTTGTAATGCACTCCTCCAGGACACTGATATAAGCTGAGAATGAATTTCCGCGTTAGCTTCTTAATAAAATCCGATATCTGTGCAATTTAAGATTATTCTCAACGCTTTGTTTTGAAACACTTGCATTGTATTTAACTGTGTTTTGGTGCCGCTGCTCCAAATCGGACAGCAGTAGGTAAGCAGAGGTTGAAGAATGGTTTTATAGATTAGGAGTGAACACTCTATTATTAATGGGAATTTTTTTGCTAAGGATTGGGTATGGCAAGGCTGGGCGGGTATGACCTTGATTTAGTTTTTTATTAATATGATAACCCCATTTTAATTGAGTGCCTAAATATAATCCTAAGTACGTCTATACCACAACACTACCGTGGCTATTTTTAAGAAGCATACGTTATTTAAAATGCAATTCGATGACATGGTTTTATAAACACCCGGTATTAACTAAGCAAGATTTGGCGTCTTCAATCTAGCCTATAAATTAAAATTAAACATCAGCAACCCAACAGTCAACTCATGGTTAAGAAGCAATGTTTCAATCCGCATTGAAGGTTCTTAACTCAAATTGGAGAAATAACACAATCAAGGGCTACGTACTTTTCATTACCAACAAAATAAATTAAAAGTATGGCGCTTTTTTAAATAAGGATTGAACGCTGTATAACATTCAAGGAATTATAACTACTTTTAACTGAACATTGACATAAACTTTTGTATTCGAAAGCTATAGTTCAATCCAAAGTCAAATCTGAACTCAAAGTATTCAAGATTGACTGTAGTATAATTCAAATCAGATTGCAATTTCCAATTTTAATCAAAATTGGAGCTTCTCACTTCTAACACAATTTTAAGTTAGAAACTTTTAAGGTAGATTGAAACATTAAATTTTAAACTGAGCTCGACACATTTTGCCCAATGTTTCAAAGTCATTATGCCGTTTTTATAAAATGATTTCTCCTGTTCTGTAAAATAACCGTTCGCAGCTTGTGTCATCTTTAGAAGTTCGGGAACAAATGGAAGTCAGACGGGGTTAAATCACGCAAGTAAGGCAGATGATCCAACAATTCGAACCTGGTTTCACGAATTTTAGTCATGGAAACTGTTGACGTGTGAACAAGTGCATTGTCCTGTTGAAAGAGGATCTTTTTCAGTAAGGTGCGGTCGCTTTTTCTTGATTTCTCTGCTCAAATTTTGCAGCAAACCTACATAGTACTTTCCAGGTTGACCTATCTTTTTCCAGGTAGTCAAAAAAGATCACACCCTGTGAATCCCAGAAATCCGATTTCCTTTGGCTGTCTATTGTTTTGATTGTTCTTTCGATTCCGGGGTGTAGTTGTGCACCCACGTTTCATCGACAGTCATGAGCCGGCGCAAAAAGTCATTGGGGTTACGCTTGAAACGCTCCAAGCACACAGATTGAATGTCCGTTCGAACACGCTTTTGGTCTAAAGTCAGCAAACTCGGCACGGCACGGCACGTATTGCGCATGAAACTTTTGCATGTCCAACTGTTACTTACTTTTTCTTTGCGTCGCTGTTTTCTCATTCAAAAAATTAAATATTATGATAGCGCCAATCTTCTTTCTGTCCATCATTTTTGAAAATGCTTGCACGTTCGTCTACTTCGCGTGACCAAATAATAACCTCACAATGCACTGAGCTGAAACTCGGCAAAAGCTCGTTTGAAGGATCAAACTTATCGGCCAGCATCGCTTTTGATCATGATGTTATCATCTCTGCGTCGTTTACCGGTTTACCTCATACTTTTCAAACGACCCACGTATTTCTGCGGGCTTTAATTTTTATTTTGTTTATTTCAGTTCCTAACAACTATTTTGAATCAGCGCTTCAAACTTGGGTTTATTTTAAAAATCTTTGGAATAATAATTGGATTTAAAAAAGTAGATTCTTCTAATAATTTATTGCTAACTGAAAATTCAAAGTTGATATATGAAATTTGGACATGGAGTCTCAGATGTGAATTCTGAGTTGAAAACTTAAGGTTTACATTTTCGATTATTCAACGTTGAGATACCTGGCACCCGTAAGACTAGATCTCGCCCAATTATTAAATAAATATATAGAGATTGGAGATTCCAGCCCAAATTTGTAAGTCAATATGATTTTTCACTTTCAAAAAGGATTTGAGTCCCGGATTCATATTTTTAAATTTTGCAAGTTCGAGTATTCAAGAAAAATTCGAAAAATTAAACTTCAAATTCGACTTTATGTACCTAGGAAGCATTTTTTCGAAGAGAACGAAATTCTGATTTTTAAATTTTACAAGCTCGAGTATTTTATATCGAGGATTGGATAACCACATTTAAAAGGTCTCGGTCTCTCATGTAGACATCTCTTTGCTTTATGTATCGAATATGAATTCAAGCGAAAATTCAAAATTCAAGTCGAGTTTGAAGACCTTCTTTTATATATCATCGATTCAAAGATTTTTAGATTTTACAAGCTTGAGTATTCATATTAAAATTTTAAGATGGAGTCTTTAAATTGGATTTTTAGTTATGCAACAAGCAATAATTATTAGAGGATTGAAACCCTAACCCCGGTTTCGTACTTTTAAAATTTATAAGTTGCAGTATTTCAGTCAAGCTTCTAAAATTGAATCCTCAAATTTGCCTTCGCTTCGTGTATAAAACAGAGATTAGAGGAATTAAGTCCTAAACTCAGATTCATGCCTGCAAAATTCAACTGGAGTGTTCAAAATCAAATTTTCAAAATTGATTCTTCAAAATATGACTTTACTTTTTGTATCAAACGTCAATTAGGAGATCGTGAATCGGGATTTGTACCTTTAAATTATTTCAGTAGAAGTGTTCCAATCTAGTCCCAAAACGAGTCTTTAATCCGACTTCATCTAGCAAGCATTGTTTTAAGAATTTGAGTACTAAATCCAGATTCATAACTAAAGTTTATATGCTGGACTATTTAGGACGAAATTCTAAAATCGGATTTTTAAATCAGACTTTAAACCCGGATTTATACTTTTAAATTATACAATCTGGAATATTCAAGTCATAATTTTAAAATCAAGTATTTAAGTCAGATTATGCTTTATGTATTAAGCATTTGAATGTGCAATTCAGATGTAGACTTTTAAGTTTCACAGGTTCAGAATTCAAATATCAAATCTTCAACCCTGACCTTGTTTTGTGTATCTAACACTATATCTAGGATTTGAATCCTAAATCCAGATTTGTACTTGTAATTTTTATTATAAACTGGAGTATTCAAGTCAGAATTCTAAAATTCAATTTTCGTATTCGACTTTTAGTTATGTATCTAAAAACTGTTTAAAGGATTGGAGTCCTAAATCTACATTCTCACTTTTAAAAATGTACAAACTGAAGTATTCAATTTGAAATTCTAAAATCAAGTTTTCAAATCCGACTTTCCTTTATGTATCAGGCATGGATTAGAAGATAATCCTAAACCTGCCTTCCTAGTTTTAATTTCGTAGATTTCAAATTAAATTTGTTTAGACTTTGACAAAGGATTTTATTTGCCATTTTAAACACGGTTTTTCTTGACGTTAAAACGATGGTAATGTAAATTCTGGCAGACAAAAATAATGGTTTATTTAATTATTAATTTTTCATACAAATTAATCGTATGAAAATAAAAATTTAGATAAAAACTAAAAAAATAAGTAACAGTTTTTGGTGGCTAGCTATCCACCGTGTACTTAAAGGGCACTGATTTGAGATCGGATTGTAGCCGAATTTCTAAATATAACTCGGTTTTGGTACACAATCAGCTTAGTAATTGGCACCCTAAGTTTTAAACAAAGATTAACCTCATAAATAATAATATTCGTAAAGTCCTTTTAATTTCCAAAAATTTAAGGTTTGGTGATAAGTTATAAAGTTGTTTTTTTTGCAGTGCTTCTCTTTATCTGTAAAACTGTCAGTTTTACTTATCTGTCCTTTTAATAATTTATTTAATGTGACCCTTTTGAGTTTGTGCCATCTGTGTGGGTATTTCTTGCGTAGGAAATGCAAAGTAGGCGTTATACCCACCTACCACCATGACTGTAACACACAGTTTATTACTGTATTTATCTACCTTAAGGTCACGCCAAATTACAAAATAAACGAATTATTTAAGTAAAAAGGTTTTAAGTTCAGTGTTCGTACTCATACTCAAGGTGAAATGGAAAATTTTCAAATAATTTCAGATCTGTAGTTAAGATTACCTACTTATTATTATTTTTTTGAACTGAGACTTAAATAAGAAAAATACCATGATGTTTCATAAAGTTATTGTTCCAAACCCTGCACATGGTCCACTTCGTAGGTGTTCATTTAATATCCATCAACTCTGACATTAATATTTGTTTACATAGTGGTTTACTTTCATTTTCTTTTTACTTAGGTTTATTTATTGATTGTATTTATTTATGTACTGGGCGAAAGCCAAGTTTGTGGGTGCCAGGATGAATGTATTTATTAAATATAAGATTATTTTGGGCACAGCATTAAAAAAGCCTGTTAGAAAAATACGTATAACAAAAATAGAAACTGCTGATAAACAATGCAGCCCTGATTTTGCAAATTATGGACGGATTTCTATACTTAGAAACTAACATGGCACTATGACTTATTCAGACGACACCGAGTTATTTTAAGATTCTGGAAAGTAAAAACAGCTCGAGGTTACATAAATTTGGAACGAAATAACAGTTTTTGAATTATGTAAAGTGAGTCTGATAAACATCGTTTGCAAAATGCCTTTTTAAGTCGATTAAAAATAAACTGTGATTGTTCTAAAACCTTGGATATTCTAATAATTCCATTATAATTTTTATCAAAATTATTTCATGTTTCACAGTGGCATAAAAATTCGTATTTCTTGTACCTTGAAATAAAAGAATTTTTGAGGTTTTGCATGACGGCTTTTCTAGGGAGTGTACTATGACACCCGGATAAACTCATATATTTTCCTTGCAATAATTTATCCAGGAATGAAACGTGTGTGGTTTGTCACACTACAAACGCAGCGTAAAATCAGAATTCATAGCGGATACGTTCAGAAGCCACTTTGTCATTTGTTATATAATTTAGTTCTATACTCTCTTCGTTGTTTTAATAAAAAATGCGTTGCGGTTTGAATAAAAAATTCAGCCATAGCTACGCCACTGAATCATCCCTTTTCTCTATGAATATTGTATCCGATTCAACACTCGAAAAAAAAATCAAGCGAGACGATTGCGAGTTATTTCGAAACGGATTCTTACAAACGCATATGAGAAAAGTAATCCATTTAGTAAATCTGCGAATTCGAATAGAGTATTCGTTTATACGAGGTTTTTTTTTAACCAACAAACGTTTAGGAATTTATCCACTCGAATTGTTAAAATAATACCCAATTGCGGTTAATTGCAATTTCATTACGATATAATCACTTAGGCAGTAGCATGGCTGTATCGGTTATCACATATGATGTGAATAATAATACATCACCGGTACATGCAACATAACCAATATATTCTGATCACTGACTGTACTTCAGAATTAATAGTTACTACAAACCATTATAACTGTACTGATATTTATAGCCAATTATTTTAATTCATGAATACTCACTCAGTAATTTCTATGACGTTTAAATCAATCACCACACATTGTTTGTATTTATTTATTAGATATAATTGAATTTTGCAAATACGTTTTTAAGACTCTATTGAACTATAAAACTATAAAATAAAAATGTTTACTTTGAAATGGCTTTAAAGCGAATATTTAAATTTATTGTAACTTATTATTGAATTGGGAGACCAATCAATTAAAGAAAAACAGAGTACATAAGTTTGGCCTATTTAAATATTGGCCATCTTTAAACTGAAATACAGAAAGAAATTGACATTATGAAAATTGTTACCTTTCGTATAAGTGGAGAAACGTGAAAATATTTTGTTTAAGTAACCATTACATATTGAAACTGATTAGAATAAAATTAATTCAAAATTTTAACTTACCTTTATAAATTATCATTTCAGAGATCACCGATAAATACACGATCGTAGATTGAAGTGTGAATCAAATGCAATATTAAAAAAATATATCAAATTTAATCAGCAAAATTCGAGTGGAGATTTCTTCGAAAAGAGAAAAATACCAAAGTACGAAAAACAAAAAAATGTCATGAATATTTGAAGTATTATTATACTTATACATCCAAGTTCAAATCAAATAAAAAATTATAGCATATAAATCCAAACTTTTTTAACCTGAAGTTTGATACTCAAAACTTCAGTAATATTTCTAATTCCTCCTGTGTTATTTTGGTATCTGCTGTAACACTACGAGTTGTGGCGATGTTTCTTTTCTAATCCATAACTTATTATTAATTTTAAGCAATTTTTAATCGGCTAATAGAAAGACAAATAGATTTCTAACAACTAAACTCTATTCCTGTATTAATTAAATATTGGGAATGTACTGACAAATAACCTTTTATACGCTGAAATGTCTGTGAAAAATTACTTTCCGGCTTAAAATTATGTTTGTATATTGTAGAAGTCACTTAATTATTATTATTTCTTTTCTTCATTATTCATTGGTCTTTATTTATCTGTATGGCAGATTGTTATGATTAACTGGTGCATTTTATTTAAGTTGTCTTAAAATTATAGAAAAATTAATAAATCCAAGTGGTTTCAAACTGATTTGTAACAGTTCTCCACATACGTTTTCTTTATACATATGTAACAAAACCTCGACAAATATTGATGCAGTTAAGAACCTAGAACTTTTAGTTTTATATTCGTTAAATGAAGGAACATGAAAATTTTCTCGCTATAATATAAGGCTTTAATTGCTGTAGTTATATCTTGTTTATTCTCCCTTTTTTCTACTATTTTCCACACCTGTTCTCTTTTGATTCTGTCAACAACCATTTGTAAATCCACAAAATATACATGTACTCTACCGAATTTTTAATGGCCTTTGCATTTAGCTGTTTTATTATAAATATGAGCTAAATCATAGCTCTTTTCCGGACATTGAGGTTTTTAAATACATTCAGTCTACTATCGTTAATAATCGAGGTTTTAAAGAACATTATTCTGTTACCCCTGCTCTACTAGCCATACAGTTTTTATATCACGATTTAGGTAAAGCCTTTGCTTGTGTTGACAATCGTGCTCTTTTAGGAAAAAAATGGAGGTAATTGTTTTAAGTATTAAAAGTAATGATTTGTTAAGTCCTTATTTAACTCACTGAAAACATTTTAGTGATTATTTTATTACAAAATTCGATGGTCGTTCTTTTGACTTGGGTGTGCCATATGGAAGTGTTCTTGGAACTTTACTTTTCCTTGTATCTATGATATTAATACTACTTTAAAATGTAAAGCTATATGTTTTACAGGTAACATAATATTATTAGTGGCAGCAGCTGGTCTCAATAATTTAAGGATATAAATTTATCAACATAAATCATGTGAAGCTCGATGAAATAATATCAATGTAGTTTTATGTAACAAAATTAAAAAAAATTCAAAGTCAGTTTAGGCGTGAATGGAAAAACCATATTGCAAGTAAACAATTTTGTAGTTGTCGGGTGGTATTCAGGACTTCTCATTAAAATGGAATGGGAATGAATACGGTTTTTTTTTATTGGCTCCAACTATTTTACATTCTGTTCGTTAAGATAGTATTAGACATTAAGTAAAAGATATAATTACAAGAAAAATATGAAACAGTGTGGGTTTACCCTGTGGCTCCACATACATTTAACATACAAATACAAAATAACGTGTTAGTCCATTTGCTGAGAATACTTCTGCATGTCATTCATTTACCAGAGATTCACCCACTTGGACATTGTTCGTAACCGTGTAGTGATTGAAAAAAGATTGGGTGTTGGTCTGTGCGAGTGGCCATTTTGGAGAATAGACGCCATCTTTGATGCTTATTGAAAAGGCACTGTATAGGCATGTGAGATGTTATTGTACATGTTTTTTAGGGTGCTGAACACGTTAAAGATACTATAAATACTGAAAAGTGGTTAATAATCATTATTTAGTAAGACAGATACGAATCAACATCTTTTATTTCTATACTAAACAGATTTACATTGCTTTATAAAACACGATGTAACATAAAATGAATAAGTCAATGACATCACTAGTTTAAGTACATCACATGACTAACATACAGGGTGATTTTTTTTCGATGTCCACTATAGGGATCTCAGAAACTAGGGCAGATAGAAAGACGGTTAAATGGGGAAAGATTTGCAGTTTTATGAGGCCAATTCAATGCACTGTTTGTTTTCTTCAAAAAATCCAAGGCTAACGAGATATTTCAAAAAAACTAATTTTCTGTAATTTCTTTAAATGCGTATAAGTCCGTTATTTTCATTTTGGAAAAAAAAGTGGAAGGAAAAAAGTTGTAGATAATTATATTTTTTTAAAGACAGTTAAATCGATTTTTTTATGTAAGCTTTTGTTTTTGGTTACGACATAAACATATTTGTTTTTAAATGGAAACCATAGTTGGCTATGACTTTTTAAAAAAGTTCTTTTTCTGGCCTTTCTAATGATATAACATATGACATAGTTATTTTGAAAAACTAAAGAGATACGGCTGTTTTTACGGATTAATTTCAGAATTATTAGTATGGTCGGCCATGGAAACAAATGTTGATTAACAAATGTTAGTCATATTACTTTGACGTTCAGCACCCTAAAAAACATGTAAAATGACACCTCACATGCTTATGCAGTGCCTTTTCAATAAGCATCAAAGATGGCGTCTATTTTCCAAAATGGCCACTCGCACAGACCAACACCCAATTTTTTTTCAATCACTACAGGGTTACCAACAATGTCCAAATGGGTGAATCTCTGGTAAATGAATGACATACAGAAGTATGCTCAGCGGTTGTACTATATGGTTCTAGAGTTTTCGGAAATTTTTTAGATTTTTTGTAGTTGTACCAAATTGCGTTTAATCAAGTTGTCGCTGAAAGTGTAATGTCACAATTCACATGTTTTAATTATGACAGTTTCGTTTTTGCGATCTAAGTTCAGCAAAATGTTTTATAAGCTAGATGTTTGTAAAGGAATTTACAATCTAGTTGGACAAATGCGTGCATTAAGGTTAAGGCGCATCCATTTTGTCAATAAACTGATTGTAATGGATGATGAGAAATAGTCCACTTTGTCCCATGCAGAGATGAGGGGAAACGACGGTTTTTATACCGACGACATAGAAAACACACCAGACAATGTCAAGTTCAAAGGTAAATCCAAATTTGAGAGCAAAATATTAGTGTGGTGTGCCATTTCTGAAGCCGGATTTATCTCGCAGCCGTACATCGGTCGTGTTTGAGGAGAAGCCTTAACTGCACAACTTTATATTCAAAGATGCCTCTCTAAACTGCTTTCGTTTTTAAATACACATCATGGTAATGATGAGATCATGTTTTGGCCTGATCTCGCTTCATGCCATTATGCTAGAGTAACTAGAGGCTGGTACAACGTATACAACATAAATTTTGTTCCTAAATTAAACAATCCTCCCAATGTACCTCAGTCTCGGCCACTAGAGGAATTTTGGTCAATATTGACCAGAAAAGTGTACAATAATGGATGGGAAGCTGCAACTGAAGACCAATTATGACGTGCATTTTTCAAAAAAATCGAGAAATCGATCCTGCTGTTGTCCAGAAGATGATGGAACACGTCAGAAGAAAACTGAGGACCATTGAAGATAATGGTCCACTATAAATAATTTGAATATATAATTTGAATATTAAGTATTATTGTTAATTGTTGTAACATTTAATTTCTAAAGTAAAACAGTTTTTGAAATAGTTAACAGCATTTAAAAATTTTCCGAAAACTTTAGGACCATACGTTATGTTAGTTATAACTTATAACCACCTAAAAATTAAACTGCAGCTTGAAAGCGTTGTGGTAGATTCATCGGGTCGACTGGTAATGGATTTGGATGACTCCTAATCCTTTCCTGGTATTTGATGCTATATTTTTTTTTGTCTCTTGAAATGTATTTACTTGAAGATCTGTATGTAGTCTCTGATTTGGTACGAACCATGGGGCATTGGTTATTATTCTCAGTACTTTAGATTGGTAGCGCTGAAGTTTTGCTAGATTGGAGTCTCTAGTTATATCCCAGATTGAATTGCATAACACCAAGTTGGTTTAATGGCGACCGTGTACACGAATTTATCTCAAGGGAGAATTGTGAATTACGGCTCATTAACCAGTAGTATTTTCTAAGGGTAGGGCCTAGCTGATGTCATATATTATGTGGACCCCATATTAGTCGTCGGTCCAGGTGGATACTAGGGTATTTGGTTTCATCTTTTTGTGAAAGGAAATTTTCATTTAGCCTGAGCGAATTTTTGGACATTAACTCAAATGCGCAATATTTTGACCGATCCTTCTATTTTGCGTAGGCGATTCTGAAGGTATCCCGAGGCTACAAATGGATCGTGATGTAAAGCCATTAGTACCGCCGTCGACAAAGGTAGCAAGTACGGTCCTTCTGGTTGTTGGTATGTCGGCAACTCCATATATCACCAGGAAGTGTCTATTAGTGAGGTAAGATTCAAGCATCATATAATGTATATGGTAGGCTATGTTTGCCTAAGTGCCACTTTGTCAAATATCTATCTATTAATGCTGCCCTGCAGTATGTTTTGGTGTTCCGGTTATGTTTTATTTTAGTGGCAACTCGATGTATTTGCTCGACAGTGGAGTGGTGTGGCCGAAAGTCAAATTGACTCCTTGGGATTAATTCTCTTCCATCAATGAGAGGCAACATTCTTTGTAACTGGAGTTTGTGAAATACCTTTGATATTATTGTCAATATGCTGATAGGTCTGTACTACTTCGGTCGGTGGTTTTCCTGGTTTAGGTATTAGTACGATTTGGGCTACCTTTCACTGGGATCCTGATCCCATCATCGGAAAGTTCTTTTAGGATTTTGCGGTAATGAGATCGAATCCTGGAGATTTCTTTAAGTTTAATGTAGTTTATATTAACTCTGAGATTTTTTTTTAGAAACGGTTTAATTGGTAATTCCGCTTGGAAGGTTCCGAAGGAAAGGGTATAAAAACGTTAGTGAAACTAATGTCAATGTGGAGAGCAAAGAGTTGGCATGTTCTTGTTTGCCACGCAGAAAGCTTTCACAGTTTGCTATTATTACTGGCTGTCTTTCTATTTCACTTCTGATTTCTGACTTGTCGCGATTTCTCTGTAAAATGTTTTATTTTGGTCATCACCTTCTTATCTAACTGGCTCTTCGTCCATTTCACTTTCCTCTTCCAGCCGTACATTATTTATACTTTGCCCAATAAAAGTTTTCCATATTTATTTTTAACATTTCCTAATGAAATTCCATTTTTCTAATTGTTCTACATACATGCATACATTTATAATCTTTATTCCATTTGTACCAGTTGTTGCCGGTGTTGGATTCTAATATTGTTCTAAGGTTCCGTAAAATAGCTGATTTTTCTTAAGTCCCTTTTTCGTTTTATTTACAAATTATATCCGGCTTCCTGTTTTGATTTTCTAATTTAGTTCTTCGCATTTGTCCGTGCTTTCTTACAGCTCTTATAACCTTAATTTCTTTTGCAATTGAAGTATTTATTTGTTTTCCCTTTTTCCCTTTAGTTCCACCGCATCATTAATTTTTTAAGATATTTTACATCTTTCTCCTAATATATTTTTCGTTGCAGGGAATGCCACTTCTTTTATATATTTTAGTAGGTTTTCCATTTTTAGTTTACCTTTTAGACATTTTTGTTACTGCCTAACGTCCTCGCCCACTTTCATTTTAGAGCTATTACTATTCTTCTTTTTCCCGTTCCCCTTGTTCTATTTTTGTTTGAGTAGTTATTTACATAAGTTTGATAAAAAGTGTCCATTTTCGGCTTCTCTGTTTCTCCCAACATCTTTTATTCTCACCATTTTCTCTTATCCACTGAGAAGTAATCAATGCTTGATCTTTTCTTTCATCTGGGGTGCTCTCTCGTATGTGTATACTCGTATTATTAGGTGTAAATTTAGAGTTCGCCTACAATCTTTTGGTTTTAGTTTAATTATACTATTACTTTTTCTCCTTGGGTTCCTAAGTGCTCTTCTATTCTTTATTATAATGTTATTCAAACAGTCTTTATCTAGATACCGCGTAATTTTACATTTACCTTCTATTTTCTTCGAGTTCACTATCAAACCTAAACTTAATGATACTTTTCCGTTGTGTTCTACTCTTACTATTCAATCCTTTTCCCTTTCCTTTTTATTGCTTTAACTCTCAGGTAACTTCTAACGTCTAACTTCTAGCTTCCCCTCTTGGTTCTTCTTCGTTCCAATTCATGCTTTTAATGTCTCCTGTAATTATGAAGTTTTCTTTGTTTATCTTGCACTTCTTTTGAATTGTGTGCCTTGCAAATACTTACGAAGGAAAATTATTAAAATTCTGGTCGCTTCCTCTACTAACCTGTAACTTTAGTAGTTTTTACACATTCTGCTGTAAGTATTCACGCAGTAACACGAGTACTCACAGCAACAGCTGTATCTGAAGATAATTATTAAACACTAAACACCCATCTTTTTAATCAATGTGTCTACTTATTCATTTCATGAGGGTGATGAGTTAGGTCCTCCAAATTTAATAATTTATTAGTATGAATTTGATTCCAATAATATGTAATCAACTAAGATTTAAAAAATTAAGCAGCAAAATGGGGTTTCACTAATTTGGAAACATAAATTAAAAACAGACAAAACAAAAATATCCACAAAGGTGCGAATCCTTAATAATTTGATCTTTAAAAAAACTCAAAAAATATATAAATAAATTCTTAAGCAAAGTGAATTTTCCGTTAAATTAGAAAGGGCTGCGAATTTTTCATACAGGTTTATATTAAAACTTCAGTTGTTGTGAATTATGTATGTGGCAGTTAAACGTTTTACGACGTTTAGGGAAAGAGTAATAAAATACCTAAGGGTATGTGTATATCACATTATGTTAAATTGAAAGCCGAAGCAGCATTAAAGGTAAAATTGATGGCAATGCATGTTAAGACAATAGACGAGTATAAAACCTAGTTTGCAATTTTATGCACTAAGTTTGTTGGAAGCAAACTTTACATACTTGCGAAGCCTTAAATCCCCGAATCCTTGAAGAATTCTTTTATTAATTCAGTACGCGGAAATTTGATTAATAAAATTTTTAAATCATAATGTTTTCAATAAAGCTTTCATAAGGGTATATACGGATTCGATTTAAGTTGGGAGTATTTTCTGGAAGTCAAAATATAACTTATAGATCCCCTGTTAAATCCCGGAAAAATTTCAATTTTCCTCGAGGCGTTTTCACGATTCATAACTTTTTGTAAGATGGACTGAAAATTGAATGTTTGATCTCAAATCTGTCGCCTTACCCGAAAATTCTGTAAATTAAAAGAATAAATATTTATATTTAATTTGGTTTTTAGAAAATTCGACTTGCTACTTTCTGCTTTAGACTTGGCGGCTTATTTCTTGGGTACTGAGGTATTTATTGGTTTCAGACATTAACTGAATGTTCACCACAATTGCAGTGACTAATTATTTACAAATTAATGCCGTTCGTTGAGTTCCATTAACGAGTTATAAAATAACGGGTAAGATTAATGGAACACGACAAATAATTAACGGTGCAAATTCGCAGAGTTAGTTCGATTACATGGAAGACCGTATTTAGACGAAATTTACTCTCATTTTTAATCATTTCAATGTTGATTTAAAAAGACGTAGCGTAATTATCCTCCGCTCGTATTTTTTACACAGTCTGTTGACGCTGTAATTTAAAAAACGTATGCGAGTTACAGGTCACTTATTTATCGATTTATCAACACGGGCTTATTCAGGCAAAAGTTATTGAATCACAACACTATTAAAAATTAAATTAAAGATTATGCCGTAAGCGAAATCGAAATTTGTTCATAACAAATAACTGCTGCTTTTATGTTCTGAAAGAACGAAAAGTTTTATTGAATTTGTTTTCTTTATCTTTTCGAAGTTTGAGACCAGATTTTTGAGAGTTAATTTTTTATTTTAACTCTGTTAAGTATATGAACTTAAGATTTGCTTTACTAAAATACTAGTCCATTGTTTTAGGGACAGAACGAATTCAGGATAACCCACAAATTTAATGGTTTGTTCGAAGAGAAAGGACATTCGACAGTTTTAATGTGAGTAGTGTTTTATTACCTTTCTTTTATTTTGTTAGTAGTCACTCAAGTTAAAATATAAAGACAATTGTGTTATGTTAACAATTTTAAGAATATAGGTACTGTCCTCAAATTGCAATTTTTCCTTAAATGCTGCATTAAATTGTCGAATCAAATTAATTTGTCAAATGAAAGTCAGAATTAATAAAAATATTATTCTTCTTCTTCTTCTAATGTACCTCTCCATTTTCAGAGGTTGGCTACCACTTCGTTGAATTGATCTCTGTCTTCAGCAATTCTAAACAGTTGTCCTGCAGTCAGATCCGTCCAATTCTGTATATTACGTATCCTTGACAGTCGCTTTCTTCTCACTGATCTCTTTCCCTGATGTGTTCTTCCTTTAACGATAATTTGCAACAGTTTATATTTATTATTTCTGAGAATATGCCTAAAATAAGCAGTTATTCTTCTTTTGATATTTTTGACTAATTCTTTCTCCATGCCTATTCTTCTTAGTACCTCAATATTACTTATTTTGTCCACCCATGGGATTTTTAAAATTTTTCGGTATGTCCACATTTCAAACACTTCTTCTTCCCTTATGACCGAAGCCTAGGCTTGTTATTAACTCATAAGTATGAGTTCTGTGAGCCCCCTTTACACTTCGATTTTATTTATTATGCTTTTCTTCAGCGTTGAGGCCTCTATACCGTATAGCAATGTCGACCATACATAACATTTAATGAGAGTTCTCGCTATTTTTTCTATCCGAGCTCTAATTTCTTATCTGGGTCTATTTCGTTGTTTATCCAGCAACCTAGATATTTAATACTGCTAACTGTTTCAATAGTTTTACCATTAATAGTCAGTTGACCGGTATTTATATTTTGGTTGCTAAAAACTATGTATTTTGTTTTCTCTGCATTCATTTTTAGTCCCATTTTTTTCATTTTTATTAGAAATACGGCCCTGCACAGGGCTCAAAACAGAAGCGATTATTAAATCTGCGTAAAGAGGAACTTGAATAGTTGAATCACGAGAAAATAGGCACTAAAAATTTTAATACTTCCGTTATAAAGCATACTTAATATTTAAAATGGGTTTTTACAAATGTTTTACTAAGCATCCAGAGTCGAAAGGGGTATTTAAAAATGAGCCGATTATCTTTAAGTAATGAATTCAAATTAATATACAGGGTGTTTCATAACATACGGAGGATACTGAAGGGGTAGGTAGAGGGGACCAAAATAAAGTTATTTTCTTAATAAACTTTTCATCAAAACCCAATAACAAAAAAGTTACAGTGGTTTAAAGGTCTTAAAAAAAGTTTGCCATTAAATGGTAATTCAGCTTTGTATTTTGGGTAGGCAGCAATTTTTTTAAATCTGTGTATAGAGAGGTCAGTGTGGTGAGTCTAAATTAGAGTTTTCGGGGAGGTAACCCCTCCCCATCCGGCCGCCATCTTGAAAAGAAGGGCTAAGTAGTTTCTCGACTCTATCTCTGCAGTCGTAAATCTTACAAAAAGTTTATACAAAGCTTTTTTGTGGAGAATCGTATTATGTATAATTTTTATTAATAATATTTTTACGTTAGTTTAAGTTATAAGTCGAAAAAAACAAAACATTAATTTTTTGTGTTTTTCAGCTTATAACTTTTTTATTATTAATGTTACATAAAAATATTATTAATAAAAATTATAGATAATACGATTCTTTATAAAACGTTTGGTATAAACTTTTTGTAAGATTCACGATTACAGAGATAGAGGCGAGAAACTAATTAACCTTCTTTTCAAGATGGCGGCCGAATGGTGGGGGGTTACCACCTCGAAACTCTGATTTAGACTCACCACTGACCCCGCTATACACCGATAAAATAAAATTGCTGCCTACCCAAAATGCAAAGTTGAATTACCATTTAATGGCAAACTTTTTTTAAAACTTTTAAACCACTACATTTTTGTTATTGGGTTTTCGTCAAAAGTTTGTTAAGAAAGTAACTTTATTTTGGTCCCCTCTAACTACCCTTTCAGTCCGCTCCGTACGTTATGAAACACCCTATATAATGGATGTATTGTTTAGTTGTACGCGCACTATTACCAGTATTACATTTTTTAATCTTTTCTATTCAAAAGTGTACTTAAGATTATTTTTACAAACTAATGGGCTTGTGGCCGGTGGCTATTTACCTGCCATCATACGTCGGATTTGTAAATTTAGCTGATTTAAGAAGAGAAATGGTAGTTTCTTAAGAAGGGGTACTTTCATTTTTTTTGCGAGTGCTCGAAAAGTTGAGAAATCTCACCTCGAGAACGACACGAGAGTCAATCAACTCTCGCTCTCGTCTCGAATATTCGAGACAAGAGTTTTTGTACTCTCGTTCTCGAATTTCGAGGCGAGAGCGAGACGCGATCGAGAACTCTCGCTTTCGAGCGGCATCACTATCTTCACTGCAGTACTATGACTGGTTATGTTGCTTTAGCTGCGCGGCTGCGCCTATAGCTATCCAAATTGAATCTTTACAGAAACCATTTTTCTGCAGCTTCAATCTGCTACCTTCATTCAGATTCACCATATCTGGCTACTCACGTAGTTTTACCTGCAGGTCAATGCAGTTACTCAGGGCGTGGCCGCAGTTCTATAATTAGTACTGCTACTTTGGAGCCATAGGTGAGAACTGAGTACCTCAAGAGGACCAGTCGCTAGAAACCATCTTATGTCTTAACGTTCGATGTGGC
This sequence comes from Melanotus villosus, assembly GCA_963082815.1. NCBI lineage: Eukaryota > Metazoa > Arthropoda > Insecta > Coleoptera > Elateridae > Melanotus > Melanotus villosus. The sequence goes on from OY720421.1 coordinate 22,303,800, forward strand.
CCAAAATCTAAGGTTATTCAAAAGCAAGTTCTATTTTGAAATTTCCATAGGATTTTAAAGGGCCAAAGGGGCATCAGAAGAAACATGTTGGTATTGGTTCGTTAATGAGACTTTTTTTAGGTTTGATTGCTCAAACCATAGGATTATTGATAAACCTTCTAAACTTTCTTACTTAGTTTTTAAATCAACTAATGCATTTAAAAATGGTTTTGATTTTACCAATTTGAATCGGTTTTATTCGGTTACTCTAAACGTACATTTGCTAAGCATTATCATAAGTCAGCCAGTTCTCCTCATATCAATTAGATAAAATTTTGATTTTAAGGTTATCTTAAAAAAGCAAGTTCTTCTAAGTAATCCTAGAATTATAGAAGAATTAAAAATTTAATTTTATGGCTAACCTAACCATTAACCAAGTCGTCAAGTAAATTAATTTAAATTCCATGAAAGATAATTTTGATAGTTTCTTTAGCCAGACAGTTTATTTATAAACCTAAAATGGAATAAATATCAGGATGAATGCTCCACCCTTGTCAATAAAGTGATATGGATAAAAATGTGTTTATCCATGACAGCTAATATTTCACTTCAGTAACTAAAATTGAATATTTTGTCAAATACACGTTTTCTATAGTTTATCTTCTTATATTATATTACTCAAAAGCATCAATTTCTAATTCTAGAACGCCGTTGTAATTCAAGGCTTACATAATATACATGAAGTAAGGGAATTATTTAATTTATTTTGATTTTCTGTTTGAAATTTTTAAAAGTAGTACAAAATTATAAATATTTGCTTATTGTAGAATTTAATAAGTAAATCCGCAATGTCAAAAGTCCTATATTTTGTTAACTCATATTGATGATTTACATCTCTTTAGACAAATATATGAATATATTATTTGTTCATTATGTTTATTTAGTTCGGTCCAAATGTTGTGCTTGAACAAGTCCAAATTTTCTCAGTGTTGTATTCCATTACATCAATTTGTGGCGAAACTAAAACAATTCCTTAACAATTTTATGATTGTATAGGAAAGCTTTGTTTAAATAACCCCTAAGCTAAATTTGTTTTATGTGTTTGTAATATCAAAGCACTTTTTATAACTAATTTAAGACAGTCTTTTTAATATTATTTTTTACTTTAAAAGCTCATTTAATTCAAAGTTTTTATAAAGCTTATTTAATTTTGAGCTTGTCTGACTTGTATTTACATCAGTTCTAGTCTACAAAAAAAAAAACGTTTTCCTTACTTACATAGCCGTGTTTTGTTCGCTTTTTTAATGTTGCTCCAGCCTGCTGCAGAGTTCATGTTGTATGCTCACATATATGTATTTATAAATCTTTCTAATCCAAAAATATGAAGAAATTCGTTTCCCCTTTTAATATTTCTTCCCCTACACTTACACGTTATTAACATGAAAGTGTTTACTTTGCTGCATTTACACCGGAAAGCTTTACAAATAATTTCTACAGTTAATAACTCACATGATTTAGCTTTTAGTTTATTCTAAATTTTAATAAATAACCTTTTTGTAATATTCGTGTGTAATATCAGTTAAATTTTTGGCGGTGGTTTATATTGGCAGTGGAAAAAATTCATACTGTGGAAGCCCTCGTTACAATTTTTCAAGCTGGGTAGGATAAATCTCACTTACCTACCTACCGTCATATGCAAACAACTATTAAATTAAAAAATCCGTTTGAAAGTGCCATTTTTATTTAATAATATTTAATGCGGCTTCTTTGAGAAAAACGTATTAATTTAACTTAAGTGAATACTTTCTACTGCAAAATCTGTAACCTTTTGTTTTGATAGCAATAGCAAAGGTGTTAAAATTCGTTCCATATTTTGGATAAATTTTCAATTTGAATTGTAGATTAGAATATTTTGTATGGCGTGGGGTGCAGACAGGAAGTCATTTATAAGTGATTTTATGTTCAACATAGCGTCTATAAGGAAAGTTCTAATATTTTTTAGGGCATCGTCCTTTGATATTTTGTTGCAAAGTACTAACAACGGAAGCGTCCTTAAGGTAGTGTTCCATTGTTACGGTTTGACTTCTGACGTTTTTTTGCTTTTACTTACATAAAGTTCCAAGATCAGGGACATTGTTAAAATACTATCATACTAAACTTCTTCCTCCTAAAATCGTACTTCTGTATCAAATTTTCTTTTTCTTACCTCGCGGCATTCTTGCAAATCAATACCTGGAGTTGTTTAAATTAAATCTCGTTCTTGTAGTTGTAGATTTTAGCATGTATCGACGTGCAACCGGGTTCGTTCGTGCAAATTTTTATGATGCTATTAAATTATTAAAGTTGCCCGCCGAACTTTACATTGTATCATTAAAACTTGCGGTTTAACTTTTATAACACATGTTGGCTTTAGGTAAGTTTATCGATACACTTACTGAAAAGGAAGAAAAATTCATTAATTCCGGTTAACTAAGAAAATGTCCTGTAAAAGTTTGTCAAGATTTCTTTTTATAAGGACGGAAACATATTTCAAACAGAAGCCGCAGGCAAAACGCTTAATTTTTGTTAAAACTTTTTTGGTGTCAATTATCTTATGGAAGACGACGTTTTTAAAAGGCGGCTTTCTAAATTTCTGCAATTAAAAAGTCCTGAAGAACCTAAACTGTGGTTACAATTTAATTCCTTTCATATAATTTTAGACTAATTACGTTTTCTCCCACAAAAAGCTCTATAATTATAAAATAATTATTTCCCCTCCGAATTCATCTGGTACAAATTAAGAATTTCGTGTAAAAAACCAATTATTTAACCTAAGTAAACAAAATTAAAAAAATAAACTCCTTTAGTTATTACCGAACGGATTGTCATTATGAAATGAGCTTTCTTGAATTACCTACAATTCGTTCTATCATGCACTCATCTTAAAGTAAACACGTTTGGGAAATGAAAAGAATTAAAACTGGAAATGTAAGTTTGCTGTTATGTCAAATAAAACACAAGCTACCTACAAATGCAGTTTTAGCGTTCTTCCTGTTAAACGAAAACCGGGTTAATCCATTTACTTTAATTTTTCCGGGCTCCCAACTTCTTATTGTAATTATTCTCTTAACTAGAATTCAAAACTATTATATAAAAATGCTATCCAAAATTTGTAGACGCTTTTAGTTCGATTTTCATATTAAATTTAAGAAATTACTTTTTTATTTTTAGTCCAACTTTACATACTGGGCAGCTTAGTTTCATGAGTAAAACTGAGATTCTGCTTCCTCTTCTTTCTATGATCCTTGTGCCACTGGGAGCGGGAGCAAGTAAAACTGAGATAAAAATTCAAAAATTTTAAATTTGCAATGCAATCTAGACAAATGAAGCTTGTTTGAATGTTAAATTTTAATTTTAGGCCGAATCATTGATTTTGAATCGAAATTCTAAATCGTAAATTAATTTAACCAAAAATATAGACTTTTTTCTAATTTAATTCTAGTAGGTATGTATAATTATTTTAATTTTATATCTACTCTATAGTCTAACCTGGACCTCCGACTAGAATCGACACGCATTAACTACTTAATTTTAAAATTGATTTGTTTTTTAATTTTGATACAGCTGTGATGCAGAATGAAATAGTTTTAAATACTGAATTCTATGAGTTATCAATTTGTATTAAATTTTGTGACAAATTTGTAGTAAATTTCTAATTTTAAAGCCGAATTTTTAACTTTAAATTGAAAATTAAAATTTCTAACTAACATAATATAAATTAAGGTCTTCGAGTAATTGCTCATCGATAGTGTTCAGGATAATGGTAAGGATTTTGTAGATACACCAAACTAAAGGTTTACCTTTTTATCGTTCAGGGTTTTCTATCTTAAAATAATGTCACCATAATGTATAAATAAAACTTCCAAATAATGTTCAGTGTGAAAGTGGCAGAGTATTACAAGAAAGGAATAGCAAAAGGCCTGGAGAAAGATAAACAAGTATGTCTATTTAAGGTAATATTACGGTTGCGCGAGAAAATAACTAAAAGAGAAGAACAGACAGCTGAAAAAGGAGTTTGCGAAGTGATAAAACCACTATGCAGATTACAATACCTAAAGAAAAACTGTCAAGGATGAAGCTCCAGCAGCAGAACCAAAACTGTGGGAGGACTTCCGAAAAAGAAGGGAGAATAGGAAGGGACAAGGATTCTCAAAACCTGTTTTGTAAAATGTTGCTAGATTAATCAACAGGGAAACAAAACCCACTAAAGGGTATACTGGATGAAGAAAGTGGGCTAGGATGACAGGAAAAAGTGTAGTGGAAAGATAAAAGACACAATTAGAAACAAGAAAAGCCCTGAATTAAAAGTGGGACAAAAAACTAAACTTGTTGTAGAAGCAATTAGGCAGGGCTGCGAGGTATGACCAAACGGAGGAGTTGCTGATAGTTATCAGAAGCACACAAAAGGAAGAAATTTGGAGAATTATAAAATATGAAGTACTTATCTAATTTCCAAAGACAGAAAGGTGGTAATACTAATGTCAATATTAGACACAAAAGGGTTGTAATTAAATACTCAAATTATTTACAAGAAATTTTTGCTTTGGGAATTTGTATAAAACTGCCCGCTTGAAAGGAGTAGAAGGTAAATAGTAGCTATGGGGGATGAAGGTACTGAAGTCCTATGTAGAATAATACAAAAGGCATGGAAGAAAATGACCGCAGAAAAAGAAATGCCGAACGATCTCATGCACGCAGACCACCTTATATTGTTTGCAGATAACAAACAGTGAATTGAAACATGGATATAACATAACTTAAAAATAAATCTGATTAAAACAGCAACAATCGCGATCATAAATGAACCAGAACAACAAGTTGAAGTAAAAATTAGAGTGCAAAAAGAAACAATTGAAGTACCTAGGGGGGACTCATTGGTCAAAACCTCCAATTAAACAAACACATCATGATATGTCGAATTTCAAAACTACAGTACCCCAGGTGGGTAGGATAAACTATCCAAATTTTCACACCACACAGGTGTTATGTCTCAAAGATACTGGGAAAGGTAAAAATTCGTCAAAAAGAAATACAAAGAGACAAATACAAAAAAGACAAATACAAGTACAACCACACTCCTAATGGGCACCTATAACATCGGAACTCTGAAAACCGACACTAAAGTATACGATTTGGAAGAAGAATTAAAGCACATGAAGAGACCCTCTTGGACTATCAGAAACTAGGAAATTAGAAGAAAAGGAGAAAAACAATACAACTCGCTTTAGGAAATGCATTATTCCACATGGGTAATAATGAAGTCAATGTTGGAGGTGTCGGATTCATAATAAACAAACAACTTGCACCAAACATATAAGGGAAAATCGAACAGGATAACTTACATAGTCCTAAAAATAAACCATAAAGTAAAACTAGCGAGGGATTGTATAGGTATACGCCCCTACCACGACACACGATGACGACGAAGTCGAAAGTTTCTAAGAAGATACATACAATGTGATTTTTTAAAAACTCAATTGCAGCAGGCCGTATTCTGACTTAATACAGACAGTTCTAAGGTTATTAAGACAGAATACGGCCTGCTGCAATTGAGTTTTTAAAAAATCACATTGTATATCTAGAGCAATAGACGAATGCTCATCCCAATTTACAAGAATTATGGGAGACTTAAACAATCGTTTTTGGCAATGAATACATTCTACGAAAAGAAGCCACAAAGGAAGTGGACCTGGATCAGCTCTAACGGCACCGTTGAGAATGACCTTGATTATAATCTGACGCCATCTAAGGAATTCGATAAAGAAGTAAATATTTTAAATTAATAGATTTTCAGTCGGCAGCGATCACAGGTTAGTCAGGGCTAAGATAGAAGTAAATGGGAAACTAAACCCGATGAAATGGACAAAAACCAAAAAATCTGTGGTGAATACAGAAACAATAAGCGATAATAAAAACGTATATCAAAACAAAATAGCGGAAAAACAGCGAGCACAATGAAACTGTACAACCAAAATAATTGAAGAAATAAACGATATTCTCACCGCAGCGATAACAGAAACTATCCAACAAGCAAGTACGAAAAGAAGACCCTATCAGAAAGGAGACTAAACAGATGCTAAAAATGGCGATATCTGATTTAGTAAAGAAAACAAAAATCCGTGGAATATATTGAAATAAATAAAATAATCCGAAAATCCATTAAACAAAATATAAAGAAAAGAAAATGACAAAGCATGAACGTACATTGGACAAGGCACAAATAACAGCAATAAAAGATGAACACGGTGAAGAAGTCAGGGGAAAATCAAAAATTAATAGACGAATAGAAGAATATTAGAAAAAAATGTGTGAATCACAGATGACAGTTCCAGAAACTACAGCAAAAGATAATAAATGTGAATTCAGAAGAAATAGTAGAAATAATTAAAGAGGAAATAGTAAACAACTTAAGAAAAATGAAGAACAATAAAATCCCCGGAAACGACATCAGCCTACATCCGAAAATGGGTAGACGAAGGCTAAGAAGAAGAAGAAGAAGAAGAAGAAGAAGAAGAAGAAGAAGAAGAAGAAGAAGAAGAAGAAGAAGAAGAAGAAGAAGAAGAAGAAGAAGAAGAAGAAGAAGAAGAAGAAGAAGAAGAAGAAGAGGAGGAGGAGGAGGAGCGATAATGGATGAAACTGGCAAAATAAACCTTGAAATAGAGAAAGGGAATTATGACAGTGTTAATATTATACAGAACATTATATAACACATTCCTCTACTAGCACAATGATGATGTACGGCTGTGAATCGCTGGTAATAACAGAAGACCTAAAAAAAATTAGAAGAGTGTGAGTTGAAAGTCCTGAGGAAGATGGAAGATGTGACAAGGATGGATAAAAATACGAGGAGACTGAAGGTTAAAAGTTGCAATACAACAACTTAAATGGTTTGGACATGTGATGGAAATACCAGCTAAAAGAGCAGTAAAAGTGATATGAGAAACCGCAACCGCGACCGAACAAGAAAAACTTGGAACAATGAGATAGGTGACGCAGTTAAAAAAAAGTCTCTGCTGAAGTAACAGATTGGAAGCGATGGAGAGAAACCATTTCCTAGACACTTCAGGTAGAAGAGGCATCTTCTTGAAGTGGCATCCGGTTCTTTTTACATATGGTTTGTTAAGTAGCCTAGAAACATAGGGAACCTACAGCTTGACGTGGGCTTCGAACCACGGAAGTGCTTGCACTTCTACTCCAGAGAAGACCAGGCAAAATGCTTCGGAGGGAAGTGATCAGGGGTGGTTTTCGGTGTATGTGTGGCCCTGAGAATCGGACCCGAGCCATCTCAGTGGTCAGACGCACCCTGAACCACCTGAGCTACGACCTCTATGAAGAGGCTTAGGGATCAATAAAATAAAGATTTATCAAGTTGAGGTTTGATTCTCTATACAGAGTGTAGTCAAACTGATATTCACACATATTCTTTAGGTGATTTAACCCAACTCACCTATACACTCAAAAAAAACCTTGTTGTTTAGTTCCAAAGATTTTGAAAAAAGATTTCTTTTAAACAAAGAACTGATTCTAGGAATTTGGGTAGTACTTAGCATGTGATGCCTTCGTCGCAGTGCCCAAGACAAGAGCGTGACACTTCACATTGAGGCAAAGTTTTTGAATGATGAGAGCAATTACTTTAGTCGTTTTTTCTTCTACTGGAAAGAGACATTTGTTATTTACATCTTCTCAGGTCTTGCAAAATTCTGTTAAAAAATAGAATGTGTTGAAGTATGTACCTACCTACCTATTACGAAAGAAGATGGCCACTTTGAACACTCAGATTTATTTCCGAGACGTTACGTTTACAGTATTAATAGTTTATTAATTGATGGCGGCACATTAAAAAAAGAGTTACTAAATAGGTATGTGCTTTGTAAAGGGTTTCCCAATACAGTATTTTTCACCTAGGATTTGGGTTGTGTCGTCAGTTGGATTGTGAATTTCTCAACAGTGCGTTGATAAATTCACAATCCAACTATACTCTATACTTCATCTCTTTCTAAACTAGGTTTTCATTACCTACTGCGCACGAATGCGTGTCTAAACAGACAGTTTTTGGACGGGGCAAGTTGACGTCAACCCAAATGCTAGATGAAAACTACTGTAGGAACGATATGTTTTTAAAACGCCGTAGCAACCATATCTAAAATTGTAGAAATCTCACTAGTTGTCATTTGTTTTTAGTATAGTTTGACAATTCATCATGGAAAAATACACGCTTCAACAACGTTTGGTTATTATCCAAAAGTTTTATAAAAATAATCGTTCTTTTATTCAAACTCAACGTCAACGTGATCTTCGTGAAGATTTTGGTCCTCATAATCGCCCTTCTGTGCTTGCTATTCGTCGAATCGTTGAAAAATTCGAAACAAATTTCACTTTACACGATACCAGAACACCAATAAGACAACGAAACGCAAGAAATCAAGAGAATATTGACGCTGTAAGTGCCAGTGTTACAGAAGATGCAAATCGGTCGGTTAATCGACGTTCTCAACAACTTGGTCTTTCAAGAATGACAACTTGGCGTATTTTGAGCAAAGATTTGGGTTTACATCCGTATAAGATTGTATTGACTCAAGAACTGAAGCCACTAGACCATCATAAGTGTCGTGTATTTGCTGATTGGGCTCTAGAGCAACTTGAAATTGCTCCTGATTTTTTCAAAAAAATCATCTTTTCAGATGAAGCCCATTTTTGGTTAAACGGCTTCGTTAACAAACACAATTGTCGTTTTTGGTGTGAAAATAATCCACAACAGATTCATGAGAAGTCTTTGCATCCAGCAAAAGTTACTGTTTGGTGTGGTTTATGGCATGGTGGCATCATCGGACCATATGTTTTTGAAGATGCAAATGGAGATGCAGTAACAGTGAATGGTGAGCGTTATCGATCAATGTTAACGGATTTTTTGTGGCCAAAATTGGATGAACTTAATTTGCAAGACATGTTTTTCCAACAAGATGGTGCAACACCACATATTGCCAATGGAGTTATTGAGAGAAAAGTTTGATGAGTCTGTAATCTCCAGAAATGGAACTGTTAATTGGCCTCCAAGAAGTTGTGATATAACACCTTTGGACTTCTTCTTGTGGGGTTATTTAAAGTCGTTGGTCTATGCCAACAAACCTCGAACTAGAGACGCTTTGAAATTGAACATCGAACGCTGCATTAATGAAATTACACCCGATTTATTGCAAAAAGTTACCAAAAATTGGGTTCATCGAATTCGATCCTGCAAACGAAGCCGAGGTGGACATTTGAATAATGTGTTATTCAAAACATAATTGTCATAAGTTGTATTATAAAATAAAGAAAAAGTTTTGCTTTTGTCTCAAATATTTTGTATTTTATTTAATTTTAAAAACATATCGTCCCTATTGGGAAACCCTTTACTTATAAGGGTTTAACTAATACAACATTTGCATTGTTGTATAAACAATGTTTTTATACGAATTTTGAAATTGCATTACGTTTTAACAACAGACATTTGTGTATAGGTCAATTGGGTTAAATCGTCATATGTGTATTTTTGCCTGAATTGTGATTTAATTTTGATTACACAGTTTAAGAACACCCTGTATAACGATGAAAGAAGAATTTGGATAATTAATGCAATATTTTATCAAAACAAGTCCTTATTATTAATCAAAGTTTAAACAGTGACCTAGAGGCATTTAAGAAATATAAAAAGCTTCTTGTTTTTGCCATTAATTAAAAGCATTTTCGTTTTAACCGGTTAAAAAAGGCAAATTACAAAAGGTTTAAGTCCCCCTGGCGTTATCTGCAAAGCTTCGGCTAAATTATTTTACATTTTGTTTTAAATGTAAATTACTGAGCTTTCTGTTCGCGCTATTTGAAATAATAGTAGCCAGTTCTCACTATTAACAGTGTCATTATTGATATTAGGGTGATTACAAATGTAACATTAGCACCAATGTTAAACTACAGGGAAGATCTAACAGGACGTTCGATGTATCCCTCAGGACCGGTTACATATTCACGGAGGTTCATTTGCTGTCCTACGTAGAAATTTGACCACTAGTATAACAGTTCAGGGGTTAATTTTCCCAAATTAGGAAATATTTTCTGTTTCATTTCACCGAAGAATCCTGAAAAGTTCCACCTTTTCCTCTTGTTTTATTTTTATCGAATGGAACGTTAAAATATCAAAAATTTAAACGAAATGCACAATTATTCGGTGAATCTTTTTCGAGTTCTCGATATGTTGCAAGTTATGATAACACACCAACACAAGCAGCCTGGCTCGATCAAATAAACCAGTACAAAATGGTGCCATAAAGAGGAAGACCACATCTCCGCAGACGTAAAGACTATATTATGTATATGAGGTCATAAAACCAAGACGGTAGATGGCGAGCAAGGTTCAAGTGAAATTTTATGTTTAAAATGCGCTTTTGTTATCTACTTTTCTGTAATTTTTACCAGTTCGTATTTCTTATCATGTCTTTTACAGGTTTGTCGTTTATAATAATAGCTCCAGAGGGCGATAAAATTTTGTGAAAGCTCCAGCATTTAAACAAAAACGACTATCTGGAAACCTCAGCGATTTTAACTTTGAATTTAAGCCAACGCGCCTAGATTGTCCGCTTTAAAAAATTCCTTTAAATACATTTCAGAAACCGATTCCTTCTTGGTTTAAAGTTCAGTTCCTTTTTAAAGATATTAATATAGTAACAACTAAAATCAGTTTTATTCGAGTTACAGAAACGTCCAAAAATACAGAAATTGAAATGCGTTAAAAAGCTTTCAGAAAAAAATTGGTTTTATAATTATATTCCCCCTTTAATACGGCTCAACAAGTTTATAATTAATGAATTTCCAACAAAAAGCAGTTTTAATTTAGATTCATGTCCAAATAATAAAACAGCAAAATAGAGTCAGTAAGTGTAAGATAAAATAATTTGATGCTTCACAATTCCGTCTTTAAAGTCCTTATAAATTAACAGTTATTACAACAATAAAAGAGAAATCCGACCCCGAAGCCCTATTTTAAGAAAGTTGAAGTAATTCAATTCAGACATTGAACAATATTACAATGAAGTTGCCTTTTATGAAGTCTGTTAGGGTTTAAATCGGCAATGTGAAGTATTTCAACAGAAAGGGTGTAGTCATGAATGATAACCATGGTTAAAGGGAGGATATAGGCACATTGAAGGTTTTAATTAAGAAAATTTATAATTATTTAAATACATATTTTCTGCCTTTGCAGGTTTCTAAAATGTGGCATGCTGTATTTGAGAGGTTTACTTTTACTTTGTTGTGCTATGTGATCAATAAAATTTTACTATGCTTTCGAAAATGCATTATAAATCCCTTAAATCTTTGGATACAACTGTCACACTGACTTTTCAAGGTTACCTATGTTATTAAGTTTTAGAGGATGTTAGTGTAACTTTTACGTTTACATCGAAATTAAAACATTTAAAACTAGACTCAAATTGTTTTCAGTCAAGTTTGATGTGAAAGGGAATACTTAAATCAGTGCATATAAAAGCTCGATAACATATCCTCAAAATGTCATTTTGACAGTTGCATTTAGAGATCAACAGTGATGTGTGTTTCCGAAACTTTGTTGATCGTATGTTATAGTTTTAACTTGATTTAATTTAGATATATTACAAAAGATTGTTCTGAGAAGTCTTAGCTGTTTATATAAATTAAAAGACAGAATTTGTAAAGAAATTGTGCTTAAATATTCATCACTATGAATTTAGTAAATGTTGATGTGTTTCTAATTTAAGTGAAAAACGATTCAGAAAAGTTGCTAAGACAGATATTCACAGCAATTTTTCCTATCGTCAGATTATTTTTTAGCTTCTTCCACCACAATTTTAATCATTTTCGGTCTTGATTCCCTCGTGTTTTGTCGTTTGTCAGTTACAATTTTTATAAACGACACCTCTACCGTATTTCCTTATCTTCTACGCACTTCAAAATACGTCCAAGTTAATTGCAGATTGCTCGTGTTTTTTTAAATTTGTATTTGTTTAATTTTTTTATGTAATAATCTACTTTAGCTAGATTTATAAGAATTAAGAAGAATAATGGTTGTAGCTAGAAGTAAGCCAGGTTGGACATGGAAAACAATAAGGCATGAAAAACTGTTTAATCTCTTTTGAGGTTTAATACTAAAATCACAAAAATAAAACCTCAAATCTGGTTTAACATTGTAGTTACATGCTTAAACCTTACATTTAATACCAGACTTATTCCTGGTTACGACAGGATGAGGAAGAAGGCAAAAGAGTGAAACAGAAAAGGAGAAATAGAGAAAAGAAGAGTCAGCAGAAAGAAAGAAACAGAAAAAGAATGCAACAAAGAGAAAGCGAGAGACAGTGAGAGAGAGGGAGAGAGGGATCAAGTTCAGCTAAGATTTATTTTTAAAAGAGTTGTTTGGGTTGCTATAAAGCCCAAAAATGTAATATTCTTTATTTATTATTATTATTACTATTTCTTTCTTATAAATTACTTAGAATTGACGAAATCCCTTAACAATAAAATTACATTCTTATAATTACAAATTCTTGAACTTAAACTTTAGAAACGTAATCATAAAATTTTCAATAGAAAAACGTTTTAAATAAATTGAAAAATATAGGAACATTTGTATAGAAATTCGTTTCATTTCGTTTTATGGTGGGAAGGTAAATGTTTAAAAAATTTGAATTACAAATCCGCGCTACAGATTCCTGACATTTCTTTGTTCAATCTGTTCGGATGCCGGATTTGTATTTTTGTAATTTTTTTTTGTGGGTGAATGGACAAAACACGTGATGAAATTGAATTTTTGTCGAAGGCTTTTCGATTAATATTTTATTACATTTAATCCTGCGTCTAAGTGCTAAATTTCACTTCGTTGATTTAATTTAATAAAATTTTTTATATTTGTCAAATCTGCGATTTACTCCAAGAACCTTCTAAAAATTTGTAAAAATAAATACTTACGATGAAAAGGTATTGCCACCAAAGCAAAACTAAAATTAGTTGCTGTTATGGTTTGGTTTCCATTCTGAAGTAAAAAGTATCGACTTCCTTGACTGACGCTTCTTATAACGTCAAACCAGAAAATCTAATATCGTTGATTTGAGACGTTTACGAAATTTGTCGAAATATACGTGCGTTGGATACGTAAAGGGTTCCTACTCACCTGCTGATTCCCTCTGTATTTTCATTTGATTTGTATTGCCTTGTAAGCAGCGTGTTTGAATACCTCGTGCATTTTAATGGCGAACGCTTGTAAACCTTCAAGTTGAACGACTGACGATAAAATAGGGCTTTTAGGCACTATCACTTTAGAAAATGTCATGCTTGTCGAATTAAATTGATACTAACTGCCATATTTATTAATAAATGTTAGTATTTAGCTTGCCACTTAATAAAAGGAATGCGAATTATCAAATTTTGGAATTTCTTAGAAGTAATTCTTGCATTTATTTTTGTTAACCAAACATTATTAATGAATTTTGGAAATTTTGTTGAGAGCGAAAATTACACTTTCACAGGGCTCTAACCACTGGCCAAACCAAAACTCCCCAATAAGATTAATTTCTTTAAGAAAGTTCAGAAAAGAATACTACATTCAGATTGGCATATTTCACTTATTTCGCAAAAGCACTTTATTATTTTAAAACAAATTTAATCAAAATAAATTCTGTAACAAGATTGTATTAACCGTAAATATTTTCTGTTAAATAATAAGGGCTTAATTTTCTCGACTGATGCAGCAAATTAAGGAATGTCATATATTTTATTATGTTTGCTCGGGATACGAGGCTGATGAATTTCTGTGGCTTGTTTGTCGTGGTATTATTTTTTGACATCACTTCAACATCTGTCCTTTGTCTGCGAAACTGTTTTGTTGACATTTACAAATTAGGATGTTGAGGAGAAATTTATTAAATTACCATTATTACAAGTTTCTCTGTCATGAATGTTCAGCCTTATTTATTTACTTTTCTAACTCCCTGGCGTTAACAAATATTTATTATCAACTTTCAGATGAAAACCCTAGCATTTTAAATTTTTCCTTTGATGTTAAGTGTAGCAATTTACGCAATCTTTATTTAGTTACAATCTGGATTTTCTATCAATATCAATCGCAGGTCTCTGGCGACCTTTTTTTGTTTGTCATTTTTATTTTCAATATTTGAGATTGTTTAGGTACAAGTGGATCATCTTGATTTTCCTGGTTACCTTTTGAGGTCTTTTTCGCAGTCGTTGTACGAATTTGTTAAGCTTTTTTATTAGCTGAAGGATGATTTGGTCAAAACGCGTGTTTCCTTTTAGTTTTTTTGAATACTCACCGTTGTCGTCCTTTTTTTGCTTTTTGACAAGATAATAAACTCTGAAAATTATTCGATAAACTTTCGGAATTTCTGGTATGTTAATGAAAATTGTTGTAATATTATCTTCAGGTACCTATACGTAACGAAGCGGAGAAAATTACGTTCACCAACTATAAACTTTGTTTATGCTTTGGAGGTTGTAGAGAATAAAATTATTTTACTTTAAAATTGGTATAATTTAGTCGAATAATTTACAAAGAATATATATTAATTAATGATAAACTTTTTTGAAATAAATAAAAAACAATATTGGAACGATAATATCACAAATGCTTTCTAAATCTATTAACATTCAACAAATTAATTGTTGGTAACAAATATTCGATATTTACAAAGACAGTTTTATGTCGTTTAAAACACTGCTTAATTATTAAACACTCCACTGTTATTAAAAGTTTTTGGTGAAGAATTCGACGTCAAAAGATATTTAGACAATTCGCTTTCAAAATTACTTATAGAACTATCTAACGTTTGATTTGAATTCGGTGAATTTGGCATTAAAGGGCTCTGCGTTGAACTTAGTTTAGAATTCGTACTTTCCGATGCGGGACTTACAGGCGAACAACTGCTGCCAAGAAGGGGATCCAAGTATTTGGTGGGCGTCTTTTCTTTGGTTAAGTTATCGCAAGTTTCTTTCATTTTAGTAAGCTCCTTTTGCAAAGTTCGATACTCTTCTAAAAATCTCTCTAATTGTGCCGCATGATAATCGTATGAATTGGCAATGGTTGTCGGTAAAGGTGATGGTGATGGTGAAACGACGTGCCTCCTGTACGAAACCCGATTATCTAAGCTATTAATGTCAAGAAGCGGAGTGGAACTCGGCAGTTGCGTTTCGCGTAATGGCGACGGCGGTGTGCTTTGTTGTCTAGTCACAGTCAAATTTAAATAACTATTCGATCTCTGAGTAACCCTGTTTGTTGAGTTGGAAAGCGCATATTTATGAATATCCGAAAGCCTTCTATTGGAAGAAATTTGACTTTCGCTACTATCTCCACCGCTGCTGCTATATCTGCTCTCCTGCAACAACGGAAATTGACTGTCAGTGCTGCAATATCTCCATTGATCCTTCTGCTTTAGAGCGCCCTTTCTAGGCAACGTGCAATATAGTTCGGAAAAATTAGATACGCTGTTTCCTTCGCTAATTGCTTTCAAGGATCCTCTGTGAACGGAAGAAGATCCCTCTATTAAATCCGGATATTTTTTTTCCGAATCGTCTTCCGTTAAACTATTCAGCTCCGTGCTGCCAGAAGACGCATAGCCAAATCGAGTCGCGTTCTCTAGCGCCTGTCGTTTCATAATGGGTGTTTGGGAATGTTGTGGGGTTATAGTTGAAGGAGAATTAAATAGATAGTCCCTATTATATATACCAGACGTCGAATGTGAATTCTTCCTGCGATCGTCTCTAGAAGAAAGAGACACGCTGACAATATCTTAATGTGTATAAATAGCACGCTTACCTGTTTTCCTTGATGGTTCTTCGGGGTATATGCAGATCGTCGGTATCCAGCAAGGGCAGCTCCGGAGAATTCCATCTTTCGCTGGACGATAATTCGGAGTTCCTAGTTTTTGAATCCTTGTTGGAGTTCTTCGCGGCTGAAGTTGCACCCACTCCCACTTCGAAGCCTTCTTCCTCTTTGTCAACGTCCTGTTCAGCTTCAGCACCCGGAACTAAACGATAATCTCCATTCTTTCGCGAATTTCCTACCACCATTAACTCACTCTGTGCACATTCACTCTTAGCACCAAGATTGCTTACACCTTTGTGATTCATTTCAATTTTTTCATAATTATCCTCGCGACGATAGTTACGGTCCCGCCACTGGATGACATGTTTTTTACGCACTGTACACACACATAGTGCTACCGAACAGGCTATTAACACAAAAAATAACCCCGCTATTACACTAGCTATTAAAACTTTTCTACTAAGTGTGTTTTCTGTTGGTTTCCGGGATACCGCCAAAGTGACACTGGCCTCGGACCTTCCGGCTTTATTTTCCGCAGTACAAACATACACACCTGCATCTTGAACATCGGCCGTTAAAATAGTCAAATCACTGGAATTACTTTGTAAATGCACCACATAAAACTTTTTTCCGTTGGAATACGGAGTTCCTGATAAATTTGCGATCACTTTGTTTTTCAACAGCCACCTCACGCTAGGTTCTGGAATTCCTGCTATGTGACACGTCATGGTAACATTTTTACCTTCTATACCGTGCGCTTTGGGATCCAAGGCAATAATTTCCGGAACGCAAGCGAATTCGTCCAACTCCAATTTATCCCAAGTCTTGGACATCAGTCTGTTGGGATAGCGACAAACCGGAGGAACCCCGAAAGGGACGTTGTGTCGTAACATCCATTCTCTAAGAGGTCTCAGTTTACAGGAACAATTCCACGGGTTTCCCGCAATCTCGAGCTCGTGTAGGCTTTGAAGGATGGTGAAAGATGACGACTTCACTTCCGACAGTTTGTTCTTGTCGAGTTTGAGCCATTCAAGAGATTTCTCAAGGCCGTAAAACGCTCTAACCTCGATGGTCCCTATTTTGCAGTCCGAAAGTTCGAGTTTTACTAGTTGTGGCACATGAATAAATGCGTCGTTCATAATTCTCTGTATCGGATTTCCACTCAATTTCAGCTCACGTAACTCGGGAATGGACTCGAACACGTGTGACGGAACTGCAGGAAGTGCGTTGTAGCTCAGGTCCAGTTCGACCAAGTTAATTAAATTCCTAAAAGCGTAACGATCCAGATTTTTTAGGCGACACTTGGATATGTAAATCTTCTGGAGATTTAGTAGACCGGCTTTGCTAAATTCGTCGTGTTTAACAGTAACTAGATTGTTCGAAGTTAAATCTAAAAGTTGAGTACCGGCGTCGAGGTGAAGAGGAACGGAAGATAGATTGGCGTTCACGCAGATGACCGATTCCTTGCCGCTTTTCCACTTACACTCACATAAACGTGGACAGTCGGATAGTAACAGTTGAGTGCAGAAGCTGAGTATAATAAAAAGAATCTGCAAATTTAGGATGAATGTAAGTGGTGCCATGGTGACCTGCTTGATAATATCATCGCTCGTACGATAACTCTTCTGCGTCCTCTTCTTCAGATTCCATCGCTTTTGCACTCTCCCAAGTTAGAATATCTGAAAATTAAAATAGGGAAACTCAATATATTTTGCTTAACATGGAGTATTAATAAAAATGCTCACGCGGCGTGTATGATATTTAACTTAAAATGCGTCCGTCCTATGTGATTACCCAAAAAAGCGCTCTTTCGGATTTAATCGCGCCTTTGCCATTAAAGCAAAATATGAAAAATTCAGCAGCTTGCTAAGTGCGAAACCGGCATAAATATATTTCAGCTTACAGTTTGGTAGATTTAACAAACAATGATAAAACGAAAGCGCTGAAAAGTTGGTTGGTTAAACAGGCGAGCGCGCGCTGCAATTTCCTGTTCACGTTGAAAGCTGAACAGCCCTGCCTTCTATTATGGTCAAAGATTATTAAGAGAAGAATGGTATTAAGATGAAGGAGGATGGCTTGGCTATGATGAAATGTTACGGCGCTTGTAGCTTGTTTAATATTATTTCTCCAGAAATTGTGTATTAAACATTAATATATTCTCCTTGGTACAGTTTGTTCGCCGTAATTGACAAATATTTGCTCGAGTTCTGGTGGAAGGAACTTTTGAATGTTTTAGACAGCATTTAAGGGTACTTTGTTGCACAATAAACGACCGAGTATCAAAGTTCTTCTAATTAAATACCACAATAAGATGCAGAGGACGAAGTTTAAAACATTTTAGTTTCAAGGAAGCCTTACGGAGATTAAAATGGAAATTCTTAAGTCTTCAGTGAAATATGATGCTCCTTATTTGACGTCAGAAGATGGGCGCCATCTGTAACGGGCCATAGCTGACAGTACGCCGCGGAATACAAATAAACGTCCCACTACATCCGCTATCGCTCGACAAATAAATGCGATGGCTTTGCATAAATGAATACTCTGACCCTGATAACGCTTCTATATTAGCACTTTTTGAAATCCCCATCGCGAAACAAGTATTTGCGCGTAAAATTTTTGTTTACGCTTCACGTTAAATATCCAAGAATAAAATGAAGTCAGTCCAGAACAAAAGCATCTTAAGTTGTTTGCTAACGAAATAACAGCCTGGAAATTCGTGCTTTGTTTTTGTGTAGTTAGTTGAATTCTTGCAATTAACTCGATGCTTACAGCTATATGTTTACTATGCAAACAACAAGCTCGTTAAAGCTTAAAATTTCTAGGTTCTGTTATTACTACTGCTATATATTTCACTTCCTATATTACATATGATTCACATGCATTACTGTCTTATTTTATTTATTCACCCAGAATACTCTGGATCATTAACATAACTACATCTTAATGATCAGTCTGTAGTTTCCTCCGGTTATATCTTGAAATTAGTTGAAAAGTGAATTATTATAGGTACATATTTTATTAAATAACAAAAATTTTAATAAAAATTCAATTTTGAAATTAATGTTAATTTATAATCATGATCAGATTCCAGATGCTAACATTTCTGACAAACAAAGTAATGTAAATAAATTGCAGAATTCTCTTGATAAATTGTTCAATTACGTTTTTAGTTCTGTAACTGTTTGTTTATTCAAATTGCCGAGTCGAGCTCATCTGAACATTGTCAAATAACTACACATAATTTACGAAAGAACGAGAAACTTTCGTAGCTGTTACACCCTGATCGGACCATAATAACAATCATCAAAGGGGCTTCGAAAAGAAAAATTGTCTGTAGCAAGCTTTACATGTTAGGTGTTATTGTTCGGTTGACGGGTTGATAGCCCAGCAGGATATGTGACGTAACGTTTACGCTTGCTATAAAGTTTGTTACGCAGTTCTTTTATATTTTAAACCACTGCAGTAACTATCTTCTTTGAATATGAACCTTTACTGGAAAGCCAACTCTTATGGGAAATACTTTTTTAATTTGTTCAAAGTACCTAGGAAATATCGCCATCTTACACAGTATTCTTTCATAAATGTTATTTGGCAGCAAAATTAGTAGATTTTGAAATTCTTTTTGCAAGCCACCTATTAATCAGAAGTTAAAATATACGCGATAGCAAACCTTATGTATTCTTATAATTAATTTATACAGGGTGATTTACGTAAGACGCAACCCAGCATACATGTTTCCACAAATACTTATGGTTTAGTTATTCATCAACAGTGACAGTTAGGACTTTCTACTCGTGAAAATAATTTTTCATTAAGGCGATTTGTATATAAAACGTAAATTGAGCTAGTTAGGTGATAGGTTACAAAAGTTGTTGGAATAGGTATAACCTTGACATACCAGTTAATTATGCATTGCCATCTTGAAGCAAGTCACCTCTTACTATTATATAGTTTA
The DNA here is from genome assembly GCA_963082815.1 of Melanotus villosus. Classification (NCBI taxonomy): domain Eukaryota; kingdom Metazoa; phylum Arthropoda; class Insecta; order Coleoptera; family Elateridae; genus Melanotus; species Melanotus villosus. The sequence goes on from OY720421.1 coordinate 22,323,605, forward strand.
ATTAAGATTAACATAGATCAACGTTATTTCTGAATTTGTAAGTTGGGTTCCCTATTCCAATTGTTAAGGGGTGCGTCTTATGTGAATCACCGGGTATAACTGAATTCGTTGTATACATTTCAAACACGTACCGTTTTATTCATTAGTGGAATTCCTTGAACACGTAGCTTCAATAAGTGTTAAAGTTATATATTGTAAAGTTCAAATACAATTCCTTATCTTTAATGAAAATGAGATATAGTCTGCACAGTTTAAGAAGTTGCTGACGTAAGATTACCATCAAAAATTTTGATTATGCAAATAAAATAACGATTAAACTGTGAATTATGGTTATACTCTCTCGGTTATGTATCTTATTTTAAATGTTCATACAGAATCTGTGCGAACTTCAGTAATTTCCTTCACCTCCTTCCTTGGATTGTGTAAAGGAATAATTGTAATTATTGTAAGCGCTGGTTCTTGGAATTATTCTTTGCAAGACCGGCGTTGTAAACACAATAATAAATGGAAGGTAATTGATATGTACAAAGTATATTCAACTTTATACAAATATAGATTTGAAATCAAGAGATAATCAGAATACAGAAAAAACGCAGAACAGAAAATTCATTATTGTTTCAGTGCATATTTCTATAAACTATTTTGCTTTAAAATTAGAATTAGAATAATACTCTAGAAATAAATACCTTGTAACAGATAAATCTCTAAATATCTTATCTTAGATATTCCATCCGTTATAGAACTATATTATAAAGTTGACACCCAATGTTCTATTTTCTAAAGCTAATGTAATAATATTTTCACGTAGGTAGCTTATTTAGTATCTATTTTACCCTCTTGTAAAATTAATTTATCTTAGTACATTTCACGATTTCTATAGAAATATGCCCGGAAGCTTATTTTAATTATATTTAAAAATGTCTTCCTTTAAAGGAAAAAGCAGGATATTAGGAAGAATCGTTTTATATTTACTTCTACTCAATAGAAAATTAGTGTAGGGATTGGACATTATTTCAAGTTTGATTAATATAAAAGAAAAGTAATTATTTCTATTCTAAAATTTATGAAATATGTATTAATAACGTAATGTCCATGCTTCTCTTCTTGTTTTATTTACTAACAAAAGCATAATAGTTTGGGGGTTATTGAAAAACATTCTAGTTTCAGTTTTTATAATAATCAGTATTAAGTAGTTGGATGGCAAACCTGAAGGTGATTTTCGTTGAATTAAAATATAGTTCATTTTACTGTTTAATTCAAAATAATATCAACGAAAGAATGCTATTGCTTTCGTCACGTTGGATTTAACAATAATAAGCTGCCTTATTATATGTTCGTATCATGCGGTCAAACCATTTCTGCTAAGATAGCTTCAGATCAAAAAATTTGCATGCCCTTTGTAAAAAAGTCGAAGGCGACATGCTTACCACATCGTCCCGTATGTGTAGCGTGCAAAACAGAGGTATGAAAGCAACTTAGGAGAGCTTAACCCTCCATGCTGCCGGCCATACTCCCTCGCGGAGTGTAAGTGCCCAATACCTTCACCTTTATTAAAAAAGTAGATCTGAACCTGCACGGCAAAAACATCTACAGCGCCACCAAGCAAACAAGACCATCGGAAAATATGCCAACTAATTTTAAAAATTCGTGGCGGTAAAAGTTTAAGCCAATACCTACAACTCCTGCCGGCGTTGTACCTTCCGTGTCAAAAGTGAAAGTAGCTGGCAAATTGACAGGTTATCGCGTGTTTGTGTTTCTTAATTTTCTCTGCTTTCGTTCCTCTTTATAAAAAAATCAGTCTTTTTAAGACTATTTTTGTTCGACTTATTCCTAATAAGGTAGGCATATATTTTATAGATAATTTAAAAGTATTTTTAAAATGAAACTTTCGCTTAACCTCAAAATATATTTTTTACCTATTAGGTATTTGCTATTTATGTATTTATTTATAGAATCCATTTCTTCTAACCGCTTTTATCGCTATGGCAAGTAAAGGGAAAATACTGTTCATTCCGAAGCCAGAAATATAGTAGACAAAATTTATCTAAAGTAAAAATAAAATTTCCTTATTTATTTTCTTCTCAAATCTAATTCTGGCATTTGTCTACTAAATTTTCTTTTAACAGTTTTAACAAATTTATATAAGAACGTAGGTACATAATAAAAATTAATAAACTTGCAAATACACAATGTTACACGTTTAAATTTACCGCCAAAGTACTATTGACACTGAGTGTACCTCTAAAATACAGCGACACCACACCACGCCAACCAGACAGACTTGTTTGATTGGTGGCGCTGTACTTCCGGTTTTCTACATTAAGGGTGGGTTTTAGTTAAAATATTTTTCGTTTTTAAGTATTTTGGGTTGCCTGACTTAAAACCAGCCAAGAAAGGATTGGATCTTCTAGTATTGCTTCTACCCTTAGAACAAAACTTAAAAATTCAGTATAAGTTATAAGTATTTGCGAATACCGATTTTTAATCTCTTAAACCTCTTTGTAAACATTGACAGTGACATTGACAGAGTCGACGAATGTTGGGTTGCCTATCTTTAATCAGTTTTTAAACATTTATACGCAATTTTTTCTAGAGTTAAATAAAGATCACGCCTAAATTATACAAATTTGCAAAAGGGTCGATACATGCATAGGAAGGTAATATTGAAACCCACCCCGCTACAGGCGAAAATCAATACATTCTTGATGGATGTCTTGTGCAAGTCCCTTTTCGTAAGTTTTTTATAATAGGCCATAATTTAATTAGTATATTAAAATTGGTCGTTCTGGCCTTGTAGCGTATGAAGGAAAGGTCTAAACATTTTAATTCATACCCGTCCTTCTTTTCAACTGTCATTATTTAACCGTACCGTTTTTTTTAAATTACTCAATTTTCCGCGCTTAAACATGCTACTAAAACCCCCCCTTAAAGCATTGCCTTATAACAACAGATCAATAAAAATACCAATTAGGGTAGGCTGTGAAATTAAATTATTTTGAATTGGTACTTTAGCCACATCCACAGAATGACATTTTATAACGTTTGTAATTTGACATTTTTATTGTAAACAAAGTTTATAACCTTAAATTGAAACTGAAATGTCATTCTATGGATGTGGCTAAAGTACCAATTCAAAATAATTCAATTTCACAGCCTACCCTAATTGATTTTTTTATTGATCTGTTGTTACTTCTAGTATAGGATAGGTATATATTCAAAGCTAGCTTGTTTTTTTCTTGGGCAATATATAAATTTTCAAGAAACATCGAATATGATTCCGACTTTATTAAAATATCAACTCTCTGTTTCCTTTTCTGAATAATTCTCAGCAGTAAATATTGATGAAAATCGTTGGCTACGAAATTCTAAAATGAACTAACTCACTCATTTACATAAATATACAGCGTGTCCCCGAATGGAAGGAATCAATCCATTTCTTTTTGAATTTTTAGGAAGAGTCGTTCTTAAAAGTTTTACCTGTCCTGAAATGTCAGCATAAATAAGGATTACAGTTATAAGAAGTTATACAGATCAGAAGAGGGAAAAATACACAACATAGTGCAACAAATGCAAAGAATGAATCTAAATATCTTAGGTAGAAGTGACACCAGATACCAGATGGCCAAATACTGGTCAACAACCTACAACGAATGGTACGATATACTTGGGAGTGGTAATACTTGTCACGAAAGAAGTAAACAGATTGGTGATAACTTTCATCCCAGTATCGGATTAGCTCATGTTACTACATTACAGACCAAACATTGTAAACTCAACGTGTGCCCCAACTGAAGATAAATTAAATGAAGAAGTAGACATTCTATGAACAAATCGAGAATATATTACAATCCATCAAATCACCAGACATTACCACAGCTCTAGGTGACTTCAATGCTAAGCAACTAAAACATGATAATTTTAACATACATAAAAAAATAAAAGAGCTAACCGGAATTCAGAAACGGAGACAGCCCAGTGTAGCAATGAAAAATAAATCGAAAAATAATTGTAAACGTAGAAGAAAAATTAAAAGAACGGAAAACTTATATCGGGGAATTATTCGCAAATGATAGACATAGAAGCGAACTAACAACCCAACATGAAAACAATGGCCGGAAATAACCATAGAGGAAGTAATCTACGCCGTTCAAGAGTTAAAAAATGGAAGGGCACCGGGTCTAGATGAACTGCCATGTGAAATACTTAAACTGATCGAAGAAACTAATCCACATCCTAGTAGACTTATTCAGTATAGCTATTCAACAGGGACAACATCAAACGAGAAGGTTACACCAACTTTGGTGACTCCTTCCAAAAAAAATGAATGCAAAATTATGCATAGACCATCGTACAATGAGTTTCATGATCATGAGCGATACCCTGAAACTCTGTCTAAAAGTATACATATTATAAAAATACACCACCGTATCTATTCAACATATATGAATCAGGAGTTATATATTTGCTTCATCGAGTATAACAAAGCCTTTGACAAAGTTCGACACAAACATCTTATTCGAATGCTAGAAAATAAGAATCTAGACGAGAAAGACATTAAAATCGTTTTCAATTTATACTGTGATGAGAGAGCAGTTATAAAAATAGAAGGTAACACCACAGAACAAATTGAAATAAGAAGAGGGGTTAGGCAAGGATGTGTATTGTCGCCAACACTTTTTATTCGAAGAAATCCTGAAAAATGTATGCAGACGAAACAATAGGCGTTAAAGTAAACGGAATACCTATCAACAATATTAGATATGCTGATGACACAATACTAACAGCCACTAGTCTGGAAGATTTACAGACAATAGTGAATAAAGTAGTTGAAATAAGTAAAGAATACGGACTATCCTTAAACGTAAAGAAGACTAACTGTATGATAATAACCAAAGAGGAGCAAAATAATGGAAATATCCATATACATAATGAATCTATAGGGAAGCTACAGAAATACACTTATCTTCGAACAGTTATCAATAACTGCTCAGAAGAAATAAAAACACGGATAGCGAAAGCAAGGTCAATTTTTATCAAAATGAAAGAGATCTCGGTCTTGAGCTGAAAATAAGATTAATGAGATGCTACATATGTACTATCAGTGTTATCCTATGGAATGGAGACATGGACATTATAGAAAATAGACAGTAAAAGGTTAGAAGCATCTGAATTATGGATGTACAGAAGAGTTCTAAAAATACCATGGGTAAACCGAGTAACGAATGTAGAAGTAATGAGAAGAATACATCAAGAAACAGAAATTACTATTACTATGAGGAAATGAAAATTGCAATACCTGGGACACATTATGAGAGGAGAGAGGCAATAAGAAATAATAATACAAGAAAGATTCAGGGGAGAAGTGTTGGTTATGGTCATGGTTAACAAATTTAAGAGAATGGCTTAATTGTAACACGAGTCAACTATTTAGATCGGCTATTTCAAAAATTGGCATAGTAATGATGATTCCCAACCTTCGAAACGGAGAAAACACCCAAGTAAGAACGCAGATCATCCAAAAAAATCGAAAATAGTAAAGCGATATCTAGCAAACTACCTTGATTTTAATTTTTCAAAAGAACAAACAAATCTTATGTTATGTTTATGTGTTAACATAGTTAAACATAAAACCATTTAATCGTCTGGTTACAATTAACGACTCTGTCTGTAGAGTGGTCAACTGCAGATAGTAACAAGACACAAACACTATACACTTAATACGTGGTCACAAACGGGAAACTATTGGAGAGAACACATTTCCCTAGCACAAAGGGGATATAACAAAGTTCACGACGCCAATCGTTTTAAAAAATGTGGCTTTGATCCCCTCAACTGGCAGCCAAACCGTCACTACGTGGTCTCCTGGCTGCAAATGCCATACGCTGGCTAAATAAATAAATAAATAAACATAAAACGATAAAGTTGTTTTAATGCTTGAAACAGAGATGTATAATATGGTCATGGTAATTAAACATAACGTTAAATTTAAACATGAGGCGAGAATACCGACCAATGACTTTTTGAAGCTTCAAAAATAAGATTTGTAAGTGTAAGATACCTCATCTGGGGACACAGTGTATGTTACGGATAATAATTGTTGAGTGCTGAATTTCCTGAATAAATGTTTGGAAATATAAACTTAAGTTTTTTCAAATGAAAATACCTCGAATATGGCTTACGGTGGTGTTAACAAGCTATATTTCACGCAGCTTAATGGTACAAACGGTTAGTTATCATTTTAGCAAATGTGTATTATGACTGCAAACAATCTGTGAGTACATTTGAATTTGAAATAATGCCTCCGAGGCAGCATGCATACCAATAAAGTTCACTGCCATTTTCGTAACTTCGGTGGTTTGTTACTGCCGAAATAGATAGACCTAAAACTATGATCCAACTTAAAGGAATTTATCGATCGGCTAACTTTACATATTTGAAATACTATGATATCTTTTATACTTCGATTTTCTTTTGAGATAGGTAATTTTTTTCCTGTGTTAATAATTATGAGTGTGTTATGAGTGTAGATGATTTATTCTCGTTCGTAATGGTTAAAAACTTTCCTCCGTGGGCTTGTCTAAAGAGCCAGTTTCAATAACGTAAAAAAGTTTAAATCACCTCATTTCACGACACAACTTTTATTATAGCTTGAAGTTTTCTTTAAGTCACTTTGTTAACTTGAAAGATAAGAGAGGATTACATTCAGTACCGTTTTCAGCGAGAGATTATAACACCTATCACGTAAACAAACTTTATTATACTAACACAACAGCCAAAAATAACCACTTTGTGGGGCTGAAACGAGACTCGTATTCAACTTTAATACGGTTACATTTTTGTTTTGGGCATTAAAGCTTAAATTACATATTCTGAAATGTTATTATCAGTACAGTAATTTCGTTCAGAAAATTTTGATATTTCTCTAAACTGAACGAGCTTTAGCTTGGTCTGTTATAGAAACACGAAACTTCCGCGGTTTTGCTAATTTACGGCTTTAATTACTTTAATCAACATTTCTTGTTTTTGCAGAGCTTAAAACACGTTTTAATAATAAAAGCAATATAGCGATCAGTTATCAAGCGTTCGGTTTTCCACTAAAATTAAATTGGATAGAATTAAGTTTCCTCGTATAAACAATTATAACTCTAATGGAAGATTAGTTGCAAATCTCATTCTAAATCTGTGGATCTTAGTAATTCAGACCAAGGAAGATTTGCAAGAGTTCCGCCTATCCCATGTCCTGATTTTCTACAGGACATTATCCGGCATTTCCTTCAAGGTTCAAGCTTATTGCGGTTATTTATTCCCTTAAACTGATTTGTTTATTTCCTAGTAGTTAGATTTATGTGCCACGTTTAATTACATTGAATCGAATTCAACGCTAATGCATGAAATACATTTGCCTTTCCACGGCGATACAACATACATTAATGAGGATCGCTATTTTAACCAATTCGCGAATCTTAACTTAGAGAAGTTCCAAATCCTTTCCTATGTCAATCTACTTACGGTAAGCCGATGGCCTGATTGGATTTACTCGGGGTTAATTTGGTAATAAGCGAGTGTTAATGAACCAAAAATTAATTTTCTGTAAACGTTATTTGCCAGACTTCTCGATTTTCTCGTCCTCTTGTTACAATAAAATTAAATTGTCGGTGTCACCTGCTCATGACAGGAATAACTAGGTTATTTTCCCAAAGTTCCCACTGAGTTTGTTAAACCGTATAAATTGTCTTGTTTTATTGTACGTGACTGATAATCGTATCATATCGTCGGCTTGTATAACAAATGTTATATTGACCTACCTACAAAAATAAATAAAACGTAAAAGATCTTTTCCTTTCAGCGGGTTTTTGTGAAAATTGCTTTTTATTGAATTACATTAAATCGTTCTTTATTTACATGAATATCTTTTAACCAATAATTAAATTAAATTATATCGCTGAATAAACAAGCAAATACCTAAAGGCAAAACGCTTTTGTTGAATGGTTGAAGCTTTGATTGAGTTTCAAATTTTGTTTTACAGCAATACGATTAAAAGCACATCGCAGTAAATGTTTATCCGCTGCCTTTTACTGAACGCATTAAACAGTTTTTTAGTCTTTTTGTGCCCAAAATAAAATATCTAAATTTTCTACCCACTTAACTGTTTGATGATGTGTTTTAATCTGTATCTCTGCTTTTTTATTGCTTAAAATCCTAGACCTAATTGAAAATCATTAGGAAGTGGATTTAAAATATGAAGAAATCTAAAGAAATTGTATTAATTTTAAAACTTTCTGCTACAATATATTTTTTAAAGCTTTAGAAGATTAACTCACAATTCGAAAACATTTAGAAGGACATTGTTTTTTTTTCGAAATTATTATTAAACTGATTTCATTCTGAAGAGTTAGTAGGTATTTAATTGAAGGACCAAACTAAACAGTTGAATAAGCTTCGACACATTCTGGAAATTGTTTCTACTGGTATGGGCCGAACCAATCTATTCTTCCAAAATTTGAACATCTTCCATCTAAAATATGAGAATGCTTTGTTTTGTCATTTTTAAAATTAAAAATGACCAAGAAACCAAAAGTTTGTCGAAGCAATACTATAAAAAAAATAAATATTTTATGCCAAAGGCAATTTATCACTTCAAAGTATCAGGAGTATCTAATTTAAAACCTTAGTGACCCATGTAATTGAAAGCCATGTCTTAACTAATAACATCCAATGAAAATTAAGATATTTAGATTTATGTGATTATTGATTATTAAACGTTTTGTATTTTGTCAACATTTTCTTCACCAAACGAAAGCACAACTTTTAATTCCATGCGTCACTGAAAATGATTTTAAGTTGGATCACTGGATATGGTTTGGATATAGTTTTCTATGTGAAAATCCCAATATAAAAATATCAAGGTTCAGAAGTGATTCCTTAAATTAATTAATGCATAGAAGTATTCGTCTCATAGATTCAATAAGTCCTTTAATGATATGCCGCAGTTACGAAACATATGATTCGTTTTAGACTGATTTTTCATGCAAATTTAGCAAATTTTACGTACTTAGGCACAATATAAGAGAGATACCGTTTTCTCTTCGACCTTTTCACTTTTCCCTTTTTTATTTCGGATAATACTAATTCCATCTCTTTTATCACGACTTCAGGCTGTTCTTCAACACCAGCATACTAATGTATTGAATTTTCATATAAGTCTTGATTGGTGTATTCTAGGTCTAGGTCACCCATTTTGGTAAGTATTGTACTTCATTAAATACCCATTAATTATTTTCTTTCTAATTTTATTCATCTCTTTGTATTGGGGCGTTTCTTTAATTAATTTTCAAGTTTTACCATAAGTTCTTTTGTTTTTTCCTATTTTGGCATTCGTGCTGCCGGTGATATACACATTTTGTTTGCTATATACTTAGTTTCATGTTTGAACATTGTTAATATTCATTTTGCTCATAATTTCATTGTTGAAGAGAAGCGAAGCGTAAAGTTACATTATCTCTGCAAAATTATCTGCTCCTCCATTAATTAAAATTAACAATTAACGATTGATGCCTAAACCACATCTATTTTTCGGACCATATAGTCAGAACATCAGTGAATTATAAAGTATGTTGGAAGGATTTAAAAAAAAATGCAGAAATTGGGTTAATAGTGAATGAGCAAAACCAAAATATGACATCAGAAGGTATAATTGCACGTGTAGGAAATGAGAGCATGGAAAAGGTTAAAGAATAAATCTACTCGGGTATAGGAAACAACAACATCAAGTAGGCAAGGAAATTAACAGCCACAGGATAATTGACCCTGAAAAATACAAAATATCCCAATTAACGTAGAGACGAAAATATTGGAGAACTTTATATTTTCTATGATGACATATTCAAACCGTATTGCTCATAGTTGAATTGGTAAATAATTTTAGAGTAAAAATAGAATAAAGATAAATAAGAGATTCCGCAGTAGTTGCCTATTAGCAGGGTATGTTTGATTTAAATCAAGTGATTTAAATCGTTGATTTAAATCGCGATTTAAATCACATGATTTATTTTTAAAAAAATCATGATTTAAATCAAGGTAAGTGATTTTCAGTTTATGGTTCTTGGTTTAAACTTTAAGGTCGCCAAAAGTACCGCCTTCGAGATGTTTTGTATTGGGAATTACCGCAATATAGGATTACACCCAAACAAACTAACCAAAGCATTATTCGCTTTTGATGACTCAAAAATTCTGAGAAAAGTACATTATTAACTCTTAAGAGAGTTTACAAAACGTGACATATTTAAAGTTTAAAGATTGCATGCATAGTCCTCTCCAGTTAAATATTTTTGAACTTATTCCATAAACTAACCGTTTGAGTAAAAAATCTATTTAAATCAAAAAAATCGATTTAAATCAAAAAAATCGATTTAAATCAAAAAAATCGATTTTTTTGATTTTTTTTTAAATAAATCGATTTTTTTCATACCCTGCCTATTAGTCAAAACGTACCTCGGCATGGACATATCATCGGGTTACTATGCCCTAGTTGGAAGGTGTAAGTTAAAACGTAAGAAAGTTACAAGAAAAATACCCCGAAAGAGATGACCTACAAGTAAACTGAGAGAACAGAAAACAAGCGAAATAGTGGTAAAAGCAGTAGCTGAGAAAATAAAAAATCTAGAAGAAACAAATAATACAGAGGAAACACTGGAAAAACTATCTAAAGATTTTAATGAGATAGGAGAAGAACACTTAATAGATAAGTATACAAAGAGGAAAAGTTTGATGACGGACAAAATACTTCAACTTATGGAAGAAAGATAGAAAGTGAAAGGAAATGAAACAAGATACAAAAACATCCAAAGACAAATAAGACGAGAAATAATAACAGCAACGGAACATTGGTTCCAAATGCAATGTAAAGAAATAGAGACCTTAGAGAAAAAGCATGACTTGTTTAATGTGTATAAGAAGGTCAGAGAAGCAGCTGGACTATACAAATTTAACACAATTGGGAGACTACACAATAAAGATGGAAAAGTTATCGCTGAAAAAGGTGAAAAGTTGCACAATTAGAAAACATATATAACTGAACTCTTTGATAACAATAGACCAAGACAGCCTCCCGAGTGCAAAAACCCAGATAATCTGTCAATAACAACAGATAAAGTCACAAAGGCCATATCGCAACTCAAAGACAGCAAATCCCCCGTACCTGACAATATTCACAATGGATTTGTTAAATTAATTGATTAGATAAAAAAAGTCTAATAAAATATACGATAGCGGAGAAATCCCAAAGTTATGGCTATAGAGTCTACTTTTATACTGCTACCCAAAAAACCAAGCGTTAAATGTTGTAGTAATTTCCGCACCATCAGCCTTATGAGCCACTTCCTAAAGCTTTTCCTGAAAATTATCCATCAGAGAATCTTCAGGTTATATGAAGAACATATCAGCCAAACACAGTTTGGGTTTCGTAACGCGATGGGAACTAGGGAAGCAGTATTTAGTATCCAAGTCCTCTTTCAAAGATGTAGGGATGTCGACTGTGATATTTTTGCATGTTTCATCGATTATCAAAAAGCTTTCGATAACGTACGACACAGCAAACTCATTGAGATACTAAAAGAAACTGGATTAGAAGATAGAGATCTGAAAATTATCAGTAACCTATACTAGAACCAAACATCGTCCATACGTATTGAAGGAGAAGACTAGGAAGATATAGAAATAAGACGAGGTGTACGTCAGGGTTGCGTCCTATCGCCGATACTGTATAATATATACTCAGATCGAATATTCCAAGAGGCGTTGGCATAAAAATTAACGGTGAATGCATAAACAATGTAAGATATGCTGAAGATACGGTGTTGTTCGTAGACAGTCTAGAAAATCTACAAGAATTATTAAGCAGAATTGACAGAGTCAGCTATAGTTATGGACTACCACTAAACATAAAGAAAACACATGTTAATATCTAAGAGGAACAACCATGTGGGCCATCTTACAGCGAACAATCAGCCTATAGGAAAAGTGGAAACATACTCATACTTGGGAACAACAATAAATGAAAAATGGGATCATTCGTTGAAAATCAAATGCCGAATAGAAAAATCGAGTACTGCATTTCTGAGGCTGTCAAAACTATTCAGATGTCATGCCTTATCAATGGCAATAAAAATCAGACTATTGAGGTGCTACATCTTTCCGGTATTATTATACGGCGTAGAGTCTTGGACTCTGACGGAAGCTGCTTGCAAGAAACTTTAAGCATTTGAAATGTGGCTATACAGGCGTATTCTAAAAATACCCTGGACAGACCATATCAACAATCAGACTGTTCTTGAAAGAGTCGGTAGAGAAAAAGAATTTCTCGTAAAGATAAAAACACGCAAGCTTGAATATCTGGGTCATATTATGAGAAATGGTCAAGGATATGAATTACTACAACTTATTCTTCAAAGAAAAGTGGACGGAAAAAGAGAACCAGGAAGACGAAGAATATCGTGGCTAAAAAATCTAAAAACGAGGTTTAACATAACAACAGTGGGTCTCTTCAGAGCTGCAGTGGATAAAGTACGGGTTACCATGATGATAGCCAATATCCGACACGGATAGGCACCATAAGAAGAAGAAAAATAGAAGCAATGATGTTGGACGAAGTCTGAGTGACTATATTGCAAACGAGCAGTGTTTAGTGTATGCTACCCCTCCACTCAACCAAGAGGGTGACTCAGCCACCCGCGCACAGCGTACAAGCTTTTACTTACCATTTTCTGTATTAAACTCACTTCAAGCGAAGCAAGTTGTTTTATTTTATGTACTTTAACAAACCTAGCGACCAGTGTGGTCTATCAACAAACCATTTTGTGCTAAGCGACCATTGTGGTCCACTAATAATTAAACGTCGTGTAAATAATCAAACATATACTAGTTAATATCAAAACTAATTTGGTATTATCAACAAACATTGGTCCATCGAGCCGAACATCAATCATCTCTAACAATTAACAGTGGTCCTTCGATGAACCGCATGTAACAACAAAACATATTAACAACATCAAACATATATTGGTCCTTCGAGGAATTAACAAGCAGATCAGTGTAAAAACCAAAGAAACAGCACAAGCCAATAAAAAAGGCCTGCTGCAGAGAAAGAGAAAAAGAGAGTGAAAGAGAGAGAAGGGGGGGTTAAAGACTTTGCCTGGATGATCAACATAATAAATTGCACATTCTTTTTTGAACTTAACTATTTCTCAAACAGTTACACCCAAGAACAGTGAAACTAAAAACGTGATCCCTAAACAATACCGTTGAGATTTCCTTCCTCTCTGGAGTGATAATAGTCGTCATATAAAAACAGTTAATGAGTTTTGTAAGATCATGCACAAGTGTTAAATATAACAAACGTTTCTAATCAATACAGCAAATCCTAGCTTTATTTAGTAGGTAAACGAAATTCGCATCATCATTGCAATTCCTTGCTCGTACTCTAAAATCGCACAGATTTAGGAATGTTATTAAATGTAATCACGAATACGTGACACACTTCTGGTAAGTTTCTGTATCGACGATTTGGTTTTCCGAGATAAATGTCCAATGTAATCGTTATTATAGAAATACATGTGCTGCTTTCATCACACAGTTTTAAAGGAAATAAATCCGAGCTTTCTTCCCGAAAAATTTACGAGCATTTTTTTTAAATCTGTCGTTCAAATTAACGACCATTTTCCGAGGTATATTTTTTGCGATTCGCGATTACATTAGGTTAATTTCACCAATGGGCTTATCGTAGCTCGTATACTTAGGTTAGACCATATATTTTTAAAACAAACAACTCACTAAACGGCTTACACATAATTTAGGTACTGTAAAATCTACGATAAATTGCTTACAAACGTTTGCGTAAGCAATAAACTGTGTATATCCAATGTACTATCAACGTAGAACCGTTTAACGAGATAAACATCACCGGTTTTACTGGCGTTTGTGCTTTATATAGTCTTGCTTACTTAAAACCTTAGACATGAAATAATGAACCCTTACTTCTCCATTAAGATACCGCTTTTAAAGCTTTTTTAAAGCTTCGTCAGGTATTTGAAGGGAATAAAAATTTCAATATTGTTCACGTAAAAATGTTATCTTAATATTTCAGAATTTCCGTAAACTTTTTGCTTAAGTTTGGAGAATTTTATTATCAGTTTTGTGTAGCGAATTCAAGACTTATCTCGATTTCGCCGTAACAGACGTTCACGAAATTAATTATAAATGAAATTTCCGGAAGATTTAGAAAATAAATCGAAATTTTGGTATTTTTAATTCTTGAGTTGTTATTTGTTTATAAATGGTGCTAAGAATAACAAATAAATGAAGCAAGTGTGGGTAAAACTAAAGGAATAAGTTCACAACTTTCTTTCGAGCTCTAAAAGGCTTTTAAAGCCTCTTCGTATTGTCAACTCGAACCTGTAAGAATTTAGGTTGACAGCAAACGATTTGTTACTATTACTCCTGACCACCAGAGATTAAAATGTAGTACGGATAGTGTTAAAGGGATTTTAACCTTGTTAAATAATTAATTTCCTACTTGAAACTCTAACAGGGCTTATCTCAGTTTGTTGGCTTTTTACGTTAAAACAAATTCGTTTAATCATCGTTTGTTTGGGTTTTATTTTATTCAAAGCCGTATCATATTGCTTTTTAATTTTGTTAAAAAGTAACAAGATTATCCATGGACAAATTGTAATTAATTAAAAAATCGTACTTCATGTTGCTGGGTGATTGTCATCAACAATGCATTTTACTTTGATACTGTTCTATATGTCGCTTATTTACGTGTAATATAATTACAGTCCATACATGTTACACGAGCTAAAATACAATATAAAAACGAACCTGTTATAAAGTCCACAAGAAAAAGCCCAATCCATCATAATAATGTCACAAAGTGGCACGTTTTCAAACAATATAAAATGATTTTTAAAACCTGCATTTTATTATAGATAAACAAGGACGTTTAAGGTACAAATATATTCAAAGGTACAACGTAAAAGAATGTAGGGTAGCACCAAGGTTACCCGATTGATTTAACGAAAAGGGAGGGCTTCTCTAGATTTGGAAAGTGGGCACGTCACTCTTTTAGAATGACATGTTTGGTTCTGAAAACTCGGGCATCACGATTATTTGGTTATCTTAGACGAAGGAAAGGCACCTTTGTTACTTTTCCTTGTCAAAGTTCTCCTAGCTTATTAGTTTTTTTCTATTAATTGCGTTTTAAACTTTGAAGTTTCTGAAAAGTTTTTATAAAACCTTTTACAGAAGTTCGGAAATATAGGATGTGAATTTTGATATTTGCTTAAATAATGGCCGTAATTATTTCTGTGGCCATCTTCAGCTTCAGAGGGTTTTCCTGTTAAGACCTATACATTGTGCACTATTTAAAAAATGTGTATATTGAATCTGAATAAATATATTGTTATTCATACCTTAGAACATATACAACATCGAAAAATCTAAATTCCATTATCTTGATCTTTGATTCTAAATTCCCATGCAGTAGCTGGTGATTTACAGTTGGGCACTGAGTAAAGTGCACATCTTCAATAATGCATTAAGCCACTTCGACCCAACCATTAGAGTTCAAAGTACATCGGTTGTGGATAGTTAGACAACACAATGCACTCCGAACGGCCCCCTTAACTGTCATCCTTGAGTACAATTCTGTAATGTTGACTTTGTGATAGAATCATCAAATTGAAAATGAACGCTTCGGTTAATTTAATAATTAGTTAATTTAGAACAAGCACTGTCGTTAAATAATGGTTTGGCTGAAAATTCAGCATTTTGTTTTTACCAGTTTCGAAAAGCTTCACGTAGGAGATTGTTTTAATTTCTTTTTGCACGTCAAAGGAATCCAAGTGGTCCGCTGGATATGTTTTTGCGCTTACATGATTTTGTGGGCTTTCAACAATACATACAACAAATTATTAATGTAGTTGTTTACTATCGAATCGAAAATCAAGGATGTATGTTGCAGTAGATTAAAAGGGTACAACTTTTAAGCAACTGTGAAAAAATAATAGCAATTATCGATTAATCTTGAATAATCAATTTATCCGGATTAATCGACTAATCATAATAATCTACCTATACGAGTTATTTGGTGAGACGAATATAGTTGGTGTAGCGAAAGCACAGAGGCTCAGATGTCTAGGCTATTTGATAAGAATGGACATCCAAAGAACTCCCAGTAAAATATTCAAGGTGAAGTTTGTGGAAGGAGACTAAAGGGGTCAACTCAGAAGCCAGTGGAAGAAGGAATTACAGGACTTACGCTGTTTGAACATTAGTTAGAAGATAGAAAGACCGAGCCAGAAATAGGAAAGAATGGAAAAAGGTGATAAACCAAGCAATGGGCCTTCTAGGCCTTTAGTGCTTTTTTGTGTACATATTTAAAGGGCAAACAAAAGGATATTTTTAGACCTGTCAAGGGAATTTAATCGTTTAAATTGTAATATCCTCTACAAAAACCTTAGAGTTGTTGGGAGTCAGAGCAATATGCTTTTTAGCTGGATAAACTCTTGTTTTAATTATAGTACTGAAATGGTAAATATTCACAGGAATAATACAAGAATGGAAAGCATATTACAAAAAGTTATTAGTAGAAAATCGAATAAACTTTACAAAGGAGGAAAGTACAGACATTATTATACAAGTACTTACAACCTATTGGTATTTACTACGATCCTGTCTTTCTTAATTTTAATTCCGTGCTTTGTTATGTAATTTTTGCTACTGTTAATTCTGTTTTAGTCTGAAGGGTATGAAAGGTTAAGCCCGTCAGCGCGTTTTCATTGCAGTTCTACGAAATCTTCAATTCATTTCAGTATTTTTTGTCGTTGTAAAACATTTCCTTTGTTAAAAATCCCAAGGTGACCCAATTCACCCGAACTTTATCAAGGCATGATCTCATCTTGTGTCCATTATTGCAGCTTCTCGTGATACAGTTCGGGGAATGCCCCTGTACGCCAGGCCACGTCAGCTGATCTGTGACGCCCTTTCGATTCTTCTACAGCACCCCTCCACAGTACGTGGCAGGTCTTCGATCATGTCGAACGTCTTTTAAGACGTGGTGCAAGTTTTTATCGTTCCCAGCTTGGGCCCTTAAATCACCGGAAAGGCTTCTAATACCGGTAATCCTCGGGGAGGATTACAATTTACGATTTGCTCGGATTCACCAAAATAATGCCATATACTTCCGGAAAGAGATAGTTTTGTGTGAGAAGTTTCAGTGATAGTTGTCGAAGTACCGTTCCACACAATTTCCTCGTTTGAGGGATTATGGAAACCCAAAGCCTAACATTATTCTTCGTTGTTTTGCACCCGTCCTGGAAGAAGGAACATCATAGTTCTTCCCCGTCACACGTCCATCACGTTACTCTCTAACCAACATCTTATCAGGTAATTTTACCTTCTTCTCGCTGCACCTGCGTTGCCGTTTACGTTTTAACGTCAGTTTCGATGTCTACGATTGCCGCTTGCTGGCAGGTCTTTTAAATACCGTTCAATTTAGAGTTTAATAAGTACCGCCGTTTGTTTCATCTCTGTGGTTTGTTTGCAACTTGTAAAGTAGTAAGCCGATTTCGTGGTCAATCTGTTTTGTCCAGCGGATTGTGTGAAGGCTTTGTGAATCTCGCTTCGGGCGGATCTAAAATTCACATTGTAAAGTTTGGGGCTGCTGCCAACCAGAATTGACCAGCTTGTCTTCGTAATTTTGTGTTCAAGTAAAGACCATTTGTGTTCAGACTATAGTTCAAGTTTTAAGCCAATTTAAGTGATTATTTTGTGTCTTGTTGTATGTGTAAAATTTAACGGTGCTTATCGAATTTTTAGTTTAAGATTTATTGATCCTTATGTTTTGCCTGGGAATTGAGGGGCTAAGCTTGTAAATGTTTTGCAGTACTTAAAGTAAATATAGTACCCTCAACACTATCGTCCCGCAACGTAAGTGTAGTTTTATTAGGTATTTGTTTTTAACGTAACATATTTTTGATCGTCTCTTGAGTAATTTCTTGTATACATTTTTGTCTTTCGATTCATTAAATATTTCATTGGCAATTTAGTTTGATCTTGTTACTGTGTTCAGCCCTTCCCGATCATATTTGTGCATTGGTGTTTTGTTTAAAATTTATGTACGTATATACGAGTACAGTGTTAGCCTGCCTACAAAAGTAATTGTGCAGTAGGACGCAGCTACGACAACCCTTGTCTGAGCCCTTTGGGAATCTTCTGTGGTGGGTCCCTATTTAGACCTCAGGGTGACATACCACAGTGGCACCCAATTTCATCCCCATTATGACTACACCCTTATTTGAATAAGGGTTTTACCGTTTCGAACCACCCATATCCACTGCTAGTCTAGCCGCGAGCCTAAGGGACCTCACCATCCCCCTATAATGTCGAAGTGCCAGTTTGGCACGTGACAATGTGATACCTACCTAAAGACAGGAAAATTATATATGATATCAATACAGGGTGATTCAAAAGGTATGGTCCAAACTTAAGGGCGTGATTGGTGTTGTTAAAATAAGAAAAAAATTCCAATAAACACATGTCTTA
The DNA here is from genome assembly GCA_963082815.1 of Melanotus villosus. Taxonomy (NCBI): domain Eukaryota; kingdom Metazoa; phylum Arthropoda; class Insecta; order Coleoptera; family Elateridae; genus Melanotus; species Melanotus villosus. Next base: position 22,342,206 of record OY720421.1, read on the forward strand.
TTTCCAACCGCTATCTAGTTACAGAGGTTTTCTTTGTTTTTATCTGTGTTTTGCCAAATCACGTTATCAAGGAACTAAGTAAAACAAATGTTAATTCCTTATGGCAGAAGACGTTTCAAGCTTGAATTGGCGTAGTTTTCAATAAATGTGGTAATGATGGAGCCATTTTCTGTACGTGCAGAAATGCATTTTGTGTATGGTTATTGCAGAGGAAATGCCCGTGCACCTGTGGTAGAATATGGGAGAAGGTATCCTCACCGGAGACAGTCTGACCACCGAACATGTATTTAGACCTTTCAGATAATGCCTTGTCGGAGTTATTAGAATATCTGCATCTTGATGATGTGCAAAGATCCATGTGGTATCAGCATGACGGGGCACCGTTGCACAATTCACATCCACTAGATTTTTACTTGTGGGGTGCATTAAAAGAAAAAGTTTATGCAACGGAAATTCAGGACAGGGGCCATTTAGTTAATAGGATAAATGTTGAAGATATTCGAAAACATCCTCAACAGTTGAGGAATGTTCGAGATTTTGTGCGTCGGCCTTGCCAACTTTGTATACAAGTACTAGGTGGACATTTTCAACATTTTTTGTTGTGATACTTTTTAATTTTTCTTATAATTGTATATGCCCTTTATTAATAATAAATTATCCTAAATGTTGTTATAACTAGAAAACAATTGTGAATCGGACATGAGTTTATTGGCATTTTTTACTTATTTTAACATCACCAATCACACCCTTAAGTTTGGACCATACCTTTTGAATCACCCTGTATATGAAAAAAGGCGATGCACGTAAATGCGAAAACTACAAAGAAATCACGGTTACACTACCATTTAGCCGACTGTATGGAAGAGTGCTACGAGAAGTCATACATGAGGGACACAATGATAACGAAGCAGAAGAACAAAGTGGGTTTTGCGCAGGACGATAGTGTGTGGACAATCTATTCACTCTGAAACAAATTATTGAACAGAAAATTAACACCGGAAGAGAAGTACATCTACTATTTACAGATTTGGCAAAACTATACGACAACGTACGTGTTACAATGCTTTGGAAATTGCTAGAACAAACAAATATAAATAACATAATAATTAAAGCTATAAGAACACAATACGAAGACACAACAATGAAAATGAAGAAAGGGCAGTAGTTAACAAAAGGTCTTAGACAGGGTTGTTGCCTTTCGCCGATTGGTTCTTTCTAAAACCCATTTTGAATACCCAATTAAAAACTGGAAAAAAAATGTGCAGGTATGGGCATACCTACCCTTAAATAATACCACCATGTATATATTACAATTTGCTGACGATCAGGTACTCCTGGCCCAAGACAAAGAGGACTTGAAATATATGACCCGCAAAATCAATGAAGAACGTTTTTTACACGATTAATGAATTCGTAGATCACCTAGGAGATCAATAATATGTTCTATTGTTATATTATGTTATGTATATTTTCTATTCTTAAGGCCGATTTATAGTTCCGTAAACATACAACATAACATAAACATATAAGTTAACATAACGTAGAATTTAAGCTTACCCTTTCATAGATCCGTAACCTGTCAAATTTACCAAGATGTCACACGAAGAAGTAGGAGCTGCTATAACAGTAGTAGTGTTGTATGGATATCATTATAACAATGCAAAAGTTCATAAGCGAATGAAAAGAGCATTTAAACAAGATTTATAAATCGATTTAGAGAATCAACTGATTTTTATTTTTCCACTTTCATTCATGTAAACATAATTCTGCTTACTTGATCTGTATAATTTCATATGTTTATGTTAAAAATTAAAATTGAACCAATTCATATGTAAACGATTATGTATAACGGTTATGTTTATGGATCTATAAATGGTAATACTGCAGTACTATATTTTATTTTGTTATGTTTATGTTATGTTGTATGGTTACGGAACTATAAATCAGCCTTTTAAAGGCTGATTTATAGTTCCGTAAACATACAACATAACATAAACATATAAGTTAACATAACGTAGAATTTAAGCTTACCCTTTCATAGATCCGTAACCTGTCAAATTTACCAAGATGTCACACGAAGAAGTAGGAGCTGCTATAACAGTAGTAGTGTTGTATAGATATTATTATAACAATGAAAAAGTTCATAAGCGAATGAAAAGAGCATTTAAACAAGATTCATAAATCGATTTAGAGAATCAACTGGTTTTTATTTTTCCACTTTCATTCATGTAAACAGAATTCTGCTTACTTGATCTGTATAATTTCATATGTTTATGTTAAAAATTAAAATTGAACCAATTCATATGTAAACGATTATGTATAACGGTTATGTTTATGGTTCTATAAATGGTAATACTGCAGTACTATATTTTATTTTGTTATGTTTATGTTATGTTGTATGGTTACGGAACTATAAATCAGCCTTTTAAATGTATTTGACATATCCAATCTACAAATTTTGTAGCAAAAGGAGACTATTAAATAATAATTATTATTATTATTATGAAGACGCTATTAATACTACTATTAATGAATTTGGACAAAACCAAATATTTATGTATAGGAAAGGAAGCAGATGAAATTTAGGAAAAATACCAATATGCAACTATTACAAGTACCTTGACGTCAAAATAACGAAGACGAACGAGATGAGCAAGAGATTAGAGAAAGAATTGGACAAGGAAGAAACACAATAAAAATCCTTAATGAAGTATGGCGGAGTGAAGAAATTACTAACGGAAGAAAATACAACATGTGCAGTACAACTATTAAAAGTATTGCCGAAAATATGATGAATGAATGAATGAAGTGGATAGAAAAAGTGGAAATGGATGCATTAAAAAGATCCTGCAGATTATCTAGGATGGGAAGAATACCAATGACAAGATAAAACGAATGATGAATCTTAAGAAAACTATTAATCAAAGTGTAGTAAAGAAACAATGAGTATATGGTACAGTCACGTAAAAAGAATGCACACCAATAGGTTGCCAAGAATACGTAACTTTGGGATGGATCGCCCTCGATAGAAGGGGGAAGACCCACAACAACCATGGGGAAGTATTGTAGGTAAAGCCATGAGCGAAAGAAATCTCCAAGATAAAAACTGCTGCGATAGGTGAAAATTGATGACAAGTCTAGAGATCGGACAGCGTCGACAGGCACTATAAAACCGATTAATATATACAGGGTGGGGGCTTTTATAACGAAACATAGCAAAATTGCATTCGAAACTACGTTACTATACACTGTTGCTCCCCATTTAAACATATAAAAATGGTAATAGTATCAACGGATAGAGAAAAATAGTGTCCATAAGACCTAAAATTAACCTGTAAATATTATCTTTAACTCCAATAAATTTAGAAAAATAGGTATATTCTCAGCTAATTTTCTATATTTTCTTAAGTTATAATAATTATACTCTGCTTTTTCCAAAGCTAAACCTACTCCCTTTCTTTACTTTTTTTCTAAAGTTATTTTCTATTTTACAAAATTAAAAAAATTAAAGATCAAAGTAATTTGTTAAATAAAGACAGTTTGTGTTTTGTGTTTGTGTTGTGTTTGTGTTTGTGTAGAAGTTAATGGAGGAACATTTGAACATGTTCTGTAAGTCCTGTTCCTCTTTATTAACAACAATTTTTTCTAATATCACTTTTCAAACATGCCAATAATTGTTTACTGCCAGACTCAAGCCTGAAACAATGTGAGAGGAAGGTGAAATCTGTAAATTACATAATTGCGTAATGTTTCATTTACTTTTTCAGGATCAAATTTTTACAACAGGTTTTTTAAATGCATATTAGCCAGCGGTTCTCAAAAGTGTGTAACAGAATTTAAAATAAAAAGGCGATAAGCTTTAAATTTTTGCTGTAATGTACTTCCATTAAGGTCAGCATTTACCCATTTAATTTAATGACAATACTTTTGAATCACCTATGACAAATTTTCATTTATGTCATTTCAAGACAAGTAAATCTTTTAAGAAAGAATGGCCGTTTTCGAAAATTCAAAAATAAAGATGTTGACAAAGATGTGAAAATCTTTCGTCTAAATGTATCTCATGTTCCATTTTCAAATAAATTTCTATTTTATTTACTAATTACTACCAAGCAAGTCGGACTTTTAACTCTGCAAGACGTGACGTGACTTGATGGTACCATATTACAGGGAATTGAATTTCACGCCAATTCACGTATTCGTTATCATTAAAACGTTACCGTAAAAAATAAAGCTTAATAAAATTATAAAATTTATATTCCGAAAGTACATAAAATACACCGAAAAAATATTTAAATCGCACACATAATCTATAAATATTTGAGCATCATGTTTACTTAGCCAAAACGTACGAATGTTAAATAAAAAGTAGAAAATTACACATCGTAATTTTCAGTGAAATATTGTATAATACCTTTGGGATTTTTACAAAACCTTTTATGTAGCACGTGTAATAATAGAGTGCTGGTGCAATAAAAACGTACAAACTCGGTCATAATCATGCTTATTTGTAGACCTTTTTCGGTGTTGTTTTTTCTTAGTGACGCATCCCTTAAACTTTTTCTCAGCAGGGTAAGAAGGCCCAGAGTCTAAGTGCATTAAATTATTAAAGTAGAAAGGACGGTTATCCTTGTAAGTTATAGTTTGTACTCGGAGCCGTCCTTGCAGTTATATTAGCGAAAAGTTTCATTACACTCGAGCCTTCCTCCTTGCTAAACTTTGCTGTATGTATGATAGTGGTCAAATTAAACGACGACGACGAATGGGCCAACTTTGAAGTTAAATATGTTTCGTTTAGTTCTGACAAATCCAATTACAGTATTCATGTAATTTTCGTTTAAACTATTCCGTCTGTATTAAACGGGACAAAAAATGTTTAACAAACAGAAACAATTCGGCAATTCTGGGATTCCGTAGCATTAAGTTACGAGTTCTTGTGCTACGCTTGGGATTCGCGTTCGTAAATATGCGGATTCTCCCCACTTTTCGACTGCAAATTATAAAATAGTGCACCAACTTCGGGATAACTTCTAAATTAGCAGCTGTTTTCAGCAGAGGCTAATAACTAATCCGTTAATGATCCATCTTGTTGATTAAACATCCAGCTGTAGCCCCTATCCTAATTAATTCCTAGTTTTTGTAGGCGATCCTATTAGCTTCTGAGGGAAATTTAACACGTTGATTGTGTTACATACTTCGGAGACACTGTATGGGCATTTCTTTATATTGTGGTAGATATAAAATTGTAAAATTGTTAAACTTCACTAATTATGTAGTAATGAATTTTCTCTGTGTGCGGGGGAGGTTTTCTGGTCCCCAAAGGCATGCAAAATTGCAAAGCATGTAAATAATAATAATAATTTTGCCAAAGAACATTTATATAAACATGCAAAAAGTCGCGATACTAAACACTACAAGGCTGGTCAGAAAGTTTCTAGCCGACCAATGAGAGTGCTTGGCGTAGCTCGTACCTCATTGTATAACCAAGAGAAAAAACTGAGAAAACAATTAAAATAATAATAATAATAGATTCAAATGCAAATTTTTCCGAATAATTTATTAGGATTTTGGGTTTCCATACTTAGGATGGAGGCCTACTTTCTAAACTAAACTGAAAATATGCCGTTTGTGATTGATAAATGTCGCTCTTTTAGAGCATTGCTTCAAGAATAAAATATTTTTGTATTTTATTGAATAAGAAAATTCGCAGCGATACTAACTCGTTAGTCATACGAACTAAGAACAAACATTGGACAATTTTCAATGACTTCTATCTACTCCACAAACAGATAAGATTAATCAGAAGTCAGAGGAAGAGGCAAATGGGCTCATCAGTTATAACAACATTGAAAAGGCCAACCGGGCCCAATATTTAAAAGAACTTTACAATAAAGAAGTGACTACTAAACCTGAACCAAATACACCAGAAACATTGATCAACGATGAGGCCTTGATAGAAGAAAGAGATGTAGAAGTAGCACTTCAAAAATGTAATAACAGGAAGTGAAGAATTAACAACTCTTACCAATCAAACCTTAGCGTAACATAGAATCTGAGATGAATGCAGAACCAGTACCACCATACTTCTGTTTAAGAAAGGTGATATAAAAATAGCATCTAACTCACATTAAAACTAACTGCGAAGATTAAAACCAACAACATAATCGAATTCATTCCATCGGTAGATGAACAACAAGGATTCAGATATGGAAGATCTTGTACGGATACCGTGTTTGTCATAAGACAAATAACTAAAAATCGATAAAATATAATCGGCCAGCCTTTATGTGCTTTACTTATTTAGAAAGGGCTTTCGATCGATTACAACTAAAGGATGTAATACACCTTCTTTATGCCAGACAAATACATCACAATATCATCAAATCAATTGAAAATATCTATTTGGCAAACAAGATCTAAGCCCAAACATCTGTAAACTCCGACACCCCCCAGAGAGATTCTCTAAGCCCGCTTCTATTTAACGTTGTAATGGATGAAATAATAAAGCAAGTCCGTAAACAAAAAGGGTACAAAATGGGAAATAATGAAATTAAAATTCTATGCTACGCCGATGACGCAACACCAATAGCAGAAAATGAAGATTACCTTCAAAGACTACTACAAGGGTTCAATGAAATATCAAACAAGCTTAAGATGACAATATCAACGGCAAAAACAAAATGCATGACAACCTCTAAGATATTGATTAGATGCAAGATAGTCTATGTCTACGATAAAATAATCATACAGCAAGAAATGATATTTAGCTACCTCGGTATAGAAATATCTGGTTATGGTGATGTTTAGGCGGAGGTAAGGAACCAAGCTGCAAAAGCAACCAGAACAGCGGCATACTTAAACGATACAATATTGTAACAAAGACGAATGTAAAAATATTAAGCGAAGTTTGAAGTGCATTCAAGTTATTCAATTCAATAACACACGTGCCGTTGATATGACGTCATTCGATCAGGGCATTCACTTGCAAAGCCGCACGCGCTGTGTCAAGGTTGCATCTTTTAATGCATGTACATGAAAGTGTAATGAACGGTGAAACCTGATATCTAGTACGTGCTTCAATGCAGTTTTACAATACCCACGCGTCTAAGATAAGATATTGAATATTGAGAGAAGGAGTAAATTTTCTATATAAAAGCTAAACTAATTCACATGAGATATATAGTTTATATTCAACCATCAATGAAGCAGTACTTAGTGCCAGTAAATTACATGTAAGATTGTTTTATGTTACCGTGACCCTAATTTGGAACTTGTAAAATATTTGTGTAAATTACTTTAATTCGTTGTATGGACTTAGTCGTTTTAAATGTAATCAGAACTTAGAGTAATTTATATCTGTTCACTTTGGACCAGGACTTATAATAATTTGTAAGAATCTATTTTGACTGTGTAAATTGTGTCAATTTGAACTTAGAATAAGTTTGTATGACTTCATTCTAAATTGGCACTTAGGACCATTTATATTATTTTGTAAAGCTAAAGCACAGATAGGAAATACATGAATGTTAGTTGAATTTGACTTTGATTAAAAACCTTTCGTAGATAGCCAAGCAATATTCAAGTGGCGTTGGTCAAAGACTCTACCTAAATTAGTAAAGTAACTTATTTATCTTAATTTCTAACAATAAACCAACCAGCCACTTCGCCACATATGGTGGAGGTGCCGGGCATAATGTAACAAAGACGAATGTAAAAACATTAAGCGAAGTTTGAAGTTGAAAATGCTAGAAACAACAGAGATAAAGATAGTGCGCAGGATGGCCGGTGAAAACACAACTGGATAGGGATAGGAGTGAGAACATCAGAAGGACATGCAGAACAGAAAATATTAGGATTACGAGAGACAACCCACTAAGGACGACGGAGTATTAGAAGGCCCCCGAAAGCGGTGGAGTGACAACCTTTCAAACAACTGAATGCGAACAAAGAATACGAAGAAGAAACAGGCCATTATGCCCATGTAAGAGAAGAAAGAAAAAGACGAAGAAAAATTTAGCCATTGCACCCTCTCGGACCACATGATAAATATAATAATTATGCGGGATGTTCGATCTCAAGGAAAAATAACTCCAAAAACGAAAACAAAGGTTAAAAGATGTTTTTCCATAAGTAATTTGAACAATTTTAAATGCGCTTTACAGATGATGAATTGGGATGGCATACGTTCAAATGATTTCAACAAATTTTTTTCTAATTTGATAGAAACCCTAAAATGCAATACATATTTCCAGCGATAGGTATGTATCGTAAGTTCACAAACTTATTTTTATATCCGCAACTAACGTGTATATCTGAATTTAATTGTAACTTTAACCAATCGCACGTCGAATAGATTTATCTCTAGCACAAATTGTAACAATTTTTTGTGAATTGTTATTTAATTCATTTATTTTCAACATATTTTTTATAACTACTATTAGTTCTAATTATTTAGCCCTATGTTTCCTTTATGTTAAAGGGTAATTTCCCTCTTATTACTGTGTTAGTCTTGATTACGTCGATATTTTGCTTATTTTTGCATATTATCTTTATGTTTCTGTCATTTGAAAACATTTTCATAGTTAAAACGTTCCTGGATTTACCGATTATCCTTAATTCAACCAGTATCCTTTTAATCCTTCTTCTGTGATTGTTTTGTAGATGTTTTTCTATATCCCAATCCTGATTTTCTATTGATTGGTTGGATTTATTACAAGTTTATTTAAATATATTTCTTTAAAAACCAAAAGTTCTTCGAATGCGTGCTTTTAGATTATTTTATCGTTGCTGCACTTTAACTTATGTGAGCTTGGAAATTTTCCGTTTCGCTGCGCGGAGATTGATTATGCGGGACTGTTCAATTTGACTTCGAAGAGTCAAGAAGTAATTTTTCTCGTCGCTAATTTTGCGATGATTCTCTGAAGTAAATTCCTAATTTGGAAATCTTTATATGGGAAATGGTGGAAGATTGAGTCCTAATTCTTTCCAGAAATATTAAGACAGGGATTTTGGTTCGTAAGCCCTCATTTTTTCCGATTTTAAAAAGGCAATTATTGGTAAGCAATTTTTTCTTTTCTTATTTTATCTGCTTAGCCGTAACTAATTTTGATACTGCGGTTGCAGCCTTTTTGTTCTAGCCCATTGTTCCATGCATTTTAACTAACTTTTGGTTAGCTGGGTTTTTTTCATTTTGAATGCTTGGAGATTAAAATGGCGTTTCAACTCCATTTTGTGCAGTAAGCATCTGGTAACTTTCCTGTGGAATTTTCCATGGTACCATTTTGTTTGACGATCTGTTCTCCAAGTCATTTTATCAAAGAAGTCGTGTTATCAACGAAGTCGTTTTATCAAAGTAGTTACGAATTTAGAAGATTTTATAAATACTGGATATCGGATTTGTAATTTAGTAAGTGTTATTTGTTAGTATTAATTATTTTGTATATATGGTTTTTCAATTTATTTATGATTCTTTATTTCTCGAAAGTGACTAAGATCGATTTGGTGTAGTTAATTTATTTTTATTTTTTATTTTAGTAAAGTTAACACCGATCTTTATTACTCAAGGTATTCTGTTTATGTTATTTTTGATCAAACAACTTGTGTTAATTTTTATTGCTGGTAATTTTTATATTCAAGAATTTCTTTATGTAATTTTGTCTATATTAATAGATACGTTTATTGTTACCATTGTGTTTCATTATTTTATTAGAACGTTGTGCCCTAGCTGGACCAGTAGGCCACCCGGCATTGATTGTAACGATATTTTTTCAATTATTAATTCTATAGTTAAATTATCGTTACAAAACATCGATTTAATTTTCATTTAAATTAGAGTGTAATAGATGACGCCTCTTTTACAAATTGAAATCTCTACGATTGGACATTTAAAATTGTATCTTCGAATCCTCGGATTTATATAAGGAACTCTAGTTTGTTTTGTAACACTTATTTAAATAGCAACCAAAACGAGCTGCGAGTAAATCGTGAGTTACTAATACAATTTGTTGCTGTTGTAGGAGAGCAAATCCTGAAATTGAATTTGTAATGTTGTGCAAGTAAGTACCTACCCGCGTTTATTTGAGATTTCAATCATTTAACAGCTCTTGACGCTTTCGCACAGTGGATGTAGTTTCCGGTGCGAAATTCAAGTGCTTAGGGTTGGTGCATCCGAGCGAAACCTTTACAGAATGAAGTCATACGTGCAAATCTTTGACATATTTCTTAAATGCGTATCCTATGAATGGGCTTTATGTACCCCTTTCAAATGTTTTGTCATATCTATGTTTGGTTACAGTTCTCATATCATTCCTGTGGTTCTAAAACTGTTTTCACAATACGTTTTGAAGTTTGTTATCTTTTTTTTTGGTAGTTATAGTTCTTCAGTTTTTGTTTTCAATTTGTACGTTTCGAATTATAGATTCTTCATTCTGTGTATGTTTAAATATTAGTTGAAGGGGCGATTTCAAACTTTTCAGCTTTAAAACTCTTTAAAATTTTAGAATTTCTTCTTAAAACCGAATCATTACATTTACTTTGCGTCGTCAAGTTTTGATTTGAATTAGGTGAAATGTTTTAATATTATTAAAATTTCACAAGCGTCATGCTATTTAAATCTGTGTGTTGATTTCTTTTGTACAAATGAACATTTTGACGATTTAAATCCAGCAATCTTCATCTATCTTTTCGTTCTAGATTACGAGGTCTTTCGTTGAAAAGTCAGTAATTCTTGCTTGATTGCTTAATTCCGAAAAGGTTTAGTTTGGAGTTATTGTTTATCTCTCTCCATATAATATGGTCAACTGGCCAATCCTGTTTAATTCAGGACCGGCGTAGTGGCTCGTCCTCACATTTACACCTTAAGCCACTTTATTCCAAGGTAGGAGGGAGACACCTTCGGAGTACAATAAAATTGAGATACTTTTTAAGTTAAATAGTTAAATAGCGCTTCCCTAAGTCTCGTATTTTATAAATTTCAGAAAAAAATAAAACAAGTCAAAAGTTTTCCTGCGAAGAACTTTATTATTACCGTTATCGTTGGTGATTCCTTAGTAATCGGACATAGACTAAGAGTAGAATAGTGGGGCCAAAATATTACACAAGGAAATTAAAATTAAAATTTTGACTTTGACACGAATCTACTGTTGTGTTGTGTTGTTGTGTCCCACTACTTAAGGAACACCCTCTATTGTGCCATCCTCTTCACATTCTGTCAAGGGATTTTACGAGTTTCTTTGAATTCTACCTGATACAAACTATTTTCCGAAGTCCCGAAGCTCAAGCGCCGCAGAACTTCTTCCAAGTTGCAACAGCTCTCCTGATCGGTCAAATATTTTCAAGTTCTACCGTTAATTCGACAGGTTTTCGAGACCTAACTACAACAGTCAAAAGTGGGCTTTCTTAAATTTTGCAATTTTTGATTTCCGTTTATGACTATGCCGCCAAATTTGCAGAAAGGAGAACAACATTTTATTCTAGATTTGGGGAAAACGATATTACTGCCTTTATTTATTTTTAAATTAGTTTCAATTGAATCAATTTAGTTGGCAACATTTAAATTAATAATTCTAATATTTGTAATTTTGTAACTTTTATATTTTTGTCAGTTGCAAATGTGAACAACGCAGGCGTTCAAACTCTTTTAACCAAGGCCCTGCTTCTTTTTGATTTGATTTAATATTTTTGACTTCATGTTTTGAAACTTGTGTTTCGTTGGATTTTAAATGCATTTTACTTAGTTTTGAACTTTAGAGAGCTCTTATTGGTGTGTTTTTTACTCTTCTAGGCTGACTGTAGCTGCCTAGTTGATGCACAGGGTTGTTAACTTCTCTCCCAATTTTAACTTCTCGATTTCGAGTTTTAGCCGCCAGCCGCACCGCACCACTTCAATGTCGGTATAATTTATTATATTACTTAGTGCGGATGTGCGGAATTGTCACGTGACATGTGTTGAAAGAGGGCATTGTTAAGAAACAAATAAAAGATATATAAGACATATAAAAATAAATCGAAAAATCTTAATCAACATGGGTCCGAAAATGAGCTATTTGAGAGATATAGAAGGTTTTTATTTAAATGTAATCACTGCTAAGTTTTCATTCTGTTGTCTTTCGTAGTATTCTTATTATTTATTTTTGCGATTGCTATGAGGGAGCATTTGAATCTTACTTCGAATGCACGTAGTTACACTGTCTCCAAGATCACCTGATCTGACCCCATGTATTACTTTCTATGTGGTTACTTGAAGATCTTGATCTATGCCAGCCCCGTTAATAATCTTGCCTTATTTACGTCAATGAATCGGACAAGGTTGCCAAACCATTCGACCAAGAGTTCATTTTTTCATTTTCTTTAGTTTTACTGTTCACAATTTGTTTTGTTATTAGAAACTCATATCTAAAAATGACTCTTTCAAAAATGTACTGGCTGGACGCACCGCCAAACACACCATTGAAAACAAACTCCTGATCTACAAAGTCATAGTTAAACCAACCTGGTCCTATGGTATATAACTTTGGGGCACAGTATCTACCTCTAATATTGAAATTCTCGAGCGTTTCCAGGCGAAAGTGCTGCGCATGATAGTGAACGCGCCTTGGTGCGTACCCAACACGGTTATCCGAAGGAACTTCCAAATCCCAATGGTTAAAGAAGAAATCCGACAATATAGTTTACAGTACAGTACTCGACTCTATGCCAACCCTAACGATTTAGCAGTGAATCTTCTAAACCAGTACCAGCCCTTAATAATTAATAGAAGGTTACAACGACACCTGTCCAATGCCTCACATTCTGATGTATTTATGTTAAGTTAGTTTTAGTTTTTAAGGTTTAGTATGTAAGTTTTGTTGTCCTAATCACACAACGGATGAAAATCTATTTGTTACAGGAGATTGCTACTGAGCACTTTCTTACATGACATTTAACTCGTCAGAAAATTTGCTAAATGTACATTGTATAGACTGCAAATAAAGGGGGATGTTAAAAGAATAAAAATATCTAAAAAATAAAAACCTACCATATTTTAGAAACGGCTCATTTTCAGGCCCATATTGATTAAGACTTTTCGACTTCTTTTGGTCTATAGTGTATGTTCACCAACCATCTTACATTTTTTTTAAAATATCTTATATTTAAAAACAAGAACTTATACTGTTTCGTAGACTTTTGAGATGGATTTAATCAGGAACAACCAATGTATTTAAATCGCATTTAAAACAGACCTGGACTGATTCTAACCAGAACATCTTTCCAATCAATAAATTTAATGTTAACTTGCGCAAGTTTCTATGATAAACTAAACGTAAGAAACGTAAATCCTATTTAGTATTCTTTCTGTCTTAATAGACATTCAATAAATATTTTGGCATGTTAGAAATGAGCCATTAACAATTCCCACTACTTATCTATAATGCTACATAACTATAATAAATATGTGACAAAGAAACCTAAACAGTAGAACTGAAAGTTAAATTAATCACTGACTATGAACTTTAGTTTTGTATCTGATAGTAACTAAATCTATGTCAATTCAATATATTAGTATGTTTGGTAAATCAGATGGTTTAAATCTTTTGTGCCACTTCATTATCAAATAAATCAACAGCTAGTCTATTTGAATGTCCACTAATCCTATAATAATTTCCTTACACCGTAATTTTGAATCACTTTATTCACTATATCAATTCCAAGACCACGAATTATTACGTCATTGCACACATACCATGAGGCATTCGCTATTTACCCTAGACTTTTTGACTGGAATCACCATAATATATTAATATTGTTTCTGGCTGTCCCCAATAGCTGAACACCATAGGTTCATATACCCGTTGCTCTAATGATAGTTTTGTAAAGTACCGATATATTTTCCTAGGATAGTTGTGATTTACGTCCCAGAAGCCAGTACATACATTTATCGAAACCTCAAACCCAGTTGTTTTAGTTTGGTCCAAATATTATTTTTCCAAGACAAACCTCGGTCAAGGTGTATGCCTAGGTCTCTAACGGTATCGGCTTGCCAAATCTGTTTATTGTTAAGCAGTCTTTGCGGACAAGTTTTACTTATGTGCATCGACTTTGCTTCGTTAACCTTCTATGCGTCATTTTTTTAAACCAGCGTTGGAGTTTATTTACTATTAAATAAGTTAAATATGACCAAAAATAACGCGTTATAGCTGGATCAGCGTGTTTGGCAACTGTAGCTGTGACGTCAGCAAAGGTGGCAATCATAATCGTTCTTGTGCTTGAAAGACCTGCAGTGATGGCAAATGTAATACTGAGCCCAGTAGGTACGCCACCTTGAGGATCATCTGAAGTTACTGGAATTAATATTGTGATGGGTCGCCATACTTAACTTGGAAATGCCTGCCTATGAGTACTCACAGTGCCTAACTTTGTCGAAAGCTGTGTTACATCCAAAAAGGCCGACGAACAATATTTTTCACCATCTAAGCCTTTGCTGATTTTGTTTATCTACGATGCACTTTTTCTACTGTGGCATGTTGTTGAAAACCACTGATAATTTAGTATCTGATTATTTTCCAATAAAGGCAGCGTTATTCTTGTTAGCGGAAGCTTTTCGAAAACCTTTTATAAAATCGGCCGATATAATAACAAAATCCTTGGGTTTTTTTGATTTTGGTATCAATATTATTGTTCCTTCCATTGGTTTAGGAAGATCCCCAGTTACATTATGGCATTAAATAAATATGTGATAAACCTGAACCCTTTTTTGGTAATTCTTTGATAAGTCATTAAGTCAATTAAGTTACATCCCAGTGCTTTACGTGAATTTAAATAGTCGTTTTAACCTCTTTAATTTTAAATTGCTTGTTTGCTTGGGCCTTTTCAGTATGAGCTTCGAGATACTTGAAGTATTTGTCCTGTTCTAATTTGCTTATTTGGTTTTTCTTCAAAAGAAAGTAATATTTTATTTCTTTGTCATATCTCATAATACAAAAATTTCCTAGATTAAATTTGCAGATGTTCTTCAAACTGATGTACTTTATTATATAAGACTAATGGTTAGCACTATTTAATCGATTGCCCTAACAAGGATTACAATATGGAGTTTATCGAGTGAATTTCTTAAATAATGAAGCACCCTTACATATTTACAATCTATAAACAGATAATTTCTGGGCGTTAAATGTATAGCAACATTTAAAACAACCTACGTTCATTTAAGGGTAGATGGTGTATAGTATGTATAATCAATAAATTTTAACAACAGCACCGTTGTCTTTATATCAACAGAATTCTTAAGTCGCATGAAAAATAGATTCATTTCATCCTCAGGCATTAGGAGCTTAAATATTTCAGCTTTCGTCCCTTGCAGAGCTTAGTGGCTGTTTCAGGCACAAAAGTGGAAATTAGTGCGTCTGGATGTTATTTATTTTAATGGCATAAATTTGCACCTCGATTACAATAGCGTAAGAATGTATTTTTTCCTGACTCGAAATTAATTTTTCCTTCGTTTGAGTTAAATAAACTGAAAATCCGATAATTCATTTTTCCGATTTTTAAACAAAAGAGATTTATTCAAATATTCTTGGTAGAAATTCAAAGACAAAGAAAAAGAAACGGTAGTTCTAAGCGGTAAGCGGATTTAGAGTTGTAAATTCAAGTCAAGCTGCTTAATGTTATCAATCATTCCCGTTTTTGTTCTGAGCGAGGCGTAAAGTAAACATTTTGCAGGTTTTAACTGTTATATTTGCAAGAACGTTCGCGGTATTATCAGAGTTGACAGTGTTTGGCTCGTTGTTGTTTCCAAATCCCTCTATTTTTTCAAAAGTGCTCGTCAACAAGCTAAACAACATGGCAGTAAAAACTTGCTAGGGTTTACTCTTACTCTTACTCTATATTATGAATGTAGTGTAAGCTCCAGTAACAAACGTAAAATAATAGGGAGTGAGGTTCAAAGTAATAGACTGTTCACCCAGAAGGATATCCCGTAAATATTAAATAGTTCGTTGCCCTCATCTTTTATGGATTTTCAGATTAACTACTTAAACATTGCGGAAGCATAAACGTTACCTTTTAATCGGATTGCCGATTTTATATTTGAATTCATCCAAATTACTGCGAAGCCTGATTGATTACACCTGCTTGAATATACTAAACAATCATTTGAATAAACATAATCCCTCTAACTTCGGTTACAAATTAAATTTTATGTAATAACGTAATAATTGCTTCATCCCTTAAACCGAATTAATATGAAACCAGCAATTCATAAATTCCCGAATTCTTCGAACTGAAGTAATGTATCCAGTGATGTAACAAAATCGACCACTTCAGATTTCGATTAGGTTTTTATATCGCAAATGAGATTTCAAATTGAAAGTCTGAAGCGAAATAGAACGCAATTTTCCATACTTTTCGAACGTATATTAATTCAAATAAACAGAAATGTGAATATAAGTGGACGAATAGTACTAATAAAAGAATAAAAATCCTCTCTGAAGCCTTGCTGAACGATCATCTCTTATAGTAATGCCCCAGATCACCATTTGTGTAGTTCAGATACGATTTAAATTGCCGGGTTTACATCGCATTTATATTCTTTAGAAATCTCTGCGCCGGGAAGCATGACTTGCAAATTTTTAACATGAAAATATGGGTCAGTTACAGGCGACTGGCCTAAATATAAGAGGAAACGGGAATAAAGTGACATATGTGTAAAAATGTATAAATTCAAGTGGTGACGTTTGTGGAATTCGTTGAAATTCAGGGGCTACCGACGTTTTCTTAAATTAGATTTATGTTAAAGGATAAGGACTGATTTTTTCTGAGGGAACGGTTCGAGGGTTTGATCGAAATGGTGAAAATCACTTCTTTACAATAAAACTTTTTCAGTTCTTTCGTCGGTTTAATGAAAATATTTTAAGATTATCCTTTTATTAGAATTAATTTTATTTATTTATTCAATTTCATTTATCTACTCCATTTCTAATGTTTGAAAAGATTTTTAACATTGTTGTATCACTTTTTCTCGAAGTTAAAAATGCCACACCAAATGTTTGATTATAATCCTGAAAACCAGGATTTCATGGTATTTTTATTCTATTTTATTATAATCCAGATAAGCTGACGAATTTTGTAGTTTTCTACATTAAAATTTTAGTTTTCCCGGATCTAGCTATCCCCGAACACCTATTAAAATTTTTGATAATCTCTGAAAACTTTGGAATTTTCTCTTGGATTAATCATGCGAGGATAAACAATTCTCACCTTCTTAAAATCAAACTAGCAATTTCTACGTTTCTCGGGTTCTTTTAAACTTTTTCCAGTGGCTTAAATTTGTTTTTAAAATGTCTTCAGAAATTGTAAATTGAAAAGTCTGTGCAAATTTTAAGAAATGCCAACGAATGTTGCAGAATAGCTGATATTTGTTTAACTGGCATTTCAACTCATTAATAATATTTCTATCCCTCAATATTTACAGAAAATTTCAAATATCTCCACCGCATTTACAAATTTTTGTTAAGTAATTCTAGCAATCAATTTAGTAGAAAAAAGAAGTAATAATAATAATAATAATCTGCATCAACATCGTCATCAGACCAGTTTTAAAACAAACAATAATAATAACAATTTTATTAAATCTAATCTTCAATGTACAACCAACAGTTTTCTTTGCAAAACTAAATTTTTATTTCGTTTCTCGAAATTTTGGAAATTTATAAAATGTTTCACAATTATCTGAATATTTTTAAGAACTTTCAGGGGTATTTTTTAGGATTTTGCTAAATTTGGCAGGATTTCTCCAGCTGCTCGAATACTTTTATAGAATTTCACTTGTGTTATTTTTATCGACTATGTCATTTTTCAGCTTTCACTGATTCATTTGAAAATGTCAGCTGTTTTGTAATTTTTCAGAAAAGTTGGTGTTTCCAGTTTCAGCCAAATATTTCCAAAGCTATCCAGGTCTTTCCAATATATTTCCCATATTTCTGAAAATTCTGGAATTAGTCTTCCGGGAATTTAATTTTATGAATTTAGTATGGCAGCCTCAGGGTTGCCTGAACATTGTTGGGCGTTTCCGGAAATATAGTCGTTGGTGAATTTTCATCTAATTTGGCTCTCTTCGTCCATGATTCTCAGATTTCAGGTGTTGTTATAAGATCTGGAGTTTTACAATTTGTCAGTGAAGTTGGCTTGTTTAGTTTCAGCCGAATCTATCCAAAGCTACGCCAGCGTTCCTAGTTAAATTCGCATATTTCTAGAAATTCTGGAGTTTGTTTAATTTCTATTAATTTAATTTTCCAATAACATATGTATGGCAGTCCCAGATTGGCCTGAATATTTTTGGATGTTTCCGAAAGTAGTCACTGGAACATTTCCATCTAATTTGGTTGTCTTGTTTCCCCAAGACTAGCAGAGTAAAGAAACATTTTTAGAAAATTTCAGGTGTTATCGGAAATTCGGGAGTTTTGTAATTTTTCAAAGGAGTTGGCTTCTCCGGTTTCTGCCGAATATTTCCAGAAATATCCAGGCCTTTCCAATATATTTCGCATATTTCTAAATCCCTGCAATTAGTAGTTTTCAGGAATCTTAATGTTTCCGATTTCAAAGTTGCTCGAATATTTTTGGGTATTTAAAAAAAAAAGTCGTTGGCAAATTTCCATCTACGAGGAGAGTTCAAATTTAAACCGCAATTTTGTTGCCATGACTCTATAAATTGAAATAAAATGAAATTCTTATTTCAGCAAATCTATAAGACCATCTAGTAGCCTTGTGTCACATTTTGCTTGTTTTAGTATGTTTTATGTAGTATCTGTCAAGATGTCTGAACAAGAAGTGCATAGTAGGGTGGAACGAAAAAATTAAAGTTGTTTTTTTGAAACGTAATAGTGCGGAAAAGTTGCATTGTGATACAAGTATGTAACCCTTAAAATCTGGTTGGCCTACGAGAATTCTTTCTGGTGCCCCAACAGGTTTGAAATTTAAAACTTTTTAACAAAATATAATTATGGCTGAAAAAATAAAATTTATTTTTTTGAAACGTAATAGTGGGGGAAAGTTGCCTTATGATACGAGTATGTAACCCTTAAAATCTGGTTGGCCTACTAGAATTCTTTCCGGTGCCCCAACAGGTTTGCAATTTAACAAGTGTTATACATAGAATGAAAGTTCGAAGGCAAAGGCAAAAACTTCGAAAAAACATCATAAGAAAAGAAAAAGAAAATGTGTCATCTCTAAATGGGTTATATTTCGATGGGCGCAAAGATAAAACTCTAGTTTTAAAAGTTACCGGAGCCAAGTCACATCGCAAAACTATTACAGAGGAAAACTATGTTTTAGTTCAAGAACCTGGTTCAAAATACATAGGACATGTAACACCGTTATCCGAATCCGCTGAAAATTTAAAACTGAGCATAGTTAATTATTTAGAAGCTAATGAGATTGATATGACAACAATTAAAACAATTGGATGTGACGGAACAGCAGTGAATTTGGGGCCGAAAGGTGGAGCTATAGGTTATTAGAAGAATACTGTGGCAGACCATTACAATGGTTTATTTGCCAATTACATGGGAACGAACTTCCCCTGCGGCATCTTGGACCTCGTGGATTTTCTAAGCATATTGGTAAACAAATGGCCGAATGTAAGAAACTTCAAGTAATGAAGTTTATGCCAATCAAATCAGATTTACCGGATGTTGATGTTGAAGTTGATCAAGAAGAGTTAAGTACGGACCAAAAATATTTGTTGGAAATACGTCGTGCGGTTATTACTGGTAAGTGCAGTAAAAGTTTAGCTCGAAGAGATCCTGGGACAGTATCGCATTCAAGATGGTTGACAACAGCTAATAGGCTGCTTCGATTATATATTGGAACAACGCCTCCATCAGAAAATCTTAAAATATTGGTGGAGTATATTGTAAAAGTATATACTGTAGTTTGATTTAGAATTAAGTGCAACACAGACTGCAAAAATGGTTCTCATAACTACTTGAACTAACAAAACGGTGAAGTTATCTTAGTCATAATCCAAAACGCATCGTAGATCCGGTAATTCAGAGAAATGCGTACTTTGCTCACCACGGAAATAGTATTATTCTTACAATGTTGTGTGATAAAAGACAACATGTAAAGGAACTTGCTCTAAGAGAATTCTGAATGCTAACTCAGAACCAAGATTACCAAATAAAATAAGATGTTTCCAAATTCCACCATTATATTTTGAAGCTCAAGATTACATAAATACATAGACTTGATATCATGGCAAGATTGCAATTTAACGGAACCGCCACTAACTTTTTAATTTTCAAACAAAGAGTTAAAGGACATGGTAATTTCTGGCGGTTGGAAAGAAGATGGAAGTTTTCTGGAATTTCCAAAATTTCCTTGTTACACCCAAGCTGTCGAGAGGTGCGTTGTGTTAGTAACGTAGGCGTCCTCAGCAGTTTGTGGTCCTGATTCTAGAGATGGATTCATTCGCTCCAGATTAGAATCTCGTAAATTAATGCCACAATTCGATACCAAGCGACAATTAGCAAGTGAATAATTTTGTTTTGTTTTGTTTGTTAAAGACCAAAGCTCGTGAGTATACATTTTAACCAAATAAGTACCTGTTGTTTTAGTTACCTGTTTGAGGCGAAAAAATTTTTTTTTCAAAATTTTAAAATTGTAATATTTCGGAAAAGCTGCTCGTGAGGAGCTCTGGGATATTGTGTACATAAAATAGCTTTTTAGCTATATTAAAAGCATAATGTGCGAAGATTTTCATCAGATAAACTACATTTTAATGAACATAAAATTCGTTCCTTCTGGGGCACTGGAAGATTTTATTTGACAACGTTCAGATTTTAGGGTATAAAAGAGTTTGCCAACGGCCAACTTTTCCGCACTATTACAATTTAAAATTTTGAAAAAATTTTTTTTTTGGTATTTTCGTTCCACCCTAGTGCACAGTTCCGTTGCACAAAGAATAATTATAAAATTTTTAGTAAATGAACTGTCAAAATCAATCGAAATTTTTTCAAGACTTAAAGGGTACTTTGGGGAGAATTCGCTTTCAAAACGGCAAGTCTACGAATGGTGTAAAACATTCAGGGAAGGCCGTACTGCAGTCCAGAATCTTTCTCATCCGAGACGCCAGCGATGGATTATATGCGCGGATTTTTTGAAAGAAGGACGAACTATCAATGCCGCTTATTACACTAGCTTATTAACAGAGAAAGTTAAGCCGGCATATAAGTCAAAAAGAAGAACAAAATCTGTCAGAGGCATAGGACCTCTTCATGACAACGCGCGACTTCACACGGCCATTTTAACTAGGAATACCCTTGAAAAATTACACTGGGACGCACTGACACACCCTGCATATAGCCCTGATTTGTCGCCTTGCGATTTTCATGTATTTGGGCACTTGAAACAAGCTTTAGGAGGTCAACGTTTTCGAACGAATGATGAAGTTCAACAGTTCGTGCAAAATTGGTTTCGCACTCAACCAGAAGAACTCTACTATAAGGGAATAATGAAGTTGCCAGAAAGATGGAAGCATTGTATAGAATTAGAGGGGGAATATGTTGAACATTCGCTGTTATTTTTTTGTAAATTTTGTCGTTCAATAAATTTTTATAGCACAATTGCGGTTTAAATTTGAACTATCCTCGTAATTTAGCTTGTTTCGTCAAGAATATCAGATTAAACGAAAATATTTAGAAAATTTCAGATGTTATTCGAAAATATGGAGCTTCGTCAATTTTCAAAGGAGTTGGCTCCTCCGGTTTTAGCTGAATTTTTCCAGAGCTACCCAAACCTTTCTAATAACTAAAAGACTTGCGTGGCAACAACTGTGTGATGAGATCATCCAAAATGTTTGGGGCGAAGGCTACCGCATTGTATGCCTGAACCTACGTAATTACATATCACAGAGGCGGAGATTCCAGCCTTTACAGAGAACAGAACTGAAAGACACAGCGGACAAGCTGAGGTCAGGCAAAGCACCAGGCTGACGTCATATATCCTGGATACCATTAACGAATTGCTGCGCAAGGGAGACTTTCCTATAGGTTGGAAGGCAGCGCAACTGATATTAATAGAAAAGCCGAAGTGAGAGAAACAGGCAGAGACTACATACATATAGACCGCTTAGCATGATTAATACTATGGGCAAACTCCTAGAACAGCTGAACGAGTTTCAAACCTCTCTCCGCAAAGGCAGATCCACGATTCAAGCCATGGATAAAGTCATAGAAGTAGTCGATAATACTAACAGACGTGGACTTAAAAGTAAACGTGTATGTGCAATGATAACGTTAGACACTAGAAATGCATTTAACTCGGCAGACTGGGTGGGAATAATAGAAGAAATGAAGAACAGAGCCATAGCACCGTATTTAATACGAATGGCTCAAAGATATCTTTAAGATAGGACCTTAATAATTTCTGACACCTGTAGAATGGATGTTACATGTGCAGTAGCACAGGGTTCTGTGATCTGACCTTTACTGTGGAACATTTATTTTTACGGGGTGTTAAAGTCATTTGCATACGCAGATGACGTCGGTGTAGCGGTAGAGGTTAGAAACAAAGACATGTTATGTAACAGAGAAAATCATGATTCGGACAGAATTAGACAGTAGATAGACGTGAAACAACTTGCACTGGACCCCAAAAAAGTTAGGCAGTTTTACTGGTTGGAAGAAGAAAAGACGAAAGCTTTTCTTTAATTTCCTTAAAAGTAAAATAGATACCAAAGACCACATACAATATTTAGGAGGTTTGTATGACAGGAACACCAGAATGCCGCAAAACGTCAAAATTATAGTCGCCAAAGCGGAAAACTCAGTTAAAGCCTTTGGAAATATTATGCCAAATATAAACGGTCCGAGAGTCAGTTATAGAAAAATATTAGCTTCCGCAGCATACTCGATCATATTACATGCGGCTCATATTTGGCATCGGGCAATCAAGTATAAGAAATATAAAGATATCTTCTATAAGATTCAGAGAAGACTAGGAATAAGGATCAGCAGCTCCTATAGAACGGCATCCATCCCGGCGCTGCTAGTTTTCGCAGGAATACCACCAATTGAGCTCATGGTGGAAGAAAGAACAGAAAGGTTTAAAAATAAGATAACAGCAAAGGAAGCAACATACAACTATACAACATACACTAGAAAAATGGCAAAGAGCATGGGAGAGAGAAAGCAGGGCTAGCTGGAGCATACATCTTATACCGAATATAAAGACATCTGATGAAAGAAAGTTTGGAGAACTGAACTACTACCTACCTTACACAAGTTATCACGGGGCATGGATGCTTCCAGCATTATTTACATAGGTTTAAGCTCACGGAAACACCAAGCTGTGTCTATTGCAATGAAGATGACACAGCCGAACACACTTTGTTCAATTGTAATAAGTAGGTCGCAATAATATAGAGGAACTATGATTAGGCAAAGCACAGTACAGCTGATAAGCTGATAGAGACCATGTAATAGCTCGGAAGACACATGAGTCACAATAAGCAACGGCATCGAAGCACGAAGCAATAATGAAAGCCAAAGAAGAGGAAGAACGCGAAAGATAAGCGGAAACAGGAGTTTAAGTGGTCACAGCTACTGTTCTGAGTTAATGCACCAGCGGTTCCGGAACAGATGGCGGAGAGCGAGAAGGGGTTTTAGTCGGTAGTCAGAGTAGTACTTTGGAGATCCTGCGATTTTAGATTTTGACGTTTCAGACTGGATTTCAGATTTTCCAAAAGTGTCAGAATGTTTTTGGAAAAATTTATGAAATTTATAATATTTAGTTCTTAGTTTCGTCCGGACTTTTGTAGGGATGATTACCCGAAAATTTTCAGGAATGTTGGAAAACTATATATCCAAAGCTTTTAGTTTTGCGGGTTTCATCCTGGTTTCCTCAAAGTGGCTTAATAACCCAAAAGCTTTAAAATTTGTCATTTTTCCGAAAATTTGTTGGCCAAGTATTAGATTTGATTTTCCCAGGTTTTTCGAAATTATTCAAAAATTTCTGGTATATTTGTTGTAAATTTTTAAATTTCGGAGTACTTTAATTTCAAAATGGCTAAATCAGAAAATTTTGGCAAATTTCGTAAATTTTTATTGATGAAAGATTGAAAGTGGCCCCCAAATTCTGTGTAATTTTTTATATCTGTACAGATTACATTTAATGAAAATTGTTAAATATGAACTAGGTATAATTTATTGAAATTTTGTAACTGACATAAAATTCCCCATAGCGATCGTAACACTTTTCACTTCTGTAAAAAACGCCAAAGATTTTACATCACAGCTGTCACGTCATTACTGATATAATCTCTTTCTGGAGCCCTACAAAGGCGTATGTCTGTAATAAAGCGTTTGTTATCCTTTTTGTGATCTTGTAAAATTGTGAACTATCGTGCTCGTAGTACGTATGCACTTTTTGATTTCACGGAAACTGCACGTCATGTTATATCTAAACGTATCTCACACTTATTGTTCCGGTGCACGCGGACAAAAGCTCTACAATATAAATTGTGACGCTTTAACAGTACGTTATGAAAGAAGCTTTTAACAGTGCTTGAAATTGCTAGAGGTAGAGTTCGAGAAGCTATCTTGGAAGACTGCAGTATCGTTTATTAATGAAATTTCTAGATAAGGCATAATTGGCTTTTACTAGCATTGTTGGAACGTTTCTGTTTAGAAAATGTGATATGTAGATTGAAACTTTGCATTTCTAAGTTTCCTATTTTTATCTCTTAACTGTTAATTTGATTTCACCTAAAGCAGTTTACAAGTATCTGGAAGATCTTAGAACTAGTTTCACGAAGAACTTAACTTCATTTGTGCAAGCATTTAAATATTAACAACAATGATACAAAGAAGTTAATTTAATTTAGTGTTGTTTTCAAAATTGAAACCATTTATTAACGGTTTAAGAGCAATAATAACATGAACGTCTTTTTGCACGTGATTAATATTTTCCCTTCAAGTTATTCAAACTGATTACGCTTTCTAAATAGGTATTACTCGAATCCACCCTTGAAGTTAATAATAAAATATACTGAGCTCATTTTATATTCTCTTTTCGTCAGATAAATTACTGGGATCATGTTCAAAATTGCCATACTTAAATACGATCAAATCCCTTTAGAGGAAGACGTAAGAAGATAAATTTTGTCAATGTCACTGAGGCTTTTGTATAAATACATGACTTAAATATTCCGTATATGAGGTTATAAAATTCATTAAGTTAATATTAGGTTAAAAGTTCAATTTCTGATTTGGAAATTCAAATATTTAGCAAATATTTCTTATTTGCGGAAGGACGCAGCACGTCAAGTTTACAAGTTGGAGATTAACAATTTCGTGTTATGTGCGCTTGTTGTATTAGATTATTATGGGATGGGGATACACATTTCCTCTCATATTGAAGTATGATTTCGTGTAGGCGGCAGTTGTATGAGAGAAATAGTAGTAGTACCTATATACCAAGAATTGAAAAGGAATGTTTTTCACAGAAAATGTTTCTGCAGTGTTCTGATATAAAAATACCAGGTTTCGTATTTGATAATTTGACAATTCACGTACGAAACAAGAAAGCTTTTTCTGACTATTCTCTAATAAACATTCCTGTCGAAAGGTTGATTGCAGATAAATTTCTTATTATTTCTCTTTTGCTACCCGAGTGACCCCCCCCTCCACTCCTGTCGTATCCTTCGCATTAGAGGATCATGTTTACACATTCAAACTGTCTATGCAGTTCCTTATTATAGGTTTCCACTTGTCCCTGTCTTGTGCATTTTTGTTGGTTTCTTCCCATTTTATTGTTGTCACTCAGTTCTCCTACTTATTATAATTATCACCTATTCTCCTAGAAACATGTTCATATCTTAATAGTTATTCGTTGTTGTATTACATTTAACAGTGCGTGTGTCGTCCGTATTTCCTGTATGATACATGCATTAATGCAATGTTCCGTCTATTTAGCTCTCAGCAGCCTCCTCCAATACCACATGTCAAAGGAATTTATCTTTCTTTTTGTTAGTTTTCTTCATAGTCCAGGTTTCCGCTCCATACAACGCTATTGGGAATACTAGTGTGTTCATGATGTTAAGTTTGGTATTTTTGCTTATATTTTGGTCTTGCCAAATTTTGGTTAATCTTGTGACTGTTGTTTTTACTAATTACTATTCTTCTCTTAATTTCATTGGAGAAGTTAACGTTATTTTCAATATTCGATCAAAGATTTAGAAGCAAGGTTTACAGCCTCTATATCATCAAATTCGTATCTATCTGTCTATATTTCCTTCTCCTCCGGATATAAACATTATTTTCATTTTGTTTTTGTTTATAGGCATTCCTACAATTTCGCTTCTTCTATTATTCTTAGCAGTTCCTTCGTTTTTGGTTTGGTAATTAGAGCTGTATAGTCCGCGTATCTTAAATTTCTTATCAACTAAGCTGCTCCAAAAACTGCTCCACAATAGCGTGGAATGCCTCAAACTGCCTCAATCTCAGAATGTTCAGGACTGCCCTGAACTTCCTTAAGTATTTATATAAGACTATCTAAGTGGTAAACCTCACGGTTCAAGTGCAATATCTTGAAATTTGTTATTTGAAGATATAAATATTTTTCTTTTCAGTACTCGGCGATACAACAATAATTATCTTATGCAAATACCTACGTAAGCTACAGCTTTGGATTTCCAAAATTTGCTTAGGTCACCGACTATTTCATATGTTGATCTATTAGTTTAATAATACTTTGTATACTTAATTTCATTTCAAAATAATAATAAATAAAAGAGTCTACAGATGAAAATATTGAAGTTTGTAGAGACGTGGTATTATAAAAACAAATATACCTGTAATAGCGTGTTACTAAAGTCAAATTCTGAAATTAATTTTGTGGTGTGTTTCAATAATCTAAGGTGATGTTTAAGTTAAAGCAAAAGAGTAACTCTAAAAGCCTCTAAAAACCTTGCAGCAGTTTTATAGGCCGAGTATCTCCATCACAGACATTAGATTGCATTTAATACTCTAAGCTTCATGCTGAGGTTGAGGTAATCAATATCCGTTTAGTTCTAAAACTTTATAAAAGAATAATTATTGTTTATTTATTTTTATTGCTTGTAAAATAACAGTTAAAAAAGTCAGGTTAATATATAATATCTCTTTTTAATTTGCAGGTTTGTTCCCGATTTCGAAAAATAAGTAAGCTACACTATGTTGGACGATTAACTGCTAACAACTAAAATATTTCGGTTACTAAAGAGGAATGGCATCGTGTTGGAGGTATTTATCCTGTTAACAGCAGCTCTTTCGACTTTACAAATCTTTGAAGTATGGTTAATATTCTTAGAAATTCCAATTTAAGTTTTAGAGCTATATCTGAATACATTTGCGATACTTCATTTTTGTAAGTATTTTAGTGTAGATTTTAACTTGGAAAGATTTTTTTTTAGTGTGCATGCATGTTAGTTATTATTTATGTACATGTATGTAATATTTTGAGTACAACTTTAACCTTTATCGACAACTTACGTGCGAGTGCCTCGTATTTATTTTATTTCCGTTAAATAAGGAAAAGTGATAAGAACGATAATCGGTTTAAGCCGCAGTGTAGTGATATCGAAATATTTTAATATACACAAATAAATTTAACTACACAAAGTTGTCAGTAAAAATGTTGCCGGCATTTAATAGTCCAGGTATGTTTTACAGTCAACCGGGAATATCCTCTAACATACAGGCCGTACCGCCTCTAATTAATCAACAAATGAATCAACTGTACCCATTCCAACAAATGAGTCTACCAGTTGTAATGGACACCAACAACTATTATCTACCTCACCACCAACAAGCAAATCCGTCCACCAACACTATGCAACAGTGGCAACACAATAATAAACAGATTCTATGCCGGATGTCTTCGACTAGCGACGAAGAGTGCAATACGCATGCAAACGAACAACAAAATGAAAATCCATGGCAAAAGGAACACAAAAAGAAGAAAAATCAATGTAAACCCTAAAAGCCAATCCCCAACTATACAATTAACTAACAAATATAACACACTTGACAACAACACTGAACAAACTACAACTACAAGCAACCCTGGTACCGGCATCCCAAAACCACTACCTATCCTTGTTTATGATGTAGTAGATTTTCCCGAAATGATAAAAGCATTACAAAACATTGTAGAAGAAGAACAGTACACGACAAAAAGCATGGCAAATAACAATAAAAAAAGTAGGAGTTTGCAAAACTACTAGCATATCATAGGATTTAGCCCACTATTTTCCTTCGCAGCTCGCATCATCCCATACGGCTTGAAAAATACAAAGATGTAAGTTCTTACGTTTACAGTTAAATTCTGCTTTAAAAAAGGTTGAAAACTTACATCGAATTCGCTAGAAGCCGACTATTGTGTACCACCAGTTATGCAACCCATAACTCAATTCCAAAGGCTAAGCGTACAACCTTGAGGCCAAAAACGATTAGTTAATATGGCGGGTGTTGGAAATCGAACCCACAACTTTTCGTTTTACAGTCTAGTGCTAAACAACTGAACTACGCTCCACGTTGCTTAATTTAATATCTTACAAGTTCCCATTTTTCCAATAATTAAATTCCATAAAAAAAAAATCGAAAACCTACCTCGAATACGCTTCAAGCCGACTGTTACTATCACCGGGTATGCAACCCGTATACTCATTTCGAAAGGCGAAGTGCAAAAAAGCTAAGTACGGCAGGTAAATGGGAATCGAACCCTCAACCTTTAGCTTGACAGTTCAATGCTAAACCAGTAAACTATGCTGCACCTTATATAATTTTATATGATACAACTTGAAGTGGATACCAAATATATATTATATATTTATAAATAGCGAATTGCCTAACTTTAATAATAATAATAATAACTTAAATTTATGGTTTTAACAAGAATCTAACCTTTCACTTTTGACGGTAATGAACTTAAATTTAGAAATGTCCTTCGCAATTTATACCTGTACGGTTTGGGTAAGACAAATAAAATAAAAATAATGTATTACGTTTAGGTTTAGTAGTACTGTTTACATGCAGTGACATTCTATTTGACGTATCTAAAGTTGCATAACTACTTAAATAAGCACGGATTTGTGTATGACTCACTACACTAAAATTGTTTCTCAAAAAACGGAGCAAAGTCTTCATATAATCGACTATTTTTCAAGGTGTAAACTCCGCCGTTAAAGGGCATTTTTTTCAATTTTGAAGCCAACGGATTTTATAATGCCCCTTTCATTTATAGTCGCAAAAAGGTCTAAAACAAACCTTGATTCGTTCAAATTGAGCGATAAGGGATTGTTATACCAGTATGTATAACAAGGAGATACAGTAATGAGTTTTTGCACCGATAGCAATAAAAATGTAAACCATGCAAAGCCAGTATTTCCAGTTAAACTTTATTTTCACTTTCATTCGTTCATTAATCCATTATCAATCCCTTTTTATACGGCTTTGCAGTGTCGGAGGCGCATTCACACTTATTAGGGTGCAATAGAGATGATGGGTCTCTTTCAACTTGCATCTTGCCCCATCAGCTTGCTGTCATACCCTCCCTTAGATTCCATTAGAAATGGTGGTCACCTTTGAAATCGAACTCCTACCGATCTAGCAACTAGAAGGCACTTACATAAGTGAACTACGTAAGTTTCATTAGTTGGCACTTTCTTAGCTTGCACAATTAATTGCCATAACAACAGGCATTACGGATTTAAATTCGTAAGCACTTTAACGTGATATTTTGTCCTAATGCTTATTTCTGCTATTTTGGGTGTATTGCCTAACGAATCAAAGTGTGCCGTAAAGTTTCTACGTCTTATTCAAGAAGGTCTATTGCTTAATCTATTAACCGCCAGCGTAGATTAATACTTACTATCTATCTCGTAGTAAATTTAAGTTTGAAACATTTTATTGCTAAAATCTGCTATTAAAAAATCTGCTCTGCGATCAAGGCACGCAGCTTAGGATTTACATATCATCGGTGCGGTGCCTGTGGTGTAAAAAGTTTTCATGAGCTACCTACCGACGTATAAATAGTTAAAATGTAGTTAGGTCATAAATTAAACAAGAAGGCCCGCGTTAATAAAATTGTTACCATAAAAAGATCTGAACGTTAAATTTATCAAAAATTGGAAATCTAATAAGATTGATATCCGATGGTTTAGAGTTTAAATTACACCCGCCCTTCACATGTTTTCTTTCACAACTAATATCTACTTACTTAAATTAGATAAAGATGTAAGTTTATACATTTAGTTATGATTTTGCTAACGTTTACATTACAACAGAAACAAGTGTCTACCAAAGTATGGGTTGTTCTAGGCTTCTAGGCGTGATCGCCGTCCATTTTCATTAAAATATAGAGCTACTTTGCTAATTAAATTTACTAAATTATGACGGAGAATGAGGAATGAAAACTACCAAGCGAAATTTAGAACTCTAACGTGATCCTTTGACTGGAAACTCTTAACTGGAATTATAATTCTCGTCTGAAAAACGAGGCAAGTAATGATGAAGAAGGTATTCATAGGCATTTTTCAATTTTCTGTAAATATTTTGCATACAGAAAGTAATAAAAAACGAAGTGATGTTCATTCTGGCATCCGCTTTTCAATCCTGGGCTCCTACTTGACATTGCACCATCTTCCGTAACGTGTCACTTGACTTGATTTTATGATAGGACTCGGCGTATTGTGTTGTTGCTCTGTTTATGACGTCATGTGACAAAGTGGAGTTGCGCCCATATACTGCTAAAAACGTCTTTGGCAAGGAAAAGTTATGGCGTTTCGTTTTCTTTTTGACTATGTGTTGAAAACAGATGAAATATAAGCACGTGTGGGGTAATGTATGCGAAATTTAGTACATTTAAAATACGTCTTATTTATGCCAAGAATTGTATTTGTAATGAGTTTATGTAGGGAACCCGGAGCATTGTATTATATTTCGCCCGTTTTGTGACAAATTATACCAAATTGTTTTGATGTCGCTTTTATTTCTTTGGGACGAAATTTCAGTTCACATTTCAGTTATTTACACTGTGTCATAAAATATTTCAGCACTGAATTAATAACAAAGAGAAGGTCTATATTCATATAAATGTAAGCCGAAGTTTTAAAATCCTGCACGCCGAAAATCCTCGGGCCCTTATTTGCTTTTGTAGAATTAAATGCTAATGTGGAATATTTAACTCTATTAGAAAAAAGGCGAGATGCTTGTTTATAGATAAACTGAGTTATTTTAGTTCGGTAACAGGAAATACATAAAAAAATTGCAGGACAGACTCGGAACGCCTACAGGGTTGTAAATCGAACCCGGAAAGGTGGAATAACCGCAACTAAACTAAGAGCGAGAGTGGTTCGTAAAAAGCAACCTAAAATAGAGACGATGTGAAAACATGATTGCCGTAAAGATAAAAAGATTTAAATTTCAGAAATCATGAAAATATCAGGACCGGTTCGTCAGTATAATTTGTGAATTTTTATTATGTAAACTAGTTCATTAGATACACGGATAAAATTGCAGGAGTTGTTAGATGAATAATTCAGTAGTTTATGAAATCGTGTTCGTTTTGTATATCAAATACAGCGCTTGTATAACTTACAAAATTGTTGGGATTTAAAAAAGGAAATTAGGAAATTAAGTTTTAGTGTATTGAAAAATTCATTAGATCAATAGAAATTTTCATAAATAATACATTAATTGAATATTATAATGAAACCTGCTGAAAGATCCAGAAGAAGCAATCTGATGATAAAAGCCCATTTAATTTTGCATATTTTGCATATATTAGCATTGCCTTGCATCTCTTATATGAAAAATGCATAACATTGATAGTTTTTAATTTTTTTCTTATTTGATATTAATTTTTTCTATGCAGGAAATTTTATATGCGCCTGTTTGAATACGCATCTAGTTAAAGATGAAGTTTTCCTGGAAAGATACTTTAAATTAAATGCCCCATCTTTTATACAGTTTTGTAATCCTGTGTTTAAGCTAAATGGTACCTGTGAATTGTAAGGACTAAAATATGTAATTCTAGGTAATTCTTATGAAAAGACTAGAATTAAAAGTACATTTAGCAGAACGATGTAAAGTACCAACCACCAGTGTCTGTCAACGAAAATCCTGGAAATAGTTTTGGCTATTTATTTGTTAAGTGGTTCCACAATTCACAGTAAGCACTTGAACATGGTAGTGAATCAGTGTCCAATGATTTAAATTGCTTTCGTCTAAAACTGGCGTACCCTTTACAAGGGCATTGCCGGTCTTCTCTCCATATGTCTGTGGTGTCCGTCTCAAGTAACCTACAGCTTAATGTGGGTTTCGAACCACGGAAGTGCTTGCACTTCTACTCCAGAGAAGACTTTACTAAGCAGAGTACCTCGGTGGTATGCCATTGCCTTCTGAAGGAAGCAGTCGAGTGTTTTCGGTGTATGTGTGACCCTGGGAATCGAACCCCCGCCACCACAATGGTCAGACACACGCTGAACCAACTGATCCACGACCGCGACTTTTAATTAGGTACTTTAATGTCAGAAATATTATTTCTTGGATAAAACCTTATCCAGAACTCATGTTGCGGTGTTTTGTAAACCTTGTGGAAAGCCAGTAAGTAATTATTTTCACTCTTTTTTTAATTCGCATCTTCATTATTTACGTTTAAACATTACTACAGTCAGTTTTTAAACAGTGATTTGCAATTTATTATTATTTTTATTCTGTTTTCTGGCAGTACTTTGATTTGATTGAAATATTTAATTGGTTACACAAACCCTTATAAATAGCACCTAACCAAACAGCAGTATAAAGGCTCTTTGACCTAGCACAAGTTGTAATTTTGTTTGCTTAACTTCAGATATCCTGCGGAAGGAAATATTTAAATGGCCACTGTGGTATCTGGTTACACAATAAACTATAAAAGCCAAAATTGTCTGGAATGTGCCAAATATTAATTCCGAAATTCAATGCTCTAAGACATAGCAACACCTAAGGAGAGCACTTTAAGTTGGATCTATGTAAAGCTTTGGTTTTATTCGATATCCCCTTAAACAAATTGGGTAATCCAGATTCTAACCGATTTTTGAAAAAAATTTGAAAAAAGATATTGTTCCTGATCAAACCACCCTTAGAAAAGATAAGTTGGTAAGTGTTATATAGAAACCATGACCAGTACTCAGGAAATTACAAAAAATTATTATACATTATTGTTGTTGATGAAACCATTGATGTTTGCGGTAGATACATAGCAAATTTAATGGTAGATGCCTTACGTGAAAATAGTTCAAATAAATAGTAATTTAAAAATTGCAAAATTTATCCAGGAAGGGTTAAGTAAACGATTTTTATCGGATGCTATTCCAAAATAATTCTACTGCCTTCAGACACAGCACGACAGCACCTTACCTGATGACACCGGCTCAAAATGCATACCGACATTCTTTTAATCCAAATTGAGTTCATAATCTATGTTTGGCACATTATTTAATAAAGAGTGGTAGAGGAAATTAGGCCCCGATTTACTTTAGTCAACGATTTTATAAATAATGTGAAAGATAAGGATATAGCGATGGGCGATATTACTGTCGCCCAAGAGAACATAAAATTGGTTAGACAATTGTAGTATCTAGGGAGTACTATTACACAAGACGGAAGCAACACCAAGGAAATAAATAATACAATAAACTAAGCAAAGGGAGCCTTTTACGACACGAAAGAATTACTGGCGATCAATGGGGTATCGATAGAAACCAAAAAGCAATTTATTAAAACATGCATATGTAGCATAGCTTTATGTGGTTGTGAAACCTGGACCATTGGAAAAGCAGAAAGAAGAAAAATAGAACATTTAGAAATGTGGTGCTATAGAAGAGCTTTAAGAATAGTCTGGACACAGAGGATGTCGAATGAACAACTATTAGAACAAGTAAAAGAAAAATGGAGGATATAGAAACAAAGAATAAAAAAAGACAGGACACGATGGATTACTTGATTGAAGGCCAATAGAAGAGAAAAATATTAAAGGAAGACCACGCCTTCAATACATTAAACAAGTAATTAACGGCACAGGAAGCAGGAACTATGAACAAATAAAAAGAATGGCTGTTGCTGCGACAAGTCAGTCCCTGGACTGCTGACCTTGAAGGAGGTGGAGGAGATGTTTATAAAAGCGCCCTTAGAGTCCAGTTGTACAGAGAAATATTACCTGATGTGTCTCTGCCACCAAATATTGTATTAACTAGGTGGGGTACATGGTTTGAAGCGGCTATATATTTTGATCGGAACATTTTGAGGATATAAAAAGGGTAGTATCAGAATTACATGATGCGCGTCTGTGGCAATTACTGGATCAAATCTATTACTGGCTAGGTTTGATAAAGGCACGCACCTATTACTTACATATTTCAGACGACCCAACTTTGAAAAGTATTGCTCGATTGAACCCATACCAATTTTGAAATGAAAAAACTCCAAGAAGGGTGGCCGAAAATGTTGATACAAAATAAAAAAATAATTCACAAGTAAAGAAAAATTTAAAATTAAACAGATATGTTTATACACTGCATTTCATTAGAAATGAACCACCCCGAAGGAGTTGACGCAGAACTTCGAAATTACGTAGAAATGGGTAGTGCATGGAGACAAACAAATGATTACAGTTTCAAAAACAAATGACAACATTTATTGAAAATATCATTAATAATGTGTTGCATCTCTGCGTACTCTTATGCATTCAGTAACCCTTCGTGGCATGCTGGAAATCAGATGGTCGATTGCCTCTTGGGGCAGCTCATTCCAGGCTATCTGTAGCTGTTGACGTAATTCCTCTAAAGTGTTGAGAGGATGGGGCAATCGACGCAGTTTTCTGTCCATCATGTCCCAGACATGTTCAATAGGGTTTAAGTCCGGGGATCTTGCCGGTCAAGGCAAATGCAGAACATTGTTTTGTGCTAGGAACTCTAACGTTACGTGAGCAGTATGAGGCCGCGCATTATCGTGTTGGAAGACGGCCCCTGGAAGGTCTCAGAGGAATGGCACTAACACGGGCTCCAAAATGGTGTCAATGTAACGGCGCGAGTTTAGAGTGCCCGGAATGAATATCAAGGGAGACCTGCCGCCGTAGCGTATTGCTCCCCACACCATTACACCAGGAGTTAAAGCCGTGTGGCGGCGCTGAACAAACTGTAAATTTTGCCTCTGACCTCTAGGTCGTCTGATCCGTAAACTTCCGTCAGAATGCCATAAGCAAAATCGGGATTCGTCGCTGAAGACGATAGCTTCCCATTCATGGTCCCAATGTTTTGGCTCCACTGCAGTCTGGTATCTTTATGTTATTGAGTCATAGGAAGACGTAAATAAGGACGATATGAGCGTAACCCAAATGTGCGTATTCGACGATAAATTGTGCTCATAGACACTCTACGAGCAATTGCTCTTACCCAATTGATTGCAACAGCTCGCGTTGGTTCTACTGGGTCCTGCATTGCACTTCGCGTGCTTCTGTCACTCTATGACGTCCGCTGCCTCTACGACGAGTTTCTAGGTGTTCTTCCTGCCAATCCATCCAAGTCCGCCTAATAGTGGCATGAGGTCGGCCCATGCGCCTGCCAATTTCCCGAAAGCTTAAACCAGCATCATGCATTCCGATAATTCGTCCTCTTTCAAAGGGCATAAGATGGCGAAAATTTGCACGTCTTCGAACGCGTGGCATTTTTTAGGCACTAATTTCACTAATTCAGTAACCACAATCACAAACAAACGGCGAACTACTCCGAAAAATACGATCCAACAAAAGACAATTTCAGGTTCTAACAGACAGATAATTTCTATCAGCAGTGACAGATGGCCTTCAAAATTTAATCATTTGTTTGTCTCCATGCACTACCCATTTCTACGTAATTTCTGCGTCAACTCCTTCGGGGTGGTTCATTTCTTATGAAACGCAGAATATATTGTTTACATTTCAGTTTTCTGAGGCAAAACAACAAAGCATTACAATCTGTTTTACCTCAAAAGGTAAGACTGCGGAGTCGTCTTTTAACAATTTTCATTTAGAAACAACTCAGATATTTCCCTATAAATTGCAAGACTCATAAAACTGTGTCTAGTGCAGAGGAAACTGTTTTGCAGGATGCACTTACATTCCTATATAACTTTATTGCATGCTGAAATAGCATTTATATTTCAGAAAACTAATAAAATACCCAAGGTTTTCCCAAATGACTTCTAAACATTGAACATTTAGGATTTTAATCGTAAGTACTGGGCAATTTAATGACGTAAACCATTTTCACAAATTACATTCTCATAGAAACATTAAATAATAAGGTTACACTGCTACTAAAATATTAATCGTTGCTATGATGCATGGGAAGTTGTCCACTTTAGTTTGCGAATTATTAGATTTTTATTCACTTTAAAGATTTAATTGTGTTAAAATCTAATGTCAGAAGTAAAAGACGCCTTTGTACTTTGAATTAGAACATCCTAAAATTTGTCATTTGAAACAATGGAGGGTAAGATGAAGGGTGGGTAGTGTATAAAGTTTGAATGGGGCGTCCGTTTAAGACGGAAACAACGAATATTGTTATTTATGTGTGTATATAGCGCACGTAGTGCAGAAGAGTTGAGTGATGGCACCATCCACTGCCGATGCTTTCCTCCTCATCCACTTACATCGTTTTGCTCATTTCCAACCATCTTTCACTGTCATGTAACAGCTCTATCTATTTATCTCTGTCTTTATATCGATTACTACAATTTATACGTGAAGCAGAGCTTAGAGATGCAAGCTATAAATACAGGCATTCGTACTACTGGCTAATCACGTTGGAATTTTGCTTCTTTTTTGTGTGTGTGTGTGTTGCTCGTTTTCAGACAGTCATTTGAGTTGCTTGATTTAAATATTAATGTCTTTTCTTACTCTGGTCGTATAAAATATCATTTCTTGCAAACGTCCTACGCCTATTTTTAGATTATTTGAGATACAAATATTTGTCTTCCTTCTAAATTAAAAATTTTCTCGTTACTTTTTGCATATTTTTACTAGCGAAACTATATGAGCCAACATAAAGGCAATGCCAGAAGTTCATTACTGTTTTATAGACTTTTTTTAATAAACTTTCGTCCTTTAAAATAAAAATGTTTGGTTCCCACAATAGGCATTCAGAGCTTTCAAAGAAATAAGAGTAAATTCAAGCCTTTAAATAATTATAAGAGCCATACTGTGGGTTGTAAGTACCGGATGTAATATTCTCAGCACCTCCACCAAAATGTAACTTAGTTTCAACGTGGTCCATTGAACGCTCTTAAAATATCCGAAATGGTTTTTGTAGTTTTTGTAAATCAGTCATAACGTAGGTTGTGCGAAAATCATGTGCAAATATTTAAGTAAATCAATTACCTATTTTATTATTTTTAAAACTGCAGATTTGCTTCTAAACTTTTAATCGTATAAGCGACATATAGCAAAAATCAAAGTTTATGTCTAATGATCTTCTTTCGATTCATAAAATTTCCTTTTTAAGGCTAAAATATTTTTTGTTAAAACTCTGTACCTGACCTAAAGTTTCTATATTGTAATAAATTTCAGCCTAAACTGAAGAAACTATGAAAAATCTCTAAAATAATTTTCAGTTACACTAGCGTTACAAGCTATATGGCGTCGCTGATAAATCCAAGGGTGCGAAAGATGAACTTTTTGAGGGAGAATTTTTGGAGCAAACTAAAATTTAATAAAACAATGGCTATGTGTTGCTGTAATAATTTTTTTTACTACAATTTCAGCAAGGACTGAATTACCTAATTTTCTCGGTACTTAAGTTGAATTCCAAATGCATTGCTTAATGTTCTGGCCGCCTTCACCAAATGTCAAGTGATAAATGTTAGTTTTTTGCGTCTATTTGTGTGGTATAAAACAACGTCTTATTGTCTGATGCAATGGTTTATTAATATCTGCAGTCACCACTATTATCCTGAAATGTTTTTAATAGTTTTCTTATTATTTTTAATGTAATTATTTATTGGCAAAATTCGAAAAATTGTAAAAACTGCCAAAAACTGCCAAAAACTGCTTGCCGTTAATAAAGCCTATTTTTAAAATAGCAAATTTCAGGAGTAAATTCGAAAATTACGAAACTTAACATTTCCAGCACTTTCAACAAATAGGTACAGTTAGCAGATTAAGTATTAACTTAACCTAACCTAAAAATCAATTTTAAAAAAGAACATCTTTGTCTAAAATTAATTTAAATATTTTTAGTTTATCCTAGTGATATTATTTTTTATTGTTTTAATTGGAAGTATTTAGATACAAATATTTATTTTTAGAGGAAATTAAACATTTTCTCACATTTTAAGTCTAGACATGCCATTTCCACTGAGGAATACGAAGTGTTGCTACGGTCCTAAATTCACAGTAGGAGGAGATTGGAATGCGAAAAATACAGTCTGTGGGACTGAAGACTGAACAACCCAAAAGGACTCAATCTACTAAGGGCACTTCTCAACCGGAGAAACTTATTGGCCCAGCGATACAAATAAAATACCGAATTTACTCGATTTTGTAATCTCCTATGGTATAGCGATTTTCCGCTATTATTCTCCTTTGTACCTCGTCTTGATTATTCGGCTTTCTTTCAAAACTTAGTCCTAAGTAGTATGTAATATGGCTAACCTCTTCAAAGGCATATGTTTTTCCTATATCAGTTGTTACTCTCAACACTTTCTTTTCCTCAAATTTTTGTCCGTCCATGTCATGTACTTCGTCTTGTTATCGTTAATTTGAAGGCCTGCTTTTTGTGCTGCTGTTTCTAATCTTATTACTACCTCTCTTAGTTCTTCGACACTCCTTGTTACCACGGCGATATCATCAGCGTAGGCCAGGCATTGGTGACGTCTGTGGTATAACAAGCCTGATCTATTGATGTCTGCCTCTCTTATTACTTGCTCTTAGTTGAAGTTGAACAGATATGAGGATAAGGGGTCCCCCTGTCTCAACCCTTTTCTTACTTCAAACTTCTCACTTTCTTTCCCTCTTATTCTTATTCTGTTTTTGATAGTCATTTTAATCATTCTGATTAGCTCTGTACTTACTCCTAACTTCTCTAAGGCTCTATACACATATATATCCTATCGTACGCCTGTTTAAGGTCTATAAAGATTACCATGGTTTTTATGCCGTGTTCATAGCTTTCTACTTGAAGTTCTCTTAGAGTAAAGATCTGATCCACCACCGATCTTCTTTTTTTAAAGCCACACTGGTATCCGCCTGTTTGATGTTCCATCCTCGCTGCTATCTTATCTTTTATCTACATGGCTAGTAACGTATGTAACTAAAGTTTTGGGAACGTTTTTCGTGTGATTGTTTTCATATTAAAAATAAAGCAATCACATTACCATTGGATATGAAACCCATGGCCTTTTAGCTGCTATGTGACATATTATAATTATCGTTAAACCTTCACTGAATAGTTTTCTGTAGTATAAATTTAAGTAAAACAGTTATAATAGCTCAAGATTCAGATATCACCCTAGCCGCTCGTAAACTTCAAATAAGTCTCGATCAACTAAGCCACTGGTTCCACAACTGGTGCATAAACATAAACGCTGATAAATGTGAGTGCAAAAT
This sequence comes from Melanotus villosus, assembly GCA_963082815.1. NCBI lineage: Eukaryota > Metazoa > Arthropoda > Insecta > Coleoptera > Elateridae > Melanotus > Melanotus villosus. Next base: position 22,381,842 of record OY720421.1, read on the forward strand.
CTTTACTCTTAGAAGACCCCAAGACCCACCAAATATAATTATCAATAATATTTCTATACCATGGAATTCTAAAGACAATGCTGTCCGGTACCTTGGGATCTACCTTGATCGGAAGCTAAGCTGGAGCTATCATATTAATAAGAAATTGTCTGAGTCTTATGCCAGACTTGGCATGCTTTATCCTATATTGAACAGAAGATCACCACTCAAAATAAAATGCGGATATCTCCTATATACGTCGTTAATCAGACCTATCTTCACCTATGGGTGCAATATCTGGTGCGCAACTTCAAAAACTAATTTAAATAAACTAGAAGTCCTACAAAATAAGGTGTTACGCATCATAACCAATGCAGAGTGGTTTGTTAGAAACTCCCAAACACATAGCGAGACAGAGATGCCCACTGTAGAAGAATTCATAACAAATGCAACAAAGAAATTCTATAATAATATTGACCAGTGCAGTGGTGCAGCATACTATAGAATCGGTACAAAGCAAATACACAACAGACTAAAACGAAAGTTACCAGCAGATCTTATAAATGACGACGGTGGTTAAAAATAATAATAATAATAATAATCTTTATTGATTGCACGACCAAAGTTAACAAAAAAAAACAATATTTGTCAAGTAATATTACAACTAAAAATAAAACTAATAAAGGCGGCTACCAATCCCAAGGCGAGGTTCAGAAATAAAAATATTCTGTTCTTCCACCTAAACCTTGATTAAATAGAACAATACATTATAATCTCTACTAACCCAATGCCTTATGTATGTAAACAAACATTTCTTAAAAAAAAATATGTGCGAGATCGGTTGCGCGAACCAATTCTAAACGGTAAATCTTAAATATCAGTGAATAAAGGTGTCTAAACCGTTAGTGACTTCGTGTGACAAATATTAATAAACACTGCCATGCATAGCATATGATGCTGAACTGGCAAAAACGAGAACAAGAGAGGAGGAAAGCTATGCCCCAGTAATTACCACATTCTGTTTTATCTCCTTTTTTGTGGATCGGGAGTAAAACGGCTTCATTCCAATCCCTGGGCATTTGTTCCTGTATCCATATTTTCTCGATTAGCTTGTGTATTGCCTGTGTTAGTGTTTCTCCTCCATACTTAACCATCTCAGCTGTTATCTCGTCACAACCCGGAGATTTATTATTTTTTAACTTTTGAATAATTTCCGTAATTTCGGTCAGGCTTGGGGGCTCTTCTTCTTCCCTTCTATCTGGGTTTCTGATTACCAGTGTTTGTTCATTGATCTCTCCTCCTTCGCCTGCCTGCAGCAGATTCTCGAAATATTCCTTCCATACTTTTTATACCTCTTCGTCTTGTGTCACTAATTCTCCATTCTTTGCTTTGTAGCACCACGTTTTTGTCTGTTTTCTTGTCCTTTCATTTTTAATTCCTCGATATAGGTTTCTTATCTCATCTTTATTCCTATAATTTTCTTCTATTGACATCAGTAATTGCTCTTGAAACTTCCTTTTCTTATCTCTCAATATTCTCTTGTTTTTTTTCCTCTGCTCTATATATCTGTTTTTTGTCTCGTTCGTTTCGAACTTTAACATTTCCAGCCTAAATTTTCTTCTTTTTTTCCAATTCTTCTGTGCATTCTACATCAAATCACTTTCTTTTTCCATTCCTACTTTTTATTTTGTTATGCCTTTTGACTGTTTGCTTCATTTCCTCCCTTATTACTCTCCATAGGTCTTTTATATCACATTCAGTTCTTTCACTTAGTTTGTATGTTAGTGTTTCACTAAATTTAGCTCTGTCTTCTTCTTTTTTTAGTCTTACTACCTTGTTCGCAGTTTGCATTTCTTTTTTCTGATTTCTTTGCTCTGGTATGATTTATTGCATCTTAATACCGACTAGGAAATGATCGAAGTCCGCATCTGGTCCCCTGTAACTCTTTATGTTCAAGATGCATTTCTCCTCATCCTTATCTATTAATACATGGTCCGTCTGGTTTACGTATCTTCCATCAGGTGCCCTCCGTGTCCCTTTATATATGTCTTTCCTTTGGTGGTATGTACTAGACCTACTATTACAAATAACTTTCCTGAAGTTCGAATAAAGTGGCAAACAACAACAAACAGACAAGATAAAATAACCTATAACAGACTTACCCACCACCAGCATGTTGTACTGATGAGAGCACGCAGTGAGGTGTTTAAAGACTGTATCACAAAGCTCTCTCCTGAAGATCACACGATATGGAAAGCTACGAAGAAGTTCAGGAGGCCAATCGTGGCAGTTCCACGAATTAAAAAACCTGATGATAGCTGGGCCAGAACAGACAAAGACAAAGCAGATACATTCGCAGAGCATCTTGCTAACGTTTTTACGGCTCCACTCCCGCAAGGCAATAACGACGACAACGAAATAGAAGATTTCCTGGATGCTCCGTGTCAGCTTTCACTACCAATCTCGCCCTTTTCACCATCTGAAGTTCGGCAGCCAATTAAACTGGCAAATACTCCCAGTTATGATTTGATAGTAGGCGAAATTCTGCAAAATCTTTCAAGGAAGGCACTAATGCTGCTCACCACCATACAACAGCATAATAAGACAAACCTACTTCCCGATACTATGGAAGTACGCTCGGATTATTATGATTCGTAAGCCTGGTAACCCACCTATCCAAACCTTCTCCTACAAACCTATAAGTCTCCTACCCTTAATGTCAAAGGTATTCGACTTTTACTCAAAAGAATAAAACAGGCGGTAGATCTTAATCAAGTAATCCCGTGTTATCAGTGCTATTTTCGTGAAGCCCATTCTACAACACATCAAAGTAGTTAGATCATCAATCAAATAATGGAAAGTTTTAAGACGAAAAAAGTATCCGCGGCTACTTTATTGGACATCAAACAGGTTTTCGACAGAGTATGGCATAAAGGTCATTATACAAGTTCAACTTATATCTCCCACATCAGATCTATCTAGTGCTAAAATCGTACCTAGCTGAAAGGTTCTTTTAAGTAACAATAAACAAAAATGCAGTTTCGGATTATTATCAAATTACGTCTGTAGTTCCACAAGGAAGAGTTTTGGGATCGCTGCTATACCTGATCTATTCTTTCGACTCACCGACTACAGAGAACACCGTAATGGCCATGTTGGCAGACGATACGGTTATTCTTTCAGTTAGCAAAATACCAGAAGTAGCAGCAGAACATCTACAGCACCACATCGATCTACTGCAAGACTGGACCAACAAATGGAGAATAACGGTTAACTTCGAAAAATCCGCACAAATAACCTTCACCAACGAGCGCTTAGTTTTCCCACAATAAAATACCTTGGAATGCACCTTGATGACAAGGAGTACCTACACATATCAGAACTAAGGGGAAACAGCTAGATCTGAAAACCAAACAAATGTACTGGCTCACTGTAAGGCGATCACAAGCAAGCTACTTCTCTACAAAATAATACTGAAGCCCATATGGACCTATGGAATTCAGCTTTGGGGTTGTGCAACGGCATTCCACACCAAAATACTCTAGAGGTTCCAGTCCAAGATCCTTCGCATGATGACTAACGCGCTATGGTACATCAGCAATGGCACTCTCCACACTGATCTGAAGATCCCACGTAACTACCGAAATCCAAAGGCTTGCAAGATCATACAACTACAAGTTAGCAGGACATGAAAATGACCTTGTAGAGCAGCTAACAAATCAACCGGCGGTCACAACAAAATGGCTACAAAACCTAGCCTGATCCCACTCGTGCCATGTACGAGTATATACTGATCACATTTACTTATTAAAAGTAGATTGTAAATATGCAAATTAAAGAAAAAATAATTAAGTCAAATAAATAAATGTTTAAGAATATGAAAGAACCGAATTAAAAGTTGAATATCTTTATCTGACATTACTTTAGATATTTTTGGTTTATTATTATATTAATACTTTTTATTTATTTTAAGGAGTATTGAGTTATAAATATTCATTTTTAAAGGAAAATTAAAAATTTCCTCATATTTTAAGTCAAACAAGTAAATTTTCAAATATATGAAAGAGATACATCGGAAATATCAAGAGTCACATATATAATATCCTTTAAACTTTTGTTCAGAAAAATCCCTCCACTGAGCACAAATATTTGTATTTTCAAAAACACCTACAACCTACATAAATGCACAGAATCTTAATAAAACTCATAACAACTGCATTCTACAGTAAATATAAGAAAGTATTTTAATTCGAGTGGAATTTAATACAAAACTGACAAATTGCTTCTCCAAAAAGCCGAATTCGTAAAAATTTAACCTCTAACATACCAGAGAACGTTCTACTTCATAAACTTGTTTCTTCTAAAATGATTTTATTAACTATATGAACCATTATATTGACTTCATGTTGCTGCGTGTACTTTTTCTTTAAACATATTGAAAACTTTCTCATCTTAGAAAATATTTGTTTATAAACTGAATGAAGGAAATGGAACTGAAATGTCAAAAGTCGTTTCCATATGTGTAGAAACACTGCAGACGGCTGCTAATAAATTTTCTCTTTTAGCGCAGCATTTTATTTGTATTTTCAAGACGATGAACACAAACTTTAATAAAACTCGTATGAATCGATTTTTATTCATGATGATCGTGTGAACTCAACAATAATATCTAATGAAAAATGAAAAGAAAGTAAAAATGAAAAATAAAAAATTGACTAAAAAAATACTATAAAATAACCAAAAACTTTATTAGTTATTTAAGTTGACACCGAAAAGGTGTTTAGTAAATTTAGCTTCTTCCTCAAATTTAGCAGAAGAACTTACCATAATTTTGGGCCAATTGGAAAATTTTGACTGCCAATATTCCTGTCTGAAATAAAAGAAAATGCCTTTAGATTCGATGTACCTATTTTATGAAATCTTTTTCAATTTCATCTAATTTCGTTTTAAACTATTTAGATTAATAAACTTGTACTTTAAGAAAGTGAGGAGCTTATTGTTACTGTTTGAATTCCTTTTAAGTTAAAACTATTTGTCAGGCAAACTGACTGTTAAGAAATACCAAAACCCGCCCTTGAAATGAAATATCCGCACTGCAAATATTAAACCATTCTTTAAAAAGTAATCTTTCTTAATCTGTATCCGTAACCCCATTTTACCTTTCGAGGTTGGTGCGTTAGCGTATGTGGTTTTAATGGGTGCAATGCTCAATAATCTGCCCGACTTTGCAGGTTATGTTATTGGTGCGCCATTTAATACCTACATACTGCACCATGTGTGTAGTGTAAGTGTCTGTACGTGTAGGACCTTGTTACTCTAGCTCCTATGTCTGTATTCGGATGAGAACGTTGTTAATTTGGTGCCTAGGACTCGATACCACATTGCAGGAAAATCCTGCCCATAGAGAGACCCACGTAACGCTAGCTTGACGCACTATCACTGCGCCACACTAGCATTATCTTTCTTAATGTGGGCCCAAAAATATTTATATTAATTCTTACTACGATAATTGATAGTGGTGAAGTTTGATTCACTCGTTTTAGCTTAAACTTCGACTTAAGTCAGAAGTGATTCAAGTTACAATATGTTTAAACACCAATAGACTCGAAATATTTTAAGATTGGAGAACTTCGAAATATTTGTAAAGCTAGACAGGCTTATACAATTTTCACAGAATTCTTTTAAATTACTTTGGTTGCTAAACCCACGAAGGAATGGAATTCCATAGAGTGCCAACATCCGCTAGGGAAGTTGCTTTGTAAACCAAAGATCGCGGGTTCGACTCCGGCCAAGGCCTAGTGAGATTTTTAATGCGGAAATATTCGACTCTTTGCCGTCGAGGATATGAGGTAAAACCGTAGGTTCTGTGCTGATACGATATTTGATACGATAAGGGTTCGTTGTAGGGTTGAAATTCCCCTGAGTGCAGAAAAATTCTAGTCACTTAGTTTTAAAAAATCATCAATCATTTGGGATTCTTAGCACCCGCAAACTAATATCCTAATAAATAAACAAGCAGATTATATAGAGTATAAAATAATATTAAAAACCTGTACCAAACAATTATTAAACTCAAACAAAAGAAATGAAATATACAGTTTTGTATTTGCAGCGCATCCACCAAATATATTGCAAGAAGTAAACTTAATTCAACCTTGTTATATTTAGTAAAGCAATTTAAAAACGTAACGGAAAATATGTAAAAACATTCTAGCGTCTTGCAATAAAAATTTGTAAAATATGGCAATTCAGTCATTTTACTTACTCAACTTAAAATTATAGTTCGTAGCAAGTAATAACTTTTACTACATTCACTAAAGGTAAGGCATGAAATGTAATGTGACAAAAGTAAAACACAAGCATGAGTAAACTAGCAAGATAACATTTTAAAGGTTGTGTTTACCAGGTGATAATATTAAAGTTGACAGCTTGAGGTTAATTGTTGGTTATTATAATATTCATAATGATTGTAAAACTATGAGGAAAGATCTAAAATTAAGGCTAAAACTTTCTACGATGTGGTAAGTATCAAGAATAAATTAGATACGTACTGACGGTATTTCCTGAAAGCAGTGTTTTTTCTAAATGTTTATTTTGAAGAATTAGCACACAAACATTTCATTGCGCAATTTTCAGTAGGTAGTACTTGCAGTTATTTTTATTTTATTTATTTCTCATTGAGGGAGTATGGCCTTTGCAACATGGAGGGTTAAAACCTCCTAAAATCTATTTCTGTTTTGAAACATATTTTTAAGCCATTATATTTTCTGAAATATTATGGTATATATCCAGAATAGTTCCAGTCAATAAAGAAAATTCAACAACTTCAAGCAACAAATATTATAACCCTGGGGCGCGAGGAAAAGGGTTTTACTTGTGAATAGACACTGATCTGTATTTTCACATAGATATTTGCAGATACTACAATGACGTATATATTACGGTTTTCCGCACTCTAGCAGTAATATTTGTTCACGCTGAAGACACCATTGTTTGCAATTGGGGGTTCATTCGACCATAGGATTTTGAAAGCAAACATATTGTCCTCTACTGTTTGTTAATAAACCAACTGCGAAATGTTATTTTGCCCGTATTTTACTATAAGTGGCAGCGGAACAACTTTCGATGTATGGCCTACGTTATATTCATGTTTATACATACAAATTTCATCGCTTTATCACGCTGTTTCCGAAATCGATTGCGATATATACGTATGTATTTAGGAGAAATGGGAACTTACTTATCTGAGACATTGGAATTTCTTAATAACCAATAACTAATTTTGAAATATTTTTAAAATAACCATCTATATACAAAAAAGGCGATTCAGAACAGTGTAAAAACTACAGAGCGATAACTCTTTTAAACACATACAATGTCATGTCTACAAAAGAAAATCAGATAGGTAGGATAAGGATTCAGACCAGGGAGATCAACGACAGGAGCAATACACGCAATGAATCAGAAAATAGTGACTAACTACGAATATCATATCCATCTTCGCGTATTATTTATCGACTTCACAACTGCCTTTGTTAGAATCTATAGACAAGCATTAATCCGAGATATGGAGCAAGTTAATATATCAACAAAAAAAAAACTTATCAAACTAACTAAACTTACCCTACAGAAAACAACAATAAGCATAGGAACGAATATAGGAATCACAGAACCTTTTCAGATTAACTCAAGTGTGCGGCAAGGAGCAGACTCTCTTTAATATATGCGTAGAAAATGTACTTAGAAAACTGGGTTATAAAAGTACAACCATCAATAAATCTGGTCAACTAATAGCATAGCATGATGATGTCGTAATTATTACAAGAGGCATACGAAAATTAAGAAACACATTTACAATAATAAAAGATGAAGCAAAGAAGAGAGGACTACAAATGAAAATTAAATATATGACAGGCTGCCGAAGTAGTACTCAAGTACTACAACATTTTAAGGAAATAAACTATACGTTTGAAGACGTGAAAACATTTAGATACTTGAGAATATTAATTAATAACAAACACGAAAGATAACGCGATAAAAGGCACAAAACATAAACAGCAAATAAATTGTATTACTGTTATAAGAAAATACTGAAGAAAAATAAGATTAGCAAACAAAGTAACGACTATGTACAAGGGACTAATCAGACCAATCATGTTGTACGTCACAGAAACACAAATACTAGCAAAGCATGATAAAGAACAGATAAGAATAATAGAAGGAAGGTCTTTAAGGACAATACTAGAGCCAACTAAAACAACCGAAGGATAGTACAGCCAAGAATGAAGAATGAGTTACCTGAAGCAATGAGTGGAGACCACATCGTAAAAGTAATTAAAGCGTAAACAATTAGTAGGTTTGGACATTTAACGGATTGGAAAGTCGCAGAAGGAAGAGGAAGAGGGAGACAAAAGAGAAGATGATGTGATAAAGTTTTCGAAGGTTTAAAAAGTGTAAAACAGAATAAGTATATGGAGAAAGATTGTAAAACAAGCAAAAATCCACACCGATTTATAGAATGAAAAATCTGTGCAAAGGCCGGAATAAAACCCATGAGAATTACAAAAATAATGAACCAAAAGGTTTCAGGAAGCCATTCCATTGAATTAAGCTATTACAAGCTTTCTCAACATGCCTACGAAATATTGTATGTAACATTATTGGTACCTCCATCAAATAGCATAACAAATAGCCATCAAGGTTCTTGCCAGAAATTGTTTGACTAAATACTTCATATGTTTATATTAAAGTTATTTTATGCTGTCCTCATGCAACCTACCCTGATTCATTCTGGCCTAATCTTATACAACTCGTTTAATATTAAAAAACATTAATCTTAATTCAATAAAAGTAAAGGTACCAACATTTTCTCTAAGCGAAGGAGCATGGCCGGCAACATAGAGGGTTAAGGCCTCCTAAGTTGCTTTCACACCCGGTTAGCTCGCACGCTTAAGCGTACTGGTTGATATACCTTCCCCACTCCACCACTGTGTTCGGTTCCCAATTATTTATTTTGATTGGATAGGCCACCTGTCGAGCATCTAACTCAGGTTTGACCCCGAGGCCGTTCGCGCTATAGTCACTCTGGCGAGCCCCTTATTTTTTATCTTTATATGCGACAGAAATGCGCAAACAATAATTTTTGATAGGTAAATTTTCGATTTATGAACTTTTATTTAGATTAGATATATAAATACAGGATGGTCCTGAAATAGTTGCTGCAGATCAAGAGTTGTAACTCATTTAATTAGGTATCAGTTTCGATGAATAAACACTTTTAAAGGTTGACTGTATTTTCTAGTTATGATTTATGCGTTTTGTTTAGTTAGTGTGTTCAATAAGTAATTAAGCGAGTAAGTAACTTAAGCAACCTGTCATCCAGAGTTTTCAGATGGGATCCCCAAAGGCTGTTGTTTCTGTAACTCCAAACAATAATGTATGAGGAATTACGAGATTACATTATCAAGAGCTGCGGAGTTATAAAAAATATGCTAGAAATCGTTGAGTGTGTTAGACTGTCAATGGTTTGTGTGTTAGTTAACGTTTAACATTTTCAATAATTTCTATAAATAAGTATAAAAATAACGTGTTTCGATTTCATGACATTTCATTTTGCGGAATCAGATATTTAGAATTAAATGCGGGATGTGTTTTTGGACCAACGTTGATAGGAACTTTTTCATCCTTATGGTGAGCCCAACCCAATTCCTATTTTAAGGCCACCCTATATATAAATTTTAGCTCAAAAATTATTTAATTAAGAACAGAAGGGCTTCAAAATGTGTTACAATTGATTACTAGTTAGTTATCATTTCGTCAGTGAAAATTTATTTCAAAAGGCAGAAATAACTAAAATTTCTGTATATTTATGAAATAATTCATATTAGAACCCTAATCCTAACAATTGGGGCTCATCCTTGATAAACTGTAATAATAAACGTTGGTAGAAACTATAAATCGGGTATTCTGCAGTAAAACGCTAGCCCGGAGTAACATCATAGATGGAGACATTGTAGGCAATAGCAATTATCCTGATAAGCCCTCCTAAAGTGAGGGTAATGGTAGAAGTGGAGGGGTTACCGTAATGACAGGAATGGGCGAGGGCAGTCTGGTGATTGCAGCGCTAATTATAGGGTTGATGAGATTCAGGATGCTCTTATTATGTCTGCAAGCGTCGTTTAAAGCTCAGAGACGTATAAAGCTGAGGTAGAAAATAAAAACAAAATCATCAGTGCTTGAATTTTTGCAACCCCTCTAGTTAAAGGTAGAAAATACAAGAAAAACAACGCGTGTTTACGTTGATCTAAGCCGATAATTAATTAACTTTGTTCAATGAGAGAATTTCGCCGATGTTCTTGTGTTTAAAACGTTTGATTCAAGATAGTACTTTTAGAAATATTTCGGTTATTTGCGGCGGCCTTTGATGCGTTTAAAGGAATGTAAATGAAAAAGTTTGTAAGGTTTTCCTTCTGCCCAGGATGAAATAAAATTTCGTTTCTACCGTGCCTCGTTTTAGTACAACAGGGGAACATTACAGTTCTGACCAACTTCTTCATCTACTTGTAATTGACAATTTGACACAGAAATTGGCTAATTTGAAAAACATTGTGTTCATTTTGAGACTACTCTGAAACAATTACTAAAGGAAGATTTTTATCTAATTTCCTTTAGTTGGTATCACAAATGAAAACTGGAAATAATTTCAAAGAATCTGCTAATTTTGCAGGATAATAACGAAGCATTTTGGTTATTTCGGTTTATTTTTAAAATTGAAAATACTGCTTTCGGTAAACAAAAGTTTCTTCCCCAGCGCCCCTGTTTATTTGAGGAGTCTTTAGGAATTTTTCTTGGTGTTAATTGAGTTAAGGTCTTGCTGTGAAAATATCAGACAAGTTCTGAATTTTTACCTTACCTCTTTCCTTTTATTTGAAACTGTTTGCATAAGTTTACATAAAGGGTTTAACGTTTGTAAGTCCCCGAAATGTTTTGCAACAGATTAATTACCATTTTCCGTCTTTAATTTTAAATTGCAGAAATATCAACAATAAAGACTGACTGAAAACAAGAAGGAAAGCGCCTTGAATTAGTTACAAAAATCAATTACCCGATTTTTAAATGTTATTTAACTTTTAAACAAATGCAGATTTTCAGACAAAAACAAAACTTTAACAGAAATAACTCAAGCTTACAAGTTCTTTCGTTTTCAATTGATTGACCGTACCTAAGGAAAAAGTTAAATTTACTGAAGTCGACTGAAAACGCACTTCCTGTTCGTAAGGTTGCTAGAATTTAAAATCGTAAAAAACGGATATAGAAATAGAACTTTTAAGATATATTATGGAAGTGTTCGAGTTGGGTAAACTTCAAAAATCGAATAAAGCTCTTTAGCATTATTTCGGATAGTAATTTAAGTTTTTAAACTGTTTTGATTAGTTCGCGAAGTTCGGCCACGGAATTATGTATTAAGGTGCGTGTATTATGTACATTTTTGTCCAAGTTTATTATAAATGCAGAGAACATGCGCAAATCGATACAGCCCTGCTTTGTTATTTACTTCCTTTACTGCAGCAAACACGGAATATTTTGTGTGTTATATAAAATTCGTCAGGTTCTACAAAGACTCGCTCCTTCTATTAATACCGTTTAATTAAGTTTTAAAGTTACATATTAGTTTTACGCTTATGTTGTGCGGTATGGCTAAATAGATATTTATTTAAGCGTAACGCCCAAAACTCGTACAGTTTATGAAAATTACTTAAAAACAGGCAATTTCTTCGTTAATCATATGTACGTGTGCCACCTGGGGTTTCATGAATTATTTATGATTTTTTTTGAATATTCTACTTCGTCTTTATTAAAGATTTTACAGGGCGCAATTCTCAAGCTTTACTTAAAAACGTATAAACGTTGGGAATGTGCTTTCAAAATGAAAATCAAACTTAAATTACTCGTATATTAAACTTAATATTCGTTAAACGTAGATATTTGTAAACATTAAAAAAAATCTGCTTGGAATTTCAAGCATATCACGTATCTTAAAAATTTAAAAACTCGTATCAAGCCTTTACATTAATCTAACAATAGTTATTAAGGTACCAAGGGCATTATGAGCAAAATAAGCGCCCAAGATTGTTAGTTTACAACCCGAGGGCCTTTGGCCCGAGGGATGTAAAACAGTCGCGGGCGCTTAGCTCATAATGCCCGTGGTGCCTTCAACGTTTTATGTCCTACCAGTTTTCTTATCTAATTCACATTTATTTTGTAATTTAGAATTGTGACATTAACTGAGCTGTCATTAATTTTCACTGTGACAGTGGCGCATAATAAAGTTGTATCCATGGAAACAAATGGTTTTTACTGGTTTTTATTGGTCATAATACCTCATACCTCAAAATAGAGTCATTATTGTCAATTAATATACCGGTAGGACATAAAAGTAGTAATTTGACGACCGCTGATGATTTAAGAATCGTCAGTTTCTGTTATATAAATTAAGTAAGATATTCACGCTATGGTTAAACCATGGAATATCAGCTGGGAATGGCATAGAGTTGTCATTCAAAAAATATGCAAATTCTCCCTTAAAAAAAGCTGAATTACGGAGTTCCACAAGAATCTATTCTTAGTCCTTTATTAATTCTAGTATATGCTAATAAACCATGAAATCAACAAAACAAATGGATATGTTCCAATTACAAGCATCTTAATCTTTTGGTGTTTACTACTTCATATTGAATAGAAAAGAAAATTTCATCTAACATGGAATTACGGGCAATTTTTTACCAGTTTTGAGTTAGCTGATAAATTGTTTATTTTTTTATTCGACAATTTTTCTACGTATATTTCTTTTTTACACTTTCTATTACATACAACTTTTTTATGTTACACTCTCTGATTGGTTTAGAATACAATTTTATTATTGTCAAAATTTTTAGTATTGAAATACCACAGCAAGAAACAGAAGAAGACACTCAAGAACCATTAGAAAACCTTACTGAAAAACAAGTAAAAAATGCGATGAAGAAATTAAAAAATAGGAAAACTCCAAATGGAGATGGAATCTGCAATGAACAAATTAAATATGCTGGAGGACGTGTCGCCCAAGAATACACAAAGCTATACAACAAAATCCTTAAAGAAGGAAAAATCCCCGAGGAATGGAGGAAAAGCACCACCTTACCCATCTTCAAGAAAGGAGACAAGGCAGACCCTACGAATTATCGAGGAATCACACTCCTAAGCACATCTCTGAAACTACTTACCAGCATCATTGCCTCCGAAATAAGCTCTAAAATACCCATAAATGAAGAGCAGCAGGGTTTCAGGACAAATCGATCGACAACGGACGCACTGTTTATAATAAGACAGATCAGAGAGAAAGCTATTGAGTATGTACATTTGTACAATACCTCTGTATTCCTATGCTTCGTGGACGCGTTCGACCGCGTACAACGAAACGATGTTATCGACGCCTTATATAGGAAAAACACTCCTAGAGGATACCTGAAGCTAATAAAAGACCTAAACACAAGGAATACAACACAACTAAAAGTAAACGGAACACTAATAAAAGAGATAGCAACTACCTCCGGAATAAGGCAAGGAGACAGTCTCAGCCCTCTTTTATTGAACGTGTGGTAATGGACGAAATTATAAATGAAGCGAAAAAAGCGGGCTCAGGATACAGGCTAGGCCAACACAAAGTACAGATAGTGTGTTATGTAGACGACGCTGTACTCATATCGGAAGACGAAGATGACCTACAATGAATGCTACACGCATTCAAAATCCAATCAGAGAAATATAACATGGCGATTTCTACAAACAAGACAAAATCAATGACAATATCGAAGGATCCACTCCGATGTATACTGGCAGTAGACGACACCACCGTCGAACAAGTCATGCACTTTAACTACCTAGGCTGCAAAATAACAAGCTCTAGAAATCTCACAGAAGAGGTCAGACAACAAACTAACAGGGCAGCGGTCGTCTCAGGACACCTTAAACGAACTATATGGAAAAACAAACACCTTACCTTCGCCGTCGAAACAAGAGGAGAAACGTCTATATCAAAGAGGATATTACGAACTAATGAAATGAAAATACTGCGAACAATAACAGGGTACAGCTTACCAGGCAGGAAAAGAAATACGGAAATAAGAGAGAAATGTAACACGAAAGGACGAAAGACATAGTACGTTGAATAAGAAATCGCAGAAGAGAGTGGAACCAGCATGTTTCAACCCGAATGTCAGACAACCGACTAGCTAAGATAGCAAGAAACAACAAACCCCATGGCAGAAGACCTATCGAAAGACCACCGAAGAGATGGAAGGACAGCTGGGAATCCACCTCACAAGAACAACAAAACCAGTATTAAACAGGTGTTGCGCCTAATACAAGAGGAAGAAGAAGAAGAAGAAGAAGAAGAAGAAGAAGAAGAAGAAGAAGAAGAAGAAGAAGAAGAAGAAGAAGAAGAAGAAGAAGAAGAAGAAGAAGAAGAAGAAGAAGAAGAAGAAAGCATCTTACTCGGTAAGTTCGTGTTATAGAAACCAATACATTTTCTTGATAAGCGTCCTATTTTAAAGGTATGTTAATAAAGAACAAAAAGCAAAAATAGTTCCCTAATAAATTTTAGTTAAAACCGTGGCGTAATTTTGTTATTTATTTTCAGCTTTAGACTAATATTTTTATAAAAACAACTCGTTTCAGTATTTGTTCTGACAGTATCATTTTATACATAGTAATATATCATAATTACGTTATATTTTATCGTTTTCATTGTAATTTTCTATTAAAGTCTAACACGACCTCCTGCTGCTCTCTTATCGCAAGTACTTTAATCTTTACATACGTCATTTATAAAGTTAGTTGTTCACGCATGTATTTCAATTCCAGCATAAATTGTTGTTTATTTAAATATATACGATTATATTTCTGTTTCCATTTTCCGGTAAATTCTTAAAATTACCTTGTGGTTTCATCAGATTATTTCAGATATTATATATTGGTCTGTTTTTCATAATGCAGTCTAACATATTTTTATAACATTTAACCTTTGAAAACTTTCTTTCATTTCTCAGTCCTTGCTGGTTAGTGTTCTTCTTCTTCCTTCAGTAACAGATTTCAGTTGACTGTCACATATTCGTTGCATCTTGAATTGAAGTGCTACTAATACAAACTTACACGAAAAATTTAATGTTGAACGTTAATTGGTTTTCAGTTTAGCCTGCGAGGCCACCTGCTTTAAGTTAATATAAATAAAACGAAACCTTTTCCTACAGGTTGCTGGAGTCCAAGGATACTATACCTCGAGTACTAATACAAATAAGCCTTAACTAAAGTGCACGCTGACAATTCAGGACCTTTTAGGCAAATTCACATTCATCTTCTGAGGGTGATTGAGTGAACGATGATGTATTACGTGCGTTCTTGCCACAGGTTAGTTCTGATATGTCATAGTTGGCTTCATTTGTGATGAATATGATAATGATGAAGTTGTAAGAGCGATGAAGGCAGTTGGGGCAACTTTGTGTTATGTTTTTTTTAACAGTTTGTTTGATAGATGCTGAGGTTTAAAGTATTTTGAAGTGCTCGGATTTTTATGACTGCATAATGCTATAAGGTATAGGCTATTCCTCACATAACTGAGCCTTACACTTGCGTATAATTTTTCTTTGCATTTCCTGTGTATGTTCTTCTTCTGTCCCTTGTCTTTTGTAGGGCAATTTTGTTTAAATATTCATGAATGACTAAATTCGATTATTTTTTTAATTTTCCAATATCAGAAAATGAGTTTAAGATTTTTTATTCATATTCCACCAACTATCCAAAGGTTCTTAAGGAGCTTAAGCTGGTTTCATTAAGAACCTCACCAATGTTATTGGGGTAACAAAAAGTTTAAGTTGTTTGGTGTATAACAAAAATAATCCACTTGGGAGAGACATTTCTGATGTAAAATAAATTTATCAGGTAAGTTAAATTTCCATAGAAGACAAAGAACGAAACAAACGAGGTCTTGTATAGAAAGCGATTAGTTAACCGACAAAAAGTTACTTTGTAAGCATCGCTAGTGGTTGGCGTATGTAAATCCGTAGTCCTGACAAGCGATCGACTACAAAATGGATGAGATGGAGTGTTTTGTTAGTAGATATCCTGTTATCTTCCTTGAGGGGTCGATAACTGATATTCGTATCGCTGTAAGCGTGTTCATCAGAGAATGCGTGTCCTTAATAATCTTCCCGACTTTAAAAGGGGTACAAGCTTTAAAGTTACCCAGTAACGCCGACCTCTCGTAGAATCCGTAGTTTATTTTTAGAACGTGTGCGAACGTGAAGCTTCGGATAATATTGCAGGGTAGAAAGTGATGCTTTAAATAATTCTGTTAAAACGTTGCTACATAAAGCTTTTAAAAGCACAAAAAATCTTTTTTTCTCTTCAATTACGTCCTTTACCTGACACCTTCCTTTTTTCCACAGAATATTTAATTTGGGCATTAAAACATCACCCATACTACGCCACTTATTTATAAATAATTTTTTAAACTTTAATATTTGCCGTTTTTTAATAGCAAAAGGTTTCAATTTACAAAATACATTAAGTTTCACTTGGTCTCCAAAAGTCTTTTGGTTAAAGTACGCTCCCATGACTTCTGCGAATCCATTAAATTTAATTTTAGGAAAGTTGTTTTTCAGTTACGGTATTCATAAAATTTTTGATTAACCTTGCGTTTACTTTCGTTCCAAATGTTGCGAATTCCAAAGTGCCTAACGAGTGAGAGGTTCTCATATATCACTGTCATATTTGCAAACAACAATCCGCAGATATTTATGTTGAAATGCCCATATTTTTGGATAACCGTGTTTTACTATTTTATTTCATCCCCTTCAAGAGTAGTAACCTTTATTTTTGTAAATATTAGTTTTAATGGGAAAGCTGCCCTTTACCCTTAGCTTTTGGAATTAAATAACGATTTTTCCATTTTTATAAAAAGAACACAATTGCACTAAACCTCAAAAATGATAACTAATGCCCATAGTGTTCAATTTCAAATGTTTAATTCAGATATTTTTCAATAAAAATTTCGAAGTTTTTGTGTTAAAAGCTTTTTCTAAGTTTAAACCTACCTAAAATTTCTTAGGGCTTTTGCACTGAACTTAATTAAAATTGGTTTAAATTGAAAATAACATATATCATGGTGATAGCCAGGGAAACGATTTAAACTATTAAGTTTCAATTTAAAATAAGGCTTTAATGTTTAATAGAAACGTCTGAAACTGTTAATCAAAACATCAAATTGAACTTTTTTATTTTAAATTAAATTTTTGGTTATTTTTAGATGATATATTTTGATTTCTTTCGTTCATAAAATAGCGTTTAATTTCTGACAGGCACAATGATTGAAAGATAATAAACGTTTTAGAAATATTTGTATGCAGCCAATTAATTTTTTTTTGCAATACAATCAGCATTACAAATAAAATTTTGCTTTTAAATAAAAACGAAACTCAAACAACGATTACAGCAAATGCTTTTCCAATTTAGTTCATACAATTCCAGGGCATATTTGTAAATAATTTAATATATTTGAAACTACACTTGACTAATGATAATAGTCTCATGAATAAACTAAAACATATAAACTTGTTGTTTGCTCAAACACAGAGCTTTATTATTATTCCAGTTGTTTCAAAGAGATGCCTGCGTTAAAATATATTTACCTCAGCACAAATTCTGGAATTAAAACGAATTAAATATTTAATTACGCTGAATTTAGATGAATGTTTAAGTTTGCAAAATGTTTTTGGTTCTTTAATTAATAATAAACGGAAAAGTGAAGTGAGCTTACGTATAAGGAAGTATTGAAATCAGACTTTACTTCAACTCAGTTTTATATATTAACAGGGGAATAATTTGAGCTTTATTTAACGCGGAGAGCATCTGCATAAATAATAAATGTTTTGAAAGTTGAAAAGTTTCCAAATAAGGGAACCACGTCGTGTGGGCTGCTTCAAAATGACACAGGATTACGTAATATAAAGAGACACCGTTAAAAGTTCAATTCCCTATTGAAAGCTCTGCTGAAACTGGAATTAAATCGAAATTTAGGATGGCCGCGTACCCTGTGCTCTATTAAACAAGTTATTTTCATGTTTATCAAGCTGAAGGGACTTTTTCGGTGTACTCAGTTTGAAGGTATGTTGTTTATATGTACAAATTACAGCGAGTTTGTTTCTGCCTTTTTTAAATTTAGAAATTTTAAATTAAATTAGATGTTCCGAATTTAACTTAGTTTAAAATTCTGTTTAAGCACAGTCGAGTAGTTTAACTAAAACTGACAAGGTACGTCTTTAGCTTTTCGTGCTTTTAATTATAAGTAGAAATTCAAACAAAATAAGTGTATCAGATATGAATTGCAAACGCGCTATCATTGAAATGAATTTTGAAAAGGCCTAATGTTTAATTCATACACTAATGTATTTTCATTTGGAATGATGAGGTAAAATAACGGTACTAGAATAAATCTTCTTTATTTCCGCCAATATTTTACGTAATCCCTTGCGACTGCAGGCTGATCGTTGGTATGGCTCGAAACACGAAATCCGCCTTATCTATCACTACAACTTACAATTTTACGAAAACTATAAATATAAATACGTGCACCTACTAATGTATCCGCATTCTAAATAATTGCCCTGAGTTTCTGGAAATTACTTGCTTTGATGATCACCAACAAACTACACGAAGGACGGAAGGACCTTTAAACGAAAACAAGCTCGTATGACTCTTAATTTAAAGTTAATTAAAAATTTATTCATGGGATGGGCCAGTTTGGGTCCGCGTATAACTTTGTGAATCTTCAAATTTAGATATTCAAAACATTTTAGGAAAATTTAGTCGAACCACTCACATTTTTATAACCTAATTAAAGGAATGAGTCACACTTGGATCTTTACCGTCGAGTATAAAAATCTACATACGCTTTTATAAATATGCCGTATTTAAATTTAAAATTTTAAAACTTGCAAATAAAAGGGTAAAAATTTACCCCGTTTACTGAACTGCTGATGCTAATCAATTATTCAGCTAATTTTATAGGAATAAATTATGTTACCGCACGTATTTTGTAATCCCGCCCTAGTTTAAATACATCACGCTTAATTGATTTCGCCTTAGGTTCTTTGTTGAGTTCAATAATTAATATCGCAAGCCAGACATCATCATTACCACAAAATTAATTGTAAATCGATTAAAATTACCATCTAAATTATTATAACGAGGTAAATAAATAAAGCCGTAAAAACGCAACGAAAATGTTATTTTAAAATGAAAGCTTTCCCAAATTGCAAAGATTTTTCTTTGTAACAGTCCGCACAGCCATATACCTCGCAAATCTAGAATTCTTAGAATATTCAGGAGCTTATTTTAACCAAAGCAACCTCAAAATTACGTAATAATAACCTTTGGGCTGGGTTTTTACAGCCAGCGCTGAAATGAAATGATTTCAATTTCTGGAGACGGTGTATCCTAAAATTGTTTCCACTTTCCACCCTAACACATTTTTCTTGACTTTTTCCTGTTCTTCGTTTCACTTAGAAAAACTGAGCGTGCTTCCTTAAATGACTTATTTTCTGCAGTGATTTTTAAAATTTAATTCTAATATGTTAAATTACGCAAATAAAAATTTTGACAAAATTTGTGCGAATAGAAAATTCTCTTCAGATTAAAACCAAAATCCTTAGCTTAAAACGTATTAAAATCATTCCAAGAATATGAAATATTATATTCATTTCAAAAGGAAGGTTTAAATAACTCCAACATTAACGGATGTTTGGATTGAGAACGAGATATGAATTTACAACAACTTTTGCTTTTCGCGTAGAAACATCTCTGCAAGTACTACCATAAAATATTTATAAGCCATAATGCGGTTTCCTCCGCATTTACCACCGAAACACTCTGGAATAAATTTACTGATTTCCCTAAGAAAAACCAGCTGTTAAACTTTAGTTTAATTTTCAAATTAACACAATCGATGTATTTGTCTAAATATTTCTGTGTAGAAATAACCTCGGGCTTTTAACTTTTGCTTTGTAATGCTTCTTAATTATGGAAGTTAATATCGATTAAATTTATGAAACGCCATTTAATAAAAATATATTTAAAGGTGTTCTGTCACGCAACTAAACCGTAGTTAAAATATAAATATCGTTGGAACATGCATGAGATTAGCTAGAACATAAATATTGAAATAATACGTTAAAAAAATCTTAATTAAAATATTTATTAGTTAGGTAATTAACTTTACTTTGTTTCCATAAAACATACATCTATAATTGGCCAATTTAGAGGTTGGGTAGAAAAACGATTCGTTAACATTAAACAACAAATTTGGTTTTTAAGAAAGTAAATCTTTTACTAAAGTCGCTGAAGGTTGAAAATCTGTCTTCATTCAGCTGTTCATCTTTAGACTTTGGCTGTTGTTTAAACAATAATTATTTATGTGATGGATGTTAAGCTTGCCACGTCCGATTTACTCAAAAGAAATTTTAATATTTGAGAACAATAAACTGTTAGAGGTCGAAAAATAAAGTAAACATTCAAAAAATATAGAAAAAGTTTACATATATAGGAAAAATTATACAAATTGCGATTAGCCCTTTAATATTTATTACCCCAGTTGCAAAATTCCACAAAATAACAAAACCTGCTTGTATATTGGAGAAAAATTTTTGAATTTGGTATTAGTTTTAGATACGATTATTTGATTATTTTTTTAAATCAATTATTACACTTGAAATTATTAGTAGCAGTATTTGAAAGGAAAGATAGAATACATTTATCAGGAATTACTTGTAGTACACTCATCAATAAATAAATACACCATTGAATCAAGCTAACACATACGAAAAAAGGAAAATGTATAAACAAATTTGCGTAAATAAAATGTAGAGCTCGCGGCTTTCCGCGTTTTGACAAGGGCTGCTCATGAATAAAAATAAAGATAAATAAATATATAAAGTGATATATAAAGTATAAAAGAACTGCTAGAATGTCACTGAAAATAAAACGAAAGTAACGAGGATGAAGCAGGTATAAAAGAATAAACATGAAGTAAAATTTAAAAAAATAGGAAATAGAAATACTGGTGATTTCCAGCTTTTGAACGGTAGATATTTGTACCATTAGTAGGTTATCCTTATTTTTAAAATATCTACTTTATTAATCTAAACCTTTAAAAATGTTGTTTGGTCCAGTGATTTATTAAATCGTATGGTCAAAAAGTTTTTGGAGCGCGATTGCTGTGGATGTTACAGTTTATGGATTTTAAACATTTTATATTCTTTTTGAAGCCCTTTCAATTACAATCTACTCACTTTTAAAGGATGCCAAGTAAATGCCAATGACATAAAAATAATAAAGTACTTATATAATTTTAGAGATGACTCAATTTCTACAGCAACCGCGATCCAAAGACTTTTTGATCATACTATAGTAATTTAAGAGCCTGTATTTTAAAAATTGGAAGCGAAAAACCACTTTATAATCTCAAAGTAGAAAGTTTCGAATCACGACTTGATAGTGTCTTTACATTATTTTAGTGAAACTATTAGTCTACAGCAAAATTACAAAATATTTTAACATTTCAAACGTTGTTAATTTGAAGCTCAGCAATGTATTGTGCCTCGAAATTTCAAACTATGATAAAGCAAAACGGTTTTGGAAACCCATACAGTTTCTTATTAATAAGCCTAATTTTTTATATGACGCAGTAATAATGCCCAAGCCTCGTTCTTTGAGATCTAATTCTTAAAAGTTAATTTCGTAACTGGCCAATTATACAAGGTGATTCATAATGAGTGTAACAAATTTCGGCATTTTGTTGTGGAGCAAAAAATGTCATACAAACATACTAGGTCGTATTCCAATTAGTTACAGAATTACTACAGATCAAAGCAAAGCACAAAGCATATAATGTTAGCAACTTATAATGAATATTTAATTTAAAAACAAAAGAGAGTGTACAATTTATAACAAGTGCTCAAAATGTGCCCATTGAACGTGAATACAAGCACGACACTACGAATCATCGAATCATGAACACGAACTATGGCATCGTCATTGCGAATTTGATTGGCCGCATCAATTATCCTTTGGAGTAACTGTACACGAATATTGATTTCAACACTGTAAACTAGCTATGTTAGGTGACCCCAAAGGTAAAAATCTAAAGGATTTAGGTCAGGGGACCTCGTAGGCCAAGCGATGGGACCCCCACGACCAATCTATCTATAATCTGTTGGGAGAATGCATTGTTAGCCATTCGGTTACTTGTCTTCCATAGTGGGCCGGGAGGCCATCATGCTGGTAGCACATTTGTTGCCGAATGTGAAGTGGAGTATCTTCCAGCATCTCATAAAGTCTTCCATCTAGAAGGTAGTATATCATTTTGCATTTAAGCGATTATTAAGAACTTATATATCACGCAACCGATTGTTAAAAATGCCTGCCCACGTAGTAACACTAAAAGCGATGTTAAAATCTTAATTTTACTTTTTCAATGGTAACTAGATGTATTGATTTACACTTTTAAAACTTTGGTCTCTTATAGTTCTGTAACGAAGTGAAATAGGATCTATAGGACCTTCCCGAAGTTTGTTACACTTATTATGAATCACCCTGTATATTTTATTTAAATTCTAAAAAATCCGATTTATCAATTACTTGTTTATATAATTTAGAATCATCTACAAATAGTAATTTAAACATTTAGACGATTTAACAACATCACTGTTATATCATTAAGTAAGATTAGGAAGAGCAATGGGGCAAGGTCGGAGCCCTGAGGAACACCTGATGTTGCAATATAAGAGTAAAATATTAATTTCTATTACCTAAGTATCATGCAAAAAGGTTAATCAAATTAGCATGAAAACTTAAAGTTGCTAATTTGTACAGCAAGATGTTGCCGTCGACTTTATCAAAAGCTTTGGATAAATCAATATAAACTACATCAACTTGAGTTTTATCCTCAAAGGCATTCGAACCAAGCTGCGAAAAGTTGCAGATATCGTTTTCAGGAAAAACTGAAAAAAGTAGGGTTGTTACTCTAATTGAAGTAATTTGAAATCTAGGATGTTATTAAAAAAATATATAATTGTTTTTAAAACAAACAAGATAACGTTAACAAAAGCAAAAGTGTTAAGCTAAATAAGATGTTGAAAATGCCAACCTTCAACTTCAATGCACGCCGGCAAACGTTTGTTTTTGAAACCTTCAACATCTTATATCTGTAAAACGCAGCCGTTTAAGACATACGTTTATATGAGCTTTTGATCTTAAAATTAGACAGAGAATTTTGGCCATGTACTTAAGTTACACCTGTTATATCAAGGTGTTTGAAGATTTTATTTTATTTGCTATTTATTAAAGGCAAGTTTTATATTACTTTGTATTTGGATCAATTTTTCAAAAGAAAATCAACTTCTTTTTTATTTTTTTCTTTGTTTCCTACTTCAAGAAATTCTTTCAATTTTAGACTTTTTTTCAGTATAAATATTTAGATTTGATTTTTATAGGTCTTTCAAGAGAACAAGCTTTTAACCATTTATTGTCCTGTTTTTTGCTTTTTCCTTTCCATGTAAACCTATCGGAGGTTTGTTTAAGATTTAAAAAAGGTACCACTTTATCATATCTATGTTGCTTGTCTAATCACAATGTAATCAAAACTGAAAGCGGTTTTTTTGTTCGAGTCGGTATATCTTGATGCAGGAATGTCGCAAATGAAATTTAGAGCAAAACATTTAATTTAATTTCGTTTATCATTAAATTGCAATTTTGGGGTCGAGCTTGATTAATTGTCACGGGCATAACTGCAATCAACACAGTAATGCCAAGTACATCATCAAAAACAATTTGTCGCAGCAGGACGTCTCACTTGAAATAAATCACTTTTGTTCATACTTCCTGCTTTATTGTATATGGTATAATATAAGGGGTCGTAAAAACGTTGACATCCAAACAAATACATAATACATACATCAAAATGCTGTGACATTTCCAGAGCAACCGCAAAAACGCGCACGTCGTTCAAAGACGGAGCCGCCAGCGTAAAGGACGCCACCGGCGCCCTTATCAGTATTCTAGTCGAGTAAAGCGACTGCTTATATGCATCTTTTGATTGATTCCGGCACCGGGGGCAGTAGTTTAGGGCAGCGAGAGTCCTGGGGCCGGATGTTACGGATAGCTCTAGATCTCCGGTACCTGTTGGGAATCTTTATTAAAATGTCAAAAACGTCTGCATGAGTTAACTAACTGCTCTTGAAGTCGTCTACTTTGCTCGCCTTTTATAACTCGCGACGAAAAATTTCTTGCGACAGTTGGGTGTCTATCATATTTACATCACAGCTTTGTCGCTGTTTATGTTTACCATAAACAAACTTTGTATGGAAATGCCAGGAGAAATTCATATTTTATTTGGATTCTCCTACGCCGAAGGCTTATTTTATGTGTTAGCAAACGAAATGAAATATGAGTTTAAAATAAACACAACGATGGAGATGTAATAATACGATTTGTTCAGTCATAAAAGAGCAACATAATCGGCATAAACTCGAGCAACAATATCTTTGTTTTTCTTCTGGCCTGGCGAGATGTGGAAATATATGCAACAGTCATCGATTTCCTGCACTTTACTATTGGTTTATTGGAAATTCCCAACAGATTTTCCAAAGTAGGTACGTAAGGCATTTTAAGTCCCTTTCAAATTTATTGCCAGCTTGAGCTACTATTACACGTTTAAACGATAAGAACTGCTAGAAAACAGGTTGGATGTACTCTTTATAAACGCAATAAACGTTAGAAAATAAATTATCTTTTAAAGCTCTACAATTCTAGCAAAAAGTACTACACGAGTAAGATTTTAATAGTAAACTTAATGGCATTGCAGTGTTACTTCTGACATTAAGTTTGTACTTAATTTACTTTTTCAATTTATCTAGGATAATCTACATTAAAAGCGGTCGGTTGGGTTTATTCTAGGTTAGTGGCGTCTTATAAATTTCAAGAGGCTATGGCAAAGGGCGACTATAATTTACTTCAGAAAGCCTAAAGCCAATATATCAAAAATAAAATAAATCCCTCCTGATAACAGCCGGCTTTTTACAACAAACAGATTTTTGTTATCTCGACGATTTAGGTTTTAAAATATAAGCTTCTAGATCAATATGTTTGAGTGTTCTGCATCAAAATAATAATAATAATATAATAATAATAAAAATGAAAATTTTTATCCAACTTTGACAATTAACACATTAAAAAACGGCTGGTTGCTTGTAACAGATATCGTCGCAATCAGCTTGACTGGATAATAAATAATAATTCGGAAAAAAAATAAAGCATTTTCAGACGACAATTACAAACCTAGTCGTTCCTTAAATATATATCCTTATGAAGATGTATTTTTTTCGACTACTGCTAAAACTTTCAATATTTAATTTCAATGTAGGACGATCTTGCTCCTTTATCATTAATAGTTCTCTATAATTAAATAAGTACTTACATAAAACTTACTTTACTTTAATTTAAATATTGCATCTATTTTAGGTATGTTTGTAATCATAATCGTTCAAAAAAAAATGTAAAGTCAGTCAGAATACTATAAAATCACATTTAAAGGGCAGCGTTTCAATAAATGAGCTGCAAAATATGCAGCTCAATGCCAATGTTAGCTTTAAATTTGCAACTTCGACCCCCATCGTATAGCAGCGATGTCTACCGAACAAGGAGATTCTCGCGTCGTTTTCGTTCACAGTTCCAAATTAATACGACAGCTGTTTTGTGAACGCTGCACATGCACCTTATTATACTAAATATTATTCATTTGGATAACGGACTCATCAATTTCTATGCGTAAAGTAGTATTATAACAAGGCATCGGAGAGACTGTAAATGTATTATTTTATATTATTAATAATAATATAATAATAATTACTGCGGTTATGAAGTGTACTTGAAAACACGTTGTGCGCCTGAGAAGAATTGGGTATCTTTTTCTAATATTTACCTGTCTTGTTTCCCCATCTGCGCATCCATCGGCAAACTTATATTTGGAGACCTGTACTTGGCTTTTATTAAACGTTAAGAAATTTCTAGAAAAAAATTTGTGAAACATAAATTAGCATTTTAATAATGAACTTCATGCACAACTGACAATTTAACTGACATGAGTTTTCTTTTAAGAATGAGGAATAAAATCGAAATAAGTTTGAAGAACACACTAAAATTATTTTTTTAAGAATCTAGATTGCGTAGTATCTTTGAGAGTTGGATGCAAATCGAAATATGACTGTATATGCAGTATATGCCTAAAAAATAAAAAAAATATCTTACAGAAAATATTTTAAACTAACTACACGCGAGTTCGCACTTGTTTGTGTTTTATTTTTTGAGACAAGAAAAATCTTTTGATGACGTAACATCTTAAGATAATTAAAATTTTTCTTCTATTTTAAATATTTTAACCTGATCTGATCAGTTTGAATATATTTCTTTGATTCTAACTTTCTAAATTTCCTTAAAAGCCTTTCTTGAGCCGAATTTTGAATAAATACACTTCCTATCAAATTTTAGACATTCTTCTTAAGTATTGAGCTGTGGATTTTGCGCCTATTCATGAAAACTACTTATCTTAAATGTTTTGATTTAAGTGGCTGACTTGTTGATAAAAATTATAATAATGTTTCAAAAATTGGTTTACCGAAAATGTGCGAATAAAGTCCAGATGTTTACGAGGGGTCGTTTTTATATTCCCGGAATAAATGCTTTGTAATTTGGTTGGAATTTTTCTATTTAACTTTTTAAAATCATCTATACTTTGAAACAATTTATAAAACAATTGTCAAATTTATAGCTTAGTAGTTATCTTCTGGTGTCAAGCTAAGAGGTCAAAATGAATAAAGTTGAGTATCGCTCGGTTATAAAATTCCAAACCGGGAAAAAGTCCTCAAATAATAGTTGAAGAAATGAGAGCCGTGTATGGTGACATGTGTCCTTCCAAATCAACCATTTATGAATGGTCCAAATTGTTTAGATGTGGTCGAGAATCATTAGAAGACGATCCAAGATCAGGTGAAACGATTACTGCAGAAGTTGTGGATAAAGTTAAATGTTTAGTGTTAGAAGACGCCAGACAAAAGAAGATGCAGTTAGCAGCATTAACTGGTGTAACAGAAACCACTATTTTTAGGATTTTGCATGAATATTTGGGCATGTCAAAAGTAAGTGCAAGATGTGTTCTCCGAATGCTTTCTCCCTTTCAAATGCAGCACAGAATTCAAGCCTGTAGTCAGTTTTTGAGTTTGCGTGAAGAAGATCCCGACTCTATAATTATTAAAAGAATTGTTACGGGAGATGAGACTTGGATCAATTATTAGTACCCAGAGTCTAAACAAGAGTCAATGCAGTGGTATGTTAAGGGTTCCATTCCTCCTAAAAAGTTTAAGGTCGCTGCATCGGCAGGAAAGATAATGGTCACAATTTTTTAGGATTGTGAGGGCTTATTATTAATAGATTACCTAAAAAGGGCCAAACAATAAACGGGGAATACTATTCGGGCGTATAACAACGTTTAAGGGATTCAATTAAACAAAATAGAAGGGGAAAGCTGAGCAAGGGGATACTGCTGTTGCACGACAATGCGATTGTTCATTAGGCAAAAACAGTCAACAGCGGCTTTGAAGAACTGGGCCATCTGCCCTATAATCCCGATTTGGCTCCCTCGGACTACTTTCTATTCCCAAATTTGAAAAGAGACATCCGAGGAAGAAAATTTGCCTATAATAATGAACTCATAGCAGCAGTTTAGAGTCATTTTAAGACAAAAACAAAAGAATATTTTTATTACAGTTTGCAGTTGATATTGAAACGTTCGAATACCTGCATTGTTAAGGGAGGGGGTTATATTGAAAAATAAATTTTTCTTAGTTCTGTAATTGTTAAAAAAAACACATGTTTGTTGGTTATCATGACAGTAAAAGGAAGTAAGTGCAGTAATCTACAACGTTTAGCATGTTTCGTCATTACAGAAGTAAAGTCTACAACTCCAACAGCGGCGTTGGAAGCTCTGCTAGCCCTGCACCCTCTTCACCTTGTGATAAAGGCTGAAGCGAGACTAGGGGAATCCCGGCTGAAAACGAATGGATTAGGGGGATACAAAAGTATTATCGGTAGCCACACCGAAATCTCGGAAAACTAGGATGTAGTCAGATAAAATCATTCCGACCTTTGACTTCAAAAAACCATTTAGGTTGATCATACCGAAACGGAAAGACCGGAGCAAGGGAAATATACATACATATTACATACACAAATAGCGTTCTCAGTTGTAGGTCTTGGCCTAGAACTGAAAATGGAACCGGAATAGGCATTGTTGAAGCTGAAATAGAGTTCAGAGTTAGCTTGAACCTGGGCAGCCTAGCCACCGTGTTCCAATCTGAAATAATAGCGATACTCACGTGTTCTGAGTACTATGACAATCTCATACAACTGGCTCAAGACAAGAGGTTACACCTGATGTGTCTGACATGATATTGCGGAGTACATGGCAATGAACAAGCTGACAAATTGACAACATCTAGAAGCACTATAAACTCTTTGGGACCAGAGCCAACCTGGGGAATAGCATATGCTGTTGCCAGGGAGCAAACCAGAGAATGGATAAGAACAACACATCGTGAGTACTGAGATAATTGTCCGGGTATGAGGCATTCAAAAAGTGTCGGCCTGGGTTCATCCAGAAAGCCGGAAAAAATGTTTACAAACCTCGAGTGATCCTGGCAGACATCCAGGCAGGACAATGCCATTTGAAGAAACATTTGAGTGTAATAAAATTAGCAGAAGATGTACTCAGCAGGATTTGCAAAAACGATGAAGAGGCGCCTCTACATTGGCTCTGCTACTGCGATGGACTAAGCAATCGTAGGATAAAATTCTTTGCGGAAAGCCCCTCTAGATACGATCTTGGGTTTCTTTAAAAAAACCAAGCTTACTTATGTGAGGCAAATACATTAGGGAGCAAAGTAGGCCACTTAGGCCGCTGTATAAGGGATACTTAGCACCTACTCCAAGGTAGAAAAAGTGCAGTAATTGATTTGGTGATAGTTAATATCGAATTATTATACCAAAATTTATTTAAATAAGTTGAGGAAACAATTTACTCTATCTTGAAACAAAAACAGCTTATTTCTCAAACCCGAACCAGAGCTTTTAAAATATACATGGTTAAGGACTCCAATCCAGGTCAGAATTTAAGAACTAACGAGACGTGCTTGTATACAGATGTGTTAACACAAAAACACCTAGTGAATTTGTGTACGGTGCGCAGAATATAGGTGGTGCATTGGTGTAAGATGCATTTTGGATGATTATTCACATAAAGATGAAAAGCTAGTTGATCTTGAATTTAATAGATGTGATTGTACGAGGGCGTATTTTTATGTTACCTGCCTAGCCATGAAATTATAACACGTATCACATTAACAACGCTTTATTTTTCCACGAGACTCCCTTCAACATTTATACACTTTTTCCGTCTTTGAATTGTCCCATACCCTCCGAAAAAAATTCCATCGGCAACTCTGCAGAATATTGTTCAACAGCTTCTCTGAGTGCTTCAGCGGATGCAAAATGCTTTCCTCTGAGATGGTTTTTTAAATTTTTGAATAGAACGAAGTCTGACGGAGCTAGGTCAGAGCTATAAGGTGGATGCCTTAACTCTATGAATCCACAATCATTGACGATCTGCTTTATGAACTCTATGACACTGCGATGTTCCACCTTAATTTCAATCATTTTACCAAGAAGCAAACTTTCCCAAATCTCTATAAACCGCACATATTAAACACAACTTAGCACATGTACCTACTTCTACTATAACTTCACAGCTATTTATTAATAATTGGTTTGACATGGTCACTTTTTTGTTTCATGCGATCGGTATGAATAGTTTGTTAACTTGTTGATGTATTTGTTGTTGTTGTTGTTGTTAGCAAGCGGTGAAGCTTGTTCTTATTATTGGTATTATTGTTGTTGATGTTGGCAAGCTTGTTGGGCACGTGTGAACATAATTATAAGGCGTGTTGTTTTTTATTATAGCATGAGGCTCTGGACCCATTTAGCCGGTTATATGTCTGGGAACTCGGTACTTCGACGTGGTTACCAAGGGCTCTTGATCTGACTGCAATTATTACGCAGTACAGTGACTCCCGGTTGTGCACCCGGGGTGGTCAGGTAGGTTCACCTCCACATCTTTATTCCGTTGGCTTCCTAGACCCTATGGGTCATCTAGGATGGATGAATTTTCCAATTGGTTGACAAACAAAACTGAATTCTATAGCAACTTTTTATTTTCTGTGGAAAATGCGTTTTACTTCAGGTTATTATTTTTATAAACGTGCAACTGTAACAAAACTGCAATATTATGACATTCAGAATGAATTTATTATTCCCAAAGTATTTGTTTTTCTTTTTTATTTCTATACATAATTATACCTACTGAAGATTTATGTCCTGGCTAGTTAGTAATAATAAATAATAAAATACGTGACAATTATAACACACAATGCGTAAATCATAGATAACAACTAACACGGTGTCATGCCTATTTACAAATTAACGTATTAAAATTTTCGTAACACGTAATCAAAGAGACCGGCCAGATAAAAGTCACTTTAATGCATATTAAGGTGTGTTATGTATTAATTAAATTATAAAATTTACATATTCCACACAATTCCTGGTTACCTCGAAACACGGAGCTTCAAAGGCTTTTATATCCAGGCATACGGGGTTAACTCGTGTCCCATTTAAATGCATGTATGCATTTAGAGAAGAAAATTGTTTTCCAACTTAATCCCATATTTATGCTATGCACTCGGCCCGGCTATCTCTACATCACCATTGTAACTTTGTAAACTTTATTGTAATTTGTAATACCGTAGAGATGAAAATAAAGATTTCGCTTGTGGATAAGCACTTTAAAGTTGAAGTAACGTTATGGACTTTAAATTAAGGCTTTTAAGTTAAAAAAAAGTGACAAGTAAAGTTTGGGGTTTTCATTTTGTGGTTCCGTAAACGTTCTTCGCTGATTGATTTGTTTTGGGTCACAAACGAGGGCGTGAAGGGATTTAAAGGAGATCGATCTGTAACTGCGGTAGGCTTAGGATTAAATATTTTTTTTTTTGGTGGGTGATGATAAAAGCTCAGCGTGACAAAAAATGAAGTATCAATGTATTTTTCTCTCTTACAAAATATTTCCGTTATTTTAGCCCTTTACGCTAGTTTAATTCCTTTCAAATTTTGATTAAATCAGTTAGATAGTGCAAATATACTTTTTCTGTGAAAGGACATTATAGTCAAAATAATAATTTTTGAAGAACAGTGTTTAGCAGTCGATTATTATTGCGGTGATTTTTAATTTCTCATGTTCGAGTATTTTGAAAATTTACATGAAAATTAAACCTGACAACCCGAATAAATTAACTTACAATACGGTAGAAAAAGTCATACATCCGCGGACATGAATATTAATTTTAAAAATAACAAGAGTTAGCAGTGCTTCCCAAGCTCTTATTGAACGTTTAATTAACAATTTTACATAAAACCATGTACTTTTTGCAACTGAATTCGGTTTTCTTTATAAATTTCGCTTCTGTAAACTTTTTAATGATAACAACCCGTTTTTAGTTTTTGCTCGTTACATAATATGTTTAAAAATGGAACCAAAAAGTTATCGAGATGAATTTTTAAAATATTTTAAAAACCTAATTGTCTATGTTTTGATGTTCTTATTTAAATTTTATTGTTTGCTAACTTATATTATTTTTTTAGTGTTCTGTATTGTTATAATTACTTTAAAAAAATTTCTCTGAGATCATTATCATTATTATTACTATTGCCGAACTTATTGGGATAAACATAAACTTTAACTTTTTAACTGAAATTAGCAGTAATAAAGGGAGATATGGCAGCTTTAATAACCGTGATTTCAGTTTCCTCTTCGTTGATTTATGTTTACAGAGCCATAATGGTTTCTGTAACTGTAAACAAACACAAAACTTTATGTTCGTCACTTTATTACAATACAAATTACAGCAACCGTCATGACCTAGTAATAAAAGGGGCAAAATCGAGTGGTGGTTAGGGGTTCTCGGTTTATACGAAGTCTCTCACCGATGGCTATTGTCTTGAACCACAATACCTAAAATACTGTGTAGTAACTTCCCATCAATTAAGTCCCAACGGCGACGGCCGAATTTAATACCCTCATTTTATATCCAATGAATGGGGTTAGCAGTGGTGTAGCTGCCCTCTAGAAAACCTTAAATGAATGCTGAATTTAAAATGCCTACTGTACTACATATAAATCTTGCGTGGTGTAAATTAAACTGTTAAATGTGTAATGGGGCTGATTTAAAATCTAGAATGTTCATTGAATGTGTCCGTGTTTTCATCACGCAACCACGTAGAAAATAATAACACATTATGTTTCTAGGTCTGCTGTATAATTTCTAACCTGCTCATTGGATTGAACACTAACGTGTAATTTTTCATACAATACTAGGGAAAACAAATTTTCACGTCATATGTATTTTCTAATAATTATAATGTTTGTATCAGGTAAATCCCAGGCTTATATTAAAATATAACAGAGGGATATGCGTAACCATAGACCGAGACTACAAATTTAGCATGGCAGCTACATTTTTTGCTCTTCTTTATTAAGCAGTGTTAAACACTTACATATCATAAGTCATGGAGGCCTTGCCGCAGAACAAAGGCATATCTATCTTTTCCAAAACAATGGTCAAAACGGATTCATAAATGCTCTGCAAAATGGCGGAAAGAAAAAATAGACTTCCATTTAAAGAGTATAATGTTACAAAACACAGCTTCAAGAAAGTATAAAGTGCAGGCAGCAACAGTGTCGACAAGGAAAGTGTGGATAAAATGTTTATAGCAACACTTTATCCACCCTTCACGTTAAAATGTTGCTTTGATAATTAGATTTGGTACATTAACATGCCACTTTATGTGTAAGAATTGGAAAAACAATTTACTCTCAGAAGTGTGATATTTCCACAATTTCGAAGTCGTAAGTGAGGTCAGTTTATATGTTTTATATATTATATATGGCATTATCATTTCCAATGTATCCGATGGTTGCTAGGATTGCGAAATCTGTGAATTTTTCCATAGTGAATTTGATATCGGGGTGCTGATTATTGAGATTTTTTTAAGAGGAAGCAAGTTTATGTCTTCCATGGGGCCAGATAATAAAAGTGTTATCTAAATAACGGGGGTTTTATATCAAAGGATTTCAGGGCTATTGTCTCAAAAGATTCCATAAAGATGTTTGCAACCACCGGAGAAAGAGGAGAACCCATAGTAGCGCCCATCACTTACTTGCTTATAATTTAAAAAATTGGCTGTTAAAAATGAAATATGTGGAGGAAAGATACTTTTCAGTGAGAATGGTTAAACTTGCAATTTACCGTCTTGAACTAGCAACTGTTCGATGATAGCTACTGAGTCAGGGATGGGGACCTTGGTAAAGAAGAAATTTTGTTAGAATTTTAAAAGATAGCAGGTAATAAATTATGGTGGACATAAATATAAGGTTAAATTAATGGTGCAAATGGCTAAATAGGTTAGATTGCGTTCTAAGGGTCGTGCAAGCTATATGACTTCTCTTCACCTAGACCTTAACAGAACTAGAGAAATTGAAGAGTTTTCTAGGAACCAGGTTATGAATGTCCTCTGGTTTTGCAGCCACAGGGAATTTGCTCTTCAGTTCCTGTTTTTCTGAGAGAGTGACCCTGCTCTCAGCTTTTCCTATTTTATTGAGATGACACCTCAATGGGCAGTGGGGCAGTGCAAACTTAGACATCCTGTTAAGGTTCTCAGTTCTTGTTTAATGATATTTAGAAAGTTCATTGCACACACCCATGAGTAAGCTATGCATTTTTTGCATGTTCTTGTTCTAGAGACTGTTTCCAGTATCGGTTTTTCTTTTCTCTCTCATGTTTTATGTCGAGATATTAAATAATACGATACCCACGCTGCGCATAATGGTTGTGAGGCAAAATATGAGCTATAGCTTCAGCGGGCAAGGATTAGAAATTACGATAAAGTAGGATATTAAACATAATTATAACTTTAGAAACCACATAATGATACAGATAAGGTTTTTCAATTACGTGAGAGTTGACATCAAGCTGTGAAGTATGGCGAAAAAGTTGAAGTTACACATTACAGTATAGGGACTGGAATATAAAATATGCTTAACATAAACGCCAAGTGCAAATTAATAGCAAAGATCAAAGTTTTTGGAATAAAAGGTTTAAAAAGGCCACGCAGTATGGTAAACTTGTAAGGAAGAATTGTGGTAGATCTGATGGATCTGTAAAGTGTAGCGGGTACCAGACAATAATTGTGTTGGAACCACAGGGATCACGAAATATCGCGAAGCTGCTAGTTTATGAAATACAACGGAAACTTCAAGTACTGTGTAATAGTAAAAATACAGAAGTTTGAATTTTCGCGGGTCATGAAACAGTAATGGTACAAGAGCAAGGATTATAAAAAACATAATAGTTAAGAAATAGCTGTAGCTATGACATTTAGTACAAGTTGAGTTTACAGATCACGTGAGGAAGCTGGGATGTGAAATGTAACAATAATTCCAAACGCCAGAATATTATAGCACAACAGTTAAATGGTGATGAGGTTCCTGGAACGGACGAATGGATGGTAGTTACGAATTCAATTATAGTGAAGATGCCGTTCTATCAAATATCAATAATTTCAGACCCAATGTAATAATTACGGTGGTGCTGTGGGACGTGAATCACAAGTGTAGATTGAAACTTTTCGGAATCATCTGTAAGGGTTTGATTTTTCCTAATATTTTTGTTCCATTGTACTGTCAATACTCTTTCATAAGAATCGACAAAAACAGTTAACAAAGAATCTGGTTGTGACAAGCATTTAACTCAAACCTTGGGTGCTCCATTTGCTCAACGCACAGCAAAAACGCATTCGAGCTCCAACCTCAGTCTAGTGTTTGGAATTATTCAAAAGGAATCCAATGATTTTAAAGTAATGATTCTGGAAAAAGGTTTGACTAAGTACGCTGAGCTTCTGGAGATTATGTAAAAAATACTTGAGTCACAATCATTTTGTTGTAATTGACATTCTGGAAACTTTTCAATCTATTCTCATATAACGAAATTTAGATATAGTTCTTCATCTTCTTAGAGTGGCGTGTCCGTACAGGGCGTTGCTGTCTTCTCTCCGTATACCTGTGATGTACGTGTAAAGTGGCCTACAGACATACGGGACGGATGTGCTTGCACTTCTAATTCAGAGAAGACTTACTAGGCAGAATACCTCGGTGGTTTGCCATTGCCTTCCGAGAGAAGCGGTCGAGTGTTTTCGGTGTATGTGTGGCCCTCAGTGGTCAGACGCACACTGAATCAACTGAGCTACGACTGCGACACTAAGAGACATTAAGTAGTGGTAAAGTCATAGAGTTTTCAAGTATGATAGAGATCCACAGTTATTAATCAGGACAAGTACCACACGAGTTATGACAGAAGACACCTGGTAATGATTAGGAAGCACGGTTTCGGATTACCAGAAAGACTACTAAAAGCGAATTTTGGTAGAGTTGTTTGACGTGAAATATAGCGAAAATTGTAAACCTCTCGTAGTGATAACACTGCAATGTTTTACAAATTGAAGGAAATACAAAGGTTTAATGATGGTGTTGATGCAGAAGAACAATTTGTGGTGGTACTGCCGGGCTTATGGTGGGGATGCTGGCATAACGCACCATGAAGAGACTGTCGGGACTGGAACGTACACTGAAACTTCTCCATAGCAAATTACTGTACCACCCAATTTTTTTTACAAAGATGGTTCTTCTATAGATAGAAGTGTCTGTTAATAGATATTTTACTATAGGAAGAACTTCAAACACTACCACTGGCAAAGGAAAGAAGTGATACATGATGAAACTGCTAAATTGTGAATTATGGTGAAGATGATCTGGAGATGGTGTCAGAATATCCCTGAAAGGTCAACTTTGAATTAAACCCAAGCTCTTAGGTTCTAGATTATCGTAGAGATGCCAAGGTAAATGTTATGTGACAAAGTGTGGGGCAGATTTCGTTTTTATTCTTTGGTATTTATCGAAAATTTTATTCATATACATATAATGTGTTGCAGAAATTACCATTTAAAATAAAAAGAATTACTTTTTAAATAAAAAAACTACTGTTTAAATATCCTATATAATATTCTACTGATATGTTTTTAAAGATATTGTATCCTACAGTTTATTAATTGTTTATGGTTAAATCACTTCACGAAAAGGGTTTTTAATAAAATCTAAGAATTGCATTACCTACATTATAAAATTTCTCTTTAGCTCCATTTAAATTCTGGATGCGGTCGTCTACTTGACTTTACGACGAAAAAGATTTTTAAAGTTCAAATTTTATCAATTTGCCAGAAGTTATTGGGGGAAAATAACTGGCAGCTGACAGAAAGCCTATATTTCCTTACTAAAATTCCAATCAGGTTTAGGATAGAGCCGATGTACCGATAGTGCAGTTTTATCTATAAAGGATGACACCCCGAAGGCAATAAAGTTCTTTTATGATTTTATTAGACTGCTGCAATGGCCTTTAAGAAATAAATCATAATGTACTTCTTGTTATTTATTACCTTCGTAGCAACATAAATCAATTACTTTAGATTTTTAAATTGTTATGGGAATTTCGTTGTAGCTACGGAAATTAACGTGTATGTGAAATCTAAATACTTCGGATTTAACTATTCTGATTATATAGAGCCCTTTAAATAAATTAGGTTTCGGATTATAACGAATCAGTTATAATTGCGTTATGTACGTAGCGTTCTATCCAATTATCAATTACCGTTTAGCTGAAAATATAATTGAAGTATTAGCCTCACAATTGATTGTTTAATATGCATATCGTGCGTCAGTTTACAGCGTAGTTTCCCAGAACGTTCGAGCTAGGCTAATGTTAAAATCATAACCGCACTGTCAGTACGGTTATCATTATCGTAATTATGGTGCTGTTGACAGAAACCGTATAATATGTCTAGCTTAATCTAGCTGTTGGAAATAGCGTTGGTGATGTCATAGGATTATCTAATTTCCCGCGATGCGTCTACAAAAATCAAATCACTGTCTAGGTCTGTCAAGGGCCTGCTACACGTATCTTTCCTCATATTAACACATCGATATGTCGAAATTTACAGTCAGCACCTTTACCGCATGTCAGTTTAAAATTTTCGAGTATTTTACATGTCTCTGAAGGAAACACTAGTAATGAGCTGTTAACTCATGATGTTAAAATATGGAACTAGTGCAGCTTCGTAATATCAGGTCTCAGGAGGTTTTTAGTGTGATTCAAGGTTCGTTAGTGTAGCCACTCTATATTTACTATTCGCGTATCTATGAATCTATGTTAAGTGACAATGTCGTTCATTACTTGTATTCTATTAATTAGGTTTCCTCTGAGTTATACAGTTCAGTTCCCTTGTTATAAAATTTCCCCAAAATAAAAATGTTGACTTGTTTATTAGCTTGTGTTTGCTTAAATTTGTTTTTTAATTACACATAAAAAACTCGTGATTAACATTGAATAAAATACCGAACATAAACAAGAAGACAACTTTTTATACTGCTACATATGTTGATATGCTATGCCACACATTCATATGTATATTGGAAAGGCTTTTCATTAAGCCTGTTATTGTTTTATTACCAATGTTAAACCTACCCAGGTTTATATTCGATACAAAAGTATAATAAATGCTAAATACATATCGTTCAGGATATTTGGAAAAATAAAGTGTGTAATTACGAAATCTGCTTTTGATTGTTATATACACTATACACAGTTGTAAATATTTCAAAGAGGCTTTAGTATTTTAAAGAATGAAAGAAATATGTTAGTTTTCAATCGATACGTATTTTTATATATCGATTTACTGTCATAAAACGTGACTGGTAGTTACAGCAAGAGCTTTTCGCGACCAGAACTGTTAAAGCCACACTCTTCACACTTTTATATTGATTGGTCACCTATTTTGTGGCCGTCAAGCTTTGTACGTCCACGAGCTACAAACAAGATTTTAAATGCACTGCCAATAAATGTACTTTTAAAACCAGACAGGACTTTTTTGTTTTATTTACGTTATTTAAAATTTCCAAGCTCTTGCGACGTAAAGTAATTAAACTTGTAACGTTAACAAAAAGTATACCGTTTGAAAAGCTGGAACGTTTATTAAATTCTTTGTTTTAAGTTTGAAATGGTGACAGTTAATGAAATTAATGTAAAAAGATTTTGTACTGTGAATTACATTTTATGTTTATCATAAGAAGAAACAAGGTGTTTCGTAGAAATCTAAAACATTTTCTTGCGTCTGCAAGAATTGGTTTTCCAAATGCTTGGATTTTGAATTGCTTTGTTTTTAATTTTTTTTATTTTGTAAAGGTCCATATTTCGTTGAGTTACATGCTTCGATTTTATTATTAAAAAAATTTATAGTTATAAAGTCAGCAGTTTCTTTATTAGTAAAGAGCATTTTCACAAGACTGAGTTTACTTTTCCTTTGAAAATACTTCAAACATAGAGTTATATTACTGAATTGGATTAAAATAAAAGATCAGATTGCACCATTAAATAATTTGCACTTATGAAGCGAGCAGTTTGAGAAATGTTTTGTTAATGGGAGAGCATATTTTCAAAAAACTGAATTTAGTTTTTCTTTGGAAATTCTCTAAATTTGGAGTTACATTATTGAGTTGGATTAGAATAGAAGGTTCGATTGCAACATTAAATAATTTGAAGTTACAAAGTCTGCCGTTTGGGAAAAGTTTCATTATTAGGGAAGTTTTTTTCACAAGACTTGGGTTCATATTTCCTTTGAAAATCATATAAACGTTGAGTTACATTACTGAGTTGGGTTAGAATAAAATGTTCGACTGCATCATTAAATCATTTACAGTTATAAAGCGAGCAGTTTGAGAAAAGTTTCGTTGAAGGAAAAGTATATTTTCAAAACTGAGTTTATTTGTTCTTTAAAGATGCTCTAAACGTGGAGTTACATTAGTTGGGTTAGGATAGAAGGTTCGATTGCATCATTAAATAATTTGCAGTTATAAAGTAGGTTGTTTCGCTATTCGTAGCAAACATTGTAAATAAATTTTATTTTACTTATTTTCAACAAAATCAACACAATTTTCCTCAATGAAACAAAAATGAATTATCAAGCGCATAACAAGCGCAAAATGGACAGTTTAATACCGCCCGCTAATGAGGTTCAAAAACGGTATGCATGGAACACTCAAGAGTAGAAGACTGGCACTTGATACCGCCATTTTGTTTTTAATTAGATCAATCAATTTAATCGATTGCGCAATCAAGGTCGAATTAATGGGATTAGCGGTTTAATTAGATCAATTCGCGGTTTATTTAGGGCAATTTAGATCAATCCGCGGTTTATTTAGGTCGATTTAATTGGATTAGCGGTTTAATTAGATCAATCCGCGGATTATTTAGGTCAATTTAATGAGATTACGTCATAATTAGATCAATCCGCGGTTTAATTAGATCAATCCGCGGTTTAATTAGGTCAATCAAAAAGTTTAATTAAATTCTCGATTAAAAGCGGCGGCCATCTTGGAATTAATAGCTCGATCAATCAGATTTAATTAGGTCGATTAAATTCTCGATTAAAATCGGCGGCCATCTTGGAATTAATAGCTCAAGCAGTTTAATCAATCATTATAACTAGTTCAATCAGGTTACCGGATTAATTAGATTATTCCGCGTTTTATTCAAATCGAGGGTCCAGCTGTGACATCACGGAAAAACACATGAGTCATCAAAACGTCAATCACCCACTCGGGTGTAAACAACAATAAAAGTAACTTATTTCAAATCCCCGGAATACAGGAAATGACTAATGTGACAGTCATTGTGTGACTGTCGCAATCAATAACCATTGTTCAAAGGATCTTTCTAGATTATTCTACAAGCTGCGTCATGAAAAGGTATGTTTCGACTTGTATGTGAGACATCTCCCCTTCCATCCTACACTACGGTATAAATAAGCGAACAGATTCCCACTCGGCCATTCAGAGTTCCTATCTGTGCTTTCTACCTAGTGACCTATTGAGTAAGTTATGAATAACCAGCAAGAAAATTCAACCGTTGAGGCCAGGAAGCGTTGGGCTCCATATGATAAATCGCGTCGAGGTGGCATCCAGAAGTCTACATCAGTAACCAAAGAGCGACCCCGAAATTTTTCGCCACAACGCCATATCACCGAAGAAGACGTGCGTGTGTTTCAAGAAGAAGCCCTGCCTGCATACGGTGTTAAACCCTCTGAAGATGATGAGCAGCAGAGAAACCTGGTACGAAACGAGAAGAAGCGTCTACTTTGCGGGTCTTACATCCCGTTAAATAATTCTGCAAGTAAGTTGATACATATTGGAATGGATCCGTATAAAGATTTTGCCCCGGTTGTCCGTATCGTTAAAAGCGGTATTGAAGCTGGGGTAGAATTCGAAGAAGAAGCGTTCAAGGAGTTCGTTAATGTTCTACCCGAGATATTAGTGGCCTTGCGTGAAGGTAGTTTAAACTTCGATTTGCAGCGTTACAAAATGCTCTGTACGGGGTGGCAAACGTGTAAATTTGTACCAAAAACTGGTACAGAAACATTTGAACTTTACGCAATGTATTCTACGCTAGCGAAAATTGTGGACATGAAAGATTTTCTCTTTGTGCGCCTAGAGACATTGAAAAGGAGTGCTATGAAGATGTCTGTGTTATTTACTGAGTTTTATACAAATGTAGCATGTATTGTTGAAAATTCTGGAAATTTTGACGTATTAGACGTTTTACTTTCAGACACCTATAAAATAGATTATAGGGGTGAAGATGTTTTAGGTGAATTGATTTATAATTTTAAAAATTTTGTTATTACTGTAATTCAAGGTAGTGTAGGGTCTGATGATCGATTGTACATTGCTGGTGGTGTTAATAGATAAATAAATAAATATTGTTTCCACGTATACCTGTCTTATTATTTATATAAATTTCTAATTCTTTATCCTACACCCAGTTTAACTCTGACGTTGATGCAATAAACATGGAGTGCCAGTTTCAACATCCGTTTTCTGCAATTGTTGCGGGACCGTCAGGGTGTGGAAAGTCGTTTTTTGTAGTTGATTTTTTAAAAAATATGAACAGTGATAATATATGCAATGTGAAATTTGAAAAAGTAATTTGGTTTTATGATGAGTGGCAACCTTTATATAAAGACTTAAGCTCCATAGCTGAATTTCAACAAGGACTACCAAATATGGACCAGTTTGACGGGGTTCAACCAAATTTAATAATTATTGACGATTTAATGCGCGAGACAAACGGCAGTATTGTAGATATATTTACTAAGGGGTGTCATCATAGAAATTTAAGCGTGTTTTTCATAACACAAAATATATTTCATCAGGGCAAAGGGCAGAGGGATATTTCCCTTAATGCACACTACATCATATATTTTAAAAATCCGCGAGATGGAACTCAAATACGTCATTTAGCGTGTCAAATAGTCCCTTCAAACATTAAATTTCTACAAGAAGCGTACCAAGACGCAACTTCCAAGCCTCACGGCTATTTACTCTTCGACTTAAAACAATCAACACCTGAGGAGTTTAGATTCAGAACATCTATATTTCGAGAGGATGGTTCATGTTATGTGTATGTGCCGAAGAAGGAGTATAAATACAGCAACACCTATAAATCTAGCGTCATTAGTGCATGATGCCTCACGCTGTGATTAAAAACTCTGAATTGCTCCGTGCCCTAGCAAAACTCGGACCTAAGGAGCGAGCGGCTCTCTTAAAGGCCGTGGGTGATAAAGAAATTCATTGTATTTGTGAATGTATTTATAACACTTTAAAAGGAAAAGTTCCATTAAGTATTCATCAGAAAAGGCGACTCTCTCAACACAAACACATCCTAAGGCGATTGGTGAGACCCGGGGAACCTATATTCAAGAAGAGAAAATTGTTAATACAAAAAGGTGGTGCATTACTACCGTTAATTCTTGCTCCACTAATTAGTGGAATTCTGGGAAGTTTGCTAAAATAAACTAAAAAATGGAGCATGCTAAGAAAATGATGATTGTGCCTCCCGAGTTGCTACAACGGTTAACTGTTTCTGAAAATACACAACCAAAAATATTATCTCAATTAGACGAAGACATGCAAAAAGTTCTTGGTTCCAAATTATCGGATCATGACAAATGGGCCCAGTACAATCAGGTGTTGCAAAGATATTTACACTTTACGGACCAGTCTCGTCAGCCAGTCAACGTGCCTGTGGAAGTCAAACAAGAATCTTTACAGCATTCAGACATACTAGCCACACTACCCGATA
The DNA here is from genome assembly GCA_963082815.1 of Melanotus villosus. Taxonomy (NCBI): domain Eukaryota; kingdom Metazoa; phylum Arthropoda; class Insecta; order Coleoptera; family Elateridae; genus Melanotus; species Melanotus villosus. The sequence goes on from OY720421.1 coordinate 22,424,369, forward strand.
CGTATAAGAGAAAGGCGAAGAATCTTATTAATATTTTATCTTCAACTGGCTCAATTGATTGGGATGATAAGGGAACCGTCTCCATAAAAGGTGAAATTCTACCGTCATCAAATATTATCGATCTAATAAATGATACACTAAGACCTCGCAAAAGTTCAAATCCTGCAGGCTGGGAGCAGTTTGCATCCTTTATGAATGAGAAAAATATACCTCATGAGTTAATAGGTAACCCTAAACGACGTAATGTTTCATCTTATAATCAATCGCCAAAATTTTTAAAATCAGAAGTGAAGCCCGAAGACTACGATGCCGATTCAGAAGGTCGTATAAAAGAAGTTTCTGGAACTGCCTCAACCAGTCAACAAACACCTGCTAGCACACGCTCTAAAAAGCGTAAAACTTTAGGCAATACGGCACGCTCGGCTAAATCTCTGGGCTGGGCAAGACTTAAACTTTAAAAATGGTTGATTTGAATACCATCTACTACGACCCTTCAAACCCTGTTGGATATTCTGGTGCCGATTCATTAATAAACTCTGTAAAGAATCAAGTTCCAAAAGCAGACGTAGAAGAGTGGTTAAAGAAACAGGATGCTTACACTGTTCATAAACCTCTTAGAAAACATTTTCCAAGAAACAAGTACGTTGTTAGCAACATGTTTGAATTATGGCAGGCTGATCTTTGCGACATGAGGACTTTGACTAAATACAACGATGGAAACAATTATATTTTAACAGTAATAGATGTCTTTAGCAAAATGGCTTGGGTAAGACCTTTAAAATCTAAGACTGCAGCATCAGTAATAGAAGCTTTTAAAGAAATATTTAACGAATGTGAAACGACTCCTTTAAAAATTCAAACTGACAAAGGCAAAGAGTTTGTGGCAGCGCCCGTGCAGAAACTGTTTAAAGAACATGACATTAATTTCTTTGTTACCAATAATCCCGATGTAAAAGCGGCCGTAGTTGAAAGATTCAACCGAACACTTAAAACAAGAATGTGGCGTTACTTTACCTATTCAAACTCGTACAGATACATCGATGTACTGCAAGATTTAGTTTCATCATATAACAATAGATATCACTCGAGTATCAAAATGCCCCCGAGTAACGTAAACGAACAAAATGTATTGGAAGTATGGACCAACCTTTATCGTGGAGGAGTGGGGGTACAAAGAAAACCTAAATTTAAAGTGAATCAGCATGTTAGAATCAGTAGAACAAAACATACATTCGAGAAAGGTTACGAGACAAATTGGAGTGAAGAGGTCTTTAAAATCTGCGCGACTATACAGCGGAAGCCGCCTGTATACAGAATAGTTGACTTAAACGACGAAATTATTGAAGGAACTTTCTACGAGGAAGAGCTACAACCTGTAACGTTAGAAAAAGACACAGTATTTAAAATCGATAAAGTGTTAGCTGAAAAAGGTCGTGGCAAATCAAAATATTATTTAGTGAAGTGGAGGGGGTACAGCGACAAGTTTAATAGTTGGGTAGCAGCTTCAGAACTTAAACGTTTGTGAAAATGGAGAACGAATTTTATCTAACTCTCTTAAGCAACAGTTCAATGGAATATTTTCCCAAAAACACTACAACAAAGTTTATTACACAGTTACATAAACGTGTAAGGTTAACTAGTAACTGGGTTGTTGGAATTGCTGAAATTCAATATCCGTGTTCCTTTTTAGCTGTGACAGACACGGATAACTTAATTTATTATCGTCTAACGCCACCTAACGCTGAAGACAAGGAAACGGTGCTAAAAAATGCTAGCAGCCATTTCAAAGACAGCTCAGAAGTTTTATACGAAAATGACGGATGGTTTGTTTTTCACATACCAGCCGGGAATTACGAGAATATTGAAGATGTTATTACGACGATTAACAGTCATCAATTACTAAGTAGGCTGTTGGAATTTAAGTACAATAAAGTTACTAAACGGGTGTCGTTAAACTTAAAAGAGCAGCTAGCCGTACTGGGGTTATCACAAAGATTGGCTCTTCAACTTGGATATAAACCGGGGACAAACATTGCACTCAACCAAGCCCCGTCCCACCCCTCAAATATCTGGGTAGGCCTGCCATCTCAAATGTTTGTATATTGCGATATTGTAGAACCTCAACTTGTTGGCGATGTTTTATCACCACTTGTTCGTATTATCAATATAACCTCAGACAATTATAATTACGGATGTCATAAAGATGTAATATTCTCGCCCACTCACTACATCCCTGTGATGAGAAAAGAATTTGAAAATCTCGAGATAGATATAAGGACCGAGACCGGAGCCTCGATGCCATTCGAGTTTGGAACTCTGAGCTTGAAACTACACTTCAAGAAAATTAATTAATGATGGATTGTCCCTATCAACAATATTACGTACAACAGGCCGGGAGTGGTATTGGGGCTATTTACAGAGGAGCTCCTTATCAACGTGGACATGGAATTGGATCATTTCTGGGCGGTATATTTCGCAGCATCCTTCCTCTTTTTAAGACTGGTGCTCGAGTGGTGGGGGAAGAAGCCTTGAGAAGTGGGAGTAATTTTTTAAACGATCTAGCCGACAAGCGCACCGTTAAAGAAGCCTTTCACAATAGATTAGAAGAAGCTGGAAAAAATTTAAAACGTAAAGCCGATGCAAAAATCAGCACTTTAATGGACGGATCCGGGTATAAAAGACCACGCACATTAAACATTACTCAGTCTATATCAAGATCTCCTGGAAGGGTCGTCAAGCGTAAAAATACTACGAAAACAGAACATAGTGATATATTTACTAAAATTTAAAAATGTCTTTTCTACATGCTCATTCTTGTGAATGCATTAAATCGGAGCTGGACTTGTTTGCGTTACCTTCGACTCAAACTAGTATCGAAAATGGACAATGGATATTTTATAAACCGCTTTCTTCGCTTACTGATGACGCACCTATCGAATTTATTGTACCCGGAAATGGAAATGATTACCTGGACCTGAGTCAAACTATGCTACATGTAACCGCAAAAATAGTGAAACAAGACGATACACCTCTAGGCGATGAGGACAAACCAGCCCCCGTAAATAACTGGCTACATTCTCTTTTTAGTCAAGTGGAGATATATTTAAATCAAAAATTGGTATCACCTCCAAACAATACTTACGCCTACCGTTCATACATAGAGACTCTTTTGAATTATGGGCCTGAAGCTAAGAGTTCTCACTTGACCTGTTCGCTATGGTATAATGATACAGCTGGAAAAATGGACGCCACAGGCGATGAAAACAGTGGACTAGATAAAAGGCGGTCATTCACGAGTAAGAGTAAACAAGTTGAATTAATGGGCCATGTTCATGCGGATTTGTTTAATCAAGAGAAATTTCTTATTAACGGTGTTGAAATGAAGATAAAGTTTGTTCGGTCACGTGACACGTTTAGTTTAATGGCTATCGCGGGTTCGACGTATAAAGTGAAAATTACTGACGCTAGTTTATTAATAAGGAGAATGAAGATAAACCCCAGCATTTTGATAGCTCACACTAAAGCTCTGGCAACGGCTACATCTAAATATCCAATAACTAGAACTGATGTCAAGGTTTTAACAATTCCATCAGGTGTACAAAGAAAATCCTTAGACAATGTGTTTCTCGGACAATTACCGAAACGCTGCATTGTCGGATTTGTGACAAATAAAGCATTCAACGGCGATTATGCATCCAATCCCTTTAATTTCGATCACTTTAAAATGAATTATTTTTCATTGTATATTGACGGACAACAGATTCCTACTAAACCTTTACAACCAGATTTTACAAAGGACGGAATGTACGTTCGGGCCTACCACACCTTATTTTCGGGGACAGGAATTCATTTTCTGAACGAGGGTAACGATATTTCACGCGAAAATTACTCTAAAGGATATTGTTTTTTCGTTTTTGACCTAACACCAGATTTATCGGCAAATGCCAGCACTCATTGGAATCTTGTGAAAAATGGGTCACTTCGTGTAGAAGTTGGATTTGAAGAAGCTTTGAAAGAAACAGTGAATTGTCTGCTATACGCAGAATTTGACAACGTAATCGAAATTGATAAACACCGAAACGTGGTGGTGGATTTTAGCAGTTAAAGCAAGTTTTGTTGCAAGTGGGGATTTAGTCAGCTGCTTGTAGTTGCATAGTATGGACGTGTTCGTTGACTTGCAAGGGTTCCGTGGAGTTGACAAAAAGTTCATTCCAAAAGAAGTTGTTATTATTTCCGGCGACGGAAACAAAATTGAAATCCTTCACTTCGAACCCCCTCAAATTTATTCATCGCTACCTGCTTCTGTAAAAAAGGACGTGACATATCTAGAAAATTATTTTCACGGACTGTCTTGGGATTCAGGCTTCGTAAATTTTGAAGAGTTTGAACTAGAACTCAAACGTGTGGTGCAGTGCTTCGATACAGTCTTTGTTAAAGGCGATGAAAAGAAGAAAGTTTTAAGCTTTCTCAAACAAGCTGTTATAAATTTGGAGGAATTTGGGTGTCCGTCTTTAAATAAATTGAAGAAAAAGAAAACTGCAGTACGTTGTATGAGTCATACAATTGAAAATCCTGTTTGCGCCGTTGAAAACGTACTACTTTTATCTGATTGGTACAATGAACACGTTCGAAATAAAGAGCGCTCTCCGGACAATACCGAGTCAGTCGAATGTGAATCGACATGTTTATGCTTCTGATGAATTGCCTACGCGTATAATTAGACCATGTGCGATTGTGGCAAACACAGATCCATTTTATAAACCCGGAGAACACTGGGCAGCCTTCTACATCGATGAAAATGGTCATGGCGAGTACTTTGATTCATTCGGACGCCACCCCGAAGGACATCATTATAATTTTATTCAGAAGAATTGTAAATCTTGGAAATGTAATACCAGAATGATCCAGAGTATGACTTCAAATTTCTGCGGTCATTACTGTTTAGTGTATTTATATTTAAAAATGAATAATGTATCAACTTTAGATTTTCTAAGTATGTTTGATAATAATTTAAAAAGCAACGATCGGCTCATCAAGCTGATATACGACCGTTATTTCCCTAAGATAAACTTGTCAACTCGGCGTATGATATACTGAATGTAATACAATCTAATGTATAAATTGTAAGTGCACTTTTTTTATATAAATAAAACTTTTTTAAACGATTTCTTGTTTCCTTATTCTCTACGAAGTAAAACAAAGAAAAATTTCGATTTGTATAAGAGTTTATTATTATTTCCATATATGTTGGTGGGTATAAAAAGTGAATTATGTATATAATAATAATCGTATAACGAAAGTGTAAGTGATAAGTACAGCAGTAACATTAATAGTTAAAATTGATTAAAACTTGGTTACATAAAATCGATTAACTAGAGTTAAACTTGGATTATTATTATTTCCATATATGTTGGTGGGTATAAAGAGTGAATTATGTATATAATAATAATCGTATAACGAAAGTGTAAGTGATAAGTACAGCAGTAACATTAATAGTTAAAATTGATTAAAACTTGGTTACAAAAAAATTGATTAACTAGAGTTAAACTTGGTAGCATAAAATTATCTACAGAGTAAAAAATGCTGATACTTGGAAGTTAAAAAACTATTATAATAGAGTACTGATAAATGATTAAAAATGAATAACTAAAACTAAATTTGGCTATACAGAGTTATATACATTTTAAAATATTAATATTTGAACTTAAAACTAATGTGATATGAAAAAAAGTATATACAAGCTAAACTAAGAATAATATATAAAAACTAAGATTAATTATGCTAACGTATAAAATAAAGCTAAAATTAATTACTGTGAGATGAGGAGCAGTTTCAGCTATATCGGTGGAAATCTACCATGTTATTACTAACTTACGTTCTATAACCGAAAGGAAGCGTGTCAAAACTATCCTCTACACGCCGCCGCTTCGTATACTGAACTCGGAACACCTTCCGTTCAGGCTTGGAAACGACCTCGTGCACAGGTGTTCTGACAATCTTTCTATCGGTTTGAACGTACGTGGCCTCGGCATCGTTAAGAACCATGTCTTTAAGGGTCTCGAAATTGACACTTTCAGAATTCTTAAAATTCAGGGTTATCCCTTTAACTTTGCAAATAAATATAAAGCCATTCTTATTGGTGGAAAACACCTTAAAGGCATAATTCTTAGGTCCGCCACTAACGAACTCGACAATGTAACTACCGGGCCCGTAACACTCGATCTCGTCGGTCATGTCACCGAGGAAATCTCCTGTTTCGGGTACCCACTCACCCGGTCGCTGTGTAAAAATCACACTGTCGGTATCGAAGTACAGCACACGTCTACCCAGCTTTTCCAAATACTTATACAGCTCGAGGCGTGCATTAGCTGTCGTATATGCAGCTAGCGCGACATTGACGGTATTCAATGGCTGAATACACTCGTCCGGCCTGTCCCAATTTAGAATAATCGTATCATCGTCCACAGGAGTTAATGTATGGACTTCAACCGAAGGATCGGTAAGCTTCTTGAATAACTCATTCGAGTCCGTGATGATAGAGGACTGCATTAGATTTTCTCTCTGGGCAAACTTACCCCAGAAGCTGTTTAAACACAATTTCGCAATGTACCGCATACCCGGATTTGACGCGATTTTACCTTTATCTAATGCAACCCCCTCTCGATCAGCGTATTCGGAAACATACCGATCCTTGGCCTGGTCATCCGTACACCAAGAAGGCCATCCACTACACTCCTGCTTTATCTTCACGAAATTGTTTACGTAATCCGAAAAAAGTCCCCCTGTTTTCGTTGCCTTGTTGTACTGAGCGACCTTATATTCCCAAACCTCTAAAATTTCTATCACCCTGTAGCCCAGCGAAATAGCTTTCCGGAGTTCATCCGCCACGTAAGTACCGGTAAATTGACGCTCATCCTGCGTATGAGCACACTCGCCCATAAACTTGTCCTCAGCACAAGTTCTACACAGAACAAACATCAATTTACCGTGCATTCTAAGAGGTAGAACAGGATGGTATAGATCGGTTGGTGGTACAATCGTACACTTGACAATGCCCTCTACAGAATTAAGATCAATCTGTTCACATTTATCCCTGCCCACATGAATTTTAGGATGCCCTATGGGGTATTTCCCATACTTATTAACAAAGGGATACAGTGAACAGACGTCTAAATACCTGATCTTCTCATCCTTTTCTACCTTGTGATGCAACTTAATCGCATTGGTACGCCCACCGAAGAAACTATTTCGTGGGTTTAAGGGTTCGTGTCTAATAACGTTGTGATTTGCCAAAAATTCTGCGGCCTGAATATTAGTTTTTAGAAAATTTTTAAAACGACATTCTTTCATTTCAACGAGGTTATACCCAAAGGATCGGATGCGAGCTGATGTGGCCTCTGTCTTCTCACGACGCATAAACATCGTTTCATTTTTGTCACCACCAAGTTGCGCCGTTTGATCAGGGAAACAAGCTTCGCAACCGTGGTAGTAACAACCCTGGAACTGGTATACAGTGTTCGTAGCCTCGCAGAAGCCATCGACCAAGCAGCCCTCCCTAAGTTTAACCTCGCGACTATTACCCGCGTGTTTAATTTGAAGATCCAAAGAGTGTTCAAGATATAACAACCATTTGATGGCGATAGCTGATTGCTTGTCGGCCATTCTATAACCGTTTGGGGGTATAAGACCTATTGTATCAGCTGTAAGAAACTTACGTCTGAAGACTGCATTGCAGGAACCAGCAATCGTGCATGCTTCACGGAAGGGATCAACGCCGTTTGACGTGCAATAACTACGCCAAAACTCCAAGCAAGCCTTCCTCAGTATATCGACGTCAGAAATGCAGTATCTAACAAGCTCTTCTTGCAGGTTGAATACTGCATCTCGCTCGACCTCGCCTCTATACCAAGCAAGAAACTCACTTCTAGCCGACGTAGCCATCTCGTCAGCCCCGTAATAGTGTGTAGCTGGCATTGGCCCAACATAATTTTGATTACCCAGAGTATTAAAGAAGTGCGGGAAGAACCCTTTGGAACCCTGGAAACCAAACGTCTTGGGTAACTTACTGAGTGGCATCGGCATGTAGTTCAAAGAATCTAAAAATTTGATGTCTTCGCCGCAGGAAATGGACATCAGCTTAGTGCCATTGGATATAATTTTAGGGTTCCACCGTTCCTTCTGACTAATAATCCGGCGTAATACAAATTGGGAATCATAGCCTTTAGCGTTGTGCGCCAGAGCAACTACGGATCCTACCGATTTCTTGAATTTTAAAATGAAATTTAACAGTTCATCGACAGGATTCTCTCTAAAAATGTGCTGGCGCTTTCCGCACTTGTTGCAATCTTTATTGATATCGGCGTCGTCAATACACGACTTACACACGTTCTGTACAACGCACAAGTTTGGCTGATGCAGATAAACATTATCTGTACCTTCCACGAGAGAGTCCTGTCGACATTCAAAATCATAAAAGACAAAACCAAAATGTTTGTCTAACTTTTTCTTATTCGCTACATTCTTTGACATATGACAAAGATGACGTACGGGTTGCTCGGACCTACATCTACTGCAGTACTTGAATCCACATTTATGATTGGACTTTTTGACAGTCCACACACTATACAGGCAGGTTGGGCACCTCCGCAAAGCCTTACACAGATTTTTGGTATGCTCAGTAAAACAGGCTTGACCGCGAAAATCTCTGTGGCACTCGTTGCATTTAACGAGGTCCACATTTACATTACAGGGGGGTGAGGTGTGACAGGACGGACAAATGTATTTACAGCCTTTATGATCTGTTTTGACTCCAGAACGTATACGGCACATCTCGCAAAAGTAGGTAGTTGAAAAAGCTGAGCATAAATTAGTAATAACATTGTAGTGCGCGTTTTCAAGGATTAAATTCAGGACTGGCTTGTCGTTATGCCGGGGTCCTTCATAATATACCGTCTTACCCAGTCGGCTATTGTACACGACTATTGTGTGATTTACCAGATATTGCTGAAACTGCTCTATATGGTCCCTGGTCCCGCCCTGGCTGAGGTCCACTCGGGCTCTAGTGCATAGCTCGTGAGTGCGTCGGTCCATCTCGGGATACCCCTTCTCTAAAGCTACGAGCTGGGGATCGTTGGCCCTCCAAGCCATAGCTAGCACTAGAGCCCTGGCCAAACACTGGTTGTCGTCATTGTTGACCACCATGATACCTTTTCTGCGCCGACAAAACTCCTCGTAGCTAACGCCAGTTAGCCTGTCTCGGCCATACCCCACAGGGAGCGAGACCCTGTCTAGCTGGATTCTCAGCGCGTCCTGGGAGAAGAAACTGGCGTTGCTTTGCAGGATCTTGTCTAGCACCGCCATCACGACCTCCACGGATAACTGGTCAACACGGCGAAATGATATGCCTATAGGCTTCTCAGGGAACTTGTCGCTGTGTATGACCAGCCCCACACGATCAGATGGCGATGCGTCGGCTACCATGTGGTCAATAATCTCAGTGAATGCATTCTAAAAATAATATTTCTTAATTAATAAACACTCTTAAAAATATAATTGGTTTTTCAAAAGACTATAAGTTTAAAATAAGTTATTTACCTTAAGCCATAAAGCAGGCCCACTCGCTTCATTGCCAACATCGGCAAGCTTCAAGGTGACTGTCTTGGCCATGAGGTTAAACTTTTTAACCAGCTTCGTGCCTTGACTAATCACCTTGAAGTATTTAAAGGCCTCAACTGCTGGCTGCTGCTGGCGGATACCTACGTTGTAGGTCGGCTCACGCCTCCGGGTCAAATTGGTAGCCTAAAACAAAAATTAAATTGAATACTTTCATTCACCTTACTCCAGTTAAAAATTTGTAATTTATCGTATAAATTTTATAACATTTACCTGGTTGCTAGCAGCCTCAGGTCTAGGCGCCTTAATGGGTGTAGACGCTGCCTGCCTCGGTACTTGCCGTGAAGTCGACGGTACACCGGCCCCGAATGCCTGAAAATAGAGTTAAAAGATTAGAAATTTGCCTTACTTCAGACATGGAAACTTAAATTTCTTAAACTGATTTTATAAGAACTGTACTTACATCGACAGCGTCTCTCGGCTCGTCCCTGGGATGATGAACGGACGTGGGCGGTGCCTGCATAGGCCGTGAAGTCGAAGGCTGACTTTCCCCTAATGCCTGAAATTGATTTTTAAAAAATTAGAATTTGCATTACTTCAGACATGGAAAACTTCAATTTCTTAAACTGATTTTACGAGAAGTGTACTTACATTGGTAACATTATCGACCGACTCGTGCTGCTGCTTTTTAGCCTCCCCAACAGCCCCTGGTGATTCAACAGTTACCTATAAAAAATAAATAATGAATAAGACTCGCACTGTATAAACGGTTGTTAATAGATAATTAAATTCCCTAGCGACAAGTTTATAAAACTGAATTATTTTAAAAAATCCATTTTCAGTATTTAAAATTTTACTTACCCTTCGATTCTCTTGCAGCTTCAGTATGTAACCTTGCAGCTCTTTAAGGCAGTTGGATTCAACAGCCGTTAAAGAGTAGTCTTCGTATACCATCTTACGACAGATTAGATCGTAGATGGTACACAAGCCTTCCTCGGTACGGATAAGGCCAGAGGCTACAATCTGCAGGAGTTCGTTGACGGTAGACATGGTTCTTGACGTAGTTGATGCTGGAGTCGGAGCAGTAAAGTGGAATCAGTACAGCGATGCAGCTAGTTTTATACGGTTTTTTCAATCCCTACTTTCACGATTTTTTTCTTCCCACGGTACACGCACAAAAGGTTTCCGCTTAAACAAAGCTAATGAGTCAGTAAAAAATACGTCTTACTTTTCGGACAGGCTTTAACTTGTATACGAACATCGTTTCCGGTTTACAAAGACAAAGGCTTGGGACTTCGTAAATAAAAACGTCTTTAATTTTAAAAGTTTAAATCCGGTATTGCTTTTTCGGTTTCACGTTTAAAAGCTGTGACAGGCTATAGAAAACACTATTTACAGATAAGTTTTATTTAACCCGACATGTATTTATCTTTCTAAGGTTTAAAACTGTAGAAGGAAAAATCCTTGGTTTTCAAACTTGTTTTTTCAGCTTAGATTAAAAATCCGTAGAACAATCCTTTTGTTATCGGATATTAGTCATCCTCAGCAGGAAATTTCCCGTCATTGTGAAAGTCAAATGTAAATTCTATTTCAAACTGTAGCCGAAAAGTTTGAATCACGTATTGTTTCGTGGATTTACGCATAAAGATTTATTTAACTGCCTTTCCGGTACAGTCACAGAAATAACATAATGCACGTTTTTAAAATTGCTTCGTAAGAAGACACTGATTACTGTCAAGTTTTATTTATCATATTTCCATTTTTACAAAACTAGAAAGAATAGGACGTTGGTTTTTTTCAATACTTGTTTTTTCAACCCAGGTTGTTTAAAGCATATTAGTCATTTCGCATTTCACATCATTGTGAAATCGTTTTTAAGTTTAACAAAAGTTGCGGCGTTAGAAATGCAATGAGTTTTAAAATGCTTCATTATTTAAAAACGCTAATTTTGGGATTTAATGTAACAATTAAAATTGAGTTATTTCCATCTGTAAATCAGCTGACAATTAAAAATTGAATTAACGGCGATAGATTGTTATTTAATAATATGCATTCCGAAGATTTAAGAATACTAAGTCACATGTTAGTTTTCGGGTTTTGTTTTTTAAAAATGCGACGAACCAGATGAGTAACGTTTCTTAGAAAACTATCTGTTGTTAAAAATAATTCCCTACTAACGTCATATTCGCCGGCGAACAGGTTTCAACCTGCCGAAGCTTGCCCAAGTGTTCGATCTAGTTAATTTTACTGGCTGAATTGATACCACGGAATTGATTAAATACCGATTTGAATAAACCGCTGATTGACCTAATTAAACCGCGGATTGAAGTAAATAAACCGCGAAGATTGAGCTATTAATTCCAAGATGGCCGCCGATTTTAATCGAGAATTTAATCGACCTAATTAAATCTGATTGATCGAGCTATTAATTCCAAGATGGCCGCCGCTTTTAATCGAGAATTTAATTAAACTTTTTGATTGACCTAATTAAACCGCGGATTGATCTAATTAAACCGCGGATTGATCTAATTATGACGTAATCTCATTAAATTGACCTAAATAATCCGCGGATTGATCTAATTAAACCGCTAATCCAATTAAATCGACCTAAATAAACCGCGGATTGATCTAAATTGCCCTAAATAAACCGCGAATTGATCTAATTAAACCGCTAATCCCATTAATTCGACCTTGATTGCGCAATCGATTAAATTGATTGATCTAATTAAAAACAAAATGGCGGTATCAAGTGCCAGTCTTCTACTCTCAAGATTTAGTAACCAACAATAAACCTACCACAAAACTTAAACTAATGACGAATCTTCCAACAATAATGATTCAGAGAGACCATAATCAAAATAAAGCAATACAAAACTTAACCATCCTTAACTGGAATACAAATGGCATCAACAATCAACGCTCACTATTTATTGCCTTTCTAGCAAGATACAATGTGGATATTGCCTGCATATCGGAAACGCATCTTGATGAATCCATAAAATTTCGAATCCCCGGTTATCACATTTATCGTAAAGATCGAAACTCCAAAGTAGCTGCTGGTGACGTGGCGATAATTATCAAAACCAAATATGAGCACACTCACACAACTTCCTAAATTTAAAAATTGAACTGATATCAATAAAGGTTAAACTCGATGACCAGACCAGCGTAATAACAGCTAGTGCATACAGACAGCCAAACATAAGGATCGATGTGAAAGACATTAAAAGAATTTTTAACACGACTGAACCAGTACTAGTTTTAGGTGATGTACTGATATCAATAAAGGTTAAACTTGATGACCATACCAGCGTAATAATAGCTAATGCCTACAGACAGTCAAACATAAGGATCGATGTGGAAGACATTAAAAGAATTTTTAACACGACTGAACCATTACTAGTAAGGTGATGTAAATTCTAAAAATACCCTGTGGGGATGCAGAGTCACAAATCCAGAAGGTATTAAACTGGAAAATCTTGCCATAACTAATTCTTTCCAAAATCTGGCACCCGATGACTACACCTACTACCCGTATCAGGAAGATCACCAGCCCTATATAAGTACTTCATATTGTCCTCCAGAAAAACTCCAGTAAACCTATTGTCCAAAGCGTTAAACCCGAATTAAATATACTAGCGTCATTCACCAACACATTAACCATCAAACAGCCCACTCCATAACTAATCAATGGCAAAATGGAGTGGAACAACTTTGAAGATCAGCTGAACAGTAAACTTCATTGCCCAATAAGACTTCAGACAGTCGAAGACATTAATGCAGCCATAAATCACCTCACCTCAACAATTGAAGAAAGTGTTAAATTAGCCTGTACAACCCCAAGACGAGCCCGCCCGAATGATTACAATTATCCTTCCAGATACATTATTGACTATAAAAAGAAAAGCCAACTTTGACGCGAATTACAAAGAACCAGGAATCCCCAACTCAAAAACAAATTAAACAATATAGCGCATCAAGTCAAAAGAGAACTGTATAACCTAAGAATCAATAAATACAAAAAACATATAGCTGACCTTAGCTTAGTAGATTGGGGCCTTTGGAAAACAACTAGAAAACTCCTAAACCAAAAAGAGCAATTGCCCACGCTATCGACGGAAGCCGATAATGTTACGCACACTTCGGACTCAGAAAAAGTTGCTGCCTTTGCTGCTCACCTCGAAAGCAACTTCGTTCCTGCAATCCCTTGCACGCCTACTTACACCACCCAAATTACAAACGACATTTTGAAACAAGTGTGCCAATACCAGATCGTATTCAACCAATGAACTTATTGATCATAGAAAAACTTCCCGAAAGAAAATCTCCTGGCCATGATCTAATTACCAACATAATATTCTTAAACATCTCACAATGAAGGAAATAGCTTATCTATGCTCCATCTACAATACTTGCATGAGACTAGGTTACTTCCCACAATCCTGGAAACATGCACATATTCTAATGTGCGGAAAACAAGGCAAAAATAGGAAGAAAATAAGCAGCTACAGACCCATAAGTTCTCAAGGCAATCATTTTTCCTTTTTTAGACAATAGAAGCTTTGCAGTCAAAGTCAATACAACCCTGTCTTAAACCAAAAAATCTCGAGCCGGAGTTCCACAAGGCAGTATTTTGAACCCAGTCCTCTTCCAAATATACACGTCTGACATGCCAGAGCTTAGTGCAACAGTAGTTACCCTTGCCGATGACACCGCTGTATTTATCCAAGCTGAAAATCTTTATGAAGCAATGGGAAAACTACAGAATGCAACTAACAAGCTTTCGCCATGGTTCAAACGCTGGAACATCACAACAAACCCCGACAAATGCCAAGCAAAAATCTTTACACTACGCAACATAACAACCAAATACCCTGGAATCCCAAAGATAGTGCTGTCAAATACCTGGGGATATATCTCGATACTCGTTTAAGTTGGAAATACCACATAAACCAGAAGCTTACCCAAAGCTATACTAGACTAAGGCAACTATATCCGCTCATTAATCGCAAATCTACCCTCAAAATTGAATGCGCCGTTTTACTATATAAAACCTTGCTACGACCTCTCGCATTATATGCATCTCCGGTTTAGTGCAATACCTCGAAAACCAATATACAGAAAATTCAACCCTTCCAAAATAAGGTGCTAAGAATCACTGTGAACGCACCGTGGTATGTTCGTAACACACAGCTGCATGAAGAGCTAGGCATCCTACCCATCGATCAGTTCATTCAAAAATGTGCGAAAAAGTTTATCGTAAATTCAAGTGCATGTAGTGGCGCGGTTTATTACGAACTCTTTAAAACGAACATTCACATCAGGCTCCAACGTAAACTACCTCAGGACATAGCATTAACAGATCGAATGGACGATTAAATTCATAGTGACCATTATTTATTTATTATTATATTCCTGTTTCCTTTACCCATGCTATGCATAACAAATAATGTTTGTTGATCTGGCAATAAATGAATTTAAAAAAAAAGTTTCATTATTAGAGAAGCATGTTTTCACAACCCTGAGATTACTTTTTTTAATTTTTACAAAATTGAGTTCCTTTGAAAATTTTATAAACGTTAAAAGTAACATTACTGAGCTGGGTTTAGAATAAGAGATTCGGTTGCCCCATTTGCAATTAAAGTGATCAGTCTGAGAAAAGTATCGTTAATGAGAAAGCATATTTTCAAAAAACTGAGTTTATTTTTTTTTAAATCACCTAAACTTGGAGTTACATTATTGAGCTTGGCTAGAATAAAAGGTTCGATTGCACCATTAAATAATTTGCAGTTATTAAATAGGCTGTTTGTGAAAAGTTTCTTTATTTACGAAACATGTCTTTTCACATGCTGAGTTTATTTTTCTTTTAAAAATCTTATAAACTAAGTTATAAGGCGTTTTCATTTAGTATTGCTAGAAATTTTGAAATCATCACTTTACTATAAAAAAAGTATTTTCAAGTAAAAATCGTTTTAAAAAATCTTATATATGTCAAATCCGTGCCATTAAGATTTTATAAATCGACAGCATCAAACTTTTATCTACTGAATCTGCAGAGTATAAAGTCTTATAGGATTTTCCCCTCTTTGTAGATAAAAATTCAGTTTAAACGGAACAAAGCGTCGGTAGCAGAGGAAAAGCTGTTCAGCCCGAGGCAAATGTGTAGGTGCTGTCGATTCACAAAATGTTTCCAACTCTTGCGGGTTTTATTATCTACAATTCAAATTACATCTACAAATGTAAAAATTAGGACTAAATGTGTATCCGAAAATCGTACGAACCGAACGAATTTAAAATTCGGCCCGCCTTTGGTTTTTATTTGCCCCTTTTGTGCGTTTCTTAAATACGCATTGCCTGTTTCCGCTCAACTTTAAATCAAGAAACGTCACGGCCGTCTTCGGATTTGTCTCCTTTCAATTTCTATCAATATGTAAGGATCTGATATTGAAATAACAAGGGCAAACTCGGCTGACATAAAAACCTAATCTAAGTTCGCGCCACCATATGCTACAATATCAGAGATAAAGTTAGAACTCGGTAGAAAATTCTACAATTCACGGTTCCAAAGCCTTTTGTTCCTTATATGAAATCCGTAAGTTGCTGTTACTTTCCAACGGAAAAATGAAAGAATAAAAATCAAGACCCCTCTTAGGTTACACGCAGTCATGAGCAATAAAAGTCGTTTAGAAAATCAAATCAAAGGCATAAAAAGGGTTCGTTTTATTTAGAAAACCCTACTATTTAAAAACAGGGTGTGATATTGAATGTTATGTTTGCATACTTTAAAATGTTTATTTATTTTAAACTCATATTAATCAGTATTTTAAAATAATATATGGATGTGGGTTACACGAGTATAAACTGATATCAACAGTTAAAATAATCGGGAATTTAGGAGGATTTGCAAATAATGGTAGAAATTCATTAGAACTTGTGGCCTCTATATTAACATTTTTAAATTTAATTGTAGGCCCAAACAAACCACGGATGTTTACTGTAATAATTCAAATTAATTCCGAAATATATTTAGCAAACTTCAGAACCATATTAAAATAATACGTGCAATAACCAATATTAAATCTTTCTGAAATTTGTCATACATAAAATTAGAGAAGCTAATTGTGAAGAAGAAGAAATGAAGATAAAAAGAACATTTAAAAAACATCCTACATCAGTTGACTGCAGTTTTTATATGTAACCATCGAGTAACATGCAATTTCCTAGAAATATACTTATTTACGAATGCACCGAACGGAAGTCTGAGGGGAATTCAAAGCATATTGAATATGTAGCTGCAGTTGATAGTCTATGCATTCTCTATTTCTATACACAGACGCACAACAAAAACGTTAAAATATGGTAAGTAACCAGTTCACTACGCAAAAATATGATTTGTGAAACAGGAATACAACTAAATGTAGTGTGCCTGACATATTCTGACGGTTTCTGGTTTTCAGTGTAATTTCTGTGCTTTCAAAACTGTACAAGTCGGAACTTTGGATAATGACGCTCTTCCTATTTAGAGAGAGAAACAAGAGAGATACAGGCAAAAATTTTAACTGTAACTGTAATTCATATTTGTGACCCTTTTATCCCTTAAATAAAAAAAATAAAGCATTTTAGTACAAACGGCGATAACTTTAATTAAAGGATCTCGGGAATGTCAACATTTCCAGGCTGTGCTTAAAAACATGCCCTACATAAAATGTTGAGCAATTTTTATTACAGCAACCCCAAATAATTAACCTACAAAATTGTTTGTCAGTTTTACATAACCGCCTTTTAAATTTACAACGTCAAAGCATTGAAGTCAAGGTTATATCTCAAAGGTTTTCCGTTTGTTCTTCTTTTAATGTACGTTGACGTTTGGAAAACAACACTAATTAAAACGTAGAATTCGTCGTGTACGTTTTAAGATTACTTAATTAGCTGCTCGGTTCTTATTTTAAATTAACAATTAATTCAAAGCAAAGTACAAAGGAAAATGGTCGTTGCAGACGACTACCTTCTGGATATACTCGTACAAGGAATATCTAGCGTGGAATGAAAACGCAAACGAACCAAGAGGTTGCATGTCGTAAAACAACAGCGACTCTGTCCGGCACTCATACCACAAACAAAATAGGGAATGTGTATTTTCACAGACAGCCTTAAGGGAACAGTGTGAATAGGGTTTTAGGAGGAAATTGTTTAGTCTAGATTAAAGTCAAGAATATTCGCTTGGAAAGATTTTAGTTCTTGGAATTTGCTCTATAAAATGATCGTGGCTATTTAAGATCTAAAAACTAAAAATACGGTTACCTACAAACTTTGGAAAAATTGCAACCTAATATGGTGTAGCAAGTACAAATTAGGTGAGGACCCAGGATATTGCTGGAGATGTTGTAAGGTCTTCGCGTGCGTCTTAATAAATTTTTAATGAGAAACTTTTGGGTCCTACTTTTTCTTACAAACTTTGCTTTGCCTAGAATAAATGAACAATATATTTACCTACAAATCTCAGCCAATTATGCTTGCCCCAACATTTATAATAACACAGTAATTTTGAAACAGAAAAATAAAAGCATAAGAAAAATACATTAAGCAGAAAATACAGAGGAAGTTGGACTTTCTTAAAACTTGAAACGTAAAGTTTTTCCTTGAGCTTCAAAAGTAATGTTAATGTTTTTATTTTTTCTGTATGAGAGAATTAATTGAAAAAGTTTTAAGGTTTTTATGAGAAGTTATGGCTCCTTGCTTTCGTTTATTTTAGTTTTCTGCATAACAGTACACTTTTATATAATATTTTATTGTTTAGGTTTGTTTATTCGTAAGTGATGACCCATAGAAAGTATAAAATACCGAACTTTTCTAGTAGAAAAATTGATGTCATAATTGGCAATACTTTACTCACTTTACTGTATTAAGTATTGCAGGTTGTAGCTCCAGAATAGCGAAACGCAGTGTAAATCCGCACTTCCATGGTAAGTTTACTATTTTTTCTACAGCTGATAAAACTGTCTTTTAAATTCTTATTAATATTTGGCGTCATAATTCGACATTATTTTGACGTAAAAATAACATTAGTTACTGTTAAATTAATTTATCAAATAACTAAGCAGCTACTATCTATGTTCGGATTTAAAGGTAGTGCCTACTGCCTTGATATTCAATAAACAATTACTTTTTTTATAGGTTTACCAGATCAACATCATATGATGTTATACATGGCTTTGATCTAAGAATTTAATTGTTCGATTTGTCTTGATTGTCAGTAGAGACACCTGTTTTCCCGATGCTTATTAGTGATCTAGTATCACTCACTATTGTTTTGAGATTATTTGCATAAATTTATTCACTCATTTCACTGGCACTTTCATTAAAACTTAATGGTAAGTCTTGTGGTAGTTTCCTTTTGAGGCGAACGTGTATGTTTTTATGGCCGAGCTCTTGGAGAATGTTGCTGTTACTGGTAGTAAGGGCGAGGAAGAGTTTTTTAATAAACTGTTCTATGCCGTCCATTCCTAATTCTGCGTGAATTTGTTGGTTTCGAATATACCATGGCGGTGACTGAGCTTCGTAGTATTTTATTTTGGAAGACCTATTGTTTTTTGAGGTTAGTTTTTGAAGTAGAGAGATCCAAACGGGACAGGCATACGTTACGCTGAATCGGAGCAAAGTTTTATAAAGCAGGATTGTACTATCACGTGCAAAAGTAATGACGCGCCTAAGATGTGTTATTGTATGAGAAACAGCCTTGCAGCAGTTGATGATGATGATGAATTTAATAGAATGGCCAACCGATGCTGAGTTGACAAGAAGGCTTTAAGCAAGTGTCCAATTATTCATCAAACACCCATGATCAACATTTTACAAGTTGTTTCTATTTGAAGTGTTTTGATTAAAATTTTTACGTGATGCCACCAAAATACTTGAATGTGACGTCAATAAACTTGTCATACTGTTAAAATAGCTTTATCTAAAATTTAATCAAAATATTTAATGAAATTTTAATAGCTCGATAACTGTTCTACTATTTAAAAGACAAGCTGGATATTTTGAAACAACACACGGTAATACTTGTGTCATATGTCGATTGCAATATTTTGCTACACCAGGATAATGTCAGAAGAAGGATTTTGGTTTACAAAGAAACTACGCGAAGAGGAACGTAATGGACGTCGACCCAGTGTAGTATTAACATAAGCTACGTATTATTTAGTGTTGAAAATGCCATTTTTGATGACGTATTTGCCTTGTAAACCAAGGTCTTCAGCTTTAATATCCATCAGAGTTACATGAGAATTTAGTGCTGAAAATATCTGAAATTTTGTGCTCTTTCGAATCTTTAGCACGATAAATATTTCGACCATTGGAGATAGCCCCTTAGAGTCGACTAAATTTTAGTTTAGTAATGTTAATGATCATCGCAGTACGAGCGCTTCAATAAATAAGTAAGTAACTAAATAATAAATTAAGCAAGGTATCTCGAATTAATTACATATTGAATATTGAGAAATTCTAGTACTAAATAGTAAAATACAAATTATTGTAAAAAGTTTGTGAAATTTCCGTTAAACGCCAGTGTTTACTACTTCTATTTGTACTGAAAGAACTTCAACCGTTCATACAGGAAGGACTATATCAATTTTTAATTTCCATAAGTGTATCAATGCTTATCACAAAAACGACGCGACGTAAGCACGACAAGCAAGTATCATACATGATTAAGACTGGCATTTACATACAGTGACTTTTTATTTGACGTATCTAAAGTTGCATAACTACTTAAATAAGCAAAATGGTTTGTGCACGGATTTGTGTATGACTCAAAACTGTAGAGTCGGGTAACAACTGACAAGTTGAGATGATTAAATTGTTTCTTGGAATAATACGAAATAGTTTGCCTTCGAATTCGGTTTCATGTTTTAAATATTTCCTATATATCGTACTCTGTTAGTTGAGTTGCCTACACGCTAAATTATTTCCGAATTAATTTGCATTGTGGAAAAATATTCGTGTGGCCTTTGAAAAGAGGATGTTT
Source organism: Melanotus villosus (assembly GCA_963082815.1). Lineage (NCBI taxonomy): Eukaryota > Metazoa > Arthropoda > Insecta > Coleoptera > Elateridae > Melanotus > Melanotus villosus. The sequence continues at coordinate 22,445,004 of OY720421.1, forward strand.
TTATCTATCTATTGACCTAGAGACTTTTTCGATATCTCAGTTTTTGCAAATATTATTATTTTTTTTTTAAGTAAAATAGAGTTGTTCGTTTTTTATTGCTAAAACGTTATTTTTTTTAATTTAACAAAACCGAGGTGTCTATAGACAGACAAAAGATAAATGATTAGAAACAAAAATCGCCCGCCACCCCTACATTAAAATTGGTTCTCAAAAAATGGAGCAAAGTCTGTATATAATCGACTATTTTGTAAACTCCGTCGTTAAGCAATGACTAAGTAGGGGAAAATAATTCGGCGTTTTTGGCTAGCTGGAAACTACTTATTTATTATATTATTTATCAGTTATAAAAATATTATGGAAACATTAAAGGAGACAAAGTAATATGGAGAGTCTTTATTTATAAAAACCCAGAACATATAATATTTACGCAACCTAAAGAAAAATTACTATGGCTTACTAAAATCCAAAATTACGTGAAGGGATTATATCTATCCAATAAAAAAGCTGCCGAAAATGTTCAATATTCGAATCTCGAATTTAAACATAACTGAATTCGTAAAATTCGTATCTTCGAATTTGGATTTCAGACTTCAGTCAACGTCAAAATTTGCAAAACTAGATGAAAGGATGCTATTTTAGGGCCTCGATTCTTGCAGAACACGTTACTACTGCAAAATTCCATTTTCCGAAAATAAAATGTGAACTTTTGGTTTCGAATACGAAGTTCGAATTTACCGTTCCATGTTTCGCATTTAAACCATTGATTGACGATTTTGAGTTTAAATCAGAAGCCCGAACAGCTGACTTTCCAAGTATTTTAGCAAAGTTTGTAATATTTTAGTAAATAACAAATGACTTTTCTAAACTGTGGTTTAAAATGTAATTTATGAGATACTAAACCACCTTTGGAGGATGGTTTGAGCTTTAAATGTCAAGCTGATATGGAAAGCTCAAGCAATAATTTCTTGGGCATTTCGTGTGTTCAAATTATAATTTCAGAAACAAGATTTTCAGCTTATTATCTCAAGGCTTAAGCAAAAAACAGAATTTTAATGTTAAGACCTTTACGAAAACGACATACTTCGAAGTTTTTAAGAATTCGAAATTCAAAGATGAAATTTTCAATTAATTAGTCCAGTCAATAAAGGGTTTGTAGAATGCATGGAGGGTGTCACAATTTTTGGAGTCGTTAGGAGGTAAACATGCTAAAAGTCCCCGGACATTGGCGATGAGCGGGGTGCAGGGGGGGGACTGAGAAGGTCTCTGTTTTTGGTTTTGTGCGGGCCAACCAATTGCACCTCCACGTCCAATGCAGGTTTCATGAAAGGTATTGTTTAGGAATTCTTTAACTACTGCTGAATTGTGAGCGGGACAGCCATCGTGTTGGTACCATATCGGTCGCTCATCTCCAAGCATTGTATGTTCAATTGCAGGACAAATAGTTTCGGTTAAAAGTTCTAAATAAGTCTCTCCGGTCAACGTTCCGTTAATAAAATAAGGTCCAATTACAACGTTATTTAATATTCCACACCAAACATTAACCTTCTGTGGATATTGTGTGTGTGTTTTTACAATTAAATAGGATGGTCGGTACTCCAATATGGAAAATTTTGATAATGTGGTTGATTATTTAAAGTAAACGTACATTAGTCAGTAAAGCACACTCTTTCTAGAAAATCAGGTTCATTGTTGCATTTATCCATCATAATTTGACAAAATGCAGATCTGTTTTCGGAATCTCCCTCCCGCAGTTCTTGATGAGTCTGATATTTATACGATTTAAATTTATGTTTCTTTAACATTTTATGTACGTAACTTTTACTTATCCCATTCTCTGCACTTAATTGCCGCACTGATATGTTGGGATTAGCACGAACAGCTGCCATTATATCAATTTCACGATCATGAACCGCAGGATTAATAATATCAAGTCCTACAAATCTTGAACAAACATTACAAGTATTTTCAAATCTGCTTATGAGTCTTCCAACAGTAGTGTGTGCAGGATGAGGTCTGTTGGGATATGTCGTTGCAAATCGTCTACACGTTTCCCTGTAACTGTTTCCTGGGTAGACCCATTTCACTATTTGAACTTTTTCTTCCACAGTGTAAATGACGATTTTAGTATAAATTCAAATAGGACTTGATTTGTTTCAAACCATACGTCAAGTTGAATGCGACTTAATCGTTTATTGTCATAGAAAAATAAATATAATAGGGTTTGTTGTTAAGCTGTTTTAGTAAAAGCAAGAGCTGATCTTTGGGATAAATTAACGTTGCCCTGATTCCATGGTGTGAAACCCTGTGGACACGGGGTATAATGATAGCTGACTTCAAAATGGTAATACATAATTAAATGTCAATTTAAGGTTATATTCCAAACTGAAAACTTTCATAAATTTATTCAATTGTCAGTACAAAAATATACGAAAGGAACATTACAAAACGGTAAAACGCAAAAAATAACAACTTTGTATACAAGTCACTTTAATGAATAATTATTAGTAGACATTATTAACCCTCACTTTTAACAAATAAGTATATATGAACATACCTACTATTTATATCAAATTTTGTTTTTAATTTACATATATTTCCATTGGCTTTGAGTTGCAATGAAGTATTTTTTTACGCAGTATAATATTCAGAATTTGAAAAATAATAAAGGGAAGCCATTAGAAAAATATAATAAAGATTCAGTGGAAAATGCAGTAATTAACTGCATCGAGGTTAATTGAAATTCATATTTCAATAAAACAGCATGCGATAATACATAGTTAGAACAAAATTACAACTGAGGCAACGTAAATTATCAAACTTGTTAGGAGTTTGAACGTTTCCTAAGGATAGAGGAAGTTAACGTTGTGCAACACGTTGCATGTCGTGTACATCGGACGAAATCCTTAAATTTCTAATTAGTTTTCGTTAATTAAAAGGATAAAAACTTAATTGCAGCCACTATCAAGCAAAAACGAAAAGAAACCATCACGATGGTAAACAACAACAGCTAATTTCAGTATTATATGACACGACACGTTTTACAGGTAGCTCATTACAGAACGAGGAAAACTTCCTGAGGGTTCTTTAAGCATCGTCGCACTGAAACTGGTGCGGTGGAGTTCTCTGTTTCTAAACTGCCTGACATAAAAGTTGTGGAAACTTGTTACACTGCGTAAACTTATTTAAAATTTGAACAGACGTATTCGCATAGTATGTCTTAGACAAGAAGGAACAAGGAAACCTCTTCATGATGGTTTTGATTTCCTTAGAAAGTTTCGGTTTGTCTTAAGCTCCCCGGCTGTGTTTGATGAGAAATTGTTTTGTTAATGCCTACTTGAAGTTAAGCAGAACAACAAAGACGTGTCGAGAGGTCGGTGTTTGTTTAAAGCTGGCTCTTTGATTTTGCTGTTTCTACACTTTCAATCTGTTTATAAAAAATTTTGCTTGCTACAAACGATATCAACATAAATCAAGAAAAGCACTTTAATTTTCGTTATATTTCTGAATGACGAATTGTTCTAAACTTGTTAAATTTAATCGAATACGAGAGAAACTTAATAATCTTTACTAGAAATTTGCAGAAAGCCATTAGAATTTTAGATTAATTTCTGAATTTAAATTTCAGACATCTTCAACTTGTACTTTATCGATTTGAGTTAAAAAACAAGCAAGGAAATGGCATAAAAAATTCATAACTTTGCAGTAACCGAGATTATTAGTCTTAATAACGAACTGTTGTGGGTACCTATATTAAAATATTTTGAGGCGTTATTTAAATAGGTAACAATTCCATTTTGTGAGTATGAAACGAATTGATTTACTTGATGTGTTCGCGGAAAGCGTACCTATAAAAATCGATAGAAAAGTCATTTTCTTGAGACTGACCATCGTGACACAAATGATAGCTTAATACGTTACATAAAAGGTGTATTTTGCAGACTAAATTATTTAGACGTCACTCTGCGTACATTTCACGAATGAAAATATTTATTTTGTCCGTGATTTATTAAAAATTCCCCGCAATACCTAACAAATAAAAAGTGCGATACAATAGATGTAATGGCAATGACCATTATGTAATGAATTCTGTTTCGCTAGACAACGTTCAAGGGCGAAATTGAGCAAAAGAAGTAATACGCATTACGAAATTAAATTTTTTGGTTTATCACCGCAACTTGGAACAATTTCGAGACACTTAATGAGTTAATACCGATGGAAATGTTGGCTAAAATAGAGAAATATTATGGGCGGTAATGGACGCTCGCACGCTAAAAGCAAATAAGTTTTATATTTACGTTCTATCGTTTCCATTGAATATTGAATGTAAAGCATTACAGTGAAGGCAAAGATCATTCAGAAAAGAATAAACGTATTCGTTTTATTCGTAAACATAAAGCCAATGGTTTCGACTTTTTGATTCGTCATTGATGGTGTTCGTGATTTAATTGGAAAATACGGGATTGTTGGTCCTTTTAATGTGAAAACAGACAAAATACTGCAAGTTTTGATATTTTTTTGGTGAATTATGACTATTTTCTTTTAAAACAAAATAAAAAACGCACAAAGCAGAAAGGTCTTTTACCATAACAAGTTTGCAAACAAAAATTTTCCACTTAATAATAATAAACCTTAACCCTTTAATTTTTTAATTGTTATGGTAAACGTGTCTCAATTTACCTAAAAACGTTTCAAAGAAAATTTCAAAATGTAATAAAATAAGGTTTTCTGAGTTACGTAATTTATTCTTAATTACAGTCCTTCTCGTCTACGAATAAAAAGCTATTAACCTCATTATTGTTTTTCTGCATAAAGTGACGGGAAAGCACAAGACAAAGTCCTTCAAATGATATAAGTAAACTATAAATAGAGTATTTTGTAAAAAACTTAGCTGCTAAATGACTTACCTACTGCATTCTGAAAGTAAGGTTTATTGTTTCTGTACTCAAAGAGGAATAAATAGAAACCTTTGTATTCTAAGCAATTGTTTTTGCACTAATACTTTTAGAATTAATGGAGTTGAAATTAAAACAATTTTAAGGTGATGATAGTATAATTTTAAATTAAATTAAAATATTCGAAATAATTAATTATGCGTCATGTGACTTGGATTTTGGATATTTTTGAGCACTTTTCGAAATTTTAAACGTTTTTTGTTTATGAAACCTGCTTATTTAGTAAATTTAATTAAAAGTTATCGACTGCTATTAAGTTTAAACCTTACAAATTCATTCGTTAGGCTTTAAGCACTCCGACATTTAAGTATTCAAAAGGTAGGTTAAGAAATTGACTTCGCTGAAACCTGGGCAAACTTTATTACTATTTTAAAACTAAAGGGAAAACGTAATTTCGAAGCAGTTGGCTTTAGAAACAATACGAATTTGTACTCTATGTCTAGTCTACTTTTTGGTTAACTTCAATTTTTAACTTAAGTTATATTCAAATTTTTATTAAGAAAACAAGTTCAAAAACTTTAGAATGTCAAAGCTTTAAAGTTTGCAAGGGAATTTGCAAAACTTTTAGGATATTAAATACTTAAGACTGTTTTTGTTAATTTTAGTTAAAAGAAGAACCTTAAAAGGACATATGTACTTTTATTCAAAACAGTTAATCGTATCAGAGTTTATTGGTTAATTTTAAAATTCATTACGAAAAGTAATCTAAACAATTTCAGTTTAGATTTTGAAGTTCTGAGAAATTTGTATACTGGAAACATAAAATATCGCTTGGGGCTTTAGGACCACTTTTCCCATCTTCTGGTAATTTTAACTTCCAGATATCTTCCTTGGTAACCATTGTAAGGCCCAATCTTTGAATTCCCAAATAAATTAAACTTCCAGTTTTCTTCCTTGGTAGCATTTGTTAATATTGTTTCCACGATAAATATCTTAACGTTAAATTTATCAAGAGATGAAAAATTGGCTCATAATCTAAACAGGGTTTGTTGCCAATTTTTAAATTATTTCAAGTCTAAAGAGAGGAACAAACACAACAGTGGTCTACCGTTTCAGTGCGTCTGGGTTTTACGTCCCACCCATGTTCATATTCAAACGCCAAAGGATGACACCCTTACTGGAGAGGGATGGGCATCTGAAAGCTGTCTATATGTGTTCTAAGCCATTGGAAGAACCAGTTCTTCCGATGCTTGATAATCATGCGAGCCCTGTTTCTCTCTCAGCTTATAATTTCTGTAGGGCCTATAGAATTGTCATGATTTCCGTCGCCCCACACTCCACACATTGTATCCAGTGTCTGGATGTTGTCTTTTTTGGACGTTTGAAGAAGGCTATAAATCGAGAGATAGACCTATATTTGAAAAACAGGCAAGATGAAAGAGTCGGACAATATGATATTGCATCGATATTTAAATCTGCATACGGTAGAGTCTCCTCAATGGAGAAAGCCATAACATGATTTCAGTGCCTTGGAATCTTTCCATTAAATCCAAATGTATTTGATGAAACTGATTTCACAGCTCATACTGAAGATTTGGATTTGGATCCTACAGCTGAGCCTATTCCTCTTCCTCACCTTTCAAATATGTCCATGATCGCAGGTTCCTCAAATCTGAACATTGCTCCTATGGTTTCAAATATCTCCGTAACCAGCTGCGATTCATCCCATGTCTCAATAGCCGAAATCGTGCCCATTCCAAGGAGAGTCAAGAAGACAGAACAAGCCAGAAAGAAAGGCTCTTCCAAAATTCTGATATCAACACCGGAGGGAGGAGCAGCTAATTGAGAAAAATTTAAAGAGGAAAAAGAAGGTCAACAACGTGCAACAAAATAAAAAACTAAAAGTTAAAAAGAAAGTATTTAGCAGCTCTTCGTCAGAGAGGACAGAGGAAGTTCAGTTCGATGATGAGGCATTACAGGGTCGAAAAAGCTTTGATGATGAAATATGCATTATTTGTAATGATTATGGAAAGGGGGTTGAAACTTGGTTCAGATCTAGCATATGCGGAAAGTGGGTGCGAGCTGATAAGGCTAAAAGCTATACAGGTTTTTGTACCTAAGTATTATGTACACATAATATGTTATACTTAATATCATTATATTAAACACAAAATATAGTATGATTTGTTGTATATTATTTAACTTGTAATATCTTTGGGGCTATCAGGACAGAGGTAGCCTCGTTACCCCAGACCCTGGTGTAATCAGACCACTTGCGAGACAATTCTTTGTAAAAATTCAAAAATATTGTACCGAAATTTTAATATAAAATTGAACATTATATTGCATGAGAAAATAGTTTACCTTAATCGAATAAAAGTTTACTGGCACGTTTAAATTTAAATAAAGGAAACAATAAAATACTGCGATTAGGGTACCTACCTTATGGGCAAACTTTTCTTTCTTTGGTATTTTTGAAATTAAAGTTGAGAACTTGATTGCTAAATTTGTTTATCACTATTAAAATTTACCAAAAGCTTAACAAAAAGTTTAGAGATTAAAGAGTTTAAAGACTAAAATCGTTGACTATTATTAATGCTATGAAGAACGTAAAAATTAATTGAAGCTTTACATATCAAATTATTAGTAATTCGCTCTTTGAATTTTATTTAAACACAAAAACTAACATTTTCTGAATTATTTATATGTCTTTATGACTTAGACTTCAAACAGTCCGTTGCAGACTAAAATATTACATAACTAAATCTACAAGAATTTTGTTTAATCAAATCAAAAGATGGAAAGTTACTGTAATGCTAAAGTAACCTGGTAATAGAAAACTATAAGTCTGAGTGTTCATTTTAAAGAACGATATAAAACAAATAACAGCCGAATAATGCAATCAAACGAACTCTTTATTCGAAAATACTGGTACATCTGGGACTCAGTGTAAAGCCATGATTTCCTAATATCTCGTTATCGGAAAGATATAGGTATCGGCGTCATTTGTCGAATGAGATTCAATCAAGCCAGATCTTCGAAATACCGGTATAAAATGAATCGTTCTCTAACTCCATTTTGTAATTGTGGCTGTAGTTGAGATTTGAAGCCATATATTACATTACGAACGACGAAAAGCACTGATGTTTTCATGTCAGTCAAATGAATAAGTCTACACGGTTTGCAATTATATTAGTTTGTAACTTAATTTATTTTTTCAAACTTTAAAAAGGTCGCATTAACAAGTTTGCCTTAATAAAAATCTTCAGCGTCATTTATCATTGTTATTACTATTATTAACAACGAATAGTAGGCGGCTGTAATAAGGTTTAAAGTCATACCACGACATGTGGTAACTATAAAATTATTATACTTAAGAAAGTGAAAACAACTGTTGAGCACGAGGTGACCGATTGGTATAATTTCCTGTGTACTTTCAAAAAGTCTAAAGCTTACGTTAGGGAAGTTAGAGAAACTTGGAAAAACGGAGAAATCGAACCACAAAATGTTAAAGTTGCTCCAAAGTTTCGAGTACCATCTAAATTTAAGTAAAGCAAACGTTTGCAATCAGTGGCGTATCCAGAAATTGCTCATGGGGGGGGCAAGTCCATACTTCAAACCCAACTCCAGCCCCCCCCCCCATCCGCACATGACCTTCTAGTTTCCTACCCCTAATTCCAGTCTAAACCTAGAACTGACATAAGCACGGTTTTTGTTGGTGCAGTCGGGTTCCCACAGCGTGAAAGTCGGTACAGTTATTAATAAAAAAACAATAATACACTTAATTTTTTTATTTTTCATTGAAAAAAATATGTGTATAATATGTATTTTCATTGCTTCGTGTGTGCTATTGAACTGGTCTGGGGGGGGCAATTGCCCCCTTTGCCCCCCCCTGGATACGCCACTGTTTGCAATAACGATTACAAGGACAATACTTTAGGATCTCTTTGAAGCTGATTATTTAATAAATTATTAATTTTAAAGAGACGAGCAAATTTTAGAAAAGCTTTGTGGCTTCATTCTGCGATTATGATTAATTATAAATTCATAAAGTGCGCCTGAAATGCGCCTCTAAAGCTTAATTGTGGGTTGAGAGCATTTGATATTCACTTTACAATATATTTTATGAAGTAGTATAATGTGACCCTAATTTGACGAAATAAACGGGCGCTACCTAATTGCTTTATTATTTAAAAACGCTTAAGCAAAGCTTGATAATGAGGCTTTAGTTTAAATTGTTTTCCAGCAGAGTGTTAGTAGTAAATTAATTCAATGGAAAAGGCATCGTAAGATAACTAGAAATCAGAAAAGGTAAACTAGAAATGCATAAAAATTATCCGAACGGCCATATTAATTCGTAAATATGCAAACGGTGCATGGTTTTACAAGCATTACCGCTTTTTTCTTCGACTTTCTATATAAGTAGTAATCCAGTTTTTATCGTTTTGCATTATTACTACTAAACTGAATTTATTATTGTTACATAAGAGAAATAGTTTTCTGTTAACTATCCCTTAAGGTACTAACACGGTCTTTGAAATCTGTGATTTAGTATTGGAAAAATACTGAAATACTTGAAAATGTTTTTATTAAGACTGTCAATCGAGTTTGAGTTTTGAATATTTACGATTAAGATTGGAACTTGTGTAAAAACAGGACTATAACCTGTAATAACGACTCTTACAATCTCAAATAAGGGTTTCGTGGTAGTCTAGTGGATTAAAAGTCTGCTATGTAGGTAACCAAGAGAACAGAAGTTCGAACCCCAGTCATGGTCGAATTTTCTAATACGGAAAAATCGAGAAGTAAATCTTGTTAAATTAGTAAAACCTCGCTTATTCTTCGTCTTTGGCGGAAGTTTAGGATTCCATTTATGATTTTTCATTCCGATATTTAAATTTGGTAATTAAACCAATACTGCAGATCCAATTTTTCTTATTCTTTGCTTCCTCTTAGCGGAAACTATTTAAGATTCTATTTATGATTTTTTCGCCCAGTATTTAAATTTAGAAATCAAACTAACGCTTCAGATGCAATCTTTAAATTCTAATTTTAAATATTCAGCTCATCTTGGAATGTTCGGTTAAGTCTCATTGGATATTTTGATTAAAACTTGTTCTATTCCATATTCTCATCTAGAAAAGTTTGAAAATTATTTCAACATTATATTCATATTTTTCACTGCCAGTCTGGCACACACAAGAAATAAGGATTATAGACCAATGGCTTGTTATTAACTCGCAACTATGAGTTCTCTGAGCCCTCTTTGCGCGTATGCTAGGCAGGAGGCTAACCTTATTAAAGGTGTTAGTCTGATACGTTCTCCCCGAAGCACGAAGAAGCGCACGACTTCTAAAATTCCGGGGATATCGCCGGTCTCGAGAATCGAACCCGAGATGCCTACGTGAGAAACCGAAGCCTCTTACACGTGGCTATCAGCTCCCCATACATACGTTATTGGAAGATTAAATTAATGTCAATTTACAAATTCCAGAATTTCTAAAAATATGCGAATTCAACTAGAAAGGCTGGGCTAGCTCTGGGTAGATTCGGCTGAAAAATTGTAAAACTCCAGATCTTATAATAACATGAAACATTTTCGTTTAATTTAAATAATTAAATTCCTGGATAGCTTTGGAAACAGTCGGCTGCAACCAGAAAAACCAACTTCTCTGAAAAATTACAGAACAGCTAAAATTTTTAAATGAATCAGTGAAAGCTAAATTTGCTGAAAAAGTTCTGTGAGCCCTCTTTGCACGTAGGCTAGGCAGGAGGCTAACCTTACTCGTTGAAAGAGGTGAAGATGATTGACCCTCAGTGTTACGAGGTTATCAAAGGTGTTAGTATGATAACCAGGACAGCCTAACGTGCCGTCCGAAGTACGGAGAAGCGTACAACCTTTACAGTTCCGGTGAGGCTATCGCCGGTCACGGGAATTGACCCCGAGATGCCCACGTGAGAGACAGAGGTCTTTTACACGTAGCTCCTCGAATTTAACGTGAAGATTGTAAAACGAATCCATAAAATTCCAGTTTCCAAATCCGGACTGGAGACTCAAATCATTTGAATCCATTTTTGAAATTCAAGACTTGGTTTAAAATTTTACTAATTTAGCTTGAAGATTGTAAAATTTAAAACCAAATCGTGAGTTTCAAGCCTGATGTAGAGGAGTAGAGTTTCAAAAATGGATTCGAAGGATTTATATCTACAGTTTGGACTTATAGAATTTTATGAATTTCAAGTAAATAATAGATATAAATATGTTTAAATTCTTTATATAATCTTTAATTTCAAATTTAAGGAAAGCAATTCAAATTAAATGCGAATAACTATTTTAGAATAAATTTTATATCGTTCACTACAAATCACATTCAAAACAAAAGGAAGGATTCAAATTTTTTATTTAATTTGAAAATTGTAAAATTTAAAACTAAATCTGAAACTCAAATTTTGATTTCAAGTTAAGTTCATAGATGACATTGTTAAACTTGGCTCGGAGAATTTTAATTTCAAAATGCTTTCAAAAATTCCCAAGTTCAGAGTTGCCTTAAAATTTCAAAGATTTGAAGTAAATAATAAATATACTTAGAATCTTAAGAAATTCGGTTTATGTAGGCTTAAAAGGCTAGAATACAGAAAAGTATTTGAAATTAAATCCGAATCGAAACATTAGATCCAAGTTTATATTTTTCATTACTCACTCGAACTGATGATTATAAAATTTAAAATTGAATTTGGAGTCCTGAAGTCAAAAACTTGACTTGAACTTTAATCTGCAGATGGACTTCTCAAGCCTGAGGTTTCAAATTTTAAAAATGGATTCTCCGATTCAAGTCCCAAGCTTTAAATTTTAAGGATTTGGCTTCAAATAATAAAAAGGTTAAATCTTTACAAGTTTGACTTGTCTAAACTCAAATCGTGAAAACATGAAGTCGAAAAGCATTTTAAATTAAATCCGAATTAGTGTTTTAGAATCAAGCTTATGTGTCGAAATACCAGTCACACAGAAAAGAAAACGAGGAATTCGAAATTTGAAGATTGTAAAATTTAAAACCCGATGTGAAGTTTGAAAATCAAAATTCGATTTGAAGGATTTAAGGACTTAAGTTCCAAATTGAGGTATGCATCGAAATTTTAAAGATTTAAGCTTAAGATAATAAACATGTGAAAATCCTTTATATAGACTTAAAGTTCGAATACATGAAAATTAAAATAAGATGTCTAAAATAGCCTACCTATTTTCGCATGAACCATATTAGGAAAGAATGTAAGAATTCGAATTTTGGATTTGCATTGGTAGATTGTGAAATTAAAGCCTAATCTTGAGTTTAAAATTCAACATTCGAATTTTAGGTTTAGATTTAAAGATTAAAGTTTAATTAATCAATACTTTTAATATTATTTTTAAGTCTTTATAATTTAATTAGTTTGTGTAAACTTAAGTTAAACGAAATTATTTTAAGTCCATTTCTGAATGTTTTCGTAGGGTTTGTTTTCATTTAGATTTAATTCATTGTCTTTGCATTTACAGATTAATATACTAGTAGGTATTTACATATTAAAATAATTAACATTATAATTAACAGTACAACCGATGAAGGGGTAAATAACTAAATAAAAATTATTTTTTGCAAATAAATAAACAAACAATTGTATAAATTAAAGTACGGTTAAACGTACATATCTCCTTTAAATTTGAAAAGTTCCATGCTGCTGTTGTACGTATTAAATGCTGATTTTTCTAATGCTTAATGTATTGTTCGTGATTTATTCATTAAAAATCGATGGAAATTCTTGCAAGGTATTAATGTCTGGCAAGTTCACGGGCAAACAACTTTCCGTCTGTGTTTAAACAGCTTGCAATTTTTTTCAGTAGAAGTAGCCTCAGAGGTAATTTCTATAATGATTTTTTATTTTATTACATGATGAAAATTTTTAAACGCTTACAACACTGATTAAAGGTCGAAATTTTCTGCAAATCTTTACAAGGCATTGACATTTCTTTATTAGTAAATTAAAACTGAAATTCATATAGCAATGACACCATTTTGATTAAAAATATGACTTGCTTATTTATGTTTATGTATACGTTTTGTGTAATAAGAGTAAATTACAAATGCATTTACATTCAACTGAGTAGAAAAGTGAAAAAACTGTTCTGTCATTATAGGTATTATTTGATCTTAAACTTAGTAATCCGGACTTCATTAATTTCAGAAATAAAAAATTATAAAAGAAAAATGCTATGCAAATTTTTTTTTGAGGAAAATTTAGAAACCTTTTTGTAAGAAGATAAAAATAAGTAACTAAAATAACTGAGGCTCTGTTAAAGACGACAGCAGATTTCTAGCAATAAATTCTGGTCAAATGAAATATACAATTTAGATTAATAACTAATGCATGTTAATGAATTATAGAAAAATATCACCTCCGCAGGAATTTGCACTGCTCCACTGTACTTAGGCCTGTCATAATTTTCTATATGTAAAATTTTCATAATTCATTAAAATACATAAAAACATTTCCCTAAGCAACCAAATCTCTGAAAGTTTAATCATTAGAATAATAATTTAATACTTACAATACAGTATAAACAGGAAAATCTGCATTAATATTGATGCCTAGCTTAATTAGTATGCAGTTCAACTAATCATCATTAATTACTCTAGTAAGTCAATAAGTAAAATATAGTACCAATCGATTGATAGCATAAATTACTGATTAATTAAGAAGAAAGCATACCAGAAACGAAGTACCTACGTTATTGAATCAATTTACATGTATGTAAGCACACTGCAATTGTACGTTGCCTTCAATTTAAAGTAAGAGTAAAAAATTAGAGTAAGGAACTAAGGTGGAGTCGGCATGCTCAGGTAGTAAGGTATTTGTGTATTTGTCACTACATTATTAGAAATATACAATTATTTATTGACTACGAAGGTCGCAATTGCAGTATATAAACGAGGGTATTTCCTTCACTGGTATTGTATTCAATCACCAGATCTCCAACAACCACTACAGCAATGAACGCCTTGGTAAGCAGAAAAAAGTCTTCAAATAACACTTTACGACCCTTAACCTTTTAAATTTACAGACTCTTGCTTTCTTCGCCTGCCTGGTCGTCTTCGCCAGTGCTAAACCCGGTGGTATTTGGGGTGGTCATGGTGTAGGAGTAGGAGGAGGTATCTGGGGCGGCCATGGCGTAGGAGTAGGAGGAATCTGGGGCGGCCATGGTGTAGGAGTAAACGTAGTACCTGCTGGACCCACCACCCTTATTGGAGCATCTGGTGTAGTCGGCCCCAACGGAGCTGCTGGACCCACCGGCGCTGTTAACGGACACGGTGCCGTTGGACCTAACGGAATTCCCAATGCTCCAGCTGGCCATGGTGGCATCTTAGCTGGTCCTGGACTCGTAGCTGCCGGACTTGCCGGTGCCTGGGGCGGACATGATGATGGTCAATGGCACGGTGAAGGTCTCTTGGAATCCCAAGACCTTGCTGGTCACGGTGCCGGTATCCTCGGCGCACATGGACTCGGCGTACATGGACTCGGCGTACATGGACTCGGTCTCGCTGGTCTCGCCGGTCACGGCCATTGGTAAATCTTCTAGCAAATTATTATACATCCAAAAGTAAATATTTTGAATAACATGTTCTACAAATGCAGACTGCTTTAGTTGTGTAAAACGCTTATCAATTTCAAATTTTAAGACCTGTACTGCACGTTTGTTGTACATTTGTTATTGAAGCTGTTTACGATATGATGATTTGCTCACTTAAATTACTGACTGCATTTTTAAGGACTATGATTGCGTTTTCATATGTATATTTGCCATTTTATTTAATACATGTTGTATATATTTAAAAAGCGCGTTCAAATAAACAACGATTTTTGTATATTTCTGTGTATTATTCCAACTTTGAACCCATTCCCTCATGCCACCTACTGTTTATTAATAATACTAACGATTTTAATGTGCTCGCTTTTAACATCTGAAAGTAAGCACTACTCTGGGAATAATATTTCAGTTGTATCCAGGAATCCCAAATAAATTCTCTACATTAGTACGTCTCAGAAATAATTATAAATAATAAATTATCTGAGTCCATTGTAAAGATAAATACGTAAAACTAGCGAGAAGCTTAAACATCTAAAGAAAACAACTGTTATTTATTAACAGGCCATGTATCATATTACGGCATAAACTAAGGAAATTGGAGTTATATTGTAGAGGAAATTTGACATTTACAGGGTTCTATGATGGCTATTTTGATAACAAGGGTCATTTAGTTTGCTCTGACCAAATTATGTACTTCGTTTATTTGATCCAAGTTACAGATGAAAAAGCTGTAGTTGAAAGTGTTGACATTTTAACAATAAATAAACGTAGTAATAAATGTAGTCGTTTATGGCAAGGATTTTTAACACAACTTACAATTAAATACGGACACGTTTCCTTTAATACATATAAATTGAAACAAAAGTAATAAAAATCCTACCATTTAAAAATGCTCTTTTGCGGATTTTATAACTTAAATAGAAACCCCGGGATGTAGCTTCGGGAATTATTTATTCATGTAAGGTGTTAGACTGTTAGATATATCACATTTTACAAAATCTTTTAAAAATGACATTATTTCTGACGTACAAAGATAACTACATCAAATGATGAAAAATGTATTGAATAGAAATAATTATAGGGCAAAATATTCCAGTGAAATGTTAAAGCTTTAAGCTAGAAACAGAAATATAAAATGGAAAAAAGATACTGGAATGTTATTCTGTTTCCTGAGCTAATTTCTACGAATAAAATTTGGGATAATATTAAATATCTACCCGGAATATATTTTCATCAAATTCTATTTAAAAATGAAAAAAATATACTCGAGGCACGTTTCAAGTATGAAGGATGAAAAACTTAACGGAATAATAATAATTATATATATTATATAAATATATTTTGCCGTATAAAAACAGAAAGTTAATTTTGAGAGAAATTTATAAATATGCCAAGTTATCCAAACCTAAAAAGAAACTCAATATAATTAGATTTTTGGTATTAGGGTCTTAGGTCTTTATACATCAATCCAACGTCTTTCTCCGTAAAGTAAGTAGTACAAGGTTTCTCATTATTAACTACGTTAAGTTTTCCTTGCTTGATTTTTTTTTTTTAATTTTTGAATTACTGAAGGAATATTCAACAACAAAGAAAATTACAATTTCTTACAATTTATGTTTGAAAGATTAGGCGGGATACATTGCAACTCGACAACTTGCCAAATCTAGCTCTTTTTAGCATAACATCTGCGCTTGAGCAATAAAATGCTGGTGTTAATTTATTAATTTAGTCCTAATATTGTCCTTCGGCTTGTGGACTTTGAGGTTTATCAATATAAATCAGATCTTTCAAATATCCTACAGGTAAAACTCTTAAGAAACGAGCGACCAATTTAATTCCCCTTTTGAACAATTAGGTGGTTTGGAGGTATTCTTTTGCAAACGTTAAGTAGAAACGATCCGTGCAGCGCCGGCCTTTTGAAACCAAAGCTTTTGTGTCTCGTCAGAAACTTTATGATTACAGCAATTATTTTGAAAATCTTTGACAGTTGCCAATGGGGTTTTGAATATCAATGCTTCGAGTGTTTCTAGTTTACCTGATAAATAAATTTTTCAAATCAAATAAGTTGTGCATTACAGCAGGCAGATACTACAATAAAAATTTTACTTGGAATCTCACTCTATCTACTTCCAGCAATTGTCTGCGACGCCTCAAAGGAAAAGTTAAATTTATAGATATAAGTATATAGGTGCATAGGAGCAGTCTTTTTAGATTTTAGTTTTATTCTGTATTTTTAGCAATACAATCGTTATTCATCACGTAACTTACAGAGGTTAGGCTGAGGTTCCAAAAGAATCGGAATCCTGTGCGGCTGTTGATGATTAAAAGTATATCTTCGCTTGAATCACATCTAAGCATTTTTTAAAATACAAATTAGCTTTAAAATCAAACCGACTATCCTAAATAGGTATGTTTAAGTTCCGTTATTCAAACACAAATTGCCATTACAAAATTCTAGGATACCTATTATTTTAAAGATTCCTGCATCAGTTATTCGCTTATTACATATGTTGTAGATATGTAGATAGGTTTTTGTTATTATATAATTAAGTACGTGCGCAAAAGTTATTTCTAAACATCCAACATAATAAAAGCTATATTTTTGAAAATAAAAAATAATGTCAAATGTTTTCCGTTTCAAAAATAGAAAGAAATAAAAAACAATTTCAATTAGAACCGAGTCGATACTGATACGCAGCATATGCTAACAGCCGATACTTTAAAATTTCAGATACTTCCGGATTCCAAACAAATTAAATGTTGCGTGTAAAAGTACTTGAGATTTTGCATACAGTTTCATCACCAGATTAGTGATTAAACAGGCTCATAAGCATAAGCTGCGTAAAGAACATATTTACACGTGTTATACACATGACGTTTACCTATGTAAAATAGGTGGATTTGCCACAATTCGTATTGTATTCGTTATACCGTAAATTTCATAGTTGGCTGGCTGTTTTTTAGAAATATTAGAAACTTTTCAAACATCATGTCAGTTTCTAGAATTGTAGTTTATCTTCTTAATCGTAGTGCTGATAAATCTAAGGAAAATATTTCGAACTATTTTTCTTCGTCTATTTTTGGTTTACAGAGCACAACTTTGTATCTACCTTTAGATCTTGGCATCGGAGTATCGGTATCAGTGTTTGATATATTATAAATAAAGCTCGGATTTATAGGCAGAAAAAAAGGGCCAAATAGGCACCTATAAAGGCAGGAATTTTTGATAAATAGGCAGCTAAAATTCGAAATAGGCAAAAATATAGGCAAAAAGGCGAATTTAAAAAAAACTTTTTAGTTGTTCTAACTTGCAGAACAACGGTTACAAAATTTATTCTTTTATGTATCAGCATAATAAAACTTTTATTTTGGGTTTATTATTTTATTTTTCAAAGCTCAGGATGAGAGTGTATCCACGCACAAAGTTTTGCAGACATCTCGAAGGCAACTCTTACTCTTTTCACTACTTAAATGCAAATGAAGTGCACTTTTCGTTCATGAACTTTTTCGACCCCTCCCGCGCAATTACCACAAATATGAAATAGAAATATGTAGAAATATTACAACGTAAATACACAAATTTCTATTCATGCTCCGACAATAAGGGGATTAAGGAAATTCCCGACCATTAATAAATTCCAGAAAGTATAGATAGACGAGTCGTAAAACAGTCTACCTGTTCATTTATTGCTGAAACCATTGAGAGATTATAGTATATAATCTCTCAAGGCTTACTTACGGCTAACTACACCTCACACTGCGATTATGTGGATAGTGTTTCTTAAAAAAACCTTGTTTCAGAAACGGAAAATAAGCAATTTTTGCTAAAATTTATAAAATATGGCGTAGAATTTAATAAAAAGGCAACAATAGACATCAAATTTAAAAAAAGGCAAAATATGGCAGAAAACAGGTTAATAGGCAAAATAGGTAAAAAAAGGCATTTTGCCTAAAATCCGAGCTTTAAATATAAAATCGGCCGAGCTATAATTTAAATATTTTATTATTAGTAAGATACTGCAAGATTAACAGAACGAAATATTCGACAAATATTTCTGAAAGAGAACGAATGAAGAGGCCGTTACACAAAGTTACACATTTAACATTTTACTAGCAACAGTAAGTTATACTCAATGCACGAACATATGGAAATAGCATGGGAAATCGTATATACTATGCAGATTCCTGCTTACCGTTTGAGTTGATAGGATTGATAGTGGCATCAATAGAAAGGAAAAAAATGCGCTTAATTTGATACTACTTGACTTGAATTTGTTGCTGGCTTTCTCCACAAAAAGCAGACCAGCCATGATCAAATTTGAAGTTTGTTTATGCTAAAATAAATTTTATTTTCCGTCAATTAGCGTATCTACTTAATTACTATAAATCATTTTAATATTTTAATGAGCGGAGGGTATTTATTGTCAAAACATTTTATACTGGCGTCAGTTTACGCACAGTTCGTGATTTAAAAAAGGGGGTTTACCAATTTTCATATAAATAATAAAGACTTTTGAAATTACATAAGAAAATTAAAATTCGAATTTTAACTTTGACACCCTGCATCTCTCTAAATATTAACTTTTGGACTGAGGTAATTTTAGTTAAAAATCGTAATATTTTATACTAGTGAACACGTCCCTAAAATGGTACCGTGCAATTTTGAGACACCCTGTATAAAGATTGTCTATGACAACTAGGTACATACGGCATAAAACCGAAAAACAACATTCTTAATCAATGCGCTATCAGTTCTTTGTGATTATTAAATTGATTGACTGACGGTGTTAGATACTTACCAAAAACTATTGTACTTACCTTCACAGCACAACTGTTTTTAATTTTAAGCCATATCTACCTAGTGCTCTCAAACAATTTTTATAGTTAACGCATTGTATATGCTTTAAAATATACACAGAAAGTTATGCAAATATGCACTATGTTACAAAAATATTCAAAATGCAATGTGAATTACCAATTGGCACATATAATAGTACAATGTGATTTTTTAAAAACTCAATTGCAGCAGGCCGTATTCTGTCTTAATAACCTTAGAACTGTCTGTATTAAGTCAGGACACGGCCTGCTGCAATTGAGTTTTTAAAAAATCACATTATATATTGTGTTATTAGTAGTAAAAGTGTCATTTTGTGTGCCGAGCATGACGTTTGAACGACGAGCGAAGCCAGTCGGACAATTTCATGCGAGGCACACAAAATCACTTTTACTCCGAATAGCACATCTTATTTTTTCTTCAAACGCATAAATTAAAAGCAATTCAGCAAGAAAATTAAAAAAAAAGTCCAAAATGAACGTCATATCAGCTGTCATTGCTACGGGTTGCTTTGTTATAAAAACAGAAAAATTACGAGTTCTCATTGGTTCATTTGGTCATTTTTACTCCTAGGCAGAAAAAGTTGTCACTTTTACTCCTAGGAGTAGAAATGAATGTTTAACTGTGTGTATCCAAGGACACAATGTCGTGTTTTTATGACGCTTGAAGAAAAACAATATTACTTTCCAATACATTTGGCAATCGTAGATCACAAGTCCATCGGTCGATATAATAGTAATACGAACAGCAGACATACCAACGTGATAAGAGAATCTACAAACCTTGTTGTACGTACTTTTTGGCGACGATGACGTAAGAATTAGATTTCTTGAAACAAAGACCGCTTGTTTCTCAAATCCGAATTAGAGCTTTAAAAATAGAGGGATTAGTTATGGTTCACAGCTCCGATCCAGGCCATAATCTAAGAAAGACCAATCAGACGCATTTGTGTACAGATGCGTAATCACAGAGAAGTTGAGCGAAATGGCTGTAGTGCGTAAATTATAAGTGAGTGGGTGAAATGCATTTTTGCAGCATTGGTAACGTAAAAATGGTCGGTATTTATGTAACTGTATCCATGACCAGTAGTTGAGATTTTTGATGGCTGTAGGTTTTGTTGTTGTTGTTATTACTGTTAAGGTTGATATTATAATTTATTAAAGCGTGGGGCTCTGGATCCATTTAGCCGACTATCTGCCTGGGAATTTGGTAATTTGGCGTGATTACCAAGGGCCGTTGGAGGCGTTGGATTGGCTATAATT
This sequence comes from Melanotus villosus, assembly GCA_963082815.1. Classification (NCBI taxonomy): domain Eukaryota; kingdom Metazoa; phylum Arthropoda; class Insecta; order Coleoptera; family Elateridae; genus Melanotus; species Melanotus villosus. The sequence goes on from OY720421.1 coordinate 22,465,611, forward strand.
GCGGAATACAGTGACTCCCGGGTGTACCCTCTGGGGTGGTCAGGCAGTCCCCCTCCCCAACTTTGTTCTATTGGGTTCCTAGACTGTATGGTCATCTAGGATATAGAATATAGACATGGGTAAATTTCCCAATGGTTGACTATGTTCCGTCGTAGTTGGCTTGCGGCACATATTTCCATGTTCACCTCCAGCATTATCACTAGCTAACGTCTCCGACAGGTTTTTTACTAGATGCGATATGGGGTTCCATAAGGGGTTTCCCTGCCTCCTGTAAGTAACACTAACCGAACTGCTAAATGTAGTAATGTGTGCCTGCTGCTACCTATGTTAAACATACATATATTTGCCTGGGAGATGTGAGTATTAACGTTTGTATCAAGTTTTTGGTATTTACGAGACCTGGTCCGGGTTACACATTGATCCAACTTGGGTAAGTTGATCGAATGTGCTTTTGTAATTACAATAGGCTAAAGAACTGAATTTTATAAATTAAGTGAAATCGTTTTTACATGTAGTTGAGGGGTCACTTATAAGCTACATAATATTTAAAATAATAAAAAAAAATTTATCCGCAAAAAAAAATAGAAACTTATCCCAGCAATTTTGAATTACCGCCGGAAAATCGAAAACGGCATTGTGACGTGCCGCGCCGCACGGATCAGTGTTGCCTGGTAATGTTTCGTTAGGTTGTGTACATAAAATAGACTCTGCAGTGCATAAGTGACTGGAACCTAACGAAAAGTTTAAACTTTTTGTTATTTCTGAACAGAAACAGATCCCCGCAGCACAAAGTCTTGTTTCAGAACGCAGCCCTGCTGTTGTTGACATTGAATTTGCTGAATCACCTTGTGGTTTGGTTTTGGTTATGTCACGTTATGTCACGTTATGACAGCTGATGTTCGGCTACATACGTCACAGCAATATGGCTCGTTTTGGCGGGAAAATTTTTCATTTTAAATTCCGACTCTTGAGAATAATCCAATATGTGATGGAACAAGGAACACTTAAAATCCCACTTATAGGTATACTATGTACCAACTTTACAAAGAAGCGTTGCCATACTGCACTCAACAATATCTTTGGATCTGACGCAAAAGGAAAAAGGAAGGCATGATTGAGAAGACTTTCAAACCGAACAAAGACAAACGTGCCCCATAAGATCCTGTATTTCTTTTAAGGTTGGGACAGACTAGAGAAATATAGAAACGAAGATAAGATAAAAACAAAAGGTAACAGATGTTGTCTAAAATGTCCAAAGGAGGTATGCTGAAGGGCTAACAAAAGATTAAATAAATAAATGGCAAAGAATCGTCCTAACATGGATGCTCTATGATTATAAGCCTCCTAAAGGTAGATTACCAATGAGATGGAGAGACGATTTAAAGTTGATTAAAAACATTCTATGAGTAACAGCTGTAAAAGGATCGCGTTTTTCTTTTTGACAACAAAGAAATGACAGTTTTCAATCCAAAGTAAAACAATTAAATCAGATGAAACACTATACAGTCTATTCCAATACTTCGAAAAATCACAGTTTAGGCAAAGTTGGAAAAATAATCGAAAAGCGGTACCTAACTATATTCGAGAACAAACTAAAAAACACAGTAGAAAAATGATTATTCTACATATAAGCTCAAATATATTGTACTGACTTTTAATGACCTATGCTTCTTATTATTTTATAAATTATTAATTATTTTACCTTTGGTTCCACGAGTCAACATTATAAATTTGCCCTTTAATTAATTTAAATTTCAGATACTCTAACGGGTCATTGTAAAGGTTCGTTCTTGTTAATTTTATGTATAAATTAATTTGACAATATATGTAAATAATGGTGAGGATAGAATACAATTTTGTATTATACACAACGATAAAATTGTTTATTATCTTCTCGAGCGTCTCAGCTGACGCCTCGACGCTAAACTCGCTCTCGAAGATAAAATAAAATTTTATCGTCTTGTATAATAAATAACTATTATCAATCCTATCATCCTTACTTAATTCTATCTTAAAATTACAGTTTTCTCACTCACTATTCAAAAGAGTTCCAAAAATATCTTCACTTCCACTTCTTTTTCACTATAATTGCAGTTCCAAATCCAATCCAAATTGCCTCTACTTCCAATCCAGTTTATTTCCAGTTTAAATTTATTTTAATTTCCAGTCCACTCCAATCTCACTTCCAGTTTCAATTATTATTTTAAGTTTATATTATTTTTAATTATTTACTGAAGCAGGAATTGATTCTAATTATTATATTGTATTATTTCCAATTAAATATTTACTTTAGATACAATCCTGTTTATAAATTTATATAGTTTTTTTCGTTTCTAAGAATTTTTCAAAATATATTTTTAACCATAACAACTACATTTACAAAGTTTCTATCTTCTATGGTACTACTAACTATTTTTTAATTTCTATTACTACTATTTCTTAATTTCTATGACAACTAATTTTAGCTAATTATAATCTAACAATAATTGTAACAATAAATTACTCTAGATATTTAAAATTTATATTACAATTTTTATAATTAAATCTACCTACTTCAATAATTTTTAAAAAATAACCTTCATTTACAAATCAAAAGTAACAGCATCTCAAATTAAACACATCCAAAGGTAGATATCATATCAACATATTATGCAAATGCATGCTTATTTAGTTATTTATGCTGGGATTATTATTCCTTCCCTTGCTCGTACCAAATCAAAAAACATTAAAAGAAATAAAATATTTCATACTTAAAAGCTTTTTGTAATAATGCATAAAGATAATTCATACCCTGTGTTTCTTGAATAAATCTTAATTACATAGTGCATTTAAATTCTTTTCGTGCTGAACACCAAGAAAATTTAGCTCCCTCGTTTTCCTTGAACGAGTCGTGTATGACTTTGCACGCTTTGATAAAAGTGCATGCATATATAAATTACACCGACACCGTTAAATTGCCTTAAGAATTACTTACTCTGCGCTTGTTTACGAAACGCTTACATTGGCTGAGGGACAACTATTATATTAGAAAATCTAAAAATTGCAACGTAAGTGAACTATAACAAAGTCGTGGTCACTTTAACCTTTCTTTCACTGAATGCCTTTTCTATGTAGATTGTTTACACAGGGAATTATAAATCGTATCTGGATCAAATTCCTTATTGTTATGGGAGACATTTCTATTAAGGTTTAACTAAGCGAACGATTTTAAATTATTAACAAGGGGACTTGTTAAGGACGAAAGTTTATTATTTAAAATTTAGAACGCGATTGTGTTTGATTATTCACGTTCCATTTAAGTAGAACGATATGCAAAAATCAATAGCAGGTTCATTAAGGACATTGCAGGAAAAATACGGTTAAACTTCAATTACCGTTTACCGTAGACTTATCGGTTCAATCTTGGAAATTTACTTTTTGTACAAAAAAAGTTCTTCGCATTAGGAGGTAAACGATTAAGGGAACGTTTATTTAATGTACGTAAAAAACAAATTTCAGAAATTCGAAAAAAATTAGAAGAACGTTAATAAGCAACTTGGGTTCTAAAAATATTTTGAGCAATTTTAACCCTAAAAAGAATAACACATTTTTTTTTTAATTTTCGTATTTTCTCACTCCTACTTGGCCTCTAATTTCTAATTACAGTACTTAAAAATTAAAGTAGAAAGAAATTAAAATGAAACGCTAAAAACGTACTTAAATGCCTCAACCATGTAATTACGCAATTATAATTACCCATAATTTTCAGTTGACAGTTATTCGTCAATAATTACGTTACAGATTTAATGAACTAGGTTGTTAATTACATAAATTGGAATCGATTAATTTACATAATTTCTTGGTTTGATAAAGGAATGTCATTACAATAAATTAGCGATTTAAGAGCTCTATTTCGCATATTAAATATGAAAGAGTTTTTGATTTTTTTATTAAATTTCTACTTTGGTAACTGTTGACTCTTTTAGTTAAGGTATTAAAATATCAATTTTAGAAGTATTAAACCCTAGCAAATCAATGCTTAGCAAACGTTAAAAATTAATTTCTAACAATATCAACATTTCTTTTCAAAATTAATAATTTACGAGTAAAAATCTGGAATAATTTAGAAAAATTAAATAAAGGAGCATAGCTGGAAAGTGTTTTGAGAACGAAGCGCGTTTAATTAATCAATTAACGGCCTCTTTGAAAGTAATTCATAATTACACTGCTGCAGTGGGTTGCAGAGGAGAAGGTAAAATAAATTAAAAAGAAATAAAAAATGTAGGAGGAGAAGTTAATTGCTTTCTGCGATGCACTGCTATAGACACTTTCATTTCGGCGTCTGTTAAATTCTCATGAAAGAGCTTTATTTAAGTTAAACAGCCCGAGTGACATATTCATTTTTAACTGCTGCAAAACGGGTAGCTGACAAATTTAAAAATGCCTACCTTCTCACTGTGTTACTCAGACCATTTTAAAATAAAAATTGTATTTTATTATAAATTGGCTTTTACGTCTATATTCCCGCAAATTTAAGTCTTTAGCAAAACAGAATGCATTCCTCCATATGTAATACAAGTTTTCCTACATAAAAACCTAGGATTTATTTCAGTTTTAAAGTTTTTAATATTTAACGAAACGATGAAATTGGAACGATTGTAGTTTCCGTATCCGATGGAAACTTTAATTCAGATAATGTGCGGAAACTGGGCGGAAAACTATGAACAACTTTTACATCAGCTTAATTACAGTTCGATAATTATTTGAGTATGATGAAAATTCTCGGTGGATTATCACACGGTAAGCCAGTTGCATAATGCGGTCTACCTAAATAGACCTCTAAAGTCTAAACCGTGAAATTTCCTGGAGTACTTTGTAATTGCAGTGAAATTTGAATTAAACAAAACGAATTTTTAAACATTGTTTACGTGTTTGTAATGGTTTAATTTTTTTATACGCTAAAATTGTTATCTTCAGCCCCTTCACAACATTTATAAAACAAAATTATGTTTTATTTTCGTTCCTTCCTGATTCACAAGTAACGAGTTTTGCCTTGGAATAAATTATTTCGATTGCATGTTTTCACCTCTGAAGCTTTTTATATCCGGAATTAATTTAAGTCCCGAGTTTTCTGTTTCTTCCTAAGTTTAGAAAGAAAGTCTAAGTCACAAATAGATGTCTAATTAAATATTTCTGTAAACAAGAAAACCAGAAGAAGTGAAGGCGAAATGGAACACGAAACAAAGGGAAATCAAACGAAACAGAGACCTTATTTATTTTAATATAAAAAATAGAGACACGGTTTGGAAAGCTACGCCAGTTACGTTGGTTACAACGCTGGAAGCTTTAACAGCTTTGCACGGCATCGTTATAAATGTCAGAATAGAATTTTTAACTATGATTTTTTTGTGAAATGTACTCGTATCTTTAAATAACACTTCACTTTCAAACAAAATTCTCATTTTATTAAATTAATAATGTTTCTTCTTTACATTATTATTCCTAGAAAAAATCTCCTGGTGTAACCAGAAACATAACACCGAAGTCGATTAAATAATTAGTAATTTTAAAGTAAAAATAGAAAAGTCAATTGAAAACAAGTGCAAATTAATTAAGCACGTCAAAATTACCAAGTCGCAGGGAAACTACTGGTAGGTTTCATGTTTGAAAACCAACGCTTGGACGTTTGTTAGTGGACGTACCGACGTACTAATTGATCTGAAGCACATAAACTGAAATTAGTAAAGTTCTTGATGCAGCATTTGATTTGCACACTTCTTGGCTTTCTGCAAATTACAACGAGATCGACGTTCCAATTTAACAGTTAATTTTCGATGATTCTATCATTCTATGTTTTCTCTTTAATTTGATGCAGTTGCATATTGCATACAAAGTGGCACATTTTAAGTGCATAGTATGTTTTGCGAAAATGCTCACTTTTAAATAGCATCAGCATGATATTCATAAAACATTATAAAGAGCACTTACAACAACCTTAATCTTTTAAAAATATCTGTATCTAAGTTTAGTGTTGCCAGTCAGAGATAACTCGAATCGATATTTTGTTCGTTCGTGTTGGTTACTTGAAAGAACTTTTTTATTTAGTAAGCAGCAAAGTTAACTGCGGACTACGTTACATGATAGTGGAGATAAAAAGGAAGTTATGAAGGTCGAGGATTGTCGCTGGCTCGCTGGCCCAAAATTATAAATACAATTAAATTGGTGGCGTTATTATAATACGGGTGTGCAAACTGCACAACGAAATCGAAGACCGAGTCAAGTAATCACTCACGTACTACTGCCATACTTGTCTGAAATACGAAATTTTACGACTACGTTAAAAATCGAATTTTGCATTCATGTCTTTGCAAATACAAAGTAACATTATTTTTAATTTAAAATCACATAGATTTGAATTATTCCATACTATCGTGTCACGTGGTTTTGCAATTCCATGTTATTTTGGGAAGTTTAAGTTATTTTGAATTTTTGGTAAGATTCTCTTAGTACGGTGCTGTCCATCTTAATTTTAATCCCGTACCAATTATGTTATTTTTGCTACAGTTTAATTTCACTTTAGTCTGGAGGGCACGGAAGGTTAAGCGAAGTCAATGCATTTTCATGGCAGTTCTACGAAATCTTTAAAGTCGTTTCAGTATGTTTCGTCGTTGTAAAAGTTTCCTTTGTTAAAAATCCTAAGGTGACCGAATTCACGTGTATTTCGTCGACACAACATGATGTCATATTGTTTCAGTTGATATAGCTTCTCGTGATGCGGTTCGGGAAATCCCCCCGCCGGGGCTATGTCAGGTGACATGCCTCAAGTCGTTCGAATATTGTACCCCCCTTTGTGAGTACGTGACAACTTCTCGATCATGACGGACGTCTTTTAAGAAAATGGTGCAAGTTCATCGTTTCCAGCTTGGGTACTTAAATCACCGGAAAGGCCTCTATTATCGGTAATTCTTGCGGAGAATTACATTTACGACTTGGTCGGATTCTACAAAAGAGTGCCATATAGTTTTGTGTGGAAAGCTTAGTGATAGTTGGAGTACCGTCTCTCACATAGTTCCCTTAATTGGGATCAAGAAAACCCACAGCTTCTGGATTATTCTTCGTTGTTTTGCACCCGTTTTGGAAGAAGGAACATCATAGCTCTTCCCAGTCTCACGTCCGTCACATACTCCCTGGTTTAACGTTTAAGTACGAACATCGCCAGGTAATTTATTCTTCCTTTACGCTGCACCTGCTTTTACGTTTATGATTCAACAGTAGTTTCAAGCCCTATTTTAGTAAGCCGATTTCTGGTCGATCTGGTTGTCCGACGGTAATATTGAAGGCCTTGTGAGACGCGTTGGGTGGATTGAACATTCACATTGTAAAGGTTGAGGGCTGCTAGTTTGGTTTATTATTTTCTGTGTTTACTCGTGGAAAGGCATTAACTAAATTTATTGTCAATAATTCAAGTACTTCAAGCATCTTTTCTATCGTTTAATTCGTTCAGCAACTGTTTAAGTGTATGTTACCTTTTGTTTTAGTGTTATCAATATAGAAACATTGCGAAGTGCCGTGGCATTTTATGTATTTTATGTTGCATGTGTGCAACTATTCGTAAATCAAATTTTTAGCTTAAGTTTTGTAATTGACATGATGATTCTTTTATTGCGATTAAGGGAGCCTAGCTGCTAAGTTTATTTTTGGCTTAAGTTAAATAAATGTGGTCTCCCTTGATCTTCTTTTTCACACAAATTGAGATTTAATTTATAAACCCCCTTTTGTGTCATATTTTGAATATTACTTGCATTCATTAAATTTTATCAGCAATTCATTCTCGCCTTTTATTTGTATTTATCGTGTCTACTTTAGAATATTTTGTGCTAATGTTTGGTTTAAGATTTACGTATGTATACAGTGTGAGCCTGCCTACAAGTTTGAGAATTTCAGTAAAGTAAAGTTATTTCAGTTAACCAAGATAAGTGACATCCAGCAGTAGGGTGCAGCAACGACCCTTTTCCAAGCCTATGGGAATCTTCTATGGTGGGTTCCTTTTAGATCTTAGGGTGACTTTAATACCACAGTGGCGCCCAATTCCATCCCGATTATGACCAACCCTTACTTGGAGGGATTACCGCTTCGAAGCCCCCTTCTCCACTGTTTTGCTAGCCGCGCGCCTAAGGACTTCCAACGTCCCCTATAAATGCCGTAGTGCGAGGTTAGCACGTGACAATGGAAAAGAGCCAAATTATGTTTAGGTTTTTGCAAAATTTGCTGTAACAATGTGTAATATTCACTAAACATTGAAAATTAAGTAAAAGTGATTTACGTTAACTTTTTAGATATTTTATTAACTTTATTCTTTCCACAATTTGTGTAAATATACTTAGTTAATCCACATAATAAGTTATTTTCCAAGGAGTCGTATCTAATTACATATTTATTTCTCATGTGGCACACGACAAATCTTTAAAATATCATTTTTTTTCATTATTTGCGTAAATAACGAATTTCATTATACACAAATAAATAAATGACTTAACTAATCCTTACCCAAGTAGACCTACAAATTATTAAAAATTATACAAGGAGAGATGCCAATGAGACATTATTCCCACGTATTATTGTCAAATCCTATACCAAAAATTCGAAATACAAATCTTGTAAAAAAGCCTATCCAGACTATTGATGTATCGGATTTCTTCGCAGACATGTAATTGAAAATAAATGCTATTATCGAAAGATGAAATAAATATACAAAAAAAAACAAATTCAATAAGTTGTACCAGATCTGCTTCAATAAGGATCAATGAACGCATACAATAGATTGGTGAACTTTGCTACTAAAGCAGTTTTAATCAGAAAAGATGGAGGTACAGAAAAACGGAGTAAATGGAAATCAAGAAACCCAATCGAACACTAAAATTATTGAAGATTCATTACTTAGAAATATATTTAAAAATGCCGAAGTCTGCAAACATTAAACTTATTGTACTAAGTATCAAAGTCAAACCAGCACCTCTTTTTGGAGGTATGTACAACGTGGAAGAAAGATGTCCACAAACATAACAGACAGTTTGCCACCATACGCTTAAAAAGAATTTTGAAAATTTGCTAGACAAATTACGTAACAAATTAAGAAGTATGGTTTTAGAATAAGTTCAAAAAGGTTAATGTTCTTATAACAACGAAAATTCCAGTTGCAGAACCAAACAGCATTGCAAGATATCTCTTGACTGGAATCCACAAGCAAATCGTAGAAAGAGATTGAAAATTATCAGAAACACAGTGGTGGAAAAGGGAAAGTAGGCGGTTGTAAGAGGCGTGATGCATTATAAATTACAACGTGCGTTGACTGATAGCTGATAGGGAACGAGCGACCGTACCAAGCATCGTATTGGCACGGAACATAGGTTTCACCTTGTATCCAAAACAGAACAAGTCTGCAAATTTTTTGACGTTAAAAATTTCACCTCTGTCCCGGTTATCGAACCCGACACCTTTAATTTGCAAGGCAAGGTTGTAACCATTAGGATTAGGTTAGGTTAGGTTAGGTTAGAGTAGCATAGATTGAGTTAGGTTAAGTGAGATTACGTTAGAATTAATTACGTATTCTGATGACCTCGCGATCACAGCTACAAAAACATCCAAATTGGGTTTCACTAAAGCAGTAGTTAGAAAAAATTGATGCCTGGTTATGTTCGCAGGATTTAAAGATAGTACCGGAAAAAACGGAGGCCGTGTTTATTATTGGTAGAAAACGAATAGACAACATAGAGTTTCGCATAGATAGATGCACTATCAATCCAAAAAGCAGCGTTAAGTACCTGGGAGTGATAACTGATAAGAATTTAATGTTTACTAAACACGTCATCTAGCGAGAATAAGATACGGGCTCAGCATGGCAGCTGAGCCCGTAATGTTACATGCGATGCGAATATAGTTAGGGACGAGCACTGCAACACAGGAAAGGGCAAAGGGAGATGCATGGGTCTTGTCGCGCATAATCCCATTAGACCTTCTAGTGAATGGAAGGAATGAGAATATACCGAAGACGAAGGAACAAAAAAAGGAACAAAGGCTAAATACAATCGACAAATGGCGACGGAGATGAGAGGAGAGTGACAAAGGGATTTGGCTGCGTAGGCTAATACCGGATATTTCGGCATTGTACTTTAGAACATATGGTCACCTTACTCAAACCTTGACTACCCAATGCTTTGAAAGTTTTGTGTACAAGATAGTAAAGGCAGACAGTGGCCATGGTACTGCTGGAAAGCATGGGGTCACAGTGTGGAGGACGCAGAACATGTCATATTCCATTGTAGGAAATAGGAAGAGATTATCATGATTACGGTTAAAAAAAAGGAAAACCTGCTATTTCGGCCACATTACAAGAAGTGATAAAAACCACTTACTAAAACCGATGATAGAAGGAACAATAGAAGAAAGGCGCGGTCCAGGCCGATGAAAATGCCTATGGCTAAAGAAGAGATTGGACAGGCCTAAACACTCACACACTAATCAGAATGGCACAAGACCGTGAAGAATTCGCCACAATTATTGCCAACCTTCAATAATGGAGATGGCATCTAAAGAAGAAGTAGAGCAAAGACCTACATAGAGATGGAGCACAGGTCGATACCAGAAAATATTGCAGAAGACATGTTGGAAGGAAAGAATAACTGAAACACAATTGATGGTATGATAACCAAAAGCATAAAAGGGAAAGAAGAAGAGCTGCTATGTCATTTTTAAAAATTTTATTGAACTGATGTAGGTGAAATAAGATATTTAAGGTAGATATTTTACGATTAATAATTTTATCAAATTGCTAATCAAAATCAAAAATATATGTAAAATGCATAATCAAGTTCAGGAAAAACCGTAAAACTGAACATTTGTTTAAATAGTTTATATAGATTAATGTATACAGGGAATTTTTCTTTTTAGTATAACTACGTATCCCCTATGTATATTTTTAAAATAAACGCGTCGAAATCCAATGTGTAGGTAACCAACTATACACTAAACGTAACTCTGGCTGCGAATTTAGAGACATTAGTTTTTATTTTTTGTGGTGTGTAAAGGTTATGTTTATAAATAAATTAAAATTAGCAGAATATCAAAATAATTTTAATTCAACGATTATTCTCAAACATAAAATATCAACAACACAAAACAGGAATGAAAATGAAAACGGCAACAGTGAAAGACTAATTTTTTGACATTAAGTTAATTTAATTATTTCTGTTCTTAAAAAATTAAAATTTAAAGTTTAGTGCATAGTTGGTTGCCTACATATAGGGCAAAACAATGCGTTTGACATGTTTATTTTAAAACTATACATAGGAGATATGTATGTATACTAAAGAGAAAAATTCCCTGTATTTTCGAAATATATGTGTGTACCACAATACAGCGAATTATGTTTCTAAATATTTTCAAACTTCATATTTGTCCATTCACAAAAATAATTGTTTTGATATTCTTGAATTCCAAATACTCATTATTCAGCAGTTACATAATAATTTACCTAGAATGTATGTATTAATTTTTAAATTTTCGTTTTAGAATAACACACGCCTATGATAATAATTGTTAAAATTATGCAAGCTGCAAATTAAATGGGGAAAAAGAAGTAGATGGGGTAAATAAGTTATAACTTAGAGGAGAAGCATATTTTGTTTGTATAACAATTTACAGTTTTTTAGCATTTGTTCTACAAAGCTTTCAAAACAGAACGACGAAAAACATCTTTGTCAAATTATAAATTAAAATTAGAAAGGAAAATTCGTTATTTTTAAAATTATTATGATTTATGATGCATTGTAAAGGCAAGAGATCACATTGCCTCTTATTAAGAAGGGGGTAAATATTATTGCTCTTGTATAGGTACTTAGAAAATTATCGTGTTAGGAAGAATTACGAATGTTAGGTCGTTAGGTGTTACCTTTGAAGGTTTCCTGTTTAAAAATGAGAACAAATTTCTATACTTTTATTATCAATTTTGTAATTATCATTGGCTGGTCCGGTCATTATTGTAATACGTTGATTTTTCACCCTGTATAACGTTAAATGACTATCGCTGTCTTAGCAATCTTCAACACAACATAATATTCACCTATAAAATCTGCGTCACGTAGTTTAAAATGGTTGCATTCACCTCGACACATAATCAATTTACCGCATATTTGTATAAACTTTAGGCAGCTAATATAAGATTGCATGCAGTTGATATGGTCTACTTTATATAAACTACCATATACCGAGAGTGTTGCTGAGCTGGAATTAGAATTCTATCCACACATTCTGAGAAGTGTGCATGTCAGAACAAAGGTTTAGTAGATCAGATATTAAAGGCTTGGCTAACAATGATAACTGCACGCTCCTTCTCTCCAACTTTGTTTTTGACCTCATCCATAGATTCGCTACACGTGCGCTTTAATTAAATGCAAAGGATTGTGGTTTTATTGATGCGACTCCATGAAATGACCCTCATTTGTGAATAGAGATTTCTTGCTGCGACTGCTGCCGCTACAGCTTTGCGCTGGTAATTTGGACACAACGGTCTGAAAATAATAGCGCTAATAAACCTAAGTATGATGTATGTAGACTTCATCTAAACACACTAAAGAAAACTACGGTTTAGCTCTAACTCTTTGTTGTAATACACTTCCGATGTTATTACGGGGATTACGATAGTTGCTCGGCTAAAACTAAAGGTGAAAATCATGTTCGAGTTATTGACTTTGGAGAAATAGTGTGTCGACCTCCTTTCTTTAACATATTGATATTTATGAGGTTCGTGGATAATCTAAAATTCCTATCAGCGAAAACGACAGACCAATTCCGTATACGTCCTGCGAAATTTTTAATATCAGCCTTTGATTTCACCAAAAATCCCCAAGCATTTCGTTGGTGTGATAGAAGAGTCACACAATTTTCCTCAAATTACATAAAATGTAAGCTTTTGAATAGGTACTAAAGCAGACAATTGCATTTCAGTCATCCTGCATTATTAAACGGCACATAATTTAATCACGTTGTTCTACTCCCAGTTGCTAAAGAATTTCTGAGAAATCATAAGCTACGTTTTGTAATAGAAAGTAACAAGCATATAAAAGCTTATTAAAACGTTTCGGTAGACATCAAAGCACAATCTGTAGTTCCAGCAAACTCAGTTCTTGCATGTGCAATATTGCAGCCTCTAAAATGACTTGATATTTTATATGTGATATGATATGTGTTAAATGTTAAGTAAATTGAACCAATAAGACTTTGTCATTATTAACGAAATTCTGTGTGGAGTATGAAGCCAATAAATTAATAATTTGGATGGTTATTGATTAGTTTAGGTTTAGAGATTACAAACAGTGTTTCGTATAATACGAGCATGGCTCGCTAAACTGTTCAAATTTTAGCAAATTTTCAGAGCTTAAAATTTAATAACTTTGGTTTATTTCGACTACCGGTCTAGTTATTGTAAAGAAAAAATAATGGATAAATTGTAGTTTGAACTACCTGAAGCGCACAACCATATACCTGCTTTCTCACCCAGCTTCTCTTTGTATCTTTAAAATTTGAGGTGATACACGAAAGACAATTCGGACTTCCGTTAGAGTAATTTAAATTTTTTCAAACAAATAAAGTCTCCTTCGATTTCTCAAAAAGATTCTGAAATATTCGTGCTAACGAAAAATCTTCAACTTGGCAACGTTGCATTAAAGTCGTTCTGAACTTAATTCTGTTTTCTTACTGACTGTATCTGATATCAGGGATTCCCTACGTAATATTCAGCATCAGCCGGAAAAACAGGCGTTGAACTTAATTTAATTAATACCAACCGAACAAATTAAAAATTATAGCTAATGTTTAAAAAAACCGTGAATGCATTATATTTATACAAGACTTGTTTGTAATCTTTAAACTAATCAATTTAAATTTAATGATTATTCTTTGTTTCACTATTTTACGAAAAATTATTAATTAGCACATGATTTAAAATTTTGGTCTTCTGAAGCTCAATAAATTACAAATAAAAAGTAAAAAATTCGCTCCTTTGGGATCACATTAAAAAAATACAATACTTTCATTTAATAGATCTATAATACTTTCCTGATTTTATTATTTAAAAAAGCTAATACAATTTATTAGTGGAAGTTAACACAGAAAGTCACTAAAGTTGTAATTGATTTTCATGCTGTAAGTTTAAGTGTACCTAGTGAGAATCGATTTTATGTTATTTATACTCCAACAGTCTCAGCTCCTTCAGCTGTAATCTATTTTTTTTAGAAGAATTTGAGCTTTAATAAACCTTAATAAGAAAAATCCAATTTGTTTCGAAGTGCGTGACATATAGCTTTAGATATTTGATAAATTAGTAAAAGTATAAATGTCGGGTGCCCACTTTTCTCTACATTCATTCTGATATTTTTCTTTTCTTTTATTTTCGTGATCTCTTTAAATCGTCCATCCTTGGTGTATGAAAAGTACGCCAAACGTTATTTTTATTTTTCATTCATATCTGCTAGGTTTCTCACGCCTTGTGTACGTAATAAGATCGCAAACTCGATATTATGAAATTAAATTAATTCCAGTGCAATGCTGCCTGTTATTTGCTTAACGGTTCTGTCTTATCTAATTTATTCCAGGTATTTACGAGCTGTAGCTATTCCATGTTCATTCATGTAGGTAAAATTATTGGTAAACACGATAAATAGTTGATTTTACAGTTAGTTTCCTGCATTTTGATATTGTGACTTTAAAGCGGAAATGCTTAACGCAGCAGACTTTAATAAATAAAGAAAATGGTTTCTACAGCCATCATTACTTTTTTATAAGAATTTTGCATATGAAACGATTTCATTTTACGAATTTCAACATCAATAATTTGACATCGGATTCGAACTTTATTTTCAGGTCTACAATTTTTGATTTATTGCGAGATTGAATTTCAAATTTTTTGACTTAAAACAGGGAATGCTAGTTTTAACCTTTGCTTTCAACTACACTTTCTGCATTTAGAAATGCCTTTATTTTAATATTTAATTTTGATAAGAAATGTCAAAAGTGCCATTTTCGGACTCGGAATTCCCGATCTGGTATAAATATTCGAAACTACGAACTCAGATTCTGATGAGTTAACTTTTCAAATACTTACAAATGTCAAATAGATCCGTGAATTAATGAAATACCAAAAATGCAAATTCTTAGGGCATAAAACTGCACTTATTCAACCAAGCAAATACCGCACCCAAAGCCATAAATACCTTAATTAAAACCACAAATAAATTAAATAAATTACTAAATTTTCTACGGTATGCAAGTTTGTGATAATATTCCAACTTAATACGTCATAATTTTTGTGTTTTTGAAAATAACACGTCACTTGGGTATTTACCGGTATATTAATGATAAATTATAGTTTAAATGTAGGTAGGTAATAAGAATTTAGTGCATAAATCAAGAACGTAGATTAAAAATAATGCTAAATCAAGGTGAAACCTTCCAGTACATTCTATATTGTGGTGCGTGGTTTAGGTACATAACCGTTAGATTAACTTTTTATGTTTCACACTGCAAATATAATTAAACTAACGACTACAAATATCCGCCATCGGAGGTGTAGCCACGAAGATCAATATTATTTTTAGATCACACTCATTGACGATAAACAGGAGATTTCAGCAAAATAAATTGCTTTAGACGCGGAGTTTAGAATTCCAGTTTTCTGCGAACTTCTCTTCCACAAATTTACTAAACGGTAAGGCAACGAATCACTACATACTGCCTAATAAAACAAATCAGAAATAGCTTTTATTTACTGAATTGCAAAGTCACTCAAAGATTTTAGGTATTATCAGCAACTTTTCAAAATTCAATTCATGCTTTTAACTTTTAAAAGCAAAAACCTGTCGAAAGAAAATAAAAAGGAAAAACCGTGTATAAAAGTGACCTCGAAAAATGATTTTTAAAAATATCTGTCCTGATTTCAATAAAATTTGGGGCGAAGGGTAGCTTGCATATAAAATGTGACATCTGCTGCATCAATAAAATTTGCAACGGACAGAGGAAGTTCCCGTACGCTGTCTGATCTCTTTATATTTTTGGAATTAGTGAATTATTTCAATGTTTTAATTTTAGTACTGGGCCTTTGAAGGTGAATTTCAAGCTTTAGACACTTAGTCTTTGTAGAATCTTTAAGATCCTCATGACTATGAAAAACATGGAATACTAAGGGTTAACAGTAAAGCATAGCTTAAGTAACTTAAACTATATATGGTTTAAGGTGGTAGTTGTCTTAAAGCGGCCTATTTTAAGACAATTTCGCTTAAAATTCAAATTTTAAGTATTATTAATTCCAACTTTAAATATAAATTTTATAATTTAAAATTTGAAAGCCGAAGCTAATTCGAAACCTGAAATTTGAAGCCTAAAATTTGGAAGCAGAAGCTTCAAAGCTAAAAGTGAAATTTCAAAATTAAAATTAAAAAGTAAGTCCTAAAATATGAGTTTCGAACCTAAACCTTCAAATTGATATCCCAAGCTTCAAATTAAAACCTGAAGCTTAAAAATTTAAATGTGAAACTCTAAAATTGAAATCTGAAATTTCAAACTTGAAATTTGAAACTTCGAAATTAAAATGTGATTGAAATCTGCAATTTCTAAATGACACATTCATT
Source organism: Melanotus villosus (assembly GCA_963082815.1). Taxonomy (NCBI): domain Eukaryota; kingdom Metazoa; phylum Arthropoda; class Insecta; order Coleoptera; family Elateridae; genus Melanotus; species Melanotus villosus. The sequence continues at coordinate 22,482,269 of OY720421.1, forward strand.
TTAAATTTTAAACTTTTAATTTAAAATTTTTCAAAATTAAATTAACTGATAGAATTACGTTGGGGAAGGACGTTTTAGATATTGTAATGCTGAAATTTTATATTTCGGCAACACAAAATTTTGTTTTAAATTTAAGGATTCTTTGGAGAAATAAGTACATTAAAAACCAAATGTTTTCCAATGTAAAATATTAAATTTAATTCCCGAGCCTTTTCAAAATTCCAAAACACAGGTAAAATTAAAAAATTTGGAAGTTAAAATCAGAAACGTTTTTCAAAATCAAAGTTTTAAATTTCAAAAACATTTTATAACAACTTAAAATTTCATAGTTTAAAATTAAACTTCAGATTTTTCAACATTTTTGAAGGAGTGTTGGAATTTCAAAATCTTATTTTGGATTTGAAACTTTTGGAAATTTATATTTATAACAAAAAATGAAGAAAGAACTCAAAGAATAAATAAGTACTTAATAAGGAATACAGCGATGATTGAAAGAAGATGGTAATAAAGCAAAACTTGGGTACAAGAAGTTATGGATTAATGACAAGGAATGGACATGAAATATAGAAAAAGCAGGACTGGAAGAGAAAAGTAATTCATTAAAAACTTGGGCGAGGAGGTGGGGGGAACAGAGAATATAGGGGGGATGACATTAGCAATGAAAACGTTCACGAATAATAATATCATTCAAAGTCAGAGGTATACGAATCATGGAAGAGAAAGGATTAGGAAGCAAACATTGAGAATACATGGAATGTGAAGACATTATTAGCACCAGGAAAAATGCAAGAGGTCGCAAAAGAACTTGCAGCTTACAGTGTCAACATAACAGAGCTACAAGTAAGCAGATGGGGCGGGTAAGGAAAAATAGAAAAAGAGAGATATGCAATTGGTATTCGGGAGAGGAAAAGCTAGGATATGGAAAAACGGCATTCAAAGTAATGAATAAAATGAAAAATGAGTAGACAAATGTAAACGGAGAAATTCTATGTAATTTTGCAGCAGCTACCGAAAGGTACGAGGATCGTTCGATAACTAAATACCTGGCCTAACATAGATATGGCACGAATTCGGCCAAATCTTCTTTGCCAGTCTGTAGAACCATCCTTTATTAGGTTAAAATGACAGTACAGAACGATCTGCCAATTAGTCTATGTGTTTGACAGTGTGTCAAAATAAACGTCTCGTGTGATTTTGTAAACAATGAAAAAAACTAAGTTGCGAGCAGGTATATCATGAGTTCAAAATTTAAGAACAAAAGAATCCACAATGTAATTTGGAAGCATCCCGGAGGAGTAACGGAAAGTCAAATAGATCATATCTTGACAGTCTTACAGAGATGCCGACGTCCCGACCACTTCCTAATAATAGCGAAATGCAAAATTGAAAAGGGCCCATCAGGAAATAAGAAGAGAAAGTACAGAAGATGGAATCTAGCAGAACAAAGAAAAGAACCTAATTAAATTAGAACAAAGGTTACAAGAATGTAAAAAAGAAAATAGTATAGAAGAGGAATGGAGGATAATAAAAGAAAGTGTGAGAAACGCAGTAGTAAATATAAGTGGATACGAGAACAACAAAAGAAAGAACTTATGGTTTGATAATGAATGTGAACCACTGATAAATGACAACAAGAAAGCAAGGTTAAAATGGTTACGCAATGGACGTCTCGAAGACTGAGAAGTATACAAAGAAAAAAGAAAAAAGCAAGTGGATTGAAAAAATAATGACAGAAATCGGAACAGAAAATCAAAGAAAAAATACAAGGCCACTGTACAATTACCTAAAGAGAAACAAAATGCACCATTTATAACAACTGAAAAAGAGAACTGGATGAATTACTTTAGGGACCTATATGATGATGAAAAAATGTTAAGAGTACGAGAAGCAGTAGAAGAAAATAAGGAAACTACAGAAGCGTTAGAAAATATACCAACATTCGAAGAAGTATCAGAATGCATAAAAAACAGAAAATCAGCCGGAAGTGATCAAATATGCGGTGGAATATTAAGACATGGTAGTGAAAAGATCGATGAAAAAATATATAACTTACTAAAAACAGTTTGGAAAGAAGAAAAGATGCCTGACGACCGAAAATTGGGAATGATAATACCTATACCTAAGTAATGAGACACGTAAGAGTGCACAAATTATACAGGCATTATTAAACATTACGTACAAAATATTAACAACCATATTGAAAGAGAGAGACTTACCCAACATACTGAAAATGTGATAGGGGAATACCAGTTTGGGTTTAGAAAAGAGAAATCAACCATAGATGCGATACATATCATGAAACAAATTTGAGGTCCGCATATAAGCGAGAAAAAGACAAAATATCTGTATTGCAGCAGAACAAAAAAAAACATCAAAGAATCTATTATTAATAAATTATAATTTTGAACAAGTAGAAACTATTACATAAGAGAAATGAACAAACATAGTGGGTACACCAAGCAAATAATGCAGTTGGGGTTTAAAGCAGTTTTCTCAAACACTTACTGAAAAACAAAAATTTAGTAAAAAGACTAAAATAAAAATATGCACGACAACCATTAGACCTATTGTAACGTATGCGACCGAAGCAGCAAACTTTACTCAGAAAGAAGAAGAACAGTTTAAGGTTTTTGAAGAGAAAATAATCGGAACTATAATATGGCCTAAAAGAGTAAATGAAGAAGATACAAGACCTTTGTTAAATTATGAAAGTGATGAATTGTTAAAACATGAAAAGCTAGTTAGAATAATTAAAGCGCAAAGAATCAGATGGTACGGACACAGCACAGCAGGTAGAAAACGACTTGAGAGTACTGGAAATAAGAAATTGGAGAAACTTAAGTGTTGATAAGAAGCAGTGGAGAAAGGTAGTGAAAATGGCAAAAGCGCACCAAAAATTGTAGGAGAAGAAGAGAAGAAATGTGGACCAATTCGCAACATTAATAGGATTTTTAAGTTTTAAAACAGCTACAATTTCTACATAAATGTATAGCTTGTTATTTATATATTTTAAAATATATCTATGCAACAAATTACAAAATAATATCAAGAAAAGTTAATTTATTTGTTCCAAAATTTTGAAAAGTATTAAAAATTGCAAAACTATGTTGTTTTCAAAAAGTTTTACAGAGGATTTTAAACTGTCCGTAAGTAACATTTAATGACTAAGACTTTAATATAAACTTGAATAGAGAAAGTTCGATATAAGAATTAAAGTATTCCCATATAAGCCCTAAAATCTGTCTCGTACAAGGCTCTTAGTTAATGACATTGAAAGTTATGTAAGGTTACACCTACTTACATCTCAGCTTAATAACCGTCATTATATTGAAATTACCGACAAATTTCTGATACGGGAAGGAATTTTAACGGCCTTAACCCAACCCAACAAATTTAACAGCTTTTATTATTTAGTTTGTATGGTCATTTTTGGAGATTGATTGAATCTATTCATCTAAGGCTAGTCATGTCTAGAAGTACCTACATAATGTATTAAGTTGGTGAAGAAAACGTTTCAAAAGTTACCAAGAAGGTAAAATCGATTAATATTCTTTTTTATACAGGAAATCTATGGGAATTTTTATAATAAAAAAAAAGATTCTGCCAAGAGTTACCAATGCTTAGTCACGTTTAATTGACATATTTACAAGGACGAATGGTATTTTTAATATACTAATAATTAAAATAGATTTATACTTCAGCAATGAGCATTTCTCCGTATAAAAAGGCGGAAATCTTGATTAATTTAATCCTTAACTACTTCAACAACTTAAAACGTAGATACATAAAAATATCACAGCAATTAAATTAAAAATTATTCGCGAAAGCACCACTAACGTTGTTAAAAAATAACTCTTCGCTTAAACTACAAAAACTGAAAACTGCTAGAAGCATTTGGAAAATTAAATGATGGTTATTTGAAGAACAAAATTAAGAAACCTATAAGGATTATAACAGTATAACATCAATTACTGGAAGCATTTATACAACATTAAATTAAGCCAACATTAATAATATGATAAATAATGTGGCGAACATAAAAGCACAATTAATTGTTCCAAAGAGTAGTATATCATATTGTTATTTGCAATAAATTAACGCCATGAAAGGATTTGAAGAATTTTGAGAATTTTATTGCATTTAATTTTTTTTTAAGCTAGAATGCAAATACGCAAATAATTTAATGCAAGCGCATTAAAGATCAAAGTTGAAATTTTAACTCCTTAAGTTGCTTCAAGGCATTTTTATATAAGCTAAATTGCAATTACTTAGCCTTTGAACAATATGATATTGATATCAATAAATTTGGCTGTGGCTAGTATTAGCCTTTGATAACACCAGTATTTGTCAAACTAATTTAATTGATTAACAATTAATTTTAAACAAATATCGAAATAAGCAGGGATGTAACTAGCACCAAGCTAACCCTTATTATTTTATTATTAATTAATTAATCTCTCAATATATGACATTACAATAAATCATTCCACTAACAAATGAAATTAGGAAGTTATCAATCGAGCTGACAGTACAATCACTAGGTCTTGACTTAAATTACGAATAAAACTTTTCAATTTTATCCTCGTATGCAAATTAGATTTTTGGAGTTAATAATTTTTGTCCTTAACCAACCAACATAATTGTTCCTTTTACTTAAAATTGTTCCATTTTAATCATAAATCGTTTATTAGTAAGTAGTAAGTAACCTTTAGATCGTTTGATATGAATTATTAAAGTACGTTCGCTTGATAATTAAATCTTTTTACTGTTCGAGATTTATTTATTTATTCTTGTCAACACCGTCCAAGGTCATTTTTTATTCCACGTTTTCCGTTTTAGCCATTTTACTAGGATTTCACAACAGACTGCAATCGATGTAGCAGCGGTTGTTACAAAATCGAGCAATTTAAGGAAATGCCATTTTTCTTTGTTTAACGTTAATAATATGAAGTTTTTTATAGAATAATAAAAACTTCCGCCTTCGTTTGTACGTCCGCAAGGTCACTGGAAAAGACTTTTACTGTACTTAATGGCAATTCTATTACAATAACGTTTAATAAGTAAACTGGGTCATTTTATTATACCGGAATTAATTCCCACAGACTGTTTCGAGATCTTATTATCACGTCAGCTAAATGTTATATAACAGGCTTCCTATTACAGCAAGATAATTAGCAGGTATTATTATTACTAAGTTATTATCGTGGTACGCTATGTCTGAGGAAATTTTATTATAGTTTTTACCTTTAAGACTCTTACTACGTCATTCAGCGTTTTTTTGCTCGGAAGACTTTTATAATTGAGAATTTTGCCCTTATTATCGTTCCCTTGGTCTTATTTCTAATAAAATACATTAAAAATCTTGGTTTATAGGTCCATGTAAATAACAAAGGTTACAGCATTTTTACGACATTTTTTATTAACGATTCGATCAGCGAGTTTTTCTTTTTATTTTAATAATAATATAATACTCATAAATTTCGATTTATAAAAATATTCTAATGTTATAATTAGGCTCTCTTTAATATATTTGTTTCTTTCCCAATCAATTTTGTATACCTAGGTTCTTTTCCTTGTTTCTTACTATCTTTTTATTTGCTCGATTTACTATGCACCCTGGAAGTTATTGCAATTTATCATACAAAAGAACATGCGTTTGCTTATTAGTAGGCATTGTCTCTTTAAGTTTAGAAAATTCGAAATGTATTTTTTAATAGGGTCGTCAAACTATCGGTAAGGTTAGTAATATGTGGTAGTTATATTTTTCTTTCGTTTTGGGCAACTCTTTTATTTCGATTATTATACATATACCGGGTGAGCAGTTTCAAAACGGAACGTAGCAAAATTGCATTCGAAACTGCGTTAATGTACATTGTTGTTCACCATTTACACATACAAAAATGATAATGATATCAATTAAGGTAATAGAGAAAAATAATGCCGCTAAGGTGCAGCTAAGATTAACTTGTAATTATTATTTTTAACTAAAATAAATTATTAGAAAAAATGCAGTTTAGAAAAATAGGTATAGCCATGACTTCTCAGATTTTTGCACAATGAAACAAAGGATAGGAGAAATAGCGCCTGTGAAAGTTCTAATTATTGTGTTCATTTGTGTTGCTTTCAAAGTTCTCATTTGGTCATGCCAAAGTTAAAAATCATCGCAGATTAAAATCGATGAATTGCACGGTTTTTATCGGAGCACGAATTTCGTCAACTGCTGACGCATCAACACTTTCAGCAAGAAAATGTACCCGTTACACGAATAAACCAAGTAATTAAAAGGTATGTAGAGCCTCGTAATATTCGTTAAAATATGAAATCGTGGCCTGTGCATACTGCCAGAAGTAAGTGGACGGCCGAAAAGACAAACACAGCTTTTTGTTAAAAATACAAATATGTCTGCTGAAAAACTTGAGATTGCATTCGCTCTGTGGTCAGGAACAGAAAGCAGAATGGGATTCGATCACGTAAGAGATAAAAGCTCGTCAAGGTGCATTGGAAGGATGTCGACAAGGCAAAATCTAACCGCAGGAAACTCTACGAGAAAACTGTTTCTTCTGATGGTAATTTTGTTGTTGTCATGGATGATGAGACTTACTTGACACTTGATTCCGGCGAAATGACTTTATCCAGCCAAGTTTTTATTGTTCACATCATTCTAAAGCCAAAATTTCCTGCCAAAGTTGTTCTGGCAGGCTCAAATGCGTAAAAAGCGGTCTAAATGGTGAAATATATTGAAATCAGTATCTCAAGAAATTACAATTGTTTGGATAAGATCGCTTAACGCGCGTAAACAGATTCTGTTTTGTCCTGATAAAGCTTCTCTCCACAATGCCGGTGCAACAGTGAACCATCTCGAAGAGAGTGAAATTTCGTCAGTAAACTCAACAATCCTACCGCAGTTCGGCAGAACAGACCCATTGAACGTTCCTGGGCGTTGTGCAATCCTCGAATGCTACCAAAAAAAAAACAACTTGAGACTGCTGATAACACTCAGCTTAAGAAAAATCGGCCAAGAATTTTGTAAGAACTTTAAGTGACCCGTTTGAAAACTTTAAATCCAAGTTGCGCCTGGAAGTAGGGTATCAGAGGGAGTTCTGTACCATTTAACCTATGAGTATTCATTTTCTTTCTAAAATATACACATATTAACCTGTATCTACAAAATATTCTACTTTCATCCATTTAACCCCATGAGAATTTCTGGACCATTTATTACGTGGAATTTCTAGACCGCCGGAAGTGGTTCAGAACTCCCTCTGATACTCTACTTTTAGCTGGTAATGAAGGGTCCCATCCTGTCTCTCTTAGGCATTTGCAATACGTTTTCTGTTGCATTATCAGATTGAATAATTTCTATTGTATTTATTTTTGGTATTTTCTTTTTTATTAATTATTGTTTTTTGGTGTCATTGTGTTGTCAATCGTTGATGGATAGTAATTCCGCTAGATCGACCAACAGGCGAATCTAAGTTTAGTGTTTTTAATATTTTTGTTGGTTGCCTTGGACATCTTTATTTTTTGTTTGGACTTCTGGTTCCCGTTAAGTAAATATGTCAAAAACAACAACTCTCGCACGTCGCTCAAGCATGGTGCTCTGTTTTAAAAATCTCACAATAAACTGCGCAGCATCGGTCGGTTAAGTAGTCGTTTAAGCCAACTTAGGTTCAGTTTCTGCTTAAACCTTGCTTAAATAGCAGCCTTGGGTGAGTTTCTGCTGGGGAAGGTTATATTTTACAAATAGTTTATAAATATTTGGAGAGCTAATATTGTTCCAAAAATAAGAGAAGGTCAAAATCAAAAACGATAATTGGAAACCTCAAATCTTACAGTTTACTTTAGAAGCGTATTTAATTTAAAACTCAGGCTTTCAAGAAGAAATACTTTTTAAGGTTTGATGCAGAAAATCGTAAAGATTGGGGCTGGAGGAAAAGACTTTGGAAAATATTAACATTTATCAAATTTCAATTAGCTTGATTTAAGTCATAATATCGCTTTTAGAAAATTTAAAAAATGATAGGTTTGCTCATTTTTATGAAAAATTCATTTTACCTTCGGTTTCCTCAGCCTTCAGAATAATAAACATCCAATAAAAATTAAAATCCTTCAAGCGTACCACTTATCACCCTGAAGCTGCACGATTTCAAGAATAAAACACTAACTTTTTTTTGAGTGTTATCTGTTAATGAATTTAAATTATGATATCATAAATTCTCTACATTAAAAAAATTCGCAAAAAATTAAAATGAATTGCCGCGTCTTCCTTTTAATATTTCACCCAAAAACAAATTTCAACTAAAACCACAAAACTGCTTCCTTTCTACATTCAGACAACTTGATGGTGGTGTTAGAGCTAAGCGTATATCATCCGGATCGTCCATCTTATGTGAGGTATACACGAGCTGGGTAATGCTACTACATACCGTTTGTAATTTCGGGTATGAGTAATAATTTCATTATAGTCCCAACCCCATTGTCCTACTTGATATCACATATAGAAATACATCAAAAGACAACCCTTCGGAAGGGTCGTTTTAACATATTATATTCCTATGTAAATATCATTTCAGTCTTTCGGTATAATAATGAAGTTTCGCTAGTTTAAGAACAATTTAGAAAACAAAGAGGGAGCAACACGGTTTATTGCTTATTATTTGAGAAAGCTTAGGAAATTTTGAAATTTTTTAAGGGTAATTCGGTGTGACATTAATAATCTATCGATAGAGATGTTGGAAGTTTAAAAGTTTTGGAAGCTTTTTAGCTTAGTTAATTTAATTTTCTAACCAATAATTTCCAGGACCTTAAAAATACTGAACCTAATTTCGCCTTAAAAGCATTTCGATATTTCACGGGACCAGTGAAATGGAAAGGCTTATAACTCTTTTTCTAACTTTAAAAGCTTCTTTCATTTTTGATGCGTATTTCGCCTAGAAAGGAAATACTTTCGCGTATCTGTACAAAATATTTTTACATATTCCCTGTGTTTGTTATGGATATCTAGAAACAATAAGTGGGTACATTAGAGTCCGGAATAAAAGTACAATAAAACTTGTTATTATGAATGCGCTCTGAGTATAAATCATGTAAATTTCGCTAATAACTTCGCTATCTCCGTGCGTTCGAACGCCGGTTGTGGCATTAATAGTTCACGACAGCAGCGCGAATAGAATACTTAAACACCGAAATGAATTCATTTTGCTCCGATATTCACGTCTAGTACAATTACTAGGTTCGCTACAAAATGTCAAATTAAATAAGGACATTCGTATGTTCCGGAATTTGGGCTAAAGATTATCGCTTAATATTACACAGAGGTCCCTAAGTGAATATGAACATTTGGACGTTCCCTCATTTACTAATGTAACGCCGATGCTCCTAATCTAATTACGGGTTTTTTAAATGGCTAATTAGGAAATTCTGGATCACGGACTCACCTTTTGTAACTGCGTAATTTAGACGTCTTCCAATAAACGTTAGGATGCACTGGAATTTCACACTCTCCTGTAAAAAAGAATAACTTAGTTAAAGCGAGCTATTTATTAATTAACACAGGGAAAATATTTGAAACAAGAAAAAACTCTTAACATACCAGGGAGGATAATTTAATTTTCCTGTTTTTACTAGATAGAAATACTGAAGCAACCCCATTTATTTATTAACAGGATGAAATCCTTGATTTTTTAAAACGAAAATGGGTCGAATTTCAAGTTTCCTTGAAAGAAAAATGTAGCCGATTTGTTTAAATTCGTAATAAAAGAAGTAGGAAAATTACGAAGTTACATGCATACACTACATACGCTACATTCCCTAATGATGCAGTTCGAAAATAGAATTTTGTTGGTAAATCAGCTTTCTTAAAGAACTAAATAACTTTTTTATCAAAAATTTATTTACATATTTATTTTTGAGTCAATATAATAATAACGACTACCTACGTTATACTGCAGTGTAAATATGGCGATAAAATCCATTCTTTCAGATATTTACAGAATACATTTTAACTATGCCAATTCCTACAATTGCCAAAAATTTTAATTTTGCCCTACCAATAACCTGGAATTAGATGGTTTCTCTAATTTGATAAAATAAGTTTAAGTATCTGTACGATTGTTTTATATTTTACCCAATCTTATTTTTAACCATATAGTAAAGTGTATTTTAACAAATAAATAAAAACGATATATGCTAACGCACCAGCCTCAACACCGAAAGGTGTGAAGAGATGGCACGTTCAGATTCGGCCATTAAGGACGAAGGCCAGTGGTTCAAACCTGAGATGATGATAGCTTTTTTTATTCACAGAATTTTCAAATTTCCTAAAAGAGTTTTTAATAGATCAGTCACTAAAATTCCAATTCTGATTGTAAAAGGAGTTTGTAAACCACATGGGCTAAAATTGTAATACTCATAACCTTCATCGAGGAATATCACCCAAGCTATTCAATCATTTTAGTAAATTTGTGTATGCCAACCAAAAGAAGATAACTAATATCGGCCACAGAATGTCCGAATTACTCAGAAATTGCTAATCTTTCGGAGACAATAGCAGGGTAGTCTCAAAAGATACCCAAGCTTCTTAGTTAACCCATTTATTTAGCCTGTATTTAACGAGGATTCCCACAATTAGTGGTTTCTTCCATGGATAGCAAGTATCGAAACTCTTGGATTTCTTCTAATGAAAAGAAATGTCGACAGTCTATTCCATTTATCACAATATTAACATAATCAGTGCTTATTAAGGCTGATGTTGAAGGGAATCAAAGGTATGGTCCCCTAAAAAAGTTGATTTGATCTCTTACCAAAACATGAGCCTCTTTGCTGCCATGAATTACAGCACCGCCTTTTACACAAACAAATTTCAGGACGTTAGCTATTGATGACAAAGCTACAGATTTTTATGCCTTTAAGAAGATTTTGCTATTATTCACAAGGCTAGTGGTTTGGCTTTGTAAACGTCATTCTATAAAAATGTTTTCAGCCTGCATTAACCATCAGAAAATAGTGACGCAAATTTTATATACACATGAAGATCAAGAATCACAGAACCTGTACCCTTCATTACTTTATATCTACTTAGTACAAGCAAATAGTACTTTTTAGAAGAAATAATTTATAAAGTTTTTAAATTCACGTAGTTATATTCCCAATAGGGGTAGGAACAAAAGCCCGAAAAGTTCCCACCCAACGAGTGTCCGCAACATCCCCCTTTTTCGTGAAAACTCACCCCTAGCGTATATAGGTTACAGTTTTTTAATTTTTTTTTGTAACCCATTGCACCGATTCGCAAAATGTATAGGAAATGAAATGTTTATTATTAAATTCTACACAAAAAAGGTTATATTGTCCTTTTGGCTAATCTCCATCCAACTCTGGCAAATTGCGTTTAAAGTTAAAGGGATAGTTCTTTATAAAGTTGTTTTAAATGTCTAACACAAGCACTATATCTGTCTATTAACCGAATATTATTAACCACTGTATGTTATAATGTGTAGAATACGTAAAGTACCTACGTAAAATCGCTGCACTTAAAACCTCATTTTATTGATTTCTAACAGCGCGCTAATTACTACCCTTAACTTTAAACGTTATTTTCGCGAATTGGATGGGGATTAGACAAAACATCAATATAACACTTTTTGTGTAAAATTTAATAAAGAATATTTTTGTTTCTATAAACATTTCCCGTTTAAACAACGGCTAAAGAGAAAAATGAGAAAAACAAGCACAATGTACGAGCTGGGAGGTGATTTTTGGTAAATGAGAGATGTTGCGGACACATATCAGTTGGGAACTTTTCGGGTTTTTGTTTCTACCCCTGCTGAGAGTTTATCTACGTAATATAAAAACTATAAATTATTTCTCCTATTCTATGTTTTAATGTTTAATTTCCGTGTACTAACTGGTATACATTAATAAATGACGTCGCTAGATCTTTGAGATTCTTAAAATATCACGAAAATCACTTGTAAATACATATATGGGGCGAAAGGGCAATAAAACAGGGCCACATCTGTCCACTTTTTCATCATTAGGATGATAAATTCTAACGACTAGTTTTTTACCAATCATGATGCAAAGCACTTGAAAATTCAACCAATGGGGACAGTACTATACTGATAAAATTCCGTTGCACCTATAAATTTCCGCTACCAAGTAAATAAACAGTTGTTATTATTTATAACTGTCACAGTGTGACAGTTAAAAACTGTGCTTTTAATAATTGTACATTTACATATTATAATTACAATTTGTTCTAAAATCGTTAAATAAAATAATAAAAGTTAAATTGTGTCATTTTGCGATGTCTTTGAAAATTATCCAACCAAATACCACACGACCGCTCTGATTTTCTCAGATAAACTTTTGTTTTTAAGCACTCATTTTTTTGCTTTTAAGCAAAATCACTCAAGCAAACTGACATTAGGTAAAAGGAGAAGGGGTCCTTCGGAGTCGGGATTTACCATGCAGTTTACTTTCATGTTTGTCGCTACGCCAAAAAAATTCATGCAAAATAGAAATTTATCGATAAAATCAGGAGGTCTTGTGATATTACTTCTAATAATAGAACCAGCAAATGGTTTCCACTTCCACGTGGATTTTGATTTTGTAGATTATGAGAAAGCATTCGACGGTGCCGAACTATGGATGTAGAACAAACAAGAAAAACTGAAACTATGATGGTACAGTTTCCAATATTAATTAGGCAAAGACATTTCATGTCATATACCCAAAATTATTTACGTTAGCAATGGAGGATATCTGAAATCCTTGAATTGGTTTAAATACGGCATAATCATAAACTACAAGAAATTGAATCAGTTGAGATTTTCCGACGATATCATCCTAATTACCAACACATACGATGAAATACAAGATTTTATTAACCAACTAGAAGAAGCATCCAGAACTAGTGACTTAAAAATGAATATTTAAAGACCCAAAGTAATGGCAAATACCGGTGAAGTGAAGAACATTGTTGTTAGCGGTTGGCAAATATTTCTACCTGAAGCAAATTCTAAAACTAAATACGGAATACCATACTGCAGAAATTGGCTGAAGGACAACGTTGACATGGGAATTCTGTCAAACAATGCGTTATGCCTGTAACGACATACCTCTGTCAAACTTGGACATTTATCAAAGTCAATACAGAAAAACTATCAAAAACAAAACGAACCGTATAAAGGACGACATTTAGGGATGAGGGGAATGTAAAACTGATAGACAACAAAAGAAATGGCTTTATAAAAATCAAAGCAAAAGGCGAAGACGTGATGGCAGAAAAGCGAAACTGTAACTGAGCTTTGCAGGACACGCAGTAGACAAAAAGACAACAGTTAGAATACAACAACTCAACAATCGACATCATATATAGAACATACTTAGAACAAGAGGACCACCTCAAATAAGATTTAAAAACAAGCCCAGCACAAAACATAAACCGCCAGCGAAAATGCCTCTGAACATAATTACCACATTCACCTTCTAAAAAACCACAGCTTCTTTAAATGCGACGACAGCTATCTCTTTCACGTGCAGATTTAATAGTGAGATGTTCAAAAATGATTTCGGAATTACTGTAATGGTTGAACACCCATAGTAGTTTCCTAATTTCTGCATATGTTTGATGTTTTTCGTGGAAACAACTTGTGTGATTTTGAACCACAAGGTTATATTTAAAAGAACGTCTTCCAGGTTGGTGCAGTGCCATTGTTGAGGAAAAATAACTCAACACTTCACACACTTCCTTAAGGGCCTTCATCAGGAGGAAATCTGCCATGGCTTATGGCTCCGCTGATGCGCTTGACCGGTTACCACCGGTATAAAATCGTTGCGTTCTTCTGTTTTTCTTCAGAAAGGTTTCACCTCTGGCTTAGTTTACAAGTTAAGTCTTCTTCTTCTTGCTGAAAAAGTTTTGCCTCTATCGTAGTTGATATGTTGAGTTACCGTGTGTTTCTAGTGTCCCCTTTTTTCTCCTGATGAAGCCTCTTAAGAAAGTGGGCGAAACATTAACTGCTTCTTTCTCAACACTGACACGGCCCAACCAGGAAGACGTCCTTTTAACACTGACAGAATACTGGCACTGACCGTGAAGGTCTTCGAATTGATTAGGTTATAACTTTATAAAAATCAAACGCCTGATAACGGTGCCCATAAGGTACTTGAAGAAGACCCCTAAAGACTACACATGACACTTTAAGCCAACCAAAATGCATTTTCAATATTTTTTATCAGATATTTTACCTACTTCCGTTCCTTATCAAACATTAAATGTAACACCCAAATATTTTACTGTAGAGGGCTTGAGTACAACCAAGGGAAGAGTTCATAGAGTACTGAAGTTGCTCCGTATGACCACGTGGTATACTCTATTTCACTTTTAAAAAACCACCAACGTCGCATTATACCTTAGAAATACAACCGGCAACAATGTTTAGTGAGAAATATTTCAGCTTGACTTTTAGAGGTTATGATCAGTTATGATGTTATTTGTTCTGTCATCTTCAAAGCGTTTGACTAACCCGTTTTCATCTTTCGATCTAATAAATTGCGTTCTTACGTACCATTTTTCCAAAAATGTTAGACAAATTGATTTTGAAAATTAATTCAAATCTGACAAATGATAATGCCAACTCTTTATTTCAAAAATCGCAATATTAGAGTAATTTTAATTTTACCAACATAATTCAACAGGTGGTGGTTTTTTAAAAGTGAAACGGCCTATAGGGCCCTTCACTTCAAAATTATTGTTTAGCATCGCCATCCCGTTTATTGTTGTTATTTGTAAAGCCCCCTCCAAGCAACACTTTCAGGTGCACCCATGTTAAGAAGGTGAAGAGAATCAGTGGTATTAAAATAACTATTTATGTTGAGATGATATTTAATTTGGATGCGTATAATTAAAGAATATATTATGTTTGAGTTATTGACGAAAGTATTATTTTGCAAAGATCGGTAATGCAGATTGTTTTTTTAGTTGTAAAAGATTGTAATATAAATTTTAAGGTAGCTGGATTAAATTTAAGTTATTATAGTAATCATTGTTAGGAAATAATTAGCTAAATTCAGTAGTCGTAGAAACGTAAAATAAGTTACTTTAGAAACCTTGTAAATAGTCGTTATACTTAGTGAAAAACAAATGTGAGAAAAAATATCCAGGAGACAGAAAAAACAATTTTAGAATTAAATTGATATTTTTCATTCGAAAGGGGAACAACGAGATAAAGTTGCTCGTCCCAAAAGAACAAATATCAAACAAAATAACTATAAATACAGTTAACAATAACAAGAATCAGTATTAAATTAAAAGAAAGTGAATTTGAAGAAAAATCAACTGAAGAGTGAACTTCAAGCAAAAGCAATTCAAGCAAAAGCGAGTCAAGCACAAGCAATTCGAGCAGAAGTAATTTGAGCAAAAGCAATTGGAGCGGAAGCAAGTCAAGCAGAAGCAATTGCAGCGGAAGCAAGTCAAGCAGAAACAATTCCAGCAGAAGTGAGTCAAGTAGAGAAAAATTGGATTTTGGTTTTCTGGAATAAAGAAATTTTGGGAAAAGAAGAGGAAGTTAAAAGTAGATAGTGAGTGTATAATAATAAAATAATTTTAAGGTAGGGTTGATAGGGCGAAAAACATAATAAAAAAAGAATCTGCATTATAAAAATTTGAGTAAAGTTTTATTTTGGTTAATTAAATATAAATTTGAAAATACAACGAACCTACATAACGACGGGTTCTCTGAAAGTAAACTAAATTAAAGAGCAACGTAAATTATTAAAAAAAAAAATTGTCCTATCCAACGTAAGTAGTGTACGGGATTCAGTACAATATAAATACTTTCCTCTTCTTAGTAAAAGAACTAATTTCGTCTTTGCGGCATAAACCAGTGTTCTGCGCTTGAGTGTTTTCTGCAATAGATTGCAAAGCTTTCTAACCTCCTAAGCAAGATAACGATGTCAACTGCATATTCAATAACTTAGATACCTCTATAACTTAGGCGGAAACGAAGGCCGTCAATAACCATAGCACACAGCAAAGGTAACAAGAGGTTTTAAAAGAACGTCTTTCGGGTTGACAGCTGGGGCTGCGTCATTTTTAAGAATAAAGAACAAAGTTTCAACCGCTTCCTTAAGGAGCTTCATCAGAAGGAAAAAGGGGGCACTAAAAGAGCACGGTACCTCAACGTGTGAGCTCTTTTAGCAAGAGGAAGAAGAACACTCTTTTAGTGTCCTGTTTTCCTCCTGTTGAGTCCTTTAACAAAGGGGGCGAAGCGTTGTGTTCTTCAATTCAAAAGATGTTCTTGTAACACTGACATTGGCCGTGGAAGTCTTCCAATTCATTTCACGACAAGAGATTGTCCTCTGAACAGTATCTGCATGCCTTCCTTCTACTCACAGTTTTTTTCTACTCTCTCACCATTAATTGGTGTTTGTTTTTCTTTCAAATGTTCCCCCAATTTGTCTGCACGAAAGGTGCGGCGCATCCGATTAAAATCATTTTTTTCTTTTTATCTTTGGCATTATTGTTCTTCTTTGTTGTGCTCTTTCTAATATTTATACATTGCATGCTCTGTGTATTAATTCAATCTTTTAGATTCGTCTGTCGCACTATATATCAGTTGCTTTCAGTCATTTCTTTACGTTTGTGGCTCTCGTCGAAGATTGCTAGCCAGTAAGAAGTATGGCCCATTTTCAATTTTCATTACTTTTTCGATCATTTGTCATTTTACCTATAAGATAGTGAAAATTCTTTACCTCCTCTACATTTAAATATTCTAGACGAACACACAAAAATATTACAGCAAATCCAATGTAAAATTTGAAGTAGGTAACACTTCTATAGAATGGAAAATATGCGCTGAGAATCAAATTATTTTCACATATTTTCTTTAGAATCCACTTTGTAGATTAATTAAAATTTAAACTTACACAATTTGAAGAGTAAAGCTGATGTATTTTATAAAATGTAGAAAAAGGCGAGGTTTTTAATAACACGACGAGTTACACATCGTAATCTACATTTACAAAGCGCGTGAGCTTAGTATTAGAGGCGGAAATATCCCTAATTTTTTAATAAACAGCCAGATAACTTGACAGGTTATTCATCATAATTATTTAACTTTAATAAAAGTCTCCGGCACAAACAGAAAGCTCAAATAAACGCCGTTAAAGCATTTTAACTGAAAAGTACTCGGAGGGTAAGCTTGAAACTGCAGACGAAGAAAAGGTTTTAGTTGACAAGAAAAAATGAGAAACCTTTTTAGGAATCCCAATTTTATTACAATTGATGGAGTTCCATCAATCAGATCAGCTATAGGCTCTATAAAGTTAGCCATCAATTGATTTTCAGCCATTAACTTCGAGGTTAAGCCGCGGCTCAAGCGAACTGCTATAAAACTTTCAATTGCATTTGCGGTTCGAGAACATTTGTTTTGTTGGTAGAAAGACACATCGATCCACAGAACGTTTAGCAAATCTGAACGACCTTTAAATGAAAATAAACTACTTTTAACTTGTTTATATTTTAAAAATATTCACAGTATTTCTTTCCAACGTTGACGTCACTTTTGTAAAAGTTCTGGCTCTAACGACAAGTTATATTTTATTCTCGAGTTCAGAACAGATTTTGTAAATATTTATGATTTTAATAATTGATTAAATAGGCAGTATTTTGACATGAATGACGGTAGAACTTCTATGGATTCACCACCTCTTTGGAGTTAAATGCGCCAGGTTAGTAAAACAGTTTCGTCGGTGTAAACAAAGCTTTTTATTATAAGCTAGTCTTGTTAGCAAAAATCACACTGAGTTAATTTTAAGGTTGCTTCATCACAGCAATAGCCATGCACCTATCTAAATGTTGTCAAAGTACTTATTTTATTTCTGACCTAATTTTTTCAAAAATAAAAGGTTAAACCAACGTTAATTAAGCATTTACATTTAATATAATACATTTAAATAACCTACAATTAAATAATGACGTAGTTAGAGCCAATCAAATTCGGATACCAACATGATAAACTGAAATCATGGCCAGACATAGCACTGAACAGTGTATAGGTTACTTTTAATACAGTGCCGGATTACCCATGAGGGGCTCGAGGCGGGCGCCTCAGGGCCCGGTGCCCACGCGGGACACGATGGTCAAGATTTAGCAATTTTTAATTGTATTTTAGATCCAATGTGCGAAGTCCACGTTCCCGAATATCCTTACCTTGCTGTAAATTTATCTAACAATCCCGTTGTCCAATGCCTCTGCTGATAGGTCTTTCGGAGTCTTTCTCTGCATTAAAACTAGTGAAAAGTTACTTAAGATCAACCATGCGGCAAAGTCCACTGGATGTTTTTTCTTTGTTATATATGGTTATTCAAAAGTAAGTTACATTTTGAAGTAGATATAACATTTGTAAGAAATTCATCAGATTTTTGGCTGTGGGGTTATTTAAAAGAACGAATTTTTTTAACTGATCCCACGACTATCGGCGAACCAAAATATGCCATTTCGCAAGAAATTGAAAATATTCCACGAGATACATATAATAGAAAAGGCTGTTTACAACATAGAAGAAAGATTGTTGCTTGTTGAAGAACTGAATCCAGTAATATAAAATAACCCTATACATAGAGAGTGAAAGCATGGACAGCATTGACTGCTACAATATCATGCAAGACTTTGCTTCCAAGAAGTCAAGAAAGAAATATATTAGTGTTTGTTAGGAAGTTTTTGTTATGTTATCAAATTTGATGTTATGTTCACAGTTTTTGATTTAATGTTATTATAATCTTTTGTTTCTTGAAACATGTTTTGTGCTTCGATTTTGCGTTTTTTTTAACGACAAATAGTAGTGTTTCGTGTTTTTTTTTTCATACAAGGGCCCGAGAATATTAAGCGCCTCAGGCCCGAAAGTTTCTTGATCCGGCACTGCTTTAATATATTGATATATTTGTTCCAATAAAGCTGCCATAAATCAAAGTTCAAGAACTTTACATCTAAAGATACCCAAAAATAGATTTATTTACGGAAATATTAAAATCAGAAATATGAGATGTTTTCTAATTTCAGTCAAAGACCTTTTTGAAAAGAATGCTATTAGTTTTGTTCAGTGCTGTTTTGGAGTACCTAAGGAATTCCACAAAAAGAAATTCAATATGTGTGCCTTTGACAACGACTATACTGAAATTCTCAATTAAAACTTTTCGGCCAAAGCAAAAGGTTAAAAAAAAAGAATGTTGTCCTTGCTTTCGCAAAACCAAGCAAATTTCAGTTAATTTAAGTAGTCGGAAATATACGAAAACCTTAAAAGACTTTCTAATTTTGTTTTTTAGCAAACTTGTTGAAAGAAATACCGAATGAGAATAATTCTTCCGTTTTCATTTAATTTTTAATATTTAAATTTCAGGACCTTCTAGATATTTATGCAGAGAATTCATCAGATCTGGAATTTTCTGTAGTTAAAAAGAAATTTCCTTGCAAAATTAAGATACCCATCTTGGTAGCTTGGTTCCATTGCACAAAAGGAAGAAACCCTCCGTTGTTTTAAAAGTTCTTTGGTAATTAGGAATGTAGTAATTCAGGAATCTAGTACGATCCTTCTCGCAGGAGCTATTTTAGGTAAACATAACGGCGAGTTTTTATGGTTGCTGAGTAAAGCGACCCTTGGGAAATGTAAACTTTAAGAATACATTTCTTGCTCTTTCGGATTCTTGTGCATACCCAGCCTTACTTTGTTAGTAAATCAACCCTCGAAATAAACTTTTCGAAAATAAAAAAAAAATCCGCAGAATTTTTTTTAATCGAAAATCTTGTTTAATTTCTTGCTTTACTTAAATTTCATTCTGTTTTCGACGTTACAAACTTCCAAGTTTATTTTCATTAATTAAATTTATATAATTTAATTAGTACTTTACGAAATAATTCCACAATTTGTAAAAGATAAAGTTAAGAGGGAAAAATAATTAAAAGAAAATCAAGACTGGCTCGGTTTTGTCGGTAAAATAAATCATATTTAATCGTTGCGGCTTTAAATGAGAAAACCGAATCTTTCGATTAGTTTTAAACAGATCTCAAATTTCAATCACGTAGGCGTTTTCAATTATATCAAAACCTTAATTGTTAATTCAAGGAGGTGCCTTATTAGGTATCAGGTACTAAAAATGAATTACATATTAGGTTGAGACTGATTGAGCCTGTGAAACGTGCTGAATTTTCAGTATCAAAGCTTTAATTTAAATAATTTGAGGATTTTTGGAGAATTAAATATCTAATTCCTCTATTTTTATGTTTTATAAAATACATTTTTCACCCTGCGGCTAGAAACACTCAATTTTCAGGCGTATAAATCGTCTGGAAAATGCTATTTTCAGGCCTAGGCCTGAAAGTAAAATTAAGATTTTTGATTGGTGGCGCTGAACCGAACTGACTCCGCCCTCTCATTGCTACGCCCATTTTCACGCCCAGAAAAATAAATTCCCTAGAAAAATAAATTCTCTAACGTCAAATATTTGAATAAAAAATGATTTTTTATAATTAACGTATTTTTATCGGCCGAAAAAATATTGTGTATCACACGCCTAGAAACTGCTTTGCAAGTACTCGTACTTGTAGGGCCTCGGTTGCACCTCGGCCTACAAACGTAATCGCACTTGCAAAGTGACAGTTTCTAGCCTTGTGATTCAAATAACTATTTTAGCATGGATTTTATATAAATAATTTTTTTATAAAAAGATTAAATAACCGTAGATAATTGAAATATGAAACATATTTTAATATACTCGTAAAATAAAACAGTTTGGATTTCGTCAACTTAAGTTTCGTTTTTCGAATTCATCTAAAAATCCTTCTCTTTCAAATTTATGGCAAGCAAAAAACAGGGATGATGAAGACGCATTTATGAGAATCTCTCAAGTAATTCGCTACTTCTTATTTGTAATTTTTCATGCTAGCCACTAAATCCTCTTTTATACTTGATATATTTCGAACGTAAAATATTAGACACCAAATTTTTTTGCTGGATATATAGAAACGCTATAAAATTAGTGTAGTGGAAAGAGCGACACGATATTTTATTTTAAAGCCGATGTCAGCAGAATCAGGGCATAAAGGTTTTATTTCTAATGCGGAGATTAAATGGAAATTAGAAACCAGACCGACCACTTTTGGAGTTGCGCATTTGAAGAATTAAAATTACATAATAAAACATTTAAAAAAATGGTGTAATTGCCTAATATTTTTAGTCGTAGAATATTAAAAGTTGCTCGTCTGAAAACCTAATTGGAAAGCTTTAAAACGCTCAAGGAGACGGTTCTAAGTTCTAATAAATACAAATCTTTAAACATTTAAGGGCTGGAAATTTGGAAGAATTAAAATCCTTGCAAACTCTTTAATGTACTTTGGGCTACTCTATTAAATTCTCAGTTAGTCTGTATATTTTTTTCATTAAAAACAAATAAAGGAAATTCAAGTTCAAGTGCTAGAAATTAGATCAACACTATTATTCCTCAAGGTTTTCCATTCCTTTTTTGTTTAGTATAAGTTCATTTTTATACCTGAACATATTTTTCAGTTTACACATAAGATTTCATGAACCCTATAAACTTTGGAAAGCCTAAAAAGTGCGTTAAATCAGGGATAACGAATTCCATTGTTTCGGGTTTTGCAAGGGCGTTTTTTTATCAAATTACCATAGGTTGGTGGAAAATGTCGATATAAGGCTTCAGACAATTTCGCTGTAAAATTTATTTTTTTAAATGCACACCGAAATAGCTT
This sequence comes from Melanotus villosus, assembly GCA_963082815.1. Taxonomy (NCBI): domain Eukaryota; kingdom Metazoa; phylum Arthropoda; class Insecta; order Coleoptera; family Elateridae; genus Melanotus; species Melanotus villosus. The sequence continues at coordinate 22,504,032 of OY720421.1, forward strand.
TAAGTATTTTCGGTTTTTAATTTAAAATGTTTTAGGTGTTAATCCACGATAGCCTAAGATAGATCTTCTACTTGTTTATCTTAATTATCAGGATTAGGGAAAGTTGGGTCAATGAATTCCTAAAAATTAGTCTACAGTTTACGGTTTACGGGTAAGAGCAAATTTCGCCAGGGTAACTCCTGGAAGGCTTCACATTAAAAAACGTTGCTTTGTTTAACCAAATGTCTGCATGTAGAAATCTTAAACTATTATAAATACTTTGAGACTGTCTTTAAATTTCGATTAATTTTATACTAATCTGCATCTCCAACAGTATTATCGAAATGGAAATGGCCTGTCTGAACCGAATAAGCCCAAAAAATCTCCTTTTCGTTAACATAATTAAAAGCTTCGTTTGCTTTTCGTTTCCTTTGTATCTTTTTCTTAACTTTTAATTTACTGAGCAGATGATAAAAAGCATAACGAAATGAAATTATAAAATACGGTTCTTCAACCTTCCAGGTCTATGTTAAATATTATGAAATGGCATCCTTAAATGATCGACGTGATCATTCAGACATGAAACTAAATGAAAGCATTGTTGCGAAATAATCAGTCGTACGTGTTAGCAAACGACGAAATTACACGGATATTGATTAATGGAAGTTGCGAAGGACGAATATGATTACACAAACGAGCAGGTAAGGGAATATACTCAGAGAATTTTTTAATGAAGAATCGATTATTCAGACTAAAATGTAAAACGGGGACATTGATAGTATTTTTAATTTAATTTGCGGAAAAGGAGATTTCTGAAATATTGTAGCATTGAAGAGTAAAAGCTGCACCGTAATTTAGAAAATTGGAAATTTTATTGAAATTATGTAATCAAAATTATATAAATAGAAATGAACACATTTAAATGCATTATTTTAAAGGAAAATACGTCGAAATTTATAACAAAATCAAGGAAATAAAATATACTAAAGGATTGTCAAACACCTAACTGGAATCTATGATTCTCGAAATCTGACAAATTCATGAATTAACAAAATCTTTTAAAAGCCGAAAGGACAACTGTCCGCTTTACTTTAACCTTTAAAGAGTAAATCAGAAAAATAAAAATCCAAATTGAAAAACAAGTTCACATGCTTTTGGTTAATTAAAGGACTTTAATTTCAGACTTTTTGGTTTATTTCAGTGACACTTTTAAAGCTCCCGAAAGCTTATTTGATAAATTTACTTTTCAAAGCAATATGAATTGCTCTACTTTGAAAAGGCAATATTTTCAGTTGAAAGTGCAAATCAAAGTTATTTAACAATAAAATTAAAAGAATGAAATTTTGTTTAAAAATGGGAACCAAATTTTTTTATAGATTTCAATTTAAATTGTCGGAAAATGTTGAATTCTCGGCCTGATTCTGAGATTTTAATATTCAAAAAGTCATTGTTAAAATAAATAGCAACACTCATTTTGTAGCAAAACACACGAACTGGCATTCCGCAGTAAAATAATTTTTCCTGTATTTTTGAGCCTGTGCACTGCTCATATTTATCGTTTCATATAGCTTTCCAAGTCATTATTCTTATAATAAATTACTCTGCAGTGAAAAGTAAAAGTTTGCATTGGTTTTTTTGCAATTGTAAATTGCGGACTGGGAGTCCGCAGCGAGCACTAGTGTTTGAATATTAGTAGTAAGTTAATAAGGATACCATACATTTATTTTATTATATAAATTGTATATTTTAATAGGAATGTGTACATACGAAGCAGAGTAGGAGCGCTTGCAGAAGTTGCTAGAAGACTGTTTACCGGAGGATAAAGAGGACCTACAATTTGAATGAGGAAGATCCCAACGAAGAAGATGAATAAGAAGATTAGATTTGAATACGGAAACAGAACAGTAATTTTCGAAAAACGAAAAGGGCAAAAATGACAAGAGGGTCATTTCTTCATTGGGTAGGATACGAAAACACGGTGTAGGAAATGTGTTCCGCCAAGAAATGTATGGGCCAGGTCGGAGAATTTGGTAAAACATCTTCCTGGTGTAACCCAGCCGCAAATGATTTAAAAAGTCCCTTTGAGATTTGTAAGTACTTTTTACAGATAAAATACTGAGCTTGATTATTGAAAGTATTAATAAACGAATAAAATCTGTACAGGATAATTTTACGCAGGAAGAGACGCTAAATTGAAAAACGTTACGGAAATGTAAGCTCTCTGTGGTTTGTTATATTTAGCTGGTGTACTGAAATCAAATCGTTTGAATGTAGAAGAACTGTGGGATACAAATGATACATAATATATGTAGAGGTATTTCGACTTATAATGTCTTTGCAGCGATTTCGTTTTATTTTGCTGCACCTACGGTTCGACGATATAGAAACCGGGGAAGAACGAAGACAAGTATATAAATTGGGGGCGATTAGACACGTATTTGAATTATTCATAAATAATTGTAAAACCGCATATTATATTCCATTTGAATACGTCACAATAGATGAAAAGCGGTTTTAGACAATACATACCAAACAAGCCTAGCAAAAAATATGATATAAAAATATTTGCCCTAGTCGATTCAAAACCTATTATACTTCCAATTTAGAGGCATATGTAGGAATACAACCGGAAGGGCTTTATTCCGTCAGCAATTTTCCAAGTGCCATCATACAAAGACTATGCGGGATTATAAAGAAATGTAACCGTCGATAATTCGTTCATCAGCATAGAATTGTTAGAGACACAACTCAAGGAATACATACTTTAATAGGCACAATATGTAGAAACAAAAGGAAACTACCGCCTAAGTTTTGTACATGGTAAAAATCTCCAGATCAGATTCAATGTGTTTGGTTACTATAGCACTGGCACCCTTGTCTCCTATGTTCAAAAAAAAAGTAATGTATTACTTATGTCAAGTTTACATCGAGATAACAAGCTTGATTTAGAAACAGGGAGCCTCAAATAATTGTAGATTATAACATGACCATAGGCGGCATGGATATCGTTGACAAACTCTGTGCAGCCTACAACTGTGCCAGAAACACCCTCAGATGGCCAGTTGTACTTTTTTTATTCAATTCTGAATGTTTGCGGAATAAATTTTATGATCATATATTCAACAACACCCGACTGCTTCCCTCGGAAGGCAATGGTAAACCACCACCGCATCTTTGCCTAGCAAGTCTTCTCTGCACTAGCAGTGCAAGCAGTTCTGTGGTTCGGAGCCCACGTGAAGCTGTAGGTCCCCTACGTCTGTAGGCCACTTGACACGAGACACGCACACCACAGACATACGGAAAGAAGAAGATATTCAACAAACAATCCATACGTCAATACCAAACCAAGACAATTTCTACAACTTGCCTTTGAACTGATACACGGTCATCTTCATGTTCGGGCGGAACACAGTAATATTCCAAAGACGAAGAGTAATAAAATTCGTGAAATATCTGAGATTGAGACACCGCCACCTACTCTTGAGAACTCTAATAACAAACGAGGTCATTGCAATCGGAAAAAATCAGCCCCACAAGATTTTCCTGTAAAAGTGTGGTAAATATGTACGAGGTTTGGCAGAAAAATAATGAGACTGATTTTCTTTTAACCATAAATTTTATTCTTTTTACAAATCAAGGTAGTTCCCATTGTTCATAACAGTCCTGGAAGGCTTCTGCTGGAATGCCTTTCAACTTGTCGGTTACGCTCTTCTGGATATTATCCAAGTTCTCAAAATGGCGCCCTTTCAAATGTTTTTTCAGCCATGGAAATAAAAAGAAGTTACAAGCACTGAGATCCGGCGAATAGGGGGAGGGGGACTAAGGAACCACAGGAATGCTTTTTCTGCCAAAAATTGGTTGATGGAGCGTTATCGTGGTGCAGCATCCAAGTACAATGTCTGGTCGCATACGTGCCTTTCAAGATTTTCCGATAAAAAGTCAAAAATCAATCATAAATTACAAGCAAGGTAATAATAAATTTTAATATTAATTAGAAACAGGAAATAATTCTTTCCTATAACGACATTCTGATTAAAAAAATTTATAGCCATTTTGCTTTTGCATACAGATTACTTTAGAATTGTCAAAGAAACGTCTTTTACCTCACAACAGAGTTTCTGATTATTTAAATTAGGAAAATTTACTTCTACGTCACTTTCGTGTAATTATTGACATATCTAAAAAGAATTTTTGAATTTTTTACTATTTTTTTTTTACTTTCACTAATAAGATTGAAGTTTAGGAATTTAGGAATGTATAAGGTTAAAATGAGTATAGTTTTACAAACAAGAAAGTACGAGTAAATTCATTTAACATAAATAATAACAAAGTTTAAAAATTCACTTGATGTAGAATGTAAAGAAGATCATCCAATTTTGTGGTATGAAATTACCGTCCGCTCTTAAACTTTAATAACATAAACTAAGTCACCGTGCAGAGTACTTGCTTCGGGAGTTAAACACCACTACCTCTGAAATATTCCGCTGAAACAATAACTTTATTAGACTGGTAGGACAAAGTCACAAATTTCATCCTGTTTTATTATCTCTAAAATGCACCATCGCTTGCAGCGGAGGTAAATTTACAAAATTTACTTGGCCCCAGGTAAATAAATAGCTGGAAGTGATATATAACATAGGAATATTGCCTATAACTGTCTTTGGTACCCAATTTAAAAGCTGATTCGGACCATTAATATTAATTAAGAGTGTTCTTCGCTTTCTTATTAAATCATCTCTCTTTCCTGCACCCTCCTGGATCAATACCTATAATTGAATAGTCTAGAAGGTCATTATTAAATTTTATATCTGTTATCTCTTCCGAAGTTTCGTACCGACTGTCGATAACACGCCATTCCTTTTAACTTTAGGAAGTGTTTTTGTTGAATTAATACAAAATAATCATTTACTTAATTCAGTATTTATAAGTACTAAGCATTTCGGTATTTAAATGCATATTTATTACTTTAAAATGCATTTAACAAACTGAACTGTGAAGAGATGTATTACAAAGAGAGAATTACCCTAAAGTGTATAAACATTGTAGTATTCGAGATACTGAGTACCTTCGAAGTTGAAAAGCAAACCCTATTTCATGTCTGAGCTTTCACATTATGCTGATTTCACTTTAATACAAAATTCGATGCATATAAGTTCTACTTGTTCGAAGAATACCAGCTGAAAATGAACGTCTCGGTAGGAAGTCCTGAGGGAATTGACTACAACGCCTTTGCTCAGGTGTGGTGGAGTTCTAAACTAGTCCTCACTGCACCTCCAGGCTTATTTGAATTTATTACACCACCAACTAAATAGAGGTGAAATTTGCTTACTGCGTTTTAACTGAGTTAATTAAAAAGTAGACGTGTTTTTTCAATATACTCGTATATCAAATATTATGAAGACGCGGTTCTGTTATAAACAAAAGATTGTTTTTCCTTTTGGATATATTTAGTGATTCTTGTTATTTTTCCATATTTATATTTTAAAAAGTTAAAACTTTCAATGAATTCAAACCGAAGGAGTCAGGTTTACCTATTTTCTGCTTCGAGTTTAGAAAGAATACTGATTTATTTTAGTTTTCCCCACCATGTTAAAAATAATACGATTTTCCTTACCGAAACGCGTAACGCGTAATAATCAACGGTAAGATAACTACCTTGCAGTATTTGATAACTACATTAAAGCTTATTCTAGATGGATCTTTAGATTATCAATCCTCTCTCATAACCATTTATCTCTGTCATCAAGATAATTTCGTTCGTGGTTTTGGAAGCAAATCATTACACATTACATACAAGGAATTAGCTAAGCGAAACCTATTTACCGAATTAATGTCGTTTGATATGTTTTTATTTAATTTTCCGAAAACGCACTTCGAACTATTGATGCCTTTTACGAAAAAACTTACGTTTGTATGATGTGCTCAGTTCTTTTTCCTGGATATTTATAAAACTACGTTCGCATCGATTTTACCTTCTACCTTGTTTTAAATTACAGTTTTTGCTTGGTCCAGTTCTTATTTGAAATCGTACCTTGGTTGATAAATCGTTTCTTCCCTGTTGGTTCTAGTGAGAAATCCATTAGAATAAAGTGAAAATCTTTGTTTTTCTTGGAATTGATTAACGAGTAAACTGTTCGAGAGGAAATTTTCTTGTTTATTTAATTTTGAACTTTGCAAGTATTCTTACTGGAAAACAACGGCTTAATAAATATAAACTTTAACGATTCACAAGCTGTAAAATATGCCTAAAGCTTAAAATTCCCTTTTTCTACAAACACTACTAAAAACTGAATTTTTACACGGCATACTGCAATTAAAAATGTAATATTAAATCGCAGCGTGTTAAAAGTAGATCACGTGGTTTACTTTTAACACTAGTGTTAAAAGTCTGCTGTCACAATGACAGTTTTGGAGCAACTAAAATATTAATCAAAGATTGATTTTGATTTAACTCAATAGTACCTACCTAATCGACGGACGTTGCCTTAAAATAGGCAACACACAATTCTTTCCCTCTCTTCACTCTTATTGTTAACGTTAACGGTTAACCTTACTTCTTAGTTGACAATTCAAATTCAGATTTTATTAAAGAAATGTTACAAATTATTTAGGTACCTTATTTAGAAACAGTGATATTGAATGTACAGTTGTAAGAATTAGTAATAGTTAGCCCATTTGAGGAAATATCATTATTGAGCTGCAAGTCGCAACTGTTGGACGGACGATTATTTGGAACCTGGCAAGCAGTGGGCAAAATATCGTTATTAAACAGCATATCAGAACTGTTGGAAGTAGAAGGACCATTACTTGGAAGAATTTGACAAGCAATTTTTTTTTGTTTTCAAGGGAGTCCTCCAAATATCCTTCGGCGACGCTCGAACTCTTCCATCCTCCGTGCCTCTTGATTGTAGTTAAATTTGCCCCAGAGTCTGCCAATAAGCTAGCGGACGTCCGACGGAAGCAATGGCCGGTGTAAAGTTCACTGTTTGGTAATTTAAGAAATGTTGCTATATCTGAAGGCATCTTTCCGAATGTATTTATTCCCACTGGTTGAATAGTGCATTTACTGTCTGTGTACTTTATGAAAAGACGTTGGTGATTGACATGAGTTGGACGCAGTGTCAAGTACTGACGATATAACTTAATGTAAGCTTCAGAAATAATAGCAAAGGTTCTCGAAACCCTAGTTTTACTATCTGGGATGTTTACCACAAGTGTATTTCCCAAATCCTCAATATCGTTTAATGTCATTTGACAAATTTCTTCTCGGCGGCACGCACCTTGTATACCCATTATAGCAGCTACTTTGAACATCAAATACTTGTTATCTGGTGCCTCTGTGATAAACTTGTCAATATCTTGTCGTGTGAAAATTTTTGATTTTTTAGGACGGTATCCTTCTCCTTTACGCTTCAAGAATGCAATGAGTTTATAAAATTTACTGATGTCTTGATTGGTCTTGACATTTAGCATCGCTTTTATCATCGAAAAATGTGCCCAAAGCGTAGAAGAATTCCATATTTTAGAATGCTCTTCAAAGTATGCCAACATTACACTTTCGTTGCATTTTCCTGCAACATTTTTACGGCCACACCACTCTTCAAACCGCTTAAATGCTAATTCGTATTGTTGCCTGGATTTAGTGGGCAACAAATCTAATGTTGCCCTACTAGCAGCTTCTTCTATATCGATCGGAATTTCTTGATTGGAACTCATCTTAAATAGGTAATTATTCTTTTGCACTTTTGACAAGCATATGTCAAACAATACATAAGCTCAATCCTAAATTGTTCTGTAAATGTCACAGACTACTTGATTTTTCAGGTAATCTTTGGAATCTCTAATAAGAGAGTTTAAAATCCTTTCAATGGTGTTTGTAGCAAAAATAGTGTATTGTTTGTAGAAAAAATAGTGTATGATATTCGTGTTAAAAGTGATTTTATTTTGTTCGTGGGGTTGCTCCACTCGCTACGCTCGTTTCGCAATCTGCCCCACTCACAAAATAAAATCTCACTTTTAACACTTGTATCATAAATAGCTATTATAGACAAACCGATAAGGTAGCAATCTCAGAGAATTGTCTGTATAGTTTCTATTAGAGCTTTACAGCAACAAACTATCAAGCTACGGGAGGGTTTGGTTTTTCAATTTGCTAAAAATGGCATTTCCTGAACGTTATGGATTGGATTTTTGGTAATTATATAAATTAAAATAAATGGCGAGGAATTTCCGGTAGACTTTCCAGACTTGATATTTACAAATACATAATTACAACAATTTATAATTAATTACCTCACCAAGGTTTTAATTCGTAATTTTCTATTTAAATCTCCAGGACTAGACGGGATTATGCCAATCATGCTGTAAAAGCAATCAGACCATCTGCTAACTAAAGTACGGTATCAGGAACGGTATACTAGTGACACTATACGCAAACCAGTTTGCCTACTTATGTAGCAGGCTTATCTACTGAAACAGTGCACCACCTCCTAGTACAAAGAGTGGAGAAAAGGCTGGAGAATAAAGAAGTCCTTCAAGGAACACTTATTGACATAGAAGGGATTTTTGACAATACATCCTTTAACTCCATCTCTACAACTCTAAGACACCGGAGGCTGGAGGAGATTTTCTGCACGTGGATAGACTGCATGCTCAGAGGCGGTGTGATATACACACCACTGTCTGAGAAAACATAGACGGTCCGGGTGGCGGGTGCTTGTCCTCAGGCAGGAGTTATCCCCACTGCTGTGGAACCTCGTTATGGAAGGACTTCTCGTGGAACTCAATAGAGAAGGGCTATACTGATAACTTAGTCATAGCAGAAAAAGGGCAATTTATAGGTACGGTCAGGGAGCGCATGTAACGTGCCCTTAACGTGGTGTGAAGAAGGACTGAAAGGGAAGGCCTATGAGTCAGCCACCAGAAAACCACCATTAAAACCGCAATAAAAAGAAAGCTGGAAGGTTTTGGTCCTCTATACCTCAGTGGAAACTTTCTTGACATGTCGGTAGAGATAAAGTATTTGGGGATCATTTTAGACTCCAAACTCACCTGGAACTCTCACATGGAAGAAAATGTCAAAAAATCGGAAACAACTCGAGCAATTGTTAGATGAACACGACGCCTTGATATACTGGTTGCCATAGTGGCCATACCAGCCATTATGTATACAGGGCCCCGGTCTGGTGCCCCAAGGTAAAGCAGCAGATCACTACACTACCGGTCTTGGCACCAGGGGGACAGGGAGAACCACGCGCACCGCTGCAACGGAAACCCTTCTGGATCATTCTCCCCTTCACATAGTAATACTGGAAGTATACAAAATGCAGAATTCACAAAACCCTCGAGGGAGAACAGAGCACACAAATATAGCAAGCTCACCACAGTCTTTCGGACAGAAATATACACAATACTTCAACGTGTGTGGGAAAATAAAATAAGGGCCCAGACTAGTAAACGACTCTTCATCTTATACGATAGCCAGATGGGTCTGAAGGCCCTTGCTAGCCCAAAGATTTCGTCCAGACTGCTATGAGAATATGCTAAAGAGCTCAATGACCTTGCAGAACGTAACATTTAATATAATAACTATTAACGTCTGGCAGAATATATCTATTCAAATTTACGACCTTAATCAGACTAAAAAACACATGAATAAGTGTCTAAATTGTGTTTTGATTTTTGGTTGCAAATTTCATACAGTTGTTATAATTAGTCACCATTTCTTCTATCTGCTTAGATATTCCATACCAGTACATAATAATTGATCTTGCTCTTAATTTTGTTTTTTCTATGCCCTGGTGTCCTTCATGCAACATAAATTAAATAATAAGTCTTCTGATACTGAAGTATCAGCTCTTACATTCCAATATGGGCTTACAATGCGATCCACTTTTGTACAATAGTTATTTGTCCAACTAGTAATGAAAGCAATACTTTTTTTCATGAGTTTGAAGTTTGATGCACGACGGCGAAGACGGAGTGCATCAATCAAACGAGTGAAAAAAAGATGCTTTCACACGAGTTGTACACAATATTTTTTTGCATTTTCACATCTTAAATCCCTCAAAACAGGATAAAAAGGATTTGAGAATTGACAGTTGTCAAACTGACAATTTACAATATTTTATTTAAAGAATACTTACCTACTTAATGCAAAAAAAGTCCACTTTTTTTGTCAAAATGCAAAAAATAACTATTAGTAACTGACTGACGTTTTGTCACTGTTAAAATTGACAATTTAAAAACCAAACAATGAAATAATTGCGTGCCGCGATAACAGATGCTGGCGCTATTTCTGTCGCATTCTAGCATCAAATAAACTCAATTACGTAGGTTCAGTGCTAAGTTCGTACATATACCGCAGGTAACCTGGATCTGTTCTAAAAAAATACATTGGTATTTCTCTATGTTGCGTCTTCGGTGAAACACACGGTATATAAATGTACATTAACTAATTCTGTTCCAGCCACCAAAACACATCCAACTTGGAAGACATGACCTGCAAGAAGAACCCGGAAATCGAAAAAGGGGACCAGCAAGACCAATTCAAAATTATCCAAAAATCTATAAATGTGGAAATTTCCCCTGAAGGTCACAACATAAACTTTTAACTAAGATAGAGGATATGCAACCCCAACTACTAATAAGCGTCAAATATTAGCTAAACTACAAATCGCTGTGGAAAATACTGTATTACAATAAAATTGTAATAACCTTATTAGAACAACATTTTTGTTTCCTTTTTAAATTCATTTGCATAATTATGCAGTCCATGAGGTAAAGAAGATTTAAAATTTAATAATTGTTAGTTAAAAAGTAAGAAAGGAAAATATTCACTAATTTACTAATCAGTATCAGTCGGTAACATTCGACCATGGTTTCACAATTTTTGTTACTCTGCTCATCAGGGAAAAACGAAAGTCTTAATAAGGAACTAATAAAATAGTTGGATGGTGAGAAGCAACAGTGGCCCCATGAAGTATTAAAGCCCCCACGGGTTTTTCTTTCTTACTTTTTGATAAATAATTATCCTGGCATTTGAGTTACCTTCTAGGAAAGTGGTACAAAATGTCTACCTCTTCTTATTTATTGCTAGTAAATAGTTCGCGTCGTGCCTTACCCAGACTGAGCGATAGAGATGTTTGATGTCTCATTTGGGTGTTAAGCTTCTAAATTTAACCCAATAGATTCACACCTTAACATTTCAAGACTTAGCTGGTTTAGGCTACTGCATTCGCACTTGGAATAGCTTGGACATGAAGAAGGCACTCACACATAGCACAAAGCGACAAAGCAGTACCAAACGAGAAAATTTATTTACCAAATTGTACATTGATTGCTGCGCTGCTTTGCTCTATTTTTGAAAACAAATGGATTAAAAATCAATATTTTACCACAGTTCAGAACACTTTCTTGTGCCCCCAAAAACTATGAACTGCTAAATTCGTCACAGCACATAATATGTATTAACAGGATAGCTATTTCAAAATGCTGGTGAAAGATTTCGCCCTTTTTAACTTAAGTAAAACAGTTTCAGTACCCAGTGAAGTACAGGGTGGTCCAAATTGGACACTTTTGATAGGAAACACCAATTTCTAGAGGAGCTAGAAAAAAACTAACCTACATGTTACGAGCTCGATTTTTGTGAGAAAGTGAATGCCGAAAACCGCACATCGATATCTTGAACTGTTTAGAAGATATAGGGTGGTTTTCAATTTTGTGCATTTTTGACCCACCCCCGTAACTTATTTATTTATGAATATTTTTTGTTTCTGTAAAAACATTCTTAAGGCACTTTTTTTAAAGGAATCCAATGGTGTCCCAAGTTTTTTTGTAAAAAGAATGGTTTTGAAGCTATGACATAAACTTGTATTTTTTCTTTTTGCTGTTTCTAAAATAGTATAAGATGAATTTTGTTAATCTGGAGTGCCATGTTGAACAATAAAACGAAATAAACTTACAGCTGTTATAAAATAAATGTTTAAAAAGGAAAGTAGCAAGTATTTTATATATTTAGAAAAAGAATATGCAAAAATATATAGGGTAGTCCATAAGAAAAAATACAAGTTTATGTCATATCTTCAAAACCATTCTTTTTACAAAAAAACTTTGGACACCATTGGATTCCTTTAAAAAAAGTGCCTTAAGAATGTTTTTACAGAAACAAAAAATATTCATAAATAAATAAGTTACGGGGGTGGGTCAAAAATGCACAAAATTGAAAACCACCCTATATCTCCTAAACAGTTCAAGATATCGATGTGTGGTTTTCGGCATTCACTTTCTCACAAAAATCGAGCTCGTAACATGTAGGTTAGTTTTTTTCTAGCTCCTCTAGAAATTGGTGTTTCCTATCAAAAGTGTCCAATTTGGACCACCTTGTACATAGTTGATTATGTTGATGTCCCGAAATTATATTGTTTTTTATTTCGTTTTACTTACTTTTCGACAGGTGAGGTTCGTGAGGTTAGCCTCCTACTCGGCATACGCGTGAAGAAGGCTGATAGAACTCATAGTTGTGAGTTAATAACAGGCCATTGGTATATGTTTCGCCCATAAGAGGAGAAAGAAGAATAATTAATAAAATATATATAATAAGTTGTTAAATGTTTTTCTCGTACAGTTCTATGGTAACAATAGCTATTTATGCAACGAGTTGCAAAATGATGGACTTTTTATCACCAGGCGTGAAATTGCCATGTGATAAAAAGACATGTTTTGCAACGTGTTTCATACAAGATTTTATCCAATTCAGATAACAAAATGTAAATGCCACATCTTCTTAAAAAAGGAGTTGGGTCATCGTGATAAAATGGGAGTGATAAAATGGGAGCATATTTTGTAACTAGTTACAAAATGAAACACTTTTCGCAACTCAAATCATCTTTTTGTAACTAGTTACAAAATGGGAGCATATTTTGTAACTAGTTACAAAATGAACCACTTTTCACAACTAAAATCAATGTCGAAATGTTGACATTTCGTAACTGAATTGGATATAGTAATTTGTAATACAAGTGTTGAAAGCTTGCGTTTGCCACACGAATGTGAAGTTTGCAGCACGAACGATAGTGAGTGCTGCAGTCACATGAGAGTGGCAAATACAAGCTTTCAACACATGTATTACACACTATTTTTTCTACAACCACATTTCCATAAAAAAATTTAAATATTTCTGCAAAATCAAATCTGACATTCATCATTGTCATTATTACATTTTGATTTCGGTGCGGCAAAATTATACTTTGCCGCACCGAAAATCATGCATGTGCGTGCGGAAAGTAAATTTTCCGCACGCTAATTTCACTTGTTCGGCAAACACTCATTTTCAATACTCGTATCTATGGAGACGAAGTCTGAAAATCCCACTTTCCATGGTGGTTGTAGAAAAAAAATATTTAAATATTTGGTTTATAAGATGGACGATCCTTTGGAATTTTAATTTGAATTATTATGGCCGATGATCTCTAATGTAAGCTTAAACATATTGAAATGCGTCATTGAAACTCTATATTATCAATCTAAAAAATGTAGCCTGGCCTGAAACGTCAGAAATTTGTTTTATTAATATTATTGTTGCTTTTTACAAAACTTTTAACATTCTATGACAATTGCATTGGACTGAAACTTACACAAAAAATGGTAAGTCGCCCACCACTCTTGGAAACTTAAATAAACATTAAAAATGGATGTCAAAATAGAACAGAAAAATAAATATCAAATTTTTTAATATTTACCATAAAGTGAAAATATTATTTCAGAAAATTTATAGATATCATTTATTAAAGTTCCTCTTAATATAAGAAAATTTTTGATTAATTTTCAAGCATTTGAAGAAGTAGCAAAAACCTCATTTTGTGGGGTTTCAATTATTTGCGTTGAATAATCGTAGAATTATTACAACTAAATATATGTATAAAAGAAAATTTATTTGTATTTCAGTGTGTTTCCGTGTATTAAGCAAATACAAACCGTATAAAAATGCACCTGTGTCACGACAGTCCGATTATCAACTGTTAAATTGAAAGGTCCGTAAAGGAGTGTATGATAAAATTGTTTACCCATCGCCGATCTAAATATTATAAATTGCATTTTTATCAGAAGCAATGCAATTTCTAAACTTTGCCTTTAACCAATTTTAAACCGACGCTTTATGGCTTAAAGTTTAAAGCTTTTATCTGCTAATATCCTGTAATAGTGGGTAACAGGGAGGCGGTGAAATATATACTGGCGCTGTCGAATAATTTATCTTCACATAAAGTGGTGTACATAAAGGGGCCGTAAATTATTTCTCATTTCACTAAATTGAAAGTTTAAAAGAAGGATTCATTTCTTTTAGAAAAAATAACCGGTTCTGCATGAATAAATGTATCGAATTCATGTCCACTGTTTCACTGCTCCGGCTTAATTGTAGCGAGAAATTTTCTCGTTATAAATTCAAATTAATTCTGAAATTAGGAACGAGTTCTAAACTTTTCTGGTTGTTCGAAGCGACTGGTTGAAATCTAGCTTGCAAAGTAGTGACAAAAACATTATAGCAAACTTAAAATTCGTTATATTCGTTTAATGATATTTGTAGTGTTTTCTCTACTTTATGCGCTGTTGACTGTAATATTACACAAATTGAATCCGCTTTCCTTTTTACGCAAACAACCGTGTTCCAGGCAATAATTCAAAAACAAGATTGCGCCTAGTTAGCAATTCCCTCTCGCGTGGCAACATTTTACCACAAACTTTGTTCTTGTTTGTCGGAGACATTTAAACGGAATAAATGAAGGCCGTCGTTTTTCATCCTGAAATGTCCTTTTGGGAAATTCTGTTTGTTGGCTTCTTGTATCAAGAGCATAGTATTTTGGCAACAGTGTATAGGATTCTCCAGAAAAAGAACCGGATGGTTTAAATCCATTAGGCGATTTGTTTGAGAATTTTTAAGTTGGGCACACATCTGAGTAAGAAAACAAACATCGTTGAAAATTTATCGTCCTCCGGAGTGAGGGCTTTCGAGTTTGATACCGATTCCGAACGGAGGTGTAGTGTTTGTAGTGAACGGAAAAAGAATCCTTTGTAAACCAAATTAGGGGTCAGTAATATCTGCAGTAGTGGCCATAGTAGGCAATAAAGCACATGCTAAGAGCCCTAACTTTAAGATTTAGGACTAGCTCAAGGGTAGGCATGCTAATGTCCTCAACCACATACATTTCGAGACCCCAGTTCCAAACTCGCCCTAAAATTAGCCCCATTTGCACGTTCTCCAGCACTCCAGGCTTCAAGAAGGCGTTTTGGAATACGCTTTGGCATTCTTGCACATACAGATTTCCTAGTACAATTCTTACATAAAAACAGCAGCTATTTCGTGTTGAACTTTTGCTCTCTACGTTTTATTTTCCCAAGAGAACATTCAGTATAATAACAGCCGCTTATTTCGTTTTATTTACTTATTTTTCTCTGTATTCCAATGACAGTTAAATACAGGAAGCTTTCAGCATTTGGCTGAAGTATCCTGAAATTTAAATAATGATCTTTGTCAGGAAGGTACTTTATTTAGGTTCTGACGAAAAATAAACTCGTAGCAATTAGCTTGTTTTTTTATGTTTTAACGAACCGCACTGCACAAAATATTATAGTTATAAATATCGCGGTAAAGTCGATACCTGTCAGGTGAACACGGGTGTTAACAATGAAACATTTTTAAAACGCCATTTTCAAGTGTTTCATTCCGTTAAGGCGAGTTTTTATAGCAAGAACGGTGTTCGTTTAGCCTGTTTTCGTAAAACAACGCCCTTTGTATTTGCATAATTCGTTAATAAAAATTTAAATTTGGAGATCTAAGACCGAAATATCGAGATAATCTATTATTGCTCTGAATAATAATAGAATAAATCTCAACAAGAAACAATATATTATGAGAATCCGGATGTGACGAGACAAGGCTTACTTTTCCCGGAGATATTTCCATTGTTGATTTGGTATTTACGCAAATGCCAACGTCTCAATTATATATTCCCCTTGTAAAGCTCTCCTTTAGATGTGCGTTTGCACGCAAACAGCCTTAGCCGCAGGCCTTCTTATTCATTTCCATATCGAACCTACTTTAGAATGCATTAACGCCTGTATTAATCAATTTTTCGACGTTGCGGTTTGTCGAGTGACCCAATTTCAGGAAATTACCAGAAAATGTGAAGGACGATTTCATGGAACGCATTGCTTATTCGAATGCAAACGTTAGGCTTTCGTTAAAGCGTCAATGCGGACACACCCTTATACTTTTCGTATATTCTCTCGTGAAACATGCATTTCCATGTATGATCGTCTTGTTAAGGGTCGGTTTAAGGTGCGTGCCGGTTCAGTATTCACCTTGGGTCAGGGGTGGAACACGACTGTTCCTTAACCTATCGAAGTTCCAACTTTTGCGTGACTTGCTGCCGGCATTCCCAGTCCTCAAGTTTAGACCATTGTGAATCATCTAGGGAAGATACATTGTGCTTAAACGTTTTGCGAATGTTCTCAGAACCCTATAGTCATATAAATGTTAAACGGCAAACTTCAAAGAAAATTAATGGCTTAAAACTGTACAGTTGTCTGGTACTGTTTAAATCCGACTTTGTTGGAATCGTTTCAAAGGCAAGAAAAGCCGGATTACCTTGTCCTAATTTTTAGATGAAGTGGCACGGAAAACTAGAAACTTCAACAAAACTTGTTGCGCAATTTCACGAGTTTTTCTTTGTTGAAGGATTCTACATGTTCAGAAATAAAATCCTTGAAAATTACTTCCCACAAGTTCAAAATTTAATTCAACTTTTGATAATGTAAAATCTAATTTACCTGTCAAAGACTATTTGATAATTTTGTAATTAACAGCTTTGACGATTTTTTATAGGAAAGCGTATTTTAATGAGCACAGCTTTAAGAACTTAAGAACAACTGATTTATATGACGAGTATGACATACAAAAATAAGTTAAATGGGGTATAAAATAGCTTTCTCTCGAGAAACATTAATTTGTCAAAAAATTATGATTTTGTGCTTTTGTAGCCCCGAAGAAGGCACAAAATAGTTCCGAAACGGTGTTTAAATACTAAAAAGGATTTCTCATAAGCTCATAATTTATTCTTACAAATATTATTTAACGGAGGTAAAATATTATAAGTGAAACACAATTTTTTTTTATTGGATGTTACCATTGACAACGCCCAATAAAGTATTTGGCGGATATTGATACTGATAATTTTTAAAAATATTTGTATGGGTCAAAGCGGAAAAATGTGTTTAGCATATCTTTGGAACTGTCGGTCGCTAACGATAACTATTTCCGCAGTGAAACATACAGTAGTTAAATAAGATCAGGTCAGGCTGGAGGGGTAGTCTAATGATTAAAACCGTAAGAATAAGGGATTGTATGAAAACTATAAATCACAGAAATGGAAAGCTTTACCACCAGAAAAATAGACTGAAGTGGTGTTATATTCTAAATACTAAAAAAAACTATAAGTAAGAAAGCGAAAAATACATGCCCGGCGCATCCACCAAATAGGTACTTAATAAATATTACTGCATCAACTTCAATTCCAAAATACTTGCCTTTTTACTATCTAATTACTTATTTTAAGTCAGCTTAGCGCTTTAATAACATTCAGTCTTTAGAAACCAGATTAATATAATAATAATAATGAATAATAAATATACAAACACAAACGGATACATTACAGTTAAAGATTCTGCAAGCTAAGCACTGTTTATGAAGAAAATAAAATATTAAAATTTCAAGTAGTAAATATTTCTGCCGATTACATTTAGCTGATCATGGAATATGTCACATTGCGTTAAATTTAAGATGCAATTTGCAATATTCTATTTACAACCCTTGAGTTGTTATGAATGTAAAAAGTAACATTTTTTGGCGAATTCTGAGATTCGAAACATTGAAATTACAACATTATTACTATTGAAAGAATATTATACACTTAAGTTAAACACATAAGTTCGCAATTTTTAATGGATATATTGGCTATATAATATACGATATAATTTCATTCCTACAGAAAAACATACCAGGCACCAGGCATCCAGATATTCAATAGCTATATAATCTTACAAAAGTAAAGCATAAAATTAGAAATTATTTTTAGATAATAAAAAATAAAATTTGATGTGATTAACTACTAAACTGATAGGTATGTTCGAACTCATCTTACAATTAAATAAAATACCAAGAGCTACTTTCACTTGATTCAGTTGTGTAAGGATCGTCTTATCAATTTTTCTATTTTATAACTGTAATACTCCTCTTTAGTTTCAAGTGATTTTTATCACGCCACGTTTTATCTTTATTAATGCCGTTCTAAAGGCACTCACAATCATAGATTGAGACCATCATACGATAGACAAGAGTCTACGTATATTTGTCAACACGAATGACAAATCGTTAATGAATAATAGAAAGAAGCGTGGTCCTAAAATGGTTCCTTGGGGTACACCGGACAATTGAGACAAGATATTAGATGGGTAAGTATGCAGTATGCACTATATTTTTCGTTTTTTGTAGGATAAGTCGTAATGAACTTTCTGAAATTAATACTCAGGCCAAAGCATGGAAGCTTAAGTAGCAGCATTCTATGCGATATAGTCTAAAACGCTTTTGAAAAGTCCATGAAAATACAATCGGTTTAAGAGTACTTGTAATATCCTGAGGAGTTAAACAATAATTCGTCTTGCAACAAAACAGTGTTGAGAAGGAGGGACGACGTTTTCAAAACGGCTGTATGTTTCAGTAATCTTCCAAAACCTTTAAAAAAAAATGAAACAACTAATCGGTCTATAGTTCAAAATTTCTTATTTTTTAAAAAATCTTGTAAACAAGAAATATTTTAGAATTTTTCAAGCAGTTCGGAAAGATAGATCATTTAAAAAAATATTAAAAATAATTTTTATAATTCAAACTAAATCATTTGAATATGTTCAATAACCAAAATGGAAGTAAGGTAAGGCACAAGATAAACAGATTTCAAGGGAGTATTTTAAATGCAGAGTGATTCAAAAGCATTGTCATTAATTTTAAGGGTAGGTAGAGCATATCAAATAGAACAACTTTTCTCAATAAACCATGCATCGCAAGTAAACGGTAAGCTCAAAAAAAATTAAAAAAATCAATACAAAAATTGGTTTGGGGTCACTGGAATCTAAATTTATCAAACGCTTTTCTTGTTCATATTAATAATGATAAGAGAGTCCAGGTTTGTTACGTAAGTCAGTATGTTGGTCATTCTTCGACCGTTTTATTAATGGAAGCTCAGCCCTTTAGCAACCGAATTAACTGACGTTATTTTAATTTACGGAGGTGAAGCTCTTCAGAAAGACAGTTTGTGTTTGTATTGTGTGTGATTATATTTATGTAGAAGTTAACGGAGGAACATTTGAACATCTTCTGTAGGTCTTGTTCCCCTTTATTAACAACAATTTCCCTAGTAATATCAATTTTAAAACATGCCAGTAAGTGTTTACTGCCTGTCTCAAACCTGAAAAAATGTGAGATGGAAGTGAAACCTGTATATTACATAATTGTGTAATGTTTCATATATTATTGCAGGGTCACATTTCTAGCGCAGGCTTTCGAAATGCATATTAGCCAGCGATTTTCAAATAAATTTAAAATAAACAAAAATCGCGATAAGCTTTAAATTTTTGCTGTAAAGTCTTCTATTAAGGTCAGCATATACTCATTTAATTTAATGACAATTCTTTTGAATCACCCTGTATATCTACAGACGACACCATAAAACACAAAATACACAAAGTTGAAAACGATAAAAATATGAATCAATTAAAGCAAACTGGTTATGTTTTGTTTAATGAATTTTCAGAAGTAATACCACAAGTGACTAGAATTTTACCGGAAATTTTTTTGCCGTCATCAACACGACTGCTTGTTGCGACGAAAATCGTAACGAGTGCGACAGCACGAGTTACGATTTTCCAAAGCAACAAGCAAGAGTGTTTGTGACGGCAAAAATTTCCTGTAAAATTCTAGTCACGAATGGTATTCGGAATGATAATTCCTCGAATTATAATGAAATTACTGAAATACTTGTCACTCAAAAAATTTTGACAGACGTTGTCTCTAAGCAACGCTGCTAGTCGCAAAATTTTCTAGAAAATTCCACTAGTAGTGGTATTTTCGATTTAATTCGATTGTGATTGGTTCAATTCACCAAAATACTGTGATTTGATTGGATGAGTGGAATAATCAAATAAAAATTATGGGGTATATCAGAGTATTAATATCACTCAACGAAAACAGGCTAAGAAAATTGATAAGCTGTCTAAATACACAAAAAAAATTTAACAGATTTTCATTTACCTAATTATGTTGTTAATACGTTAGAAGAAGGCCAAACTTTGTTTTTCAATTAAGCTAACCGGCGTTGATTGCTACGATTACTGGCTTTCTAAACTTAATCCTGCTATCCTACACGAGTTCGAATGCCAACCACGCTCCAGACCGAGGTCTGGTCATGGTTAGATCCCAACCCAGGACCTCTCGATATGCCACCGAGAGAGAAAAAGATTCAACATCTACAATGAAGGATAATGAAAAATTCAATTCAATAGGAGTTAGAACATATAGAAACAAGAATAAGAAATAAGTCTCAAGTTATTAAAAAAAATTCAAACGAAGGTATGTATCAAATATTTTACCCAATTATAAATATAAGCCTAATAAATTAAATTATATCGAAAAAACTTGTATCGTAGAATATAAGTTAACAAGAAAATTTCTCGAAGGTAATTCAGACATTAATTTGAAAAACAGATAAATTTAATAAAACAGTAGACGTGCAAAACGTAAATGACAAGGTTCAAATGGATTACTTGCTAAGTGACACCACCACATACAAAAAAGAAATAGAAATGGTCCCTACTGACATAATACAAAAGTAAATTAGAAAAGAAATTTATAGATATGGATGTCGTTAATAAAATAATACACAAGCACCACGAACCATATCAAGGGTTACAGAAACAGCACAAACCTCAGAACCTTTTAGGACCTACTGTAGATGGTATTCAATTTCCTACATATGAGCATTCAAAATTCTTAGCTAATACATTAAGTAATGTTATAGGTAAAACTGACCACCATGCTAAACACAATTGGCAATTTGAAAAGTTTGTGAGGAATGTTTTTATACCGAACAATAACAAGTTAGTTAGCTTTAATGTCCTTTCATTATTCACTATAGATGCTCCATGATAAACCAAACGGTATCTGTATTAATAGAATCGAAAGCCTTAGATATGTCTATAAAATATCATATAAGCAGTAAACCTATCTGTTCTAAAGCGACTCTGTGACTCTGAGAGTATCTTTTCAATGTAGGGCAACATCCTATTGTAGCTATATAGTTTGAGTTAGGATCTCTCCACTGATCGCCAAGAGTTATATGCCCCTGTAATTACCACATAATGAGGCGTCCCCTTTCTTTTTAAACACGTTTACTATAGTGGCATCCCGAGAGTCTTGACGTACCTGCCTTTTATCGCATATAAGGTCGAAGAGATGTTTGGGACACGGGACTATCTCATCACTTAGAGATTTCAGAAGGCAACCCGTCACTTCTCGCTGTTTTATTATTTTTCATCTGCGCCAACGCCTCTGTAATCTGATCCACAGTAAAAGGTCGTTCAAGTTCTTCATAGATGTTGTACTGTGGAAGGATGTTCAATGTTCATGGTCGATCTAATATACTAATAGTTAAAGTAACAAAAATGGCAAATAAAAAATGGAAAGGTTTATTAGAATAGACTAATTTAAACAAAAATAACTTAGGTTCAGAATTTGGCTTAAATTCCTTAAATTTTGAATTTAACAATAATATTCATAAACTTTTGGAACACCTATATCCGGAGTTGTATCAGAATTGTATAGAATTCATTAAAAGTCTAAAATTTAATATTCTAACAATTTTTAAACGTTATATCAATGGTTGCATAACATGTATTCCACTAAGTGATATTGAAAATTTAAAAGTAGCTTTAATAGTTATCATTACAAGATACAATTTTTGGTAGAAGAAGAATAAACAATTCAGTTAGCTTTTTGGTGTTCGATTTATTAAACAAAACAATGCCATAATCACTAATTAGTGTATAAGAAAAAGGTTAGTCAAACTGATAAACCTATTTTTTAGATTTAGTCATGTCACTTATGGAAAAATTAGAAAGTTCTTCCGTTGGCATCTAAATACGTAAGCTTTACTTTAATCAAGCTATTTAAAACGAAGATGTTATTTGTAAATTAATAAAAAAATATTCAATATACTTTTAACTTTTTGAAATATACAGGGTTACTGGTAATTCGATACATTCCTTTGGAGATGTGATGGGACAGGAGCTAAGAAACAAATTAAACCTAACATACATTATGCAAAAATAAAAAAATAATTTCTGAGAAAAACGAATAGGTAATTTTCGTAGCTGATTTTTAAAAATTATTTTTAATAAGTTTTTATTTAAAATTTTCACATGATCGAAATGTTTCCGGATATTTTCCATTCGAAATGAATGACCATAGAGTGGGACAAGTAACCCAGTCAAAAAGTTCAGAAAATGTCAAGTAGATTTTTTAAAAATTAACTTTAAAGACATTAAAATCTACTTTTTTGAGAAAAACACAAAAATTGAAATATCTCAAAAACTATTGAGTTTTGTATAATGTATGTTAGGGTTAAATTTGTTTCTTAGCTCCTGTCCCATCACATCTCCAAAGGAATGTATCGAATTACCAGTAACCCTGTATATTGTAAATAAATGCCTGAAACTGTGCATATGTATACGCCTAAATTTAAATTCTACGCTACTTCTTCAACTAATTTTCTTCGATATCTTGTCATCTAATCCCACTTCTGCGACTTCATAATAATGTTATTAGGTTATCGGACATGCAGAATCGATCCCCCAGAAAAGTTTTTTCGATACTCTAATAATAAAAATTGTTCCCATTCGCCATTCGTGGCGAACTTTATGCCGGTCACTGTATAAAATCGGTCTCATAAATAATTTAGCTCTTTTATTTAACTAGAGCGATAAAGTTATCTCCTTCAAAATTTAGACCGAATAATATTAATAAAATTAAAGTGCTAATACTTTTAAGTTGTTATCTCAACAATTTCATAGAAGAAACAACTAAACGTAGAATTTGTTTTAGATGTAATATATGTATTATGTTTTAGATATAATATATGTATTATGTAATAATCAAAAT
The DNA here is from genome assembly GCA_963082815.1 of Melanotus villosus. Taxonomy (NCBI): domain Eukaryota; kingdom Metazoa; phylum Arthropoda; class Insecta; order Coleoptera; family Elateridae; genus Melanotus; species Melanotus villosus. The sequence continues at coordinate 22,527,271 of OY720421.1, forward strand.
AAAGAAGTTGCTCAAAACGAAAGGAATACTTACAATATAAGCTTACTGTACATACAATGTGATTTTTTAAAAACTCAATTGCAGCAGGCCGTATTCTGTCTTAATAACCTTAGAACTGTCTGTAACTATTATGCGCCTTGCTGAAAGTTTATCGACCGTATTAGAAAGTACAATGTGAATGTAGCTTATCCAAATTCTAATATTTTAATAATTTACTCTCTAAACGTCTAAACTTAAACATGTAATACTCTGCTAATAAGCAAACTCATGGAGTTGATAAGATAAGTTGTAACAACTCTCAGGGCACATGGAAAACTAAAAGGTATTTAGAAATAAGGATTAAAGAACGTAAGTATTGTATAAGGACTTTAGTAACCCGTACGGCTGTTTCAAAATATTCTATTGAAGCTGGGCACAAAATTATTGGGCAAAAGTAGATACATTTAAAAAAATAACCTAATTTATTACAAGAGTGGAATTTGTACATTAACATAACTGTCATAAATGCTTTATTATTTTTTAAACTAATTTTTTTAATAGCAAGTAAGTATAGAACAAATCCGTTATTACGTATACTTCTAGTTATATTCTGAAGATGATCAACCAAAGCTAATAGAAACGTTAATAAAACGGATTTAGCCAGGATTTTTAATTTATTTTACTAGGAATAAGGACAAAGAGAAAATAGGGGCAAAAATGCAATGAAATATTTGATGTGTGCCAGTAAATCCAGTAATATAACTAAAAGTAAATTTTGTTTCATCTCGGTTTTGGTATGTTTTCATGTCAGAAGTCCAGTATGTTTTAATAAGCTGAAAATGTACGTGGGCATAATATTAACATTTTGTTCCGCTTCTCAAATGAAATACCAGACAGTTGTTTTCATTGTTTCTATAGATCCCAGGCTTGTACTAAAATATGAAACATTTAAAACACGAATCGTTTCAGGAACGTAAAGGTTGCCTTTGAAGTACGAATATAAAGCAAGAGTTTTCCCAAATTGAAGGCACTCGAGCAAATTATGTTATTTAAAACAAATTCGTGTTATACAAATCTCTTGAATAAAGCTTTCCAAATTGCATTTGATAATAAATTCGAACAAGCTCTATGGTTCAAAAATTATCAAATATTAAAGCACGAAAGGAAATTAAAGCAACAGGGTGAAAACTTTTACGAAAAGAACACAACACTACTTTAATTCTGCGGTAAATTAAGTAAATAGCTTGAAACTTCATTGTAAAAGGAACAGAATGGATCTGTTCTAAAATAATTTTACACGCAATTTACTCGAATTCTGACAAAATCGCTGTGCGTGATCAAGCGATTGTAGACTGGAAACTGCTACAATTTTAACTGGAAATTACAAAAGAATAATGCGAGAAATCAGTCTGAAGAAAGCGATCTTCACATTCCCATTTAATATTTCCCAATTCCAGCGTTAGTAAATGTTTCAGTTTTTTAATACACAAAATTATTTTACAAGATAATTTTTTTTTGATTTAACTAAACTCTCTGTATTTTTAGGTTTAGGTGGATGTATCAAAAACGAACAAAGATTCAAGATTTTAACTGGAAATTAATACAAATTCTTTTATTTGAAAACTCCTTAGTAGGCGTTTAAAAAAGCAGCTCCTAATTACTATAATTCAGGTACTAAACCACCCTTTACTCTAACCATCAACAAACTTTATAGCAAATAAACTGTCGTTTTTATGGCTTTTTTGGGTAGCGAATAACTTTATGAGATATAAAAATTAGGCATGTAGTATGAAATATGACCCCTAAGACCTACTGGTAACCTAAATGAAACTGGGTCTTGTAAACGTACCTAATATTTTTGTGGCCATATTTATAAAATATGAGCTGTTTATAACGTCAGTAAATAAGTTCAGAAAATACTAGTATAAAATTAAGTATCATTTACTCTAAGGTTGGTAAAGCAAATTACATGTAAAACTTCATCGATTAGTAGGAGATAATTAAACGTGAAACTCAAGTTTCCAAGACTTTTGCTAATTATAAACTGTCAACTAACAATTCCTGAAGTTCAGGTGTTAAAGGGAAATTCGTGTACCGTGCTTCATAGGCCTGTAGGACATGAGTTCCAAATCCTGTTCCCCCTGAGCATTAGCATAACTTGCAGAATATGTCTTTATGAAATTTTATAACGCCTTCTTCAAATTTAATTTTAGAAAAGCAAGAACTCCACTTTCCACTTAATTTAGGTAATATCGTGTCTAATTATCTACGTATAATTGCAAGTTTCAGTTCTGAAATTCATTTCGTGTGGTTCATGTCATTGTTAATTAATTTCGTGCAAAGTTGTGTTTTTCCAAAATTAATATTAATGTAGTTAGGTATTACATATATCAGTCATAATGACTTTAATATGCCTCGGTAGGTTTTTACAAAGTAAATTTTGCACGCGATAAAATATTTCTGATAAAAATCAGGGTGTCATTTTGATACTTAATACAAGCAGGAGGCTTTTAATCAGTCCCATGAAGTCTCGACACTAACTTACACCGGATATCCTGAATATCAGAGTTGTCGTGAATTTCCTTCTATTAAAACTGCTATTAGCTGACAGGCCATGATGCATGATGATAAAAGACTTCTGAAAAGCTCGGTTCAACTTCCGGTAGAGTTTCAATCAGTATAAAATCGGCTTTCAAAGCCTGTTAGTGCAAAAAGGGTGTATTGAATGATGCCTTTTTTAAATTTTATTTCATTTACACTTATAAACGGCGTTAGAGAAAAATGTAAGGAGGCATCCTTGATTGAGAAATACCTTAAGAAAAGAAACTTAATTTTTACCGAAAGCCAATTCGCGTCAGGACTATGAAAGCAAGAATTCTAGCGAACTCTCAAAGAGACAAAAACGTGACCGACGAAACTTGCTCAGAACACCTTGATTTCGAGTTAAGAAACAAAGGATGGCCATTAGTTTAGTACAAAAGCTCGTTTTTCGTTTTCCAGGACAAAAGCTCCCATAATGGTTTATTAAATATAAATATGTTCCAAAGCACGCCTGAGTTGGACGTAAATAAATGCGGCCGGCAGAAAGAAATATTAATTTTGTAAGCGTAATTTAAATATGTGTCATTCGGCCATGAAAAGATAAGAAACAGAACGCGTAATAATTATTGATCGTTTTTAGCTCGCAGATATGAAAATGAACGTTCAATTTTTGAAATGTTGTGATACGGAATGAAAAATGACTTTTTGTTAACTGCTGCCTTTTTTCCTTTAATTTACTGTGCTGTCATATGACAGCTTTGTCAATAATTTTATGCTAATAGTAAGGGAAAGATGACAATTAAACTCCTACTGAAACGTTAAATTTTTCATTTTAAAAAAATATGTACTGAAAAAACCGAGCTGAAAATTCAACCATTTACTCACTGCTTATTATTACAGAATAAATTACACATTTAATCTATGAGGCCTTTTAAAGCCTATTAGAACATGTTAGAATGTGGGCTTCGTTAGTGTAAACGAGACTTTTTTGGTGGAAAGCTGTTTGTCAGTAAAAACCACTTTAAATTAATTCTACTAAGATTATGTTGCACGACAGAACGAGTGTTGTCAGTTGTATGCAATTAATTAAAGTTGTAGTTGTTATTCATAGAAGTCCCTTAAACAAATGCTCACAACCCTTTTTAATACGTTTGCGGGTTTTTGCATTTACTGTTTCATATTATTTATGATTCGATAAGAGAAATATAAGAAGAAAGACAATAAATGTTATGTTTATCTTAACCTGAAAGCGCAAGATTTAAAATGCAGAATAGAAATATTAGCTGTACAAGAAATAAAACAATAAAAAAGCCTTAAGTTAGAAAATCACAAGTTTTTAAATGGCGGTGGAAAAGCAGAATATTTAGAACAGGTTTTTTGGACTTAAAAAGCTAAAACAAGTAGGTATTTATGAATTTTGTGCCTATGATGATTACCTAATGAAAAATATATAAGTACATAGAAACATTAGCATCACCAACGTGCATGCACCCAAAGAAGAAGACCCAGAGGGAGAAGAAAACAACTTCTACAAAATGGTTCAAAACATTTATATTCAAAAAACTGAAGAGACGGCCACGTAAGCGATGGGTGCCGGAACAGGCTACACAAGAAGAAGAAGAACATTTATAACAAACTAGTGGAGAATGACATGAATATAATCTTAGGGAATCTTAATGCAAAACTGAAAAGGAAAGAATGCTATAGAACGACCACATCGGTAATTTCGGTAAACATGAAATTTCACACGATCACGGGGTAAAACTAGTTGGGTTGGCAGCATTATGAGCACATATTGTGATTATAAAGAAATCCATAAAGAAACTTGGGAAGCACCAAATGGAAAACACTAAACCTAAACTAAATTGGCACTGTTCTTGTATCAGATTGTTTTTAAAAGCCCATAACAGATATTGAAACATATAGAAGAGCTGGTGTGGATTCTTAAATATCAGAGACTAGTAAGAGTCCACAACAACACTAACAGGCCACTAAGGACGGGTTGCACAAACATGATCTAATGACTTCGTCAAATTAAGTATTCGTCAAAATGAACACAATTGAATCATTAGTAAACATAATATTACGTTTTGTCAACTTTGATTATTCGTTAACATAACAAAAGTTTTGTTCAGCCCACCATAAAGATGTTAAATGTAGAAGCCCCAATGAAAGAAGCAACGAAACACGAAACACATATCAAGCGGAAATAATGAAAAGCTGTAAAAACTCGATTTCAGGGAACAACATTATTAAAAAAATTAACCAATATGGAATCCGCAAAAGACAACGGAAGAAATGGTATTAGGAGCAAGAAAAAGGAATAAACGAGACTGTTAGTTCAATGAAGAACTTAAAAAAAACAATGAATCATCAGATGTTACAAACGAATGGAAAAGAAGATACCTAGATAGAAAGTTATAAAGAACAGAAAAGAAAAACAAAAAGGGTAGGTATATTAAAAGGCCAAGGGAACCTATTTTGAGAGTAAAATGGAAGAATGCTATAAAAGAAATTAAATCAAAACTTTTTACCAAAAAATAAGAACTAATAGGCACACAAGTCAAAAGAGTTATAGTCTGCAAAGACAAAACTGTTAAATTAATAGAAGATGAAAAGCAAGCAGTAGAAGTGCAGCGAAGGTAGGTACTTTGAAGGAACGTATTACTTACATAAGCACAGAAGACAAAAATGGAAATAACAAGAACAATATCCCAAATGAAAGATCAAAAAGTTCAGGAAAAGGCGGCATAGCAGCGGAATTAATCAGAAACGGAGGCCAACTAATAAATGAGTTAAATACTTTAATATAGGAAATTTGTAGACAGGGACGAATACCAGAGACAGGGAAAGGAGCCGCAGTAATACTGTTGCAAAAAGGGGTACAAAGCAGATTATAAGAACGACCTAGGGATTATCTTGTTGGACGTAGTGATAAAATTTTGGCAATAACTATCCGCAGTAGATTACAACAGCATACGGACGAAGCTATTCGAGAACACCAAGGAGAGTTCAGAAAAGAAGTCGTTCAGTTGTAGATCAAATCTTCACCTTAAAGGAAAATCAAACGAAATTTTACAATATGCCATTACACCTTATGTTCATTGATTTTCAATGGGCTTACAATCCAATATTGCGAGATAAACTGATAGAAATGTAAATATAAATAAGATTGGTCAGAATAACAATAGAGGGTTCAATTAATAAAAGTAACATTGTTTCGGAACCGTTAAAGTGAAGATGGAACTGATGCAAGGTGTCTCATTATCAACCACATTTTTTGATATTTTTTTGCAAAAGGTAATTAAGGTTTTTATCTTCTTCTTCGTTTTTGTTTAGGCGTCACAGCCTTCACGCTTGTCTGAAAATACATCCAACTATTTCACCACTTCTTCGGAGTCCCCTTTCCATCGGACTTTTAGCTCTTTCGACATGGGTATTCCATTCTTTTTTCCGAGGTTTTGTAAATTTCGCGATATCACTTACTTTCCATTGTTATCTCATATTTTGATTGCGTACACGATCTAATTTTATTTTATCGATGGTAGGTACTCATTTCAGCTGTTCCCAAGAATTGTTTCGTCGTGGTAGTTTGGGCTTAAGTTTCGGCTGCATAGATCATTATAGGCCTTACAATGGTTTTACAAATTTTAACCTTGCTTTCTAGCACATATTTAGTTCGCCATGAAAATAGCTAGATATCCCCGATCCTTGCATTGCATGTTTTTAACTATTGGGTCATATTATTACGATCGCTGATGATAAGAACTCCCAGATATGGAAAAGACATAACTTGTTCAATCATCTTTCTCTCTATTTCCAGCTTACATCTAACGGACTCTTTAGATCCTATCAAAGATTCAGCTTTTTGTGTTGACTTCGTCATGTTGTAGGTAGAGCACATACTGCAATTTATTTAGCGTCTGCTAGTTATTAGGACTGCGTCATCAACAAAACACATAATATTGATAGTTTCATTTCCTACCTGATAACCGGATATGCTATTACTTTTTCTATTATTGTATCTATAATCAGGTTGAATAACTTAGGACTCGGTGAATTGCCCTATCTAGTGCCTCTCGGAGCTGCTATATCTTCAGTTAGTTTGCCTTGTACCTTTTCTTTTCGTTTTTGTGTATCATTTAGTTTTAGCAAGTTCTAGCAATCCGATCAAATACTTTCGTAAGGTCGACATACCACATGAAAGCTTGTTTGGAAAACTGAATCGTTTCTTGACTACTTGCCAAACTACGAAAATAGCGACCGTCGTGAATCGATTCTTACGAAAACCTCATTGATTTCTATGGTCTAATTTTATGAAGAACGTTAATAGCTTTTGTGCTAAGTGCAATAAGGTGATACCTCTATAGTTTTCTGTTTTTTTTCTTGTCGCATTTCTCGAACAAGGGGATTGTTACGCTAGTTTTCCCCTTAGTTGTGTTTTATCTTGGTTTGACATAATGTTGAAGCGGCCGTGGCTCAGTTGGTTCAGCGTGCGTCTGACCACTGAGATTAAGACTGGCCCGGGTTCGATTCTAAGGACAAACCACCAAGGTATTCTGCCTAGTAAGTCTTCTCTGGAGTAGAAGTGCAAGCACTTCGTGATACATACATTACAGACATATAGAGACAAGACCGAGATAACGCCGTGCAGAAGATATTGTAACAAAGGCGAATGTAAGAATACCAAAACTAAAAAATCTGAGTGCACGCGCGGTTGATATGACGTCATCCGATCAGGTCATTCACTAGCAAGCCACACGCGCGCCGTATCGAGGTTACACCTTTTAAAATGCATGTACATGGAAGTGCAATAAACGGTTAAACCCGACGCCTCGCACGCGCATAGATAAGATACTGAAAATTGAGAGAAGAGAGTCAATTTTTTGTATAAATACTAAGCGAAAATATATTAGAGGCATGATTATGTCCGATCAATCAAAGCAACAGTATGTACGAGAGAATTGACATCCTCCAAGGCGATGATTCCAGTAAATACATGTAAGAGTGTTTTATGTTAACTTAAACTGTAATTCAGGACTTGTAAAATATTTGTGTGAAATATTTAAATTCTTTTTTATGGACTTAGTCGTTTTAAATGTAATCAGAACTTAGGATAATTTATATCACTTCACGTTGAATTGGAACTTAGAGTAATTTATATCAGTTTACTTTGAATCAGGACTTGTAATAATTTGTATGAATTCACTTTGAATTGGGAAGAATTTATATTATTTTGTAAAACTAAAGCACAAATATGAAATACATGATGTTAGTTGAATTTGAGTTTGAATAAAAACCTCTCGTAAAAAGCCAAGCAATATTCAAGTGGTCGCCACGCAACGTCACGTTGGTCAAAGATTCTTCCAAAATAATTACAGCGACTTATTTATGTTAATTTCTAACAATAAACCAACCCCCGATTTCGACACAATATGCCACTTCAAAAAGAAAAAGAACATAATGTTATACAGGTTTTCAGATTCTAATGTCAAGTCACTTCCTCCATATTTCAACAATTTATTGTTTCTTCGTAACTAGGCGTCTGCTTATTTTTTAAATTAGATAATGCCTTTTGTACATCCCCTTGTGTTATTTCTCTATTTCCTATTGCGTCTATTACTATCTGGTTGTTGTTATGTAGTTATGTTTTATTTAATTGGTCCGGCAATTTTGAATAAACCTGTATATTGATTTATACAAATGTTTTCGTAAAAATTTGGTAACAAAGCGCAATTTACATAGTCTGCCCAAAGGATATATTTACAAAACGTTTAATTTTCATCGTCAATATAACAAACAGAAATCATGGCTAACCAGTATCCAAATAATCCGCGAATATTGGTAATTAGCATTAGTTTTATAGTTTTATTTAAAAATAACGAGGTCCATTAAACGTAGCTGAAATAAGTCAGAAGCTAACATTCTACCGTTTACGATTCCACAATCTCAGGTGCATTATTAACCTGAATACTATAAGATTATAACCTAAAGTTGCACTTTACACAGAGGAAATCATGCATGTTGTTTTGTTAACACGGCAACTACAGTTTCCAAAGTGTAATTGCTAGTTTTGTAGTTTATTTTGTAGTTGTGACTGCAATTTTAGCCTTACGATTCTATCCTAACTCGAATCAAATTTAAGTTTTCACTGTTATTTGTTAATTTGGTAGTATTGTAAAACCCGCTAATATACTTTTTAAAGCTTTAATTAAAAATTAATCATAATTTTCTGTTATTTTTAGATCAGAGATTTTTTTCTATTTAAACACCAATGAAATAATTATTGATGTCAATCCTTAAAATGTGCGAAACGTAACACGACTGAATATTCCCACGCGAAATACACGCTTTCAACGCAATTAATATTTCACGTAAAAATCAATGTGATACCTACATTATTGATGGTCGTATATTTGCTCGGATTGTTTGTAAATCTAGGGATTTTACATTCATTTTTAAAAATTTAAGAGATGGGAAAGTGAAAGCAATTTATATTGAAAGCATAGCAAATATGGTTAGATTAAAAAGCAAACTGAACGAAAAACGAAAGCCCTGTTTCTGTTTTCATTTTGATTATATAGCTTTGGATGGCAAAAGAAAAATAAATCACTGACATTTTGTAAGAACATAAATACGCTTTTTTTATAATTCCCTGCGTGTTTTAGTAAAATATCCCAGAAAATATTAAATGTAAGATTTAATCAATTAATTATAGAAAATCTAATAAGGTTTACATATCAAGACTACGTCAAATAGATTTTTATTAAGTCCTCCCATAAATTAACTAAATTCCAAAACACGACAGATAAAAAACATATTTTCATAAACTTTTCTAAGCAGGTTGCCTTTATTGCTCCAGCCGGTTTAGTTTATTATCTACTTTAATAACGAGTTCAGCAACAAGTTTACTTAAGATTTTTATAAAACGAACCCTTGAGCTTCTTATTGTGATATTTTTTCTCTAATATTGCTTATATTAATGTGGTTAGGTTTCCGAATTTTAATAATTTTTTTTTATAAAATAAAAGCCGAACAAAATAAAGAAGTTGCTTTTACAAACAAAGTTAAAATGACAAATTTATTTATGAAATACAGCTTATATTTCAGAGCAGCAGAATGGGCAAAAAGTAGCAGCAGTTAGGTGTTTGACAAAAAATTCGTAATATAAATATAGCTTGACTAGTGCTTACAAAAACATACAAAAATTGTTTGAAATAGGAGCAAACATGTAATATTCTCTTTACGAAATACAACTTTAATGGGTTATAATAAGTTTCCAAAAAAGCAAAGGAAATTCTTTAAGACATTTGTGAAAAAACGAAAGAAAAACTTAGTGGGGGTTTCTATTGCGCAGCTTGAAGACTCTAAAATGGCGTTCAAGGCAAGTAACGGAGGTACTGCAGAACATTACACAGATAAAAATAAAAGCTCTTAATTTTTAACAATCGATATTTTCAAAAAAATGAGTAATATTAATGGAGGTCAAATATTTTTAATAATTTTCTTTTCGTAGATTTTAAATGCATGGCTTGTTTTTTGGAAATGACTGACTGTTAGACCATTGTTTCGTCGATGAGCGAGCTAGATTTTTTTGCTGGAGTTTGACCTCAACAAGTTTAGAATCCCCAAATTCGGGAATTTTCTCTTCGTAAATTTTCATACCTTGTTTTTAAATGAAATTCGATTAATTTTTTGATAGATAAACGAACAAAATTTTTCTCACTGCAATCTGGTTTCAATAAGTTTGAAACCTTCAAAGCGCTTAGCAATGTTGTTTATTCGGGGAAATTCGACTAATCCTTTCAGATTTTCTTTTTAAGATATGAGCTGAATTTTTCTTATTCCAATCCGATTTAACAAGTTCAAAACCTCCAAATTCAGTAATTTCCTCTTCGCAGAATTTCCTGCTTGACTTGTTATTTGAAAACGCCTGGCTTTGTTATTTCTTCCATTAATTTCGATCAATCCTTCCAATATTTTTTTACGAAAAGAGCAAACTTTCCTTCCTCCAATCTGATTTCAACAAGTTTAAAATCGCCAAATTCAGAAATTTTCTCTTTGTAGATTTTGAATGCTTAGGTTGTTGTTAAGAAGGATCCCGAATATTTGCAGCTAAATTTTGATTCCACCTTTAAATCATTAAATACAAATTTCTAAATGTGTTGAGTTATCAAATTCAAAGTTTCTCAAGTCAAGCTTAAATGTAATCACAAGTGGTGCAAATAGTTATGAAACTATTGCTAATTTTAATTATCCGGTTTGAATTGGAAAGTTGTTTGTTAAATTTTGGTCATCAATTCAACAATGTTTAATCGAAACGTGATTTTCCTTCCGGGTAAAGCGACAAAACATGTTGTTTAGACAGTTCGAAAGTTAACATAAAAGGGTCACAATGTAACAAACCTAGCACATCGTTTAAACTACATGTGACTGGAAATAATGGTTTAATTGTCCAACTACCTCGTTTTGCTTTGAATCACAGTGTCAATCGGAACGCTTTCCTAGATTGTGCTAGATTCCGTTGTCATTATGCAGTGTAATTGATCCAGCTGATAGCTGGTTCTTTTGTTATACTCGTACTCCCTTGCATTCGTGATTGTTTCAACTTCAAAGCGAGTTCGTCCAGGATTTACCTCGTTTTACACCACCCCCCTTATCACAATTCCACTTTATAGTTGACTGAGGAATGCCAGTTTTGTTCAGCGGATGAGATAAGATAATGTCACGTCTTCGTCGTTTGCACATGTTGTTAATAAAGCCATTCTTGTTTCATGTTTCAAAAAGTTATACAAAGATTGTTTGACATTTTCATTTAATAAAATATTCATTGTTGAAGTATTTTTAAAGTTGCCTTTGCGACTTTTTGATAATGTCGTTATGCAATAAGAAGAAGAATATTTACAAGCAAGTTTGTATGATATCCTATCTTTGCAAGCTTAATTTGTAGTACTTAGAAACCCGTACATGCCCTAAGCTAGAAATTTCTAGCTAGTCAATACAATTATCATTGCTTAAATTAACATTAATTAAAGATTCTAACAAAAACTAGAAATAAATTTTGCTTAAACCACTAAACATGGGAAAACGTAGAACGAGAAAGTGATTGTACTTGAAGTCTAATTTTTAGTTATTAGAAGTACACGCATAACACCTCCCTTCAAAGCTGGAACTTCTAACTAGTCAGTACAATTGCCCTTGCTTCAACAATACTTTAACAGAAAAGTATGAAGAAAAGTAATTATTCTACAAATAATACTGGAACCACTAAATGTTTGAAAATATACAACGAGAAAGTAGTTTTTGGAAGCTTAAGTTTTAGTTATTAGAAGTATGCATATAACACCCCCCCTTCAGCTAGAAATTTCTAGCTAGTTAATACAATTAGAAAACCTAAAACAAGACGAAATGAAAAATAAGTACAAGTTAGAAATAAGGAAAAGATTGCAAGATAAGGAAGGTCATAATGTAGAAAATGAATAAAAAATTATCACCTCAAAGAGAGTTTAAACGAAGCACCACAAGAAACTACACAATATAAGAGAAAGCAACAAAATATTCACTGGTTTTATCACAAATTCTAAAGAGCAATAAAAATAAAAAACGAAGCGAGAAGTAAATGTCTCAAAACATATAATGGGGAAGATACGAATATTTGTTTTTAGAGAAAATAGACGAGAAACTGCAAAACGATGTAAAAGCAAAAAGCACCAATGGATAGAAAGGAAAATTGATGAAATAGAAAAATACTGTATAAATAATAATACTATAACGTTATACAGATACATGAAGGGAAAAAGAAAAAATGGTTAGTTTAAAGAGGAATGTTGGAAGAAATACTTCGAAGAATTATACAAAGATGAAGTAGAAGAAATAAATGTAGATATAGAAGAAAGAGATGATAAAAGGTAAATATAGAACAACCAACATACGAAGAAGAAAAAGGGCAAAAAAGAGAAGAGGAGATTTTAGTCAAATAGAAGACGGGAATAATAATTCCAAGGGGACATGGCAAATTGTAAACATTATAGAAGTATTTCACTACTTAATATAGGTAACACATAAAGTGCTAACGATTACATTAAAAGAAAGCCGACAAAAATATACAGAACGGTTTTAGAAAAGGAACGTCAACGGTCAACACAATCCATATACCTATTAAGATAAATAATGGAAAAATTCTACGAATATCATATAAACATGGACATAAGTTAATGAAAGATTTGAAAAACATCCAAATACGAAAGAAAATCGGAGACATGATAAATAACGATGGAAGAATCTAATGCAGTTATAAGCATGCGGCCCTTCCCACCTACCGAAAGGGGTGGGAGAAAGTTTTTAAAATCCGTTTTTTCGTGTCCGGCGGGGTCTCTTTAGGGTTAGTCGACGCATGCATAGGACAAGGAACAACAACGAAAATACAAGTAAAACAGAGAAATGCGATAGCTGCACCACTTTTCAGTCTGCCACTGGATGCGGTAATAAAAGAAAAATAGAAGGCACAGGAACACTCACAAACACTAACACAAGTCATACGCAGATGGCGTAGCTATTATGGTTAGAGTTAAGTTAGAAGGAGCAATATAGAGTTTAGAAGAAAAAGCGAAGAAAATAGGGTTAAAAATGAATGAAGAAAATATTAAATATACGTACTGCAATAGAAAGGGTAGAGTAATTTCAAATTATATATGTGGAAGTTATAACTACATTCAAAAAAATGAAACCATTTAAGTAGTTTGGAGTAAAAATGAAAAACAAGATATAAATGAAAAGATTCAGAAAGGATATAAGGCGTTTTATTGTAACAAGCAAATGTTACAAGATAGGAGTAAACTAAGGATCTACAAGACAATAGTAATACCAATAATAAATATATAACATAAGAAAAATAATAGGTCCAAAGAAAATAAGTGAAAACGATTATAGACAGTTAATGAATCATGAAATTGAAGAGATAATGGGAAAAGAAAATAGAATAAGAATTATTATATCGATGAGAGCTAGACGGTACGGGCATATATTATATTTTTTTCTTCTTCATCAGCCTTGATTTGTCCACTGCTGGAAAAAGGACTCCCCTGTTTTCTTCCATGAGTCCCTGTCATTTGCTTATTGATGCCAGTTCCTTCCTGCTATTTTCACAACGTCATCTGCCCATTTCTTTGCCGGTTTTGCAACACTTCCCCTCGACGTTCTAGGTCTCCATTGTACTAAGCAAATTGTCCATTCCTCTATAGTTTTCCCAGCAACATGCGCGGCCCAACTTTACATCCGTTTAGCGATTTGCTCGATGACATCCGTTACTCCTGTTTTTGCTCTAAATCTGTATCCGTTATTCTTTGTCGTAGACTTACTTCCAGCATCCGCCTCTCCATGGCTCGTTGTATTGTTCTTAATAAAGTAGCACTTTTCTCCGTGACATAGGTTACTATGCATTGGTTAACAATAGTTTGTTTAAGACTGACTGGAATATCGTTATTTTGTAATATATGTGCCATTTTCCCAAACACTTTTTAGCTAAGTCTTATTCTTCGTTTGAATTCTAAAGTTTGGTTAAGCTTGCCTATTGCTCTTTGATGACCCAAATAAATGCATTCCTGACTTTTTCTATGGTTGTTCTCTTTAGACATTATTTTAGTTTTGTTCAAGTTCATATTGCGTCCTATTTTCCAAGCTTTATCGTTCAGTTCTTTGAGAATCTCCTCTAGCTCGTCCTCATTTGCGCTGATTAGGATGACATCATCTGCAAACCGGATATGGTTAAGGTATTTGCCATCAATATTAATGCCTCCATTTCTCCAATTGAGTTCCTTGAATACGTTTTCCAAAGCAAATGTGAACAGTTTGGGAGACATCCTGCCTTACTCTGCTGTTTAACGCTACGTATATTGTTTGTTGATGTCTCCTCGCCTACGTTTATTTTTCCTAAAGTTCCAGATTCAAATTATCCTCATATATGCACGCATCTACGAGCATAGTGATGATGACGTGTTAAAACAGATCTACGATGACTTAGGAGAAGCGCGACAAGCGAAGAAAACACATTTCTGCTTGGTAATGCTTTCAATGTTAAGTTGGGTAAAAATAATATGGAATCCCATATTGGATATTTTGGTATCGGAGATCGTAACGATCGCCGTGAAAGGCTCTTAAACTTTATGCAAAGTGAACAATTATATTGCACGAATACCTTCTTCAAGAAGTCCCCCAACAAAAAGTGGACCTGGAGAACTCGGGATGACGCACTAACAATGAAATCGAGTTTAACATAAACAAGTGAGGGCTACTGTGTACGTCAACACCAAAATAGAAAGATTAAAGTTGCTTCAGAGGGTAAAAATATCAACTGATAACATGGAAAATAATATCTGATATTAAAATAGCAGTAAATAAAACTTGTTCACAAGCAACAAAATCAGTGATCTACAAGCTTAGCCAAGAAACGAAACATCTAATGGATAAAAGATGAAAAATAGCAAAGGGATCGGACGAGTACAATAACAATACATAAATAAAACAACAAACAACAATTTCAGGAAAGACATAAGGAACCAGAACACAAAGAAAATAAAAGAACAATAGAAAATAATCAAAACATGAGAGTACTACTTACAGAATTCAAACACAATAGGAAGGGCTAAGATAACACGCACGAAGAATAAGGAAGGGGTCGTAATTACTGAAAAATCAAGGAAGCTCGTTGGCGCAGTGGTAAGAGCGCTGGTCTCCCAGCTAGGAGTCTTGGATTCGAAGCTTACGCAGTTGTAAAGATTTTTATAAAGAATTCCCACTGTTCGAGGTAGGTCGGTACTTGGCGAGTGAAGCCATTTAATGGTCTGGTTACAATAATTAACGATTCTGTCTGCAGACTGCAGGGTGGTCAACTGCAGATAGTAACAAGACACAAACACTATACACTTAATACACTCTCACAAACTCTGCAGAAGGCAGCGGGAATCTACTGCAGAGGACACATTTTCCTAGCATAAAGGGGATATAACAAAGTGCACGACGCCAAGTCGTTTAAAAATGTGGATTTGATTCCTTGAACTGGCAACCAAACCGTCACTACGTGACCTCCTGGCTACAAATGCCATAAGCTAAATAAATAAACAACTGAAAAATCAGAAATTGCGCAAGTGGTGGAAGAATTTTACAAAGACCTCTTTCTCCAGAAAATCTAATCAACATTCAGGAAGAGAACACGTAATAATCACTAATGTGGGCTCGGAAGAAATTCCAGACATTACAACAGACGAGATTCTAACTGCCTTGAAAGATATAGAGAATAATTTATTGTGTTCTTGGATGTTTGGGGGATCGACACTGATTAATGCGGTGAAACTACTTTTAAATCGATGGTAAATATAAGCAGTCATACTTACCATCAAATTGGGAAAATGCAAATGTAATTTTATTGTACAAAGAAAATCGACGAAATCTCAAATTATAGACCCATAAGCCTATTGTCTTACTTATTATGCAAACTTCTTACGAAGATCATTACAAAACGTGTCACACATAAACTAGATTTTTACCAATTAGTTGAACAGGCTGGTTTTCAGAAGGGGTTTAGTACAATAGGCTACCTACAGAGTGTAGAAAAATGCGAAGAATACAACATACCTCTGCACTTGGACCTCGTGGATTTCCAAAAGGCGTTCGATACTATGGAGTGGTGAGCAGTAATTAAAGCCTTATAAGACGCCAGAATTGACTCTCGATACCTATCACTAGACGAGAACATATACAGAAAAGCCACAATTCGTATGAATGTAGACGAGGGATATACATATGTACCTATATAGAGAAAAAGTCAACAATAAGAAGTATTACAGAGCGGAACCCAATGTATGGTAGATGCAAAGAACGGCCAAAGAGCAGATGGAAGGGGCAAGTAGAAGACAACATTCCAGAACTGAATGTAGAACAGTGGAAGAAACAAATAGTAAACAGGAAAAAATGGAGAAAAGTAGTTTATCAGGCGAAAACACACTAATATATGTGAAAAAAAAAATACTGGAGAACAATAAGGACTGATCCACCTTGTAAATATTAAGATAATTTGAGTTCTAGCTTATTAGAACAGCTATAATCTCATAAATTAGCTTAATAAAAAGATAGAATTATCCTTGCTTAAATCATATGTTAATTGAAGTTTCCAAAGAAAACTAGTTCTTTTACGAATAAATTTTGTTTGACCATCACACATCTAAAGATCGAAAATGAAAAGGTAATTGCCATTGGGAAGAAGTTTCTAAAAAATGATGACTTTAAGAATAAATTTTACTTAAACCACAAAATATCTAAGAATATGGAACGGGAAGGCATTGGAGACTTCTCAAGAAGGCTTACCACATTTTAGGAATGTTGTTGATTATTTTGAAAATTGTAACTCCTGCTAACGACATGAAACCCAGCCACAAGCATGGCTGCAGTTTAATTATTAACTTTTACAATTAATAAAATATGCTGTACAAATGCAAAGTAATTTTAATAACAAAACTACCACCGCTATTTTGATATCGTTGTGTTGGAATTTAGTTTGAGGTACATACAAAATATAACCGCCTACTTTGTTATAATGGTCGGTTGTCAGATTTAAAATTCTAGAACGAGTTTTATGTTCAATTAGTATGTAATTTACTACAACCGTCACAGTATACAGTTTTTGCGTTCTAATTAAAATTTTAAAGTATAACATAATTATGTCCGACGCACACTTTTAAACTCCTAGACGTTTCCGTTTGGTTTACGTATGTTTATGTGTCTTATTACTAGCCAATAAAATTCTATTCCGATCTGCATCCCAATTAGATTTTTATAGTGGGCTTATTTATTTCGGAGCCGACTTTAATAAACGAACAGAAATTAATAAATCACGCTAGAATTCACATCAATTTCGGGAATATTTTAAATTAAATTATTATACATGCCGCGCTCTCGGTTTCATCCATTACAACAGTATAATTAAATTTCGTGTATACGGGGACGACCCCTTATTGTTCCATTAAGCTCATGTGTATACATTTAAAGTATTTTAGCAAGTCACTAGAAATAGCATTATCCTAACGGATCTCCCACGAGATGCGGAATCCTTGTGCAATATCTCTCAGACGGGCACCGTCTCATACTAATCCAATTGTTATCCGGAGTTGACAGTGCTACATTCCCATCCTACAATACATCTAAATCCACTCATTGTGGTCAGCCATTAGCCGGATTTTGTATCACATTTGACGTATTTTAGAGCTTTTAAAACTTCAAAGCCCTTTCTACGTAATCTCATTAACCGCATCTCGCAAAAGTTTCCCGATATAAACCACCGGAACTTATTATTATCGACGTCCCTATGAGATAAATCCTTTTGTTTACAAATGCGAATATTAACAAATCCCGATTATAAATGTTATTTCTTTTCTTCAGTTTGTTTACACTGACAAAACATAAGCAAACTGACATAAAATTAAGTTGTTCAAAAGGTATTTTGCTATATACTCCGGTAACTATTGGACTAAAGCCTTTATAAAAAGTTATTGAATTTTATACAATATTGTCGTTTACATAAAAAAAATTACTTTACCCGTAATATGCTAAACATATCTCATTTTAAATTTACGGTTGACTTTTTGTGGAAGTTTATAACATTATCCCCCCCCCCCCCTCCCAGATATTTCTCTGATTTTTGTGCCATACTTTTGATATAAATGTTTTAGGGTATAAATTTTAATTATTTTCAAGAATCATTTAAGTAAATATTGCTAGCCGCCATATATTTTCTAAACTACCTAACTACAACTAGATTACGAGCAAAGGTTTATAAATTTATCTTTTTAAAAGCTACAATGGAATTTATTTACAATTTACAATTCCAAACAAAAACGTTTAAATTATACCTTTAAGATCAACCTATGAAACACAATGATTGAGATATGTGAACGCATGCTCCTTAGACACAGTAATTCTAAGGATTATGTTATACTGGTATCACTATAGAAAAATACAGCACCTACGGCAGCTCCCTGAGGAACCTCAGAGTACATTATATAATTATTAGAATAAACTTGAAGTTCCCCGTTTGAGAAATAAAATTAGTAACGAAGTTTACCTTAAAGGATCCTGGTGGAATTAGAAATTACCACTGAGTACGGCAATAGGAAAGTTATCATCGCCTCGGCCTACTTCCCAGGTAAAACACAGGAACCACCACCAGAAGACTCATAAGATGGTGCAATAAAGAAATAAAAACCTGATGTTAGGTTGCGATGTCAACGCACACCATATACTGTGGGGTAGTACCGACGCTAACACTCGAGGTTAGTACCTTTTAGGATATTTATCTGCTACTGCCCTAGACATTATCAATAAAGACAAAAAACCTACATTTATAATTACGATTAGCAGCGAGGTTGTAGATCTAACCTTGCTAGTCCGTTTATAAGTAATTCTATAAAGAACTGGCAACCCTTAATGTCAGATCATAGCTATCTAAGTTTCGACATAGAGGCTGTAGTAGCCTGTGTTGGGAAACGGAGAATACCCAGGTTGACTGACTGGATTGTCTATAAAGAGCATTTGAAGTCGGAAATCGAAGGTCGCTCAGTGCAAATAGAAACTGGAGAGGAATTAGATACAACCTCAACACAGTTAAAATATTCTATAATATCAGCTTATGAAAGGAGCTATCCTCTAAAGCAGAAGGAAGTCTCAAGATATGTGTCTTAGCGGAACTTGAACAGAAAAAGGCTGAAGTTGGAAAAGCCTTCAATAGAGCAAAATAATCGGACAACTGAGATACATACAGAAGCATATCAACGGACCTAAAGGACGAACCTGGAGGAGCTGTTGTGAAGAGATTGATGAAATGTGCCCAACTATATATGCTTCTCTAGAAGGTCTTACCGAAAGATCACTCAAACTGAATTAGTTTACTTCTGGGAAGAGTCTGGGTCTGTTTCACGGCAAGACAAAGACGATGTAGTGGACATCACTTACAGCCCCACTAGCTTAGGTATAAGGTTAGTATAAATTATCTTCACCAACAATAGAGTTAAATGGGCAAGTTTTTAAGCCCTTTAAATTGCTAGGAGGGGATGTACTCAATATGGAAACGAAACTGTCATTTCTTCATTAACAAAGCTCTTTAGAGTTAATTAGTCATTACGGTACATATCTAAAGCCTGGAGAGAAGGCAATGTGGTATTTATTCTAAAGACGGACAAACGCCCACCGGAGGAACCTAAATCCTACCGACCAATCAGTCTTACCACTTTTTTTATAAAAGCTATGGAAAACGTAGTAGACGTTCATATTAAAAGCGAAATTCTTATACGAAATACGCTTCATATAAAACAATTTGCATGCCAAAAAGGTAAATCTACAATCAATGCTCTACAGTCTACATTGGCTAGTTAGTGCCATTGAAAAGACATGATCTGCAACTGCAAAATAAGTGGGTATGTGTGCGTTCATAGATAGAGAGGGTGCCTTTAACAAGACCGCCTATGAATCGATACGAAAAGTCGCAAACAGTAGAGGCATAAATGCTCCTACCATGACATAGATAGAATCCATGCTAAAAGGTCGAAGAATTAAGGCATGTATTGGAAGTGAAAACGCAGCCGTTACAACAACTAGAAGTTGACTTCTATCGCCTCTTTTGTGGTCTCTGAATGATCTCCTAAACAAACTAGGTAAACATGGTTTTAATGTCTAAAATATGCGGATGACTTGGTCGTTATAATAAGGGGGAAACATGATGTTGCCCTTTCTAGCCTAAATATGATTACCAAATGATGCTCGGAGGAACAACTTAGTGTAAACCCGAATAAAATTATTATTGTCCCATTTACAAAACGAAGGAAACTCAACCTGAAAGCTCCCGTTTTAAATGCAATCCAACTAGAATTTTCCAGTGTAGTAAAGTATTTGTGAGTTACTCTCGACCAAAAACTCACCTCGCACTTTCATTTAGAAAAGATATATCAGCGGCTTTTTGGAAGGACGAGGGACCTAAAACCAAAAATTATCTATTGGTCATACAAAATGGTTATCAAGCCTATTATCACATAAACCTCCTTGGTATGGTAGCGAAAAGCTGGACAATCTGTGCCAATTGGCAAGCTACAGAAGTTCCAAAAACCTGCATGTGTCCCACAATAGCAATAGAGATGCTGTTAGTCCTACCCTTGCACTTTTGCCAGAAAATGGGTTAGGATGAGTGCACAGTGCGCTCCGGCTGTAGCAGACAAAACCTTTTAAATCAGAGATCTGGCTGGACACTTAAGGATTGTGAATATGATTCACCTAGAGCCCGTGGCCAAACCTTCATATATAATGCCAGTCGAATACGATTTCGACTGCACTTACCAAGTGGGTATTAAAGGATTAAAAAGTTGGATCGTGGAGAAACTGTATGATACACCAATGGCTCCAAACTGAACGAAGGGATTGGTACAGGTATATCAGGACCTAAATGTAGGATATTGAAATTCTTAGGAAGCACTCCATTTTCCAAGCGAAAATCTACATAATAAGCTTATGCACTTAAGAGTGTATTAAAAAAGGCCTGCGAGGAACTAATATTTATATTCTTTCTGGTAGTCAGGCTGCGCTCTAAAAGCTGGCCGCAAACAATACATTAATATGGGTGCCGAAGCATGAAGGATTTGAAGGGAATGAAATTGACACCCTTGCAAAGCAAGGAGTAGAGGCATAATTTACCGGACCAAAACCGTTTTGTAAAATAACTAAAAGCCACGTGGCGGAGGAGGTTCGGATATGGAAAAACGGGCTAAAATAGTCCTGCTGTAGGAATACTCCTGGTCAAAACCAAGAGCAGAAATTTATTTATTACTCGCCAAAGAAGACTGAACAGCTCCTTCAACTTAAAAAGATAAATACAAGACTAATAACAGGTCTTCTTACTGGTCACTGCCCTCTACGCTACCACCTAGAAAAGATAGGCAAAGCCGATACTGACAAGTGCAGACTCTGTAAAGCTGCAAATGAAACTACAGCGAATGTGTTACGGCAGCTCGCCGATAGCTTAAATTCCTCGGAAAGGCTACACACTTACAGCTTCCGAAGTAGGACTAATAGCCCGCAAGAAAATTGTAAACTTCGTTATGAGTTTAAACATTTTGGAAACATAAATTCAGAAGAGATCTTTTTAGGCCGAAGTGATGTGAGGCTGCTAATAGCCAAACGACTCCTTCACAATCTACAATCTACAACAGAAAGTGTTATATTTATTTTTGAAGCGACTATATCAAAGACTTCACAAAAATCAGTGTAAATCGCATCAACCTAAAAATTACTATTCAAAGTCTTGGAAAAATATTATATAAACATAACAATAATCGTTTCTGGGTATATAAAAGTAAGAGAGATTGCAGTGGTTTTAGACAATTTATTAGATTAGAATTAGAGAAATACAACCGATTCTTAAATAGTAAAAGTTTTAACCAACTAAATCAAGTAAGGGAAAAGTTACATCTCATCTTTGTCTCACGGTGGGGGTTGCGTAGTTTGCCCAATTTTTACACTGGGAAAAACTTGGTTAGCTGATAGATAAACGTTAAACATCAAACTGACGTTAAATTGCACAATCTATAATAAAGTTGCAATCTTAGGATTTAGAACTGCAATCTTCGAAAAAAAACATGGCCATGACTATTATCCAAAAGAATTATTAAAACGTTTTACGCCCATTTAATATTTGCACTATTATTATTTTTCAGTTAGTAACTGAAATTAATTGGTATTCATGAATTAACTTTTGATGTGAATAAATGTCTGCATGTCTGTTTCAGTATTGGTTTTATGTTATCATAACTATTGGCTCAGTGGTGTATTATCGCTTTAATTGCTATTAACCTACTAAACGGTTTTCGATCATGAATTAAACTTTGAACTTTATATTTCGTTTCGATATTGTAAACTAGCAGATGCTTATAAAATGAAGAAAGAAATAAAATCTGGCAATAATAAATGCTGGAGGGTTATCGCGTTTATTTGAAATTCGAGTAATCCCTGCAGTTTTCTAATAAAACTTCAATTCAGTTTACGTGTAATAGTAGAACCGTTCGATTTCATCAAGTGCGGTAGAGAATCCGAGAACAAAAACAAACGAAATGTTTCGTACAAAATTGCATCCTCTTTATTTTCATAAAATTTTCTTTGGTATTTTCCGTTGTTCGATAATAACTTTTAATTAAGTTTTGCAAAAGAATAGAATAATAATTTTATGTAAAACACCGGGAAAAAGTGTTGATAGTTCTATTTTCTGGAAATAAAGTTAATTAAAACTACATTTCCAGTATTAAATTACTGTTTTCATATTTAAATTTTCGCAGTGAAGCAATTTAAGAATAAACTTAAAATTTCAAAGTTTTGCAACTTATTTTAAAATAAAGGTATTTCTTACAGTTCATGTCATACTAATATTTCAAGCAGAGAACATTTTCGTGCTTTGAATATATTATTCTCCTCTAATTTTCATTGGGATGTTGGCATATTCCGTTAGTTAAGGCAGAATCAGTAAATTAAACTTCGCAAATATTCCGACGGAGATGAAACTTCTGAAATGTATCTTAATTTATCATTCTAATTGTTATCAAGTAATGTCACTTCGCGTTTAATTATTTCTGTGCAACTATTAAGAGAGTTGAAAGACTCGAGAAAAGTTCTCTGCAAATTGAGTTAACGGAACTCTAATATGTCTAAGCCCTTTGGAAAAAAATAATTTTTGTATTGCGTTATTACAGTTTCAGTTGGATGGAGTCAAAGGTTGGAATCTCCAAATTGATCCTTTGGGAGTCCTTAATTCACCTTTAGTGCTTTCTAAAGATTTCAGTTACGTAGTCGAAATAAAAGGAACTATTTTAATAGAAAAGAAAAAGTAAAACCCCGGTATTTATACGTTTATAATTAGCAAAGTTCCATATTTTTCACCTTTGACCTAAAAATCATGTTCCTTTCAACAGGATAGCTAAGCATTTTAATAAATCTAAACGTCTTTTTAGATGATAAACCATATTTATGTAAAAGAAAATTAATAACGCTAATTATGAGAACTTAAAGAAGCCAAACAAATTACAACCTTGATATAACGAAGTTCAAATTAAACATAAAAAAATAAAAGCTCTCCTAAACTAAGGACCTTTAGGAAAATAATTGATAAGAGCTCTCGAAAACATTCATTTTATTTATCCTTCTTATTTCTTTCTTGACCTTTCGCTACTATAATCCAATGAACTCCAGGTTTATAAACTACCAAATGGGCAAATAACGACAAGTTTAGTCAAATGTAAAATAACATAAATAAATCCCACAATACATTAGAATATACCACTCCTAGTGAAATTATCCACGTTTAAGGATAATATTAGCGGTGTAATCAATTAGTTTTACATAATGTTTCACGTACTTAAAAAACGTGAATAGTTATTGGAAAGTGTATTTAATGTAAGGCAATAAGTTGCTTAAGCGTAGAGAGAAATTCAAACATTGCATAAAAGCTCGGATTAATAATAATAATATTAGTTAGTAGTAAAAATAAGAACATTTTCGCCAAAACGATTAATAAGTTTCACAATATTCATTTGGAATTAAGAAAAATTAAAACAGATTGTTACTTGCAAATTACACCATGGTTTCAGTGGTAAATAACAGTTATGAATCGAGGACGAGCTTGCAAACCGTGGCTTGCCGTTAGAGTCCAAGATTGGTCAACGATATTTAATATTTACATTTCAAATTCCATTCAATTGTTAAGAATCTAAATAATTTTTAGTATAATAATTTGTTGTAAAACTAATTTGTTAAAAAGAAAAGCATCAGATCCTTATGCTTGGGTTTCAAGGTAGTTACTTCCTGAGGACAGTAAGTTGACATCTACGACAATCAGAAAACCTCCATCAAATATGGCATTGCAAGTGAAATCGGCAGTAGAAAAAATAATTTTTTAAGGTTTCAAGGATAACACTCTTTCAGACAATTACTTAAAAAAAGAACAAAATCGTTTAGCGAAACATATTTTTACGGTGTGAGTTAGTCTTTAGGTATTCATAAAACATTAACAAATACAGACTTTTTGATTAATTTGTAGGTAAAGAAGGCCGTAGGCTAAATATAACTAAAAATGAAAATTAAATTCGCTTAGATATTCTAGTCCGAAAAGCGCGTTTTCAAAATTTCCCGATCGGTAATTAAATACTCAATTCACGTCGAAGCAAAGACAAGCTATTTAATATCAACCTATCACATGTTCCTTCTAAATTATTTTGTTCATCTGACCTTTATCATCCTACAACCCTAATCTGTCTGGCGTAGTGTAGACGTCCATAAATGTTTGATAAAGCAGTCGATACAAATTTCATCATATGCATCCTACATCCTGACCCATTTGTTAAGTTCAACAAATGGCGTTTCTAATTTTGTACCTCAGTTTGGTGATTAATTATTTTATAACAAAATTTATAATTGTTTTCTTCGTGAATTTGCTTGTATTATTCAATAAGAAACGTACAAACGAGAAATTTCCTTGAAATATTTAGAATTACGATTTATTTTGCATTAAAAAGGTTTAATTGGGGATAAAATATTTCAGGATTTGATTTTGGAAATTTATGGTTTATACTGCTTTCTATTAAAAAGTAAACGTGAATAATATTAAAGATTCTGAAGGTAATTGAAGGAAACTCATTGACTTTTTAGATATTTATTGTTTTATTTGCAAAGCTTGATTTTGTTCAGAAAGCTTTAATGAATACATAATTAAAAGACTAATAAAAGTCGAACATATAACTAATTTACGCAGATACAAATAATGAAAAAAACTACGGCTGTTTGCAGGGCTCTTTTTGGTAGATCACTTTTTGAAATGGAATTTCGTAATTAATAGATTTTAATCCTACAATTTTCAAATTCCTGTATGAAACCAACTCAAGTACATATTTCGGCTAGTAGGTACAGTATTTGGTTAATAAAATATCGTTGTGTTTCTTTAATAATTGGTTGCTTTGGACCAAATCATAAACGTTTTAATTGTAATTTCTTTGGCAATACTCGTACATTTCTATATGATAATCGCTTTAAAGATCCAAATTTTGATAAACTGTTTGCCTTTTGTGTTTATTTAGTTGTCTTCAAACCCGAACAGAAAATAACTCAATGATAATGAACTTATCGTACGAGATATGTATATTAGCGATAAAATAATGGTTTTACCTGTGTACGAGCTGAGAGACACGAACATCATTTGTGCTTAATTAACGATGCAGCAGTACATCTATGAAATCCCGAATTCAGCACTTACACAAAGTCATAATGCTGAAGCTGCATTCTGTAGATAGTGCAAGGATTAATTTAGAAGTAGATATTGTCTTTACACTATTAAGTTGAGTGCATATACAACAAAGTTTAGTGCGAGGGTATTTACGTGCAAAATTAAATCACGTACAGGATTCACAATTTAGTAAAGTTTAAGTATAAAGCTTTATCCCAGTTGGCTCTGTATGTAACTTTCGGATCGCAACGATGCTGAAGACATGATTTAGAATTTTATAGGCAAATTCTAAGGAAATAGCGAAGTTCATGCTCTGACTTTTACTACGTTTTACGGCCTTTGATTTTAGAAATGTCGTTGTGAACTCTGCACTTTTTAAATAGGAAAAGTAATAGAAAACATTAAATGGACCGAAATGTGATCCATGCTTTACTTAATATGTAATAAATTTTTTACGCCTTCCCCAAATGCGACAGCGGGGATAATGTCTGAATTTTCTATCACTGAGAAGGTTAGTGCCATTCGATGTGAACAAATCGGCTTACCGAAGTCAGACTACACACTGAGAAGATTGGACTTCTATTTATAGAGTTAATATAAGTAAAAATTTCATATCTTTGAGTTCGAAAACGTTAAATGATAATTTTCAGGTTAATCTTGGTACAATGTGATTTTTTAAAAACTCAATTGCAGCAGGCCGTATTCTGACTTAATACAGACAGTTCTAAGGTTATTAAGACAGAATACGGCCTGCTGCAATTGAGTTTTTAAAAAATCACAGTGTATTTCAACGTAGGAATTACTCACAATTTAATGCAAAACATTATTCTTCTGCGAAAATTTGTAGTTTGAAGCACTTCAAAAATTGCCATGGAAAAATGAAGTGGTTTGCAGCGCTCACAACCCAAATATTTGCTTTCATATGCCTGTGTTATTTAGAATAACAAATTTAACAGGTGAATAATCTACCATTCGCAAGATCGCTATAAGCAAGGGTGTTGAATCATTAAACTTGGCACAAATTTTGTTTAAATAACATACAATATTAATGGAAGTACACGTATCATCTAGTTTATTATTTAAGAGCTCGAACGACCAGGATATACGTAAAATGGGATGCGACGTGTTACAAACAAAATTGATTTAAAATCTAATTTACCTCCACTGAATATTCTGCAGCAAAATGATGAAGTGTAATTTTATTATATTTAGAAATAAATTTTGAATTAGCGCCGTCGTTAATGTAGCCTGTTAAATTTAGATTAAGTGCTTGAAATGGGTTCAATAAACCGGCATTACTGTTTTATTGTATCTTAATTATTCAGATTTCATTTAAGATTTGTTGCACGCTACGTGTCTACATGTATGTCTGTTTTTGCTTGTTTCTGAACATCGTTTGCTAATTAGATATCTGCATGCTGTGTACGATATTCGCATTGTATTAGAACGGTATCTTCACACATCAAAAACAACAGTAACTTTTACACACACGTTCAAGCAAAATAATTTTTTATTTTGCTTTATGATAGAGAAAGAAACACAGGACGTGTTAGTATTTTAAAATATATATTTTGAAGACGCATTTCAATAATCATTGTTCTTAAGTTTTTTTCGAAACTTGTCAGTGTTAACACAAGAACTCAGTTGTATTTTTTATTTATTATTACTAACTAATTCAGGCTTCATTTAAATGCTTTTAACAGAGTTTCTTAATAAGAGAAAATAGCATTCGATTTTAGTAAAATTTTACTACACGTGCACGATGAAGTGTAAACAGATCAATAAAAAAACCAATTAGGGTAGGCTGTAAAATTGAATTATTTTGAATTGGTACTTTAGCCACATCCACAGAATGACATTTCTGACATGAATTTAAGGTTATAAACTTTGTTTACAATAAAAATGTCAAATTACAAACGTTATAAAATGTCATTCTGTGGATGTGGCTAAAGTACCAATTCAAAATAATTCAATTTCACAACAGACTACCCTAATTGGTTTTTTTTATTGATCTGTCTGTGCAAAACTTACAGAACATCTAGGAAATTTATTCTTTTTTCTAACTAAAGTATTGAAAGGTAAACAACATGTCGGACAAGGGTATAATGTGTATAATTTACTCGTGAACTTGGTTTGAAAGACTAAAAACTTACTTATCATGCCAAATCCCACCAGAGCAGGCTGGCTTCGTGAAGGGCGGAGGAACACGGGAACAAAAACTAAACATCAAGCAAATCATTGAACAATCACGAGAATTTAACAAACCAGCCGTCATTTGCTGTGCCGATTACCAGAAGGCTTTCGACAGCATTAAACGGAATGAGCTATTGAAAATACGAGTACTGTCCCACCTTATTACACTAATCCGCAAATATAAGATTAACTCGCACAC
This sequence comes from Melanotus villosus, assembly GCA_963082815.1. Classification (NCBI taxonomy): domain Eukaryota; kingdom Metazoa; phylum Arthropoda; class Insecta; order Coleoptera; family Elateridae; genus Melanotus; species Melanotus villosus. Next base: position 22,555,476 of record OY720421.1, read on the forward strand.
CCTTGCCAAATAAATAAAGAAGTACGACGGGAGCGTATTTGGTCCCAAATTCTCTTCAATATACCGAGTGATTCACGTAATACGTGGCCCTTAACAACTGGAATAGGCAACCCAACTTACAATTTCATAAATAATCTTGATCTATGTTAGTCCTCGTATGGTGGGTTGCACTTGAAGCTTTTAAGGGTCGCGTCTTACGCGAATCACCTGGTACAATGCGAAGAACTGGGACAAAGGATTTACTACATATAGGCGGATACAAAATAAACAATCTAAGTTCCGCTGATGACAGCGCCCCATTTGCAAATAACGCAGAAGAGCTAGATAGACTAGAATAGGAAGGCCATAATTAGCAAAACAAAGATCATGGTAACCGACCGTGCAAGTAACAATAGACCAGACATTGTAAAAATAGGAAGATGGGAAGTAGTAAATCAATTTTTATACTTAGGCACCCTCATCACCCGAAGGAAACAACTTCCTGGAAATTAGATGAAGATGTGAAATGGCAAGAAAGGCTACGCGAGCTATGTAAAGGATCTGGAAAGACAATGGTATTACTATAAATACCAAAAAGATGCTTATAAAAACCCTCATAGTCCCAATTAATTAAATACAGATCGGAGTCATGGACCCTAACAGTTGAAGACATTAAAAAAATTAACGTCTCTGAAATGTGGGTCTGGAGAAGAATGCTTAGAATATCATGGACAACACGAAAGAGTAATGCCTCAATTCTCCAAGAAATTAAAAAGCCATCATGCCCATCACAAATTGCCGAAGTTCTTTGGGCACATTACTCGACCAAACAGTGAAGACCTGGAAAGACTACTCATACAAGGAAAAATAGAATGAACTGAGGCTCGCGGGAGATCATCGAAAAGTTACACAGATCAAGTCAAGAATACCACCAACAGTACGGTTCATCAAGCTGCAAAAAAGGCAAGAAACAGAGAAAGATGGCGAAAAATAGTTCACAAAATCGGAAACTAAAACTATTAGTGAAGTCAAGAGGCCAAAAATCTTCTATACACAATTTCAATACATATGTGCATAACTAAATCTCCGTTAAATAGCACCATTGCCATTATTCTATTGTTCCCTTATACCTCGTATAGACGCCTGGCCCATTCTTTTTTGTTCTTCGTCAATCTTTTCCCCTCGCTCCAAGTCATCCCCTTTTTCATTTGGGTTGCTTCTACTTTCTTGTCCTATGATTTCCTTGGTCTCCCTCTAGCTCTTTTTTGTTGTGATCTTACTTGCCAAATCCTTTTCGTTGTTCTTTCGTCTTCCATCCTTACTAAATGTCCAAACCATTTCATTTGTTGCCGTTTGATGCTTTCCAATATGGGTCCCACTTCTAACTCTTCTCTAACTACTTCATTTCTAATTCTGTCTCTTCTGGTAATCCCTTTTATTGCCAGTAAATACCTCATTTCTATGGCCTGTTCTCACGTAATTTCTTGTATTTTTGTAGATACTTTTTATACAGTTCCGTAATTTTCCACTTACCCTTCTTCTTTTTAAACTCTTCCACACAGTTTTCCTCGGTACGCTATCAAAAACTTTTTCTATGTCTATGAAAGCTGCAAATATATTATCATTGGTGTATTTTTCAATAAGTTGTTTAATCGAGAATATGTGATTTTGGACTCCTCTACCTTTCCTGAACCCGCACTGTGAGTCCTCTAGTTGTTTTTCCGTTTCTTTCATTAGTCTTTTCTCCAGTAGCATTTCGTATGTCTTCGCTATTATGCACAGCATAGTAATCCCTCTGTAATTTGAGCACACTCTTTTGTCCCCTTTCTTGTATATTCATAATAGTATTCCTAATTCCCAATGACTTGGTATTTCTTCTTCTGGTCATGCTTTATTGAATAATTTGGTTAGCATTTCGAGACCATTGTCAACCAGGTTTTTGGCCATCTCCGACGTTATTCCGTCATGTCCTGCCGCTTTGCCTCTTTTCAGCATTTTCATAGCCTCTACTACTTCTTCTATTTTTATTCCTTAGTGTGTTTCGCGTTCTTCATTGCCTTGTATTCTATTAACCTCTTCTTCCTCCTCGTCTATTCCGTTTATTTGTTCGATCGTTAATATTTCCTCGAAGTATTCCTTCCATCTCCTTGCCACCTCCTCCTCTTCTTCCAATGTTCTTCCGTCTTTGTCTTTTATTTGTTTAGGGGTGTATTGTTTTCTTTCCACAATGATTTGAGAACCTTGTAAAATAGCTTTTGATTACAATGGCAGTCTTTCTCCATCTTTTCTCCAAATTCTTCCCACGATTTTTGTTTTGCTTTCTTCACCAGTACCTTGACCTTGTCTCTCTGTTCTTTGTATCTGTTGAATTTTTCATTTGATTTGCTTCCTAGATATTCTTTCCATTTCTGTTTTTTAATTTTTATTTCCCTTTTTATTTCTTCGCTCCACTACTTTGTTTGTTTCTTGTGTTCATTTACTTTGATAGTTGCGCATACTTCCCTTGCTACATTTTTTTAGTGCATATTTTATGTTATTCCATAATTCCTTGAGTGTTAGGTTGTTTGCTTTTTCTTGCCTTCTCTTCTTCTTTTAGTTTATGTGTTTTGATTTTTTCCTTGGTTATGTTTCTCCTTTTTCCTGTTCCATTTCTTATCCTGTGGTTTTCTGTTTGTGTTACTAATTTTGATAATGTTTCTGTTAACTGGATAAATTATTAAATAATCTATAAAACTTTTAAAAAATAAAAATTTAATTCGTCCTAATCAAATACTAAGTTACATAATAATTGTGATTCTCTAATTATTCCATTTCATCACATATTTTCAATAAAGTCCTTTCTAGAAATACTTTCCTAGCATTGTGAAAAAAAGCTAAGATTTTCCCAATCTACTCGTGCAAATCAGAAAAGGAATATGTCATCCAGAACTATCATCCGATTTCTTTATTGTTGGGATTTGCCAAGGTATTTGAATGCAGAATGTTTAATAATATTTATAACTAAATTTATCAAAAATTTCTCCAAACTACATGGATTTACACAGAGAGGGCCAATTGTAACAAATTTATGCAACTTTATGCAGTTTGTTTCGAATGCTTTTCAGAATAAAACTATGTTGATGTAGTCCGTATTGATATATTTATCCAGAGTTTTTGATAAGGTGGACGGACCATGACATCTTGCTGTACAATTTAGCAACTTCTGGTTTTCATACTATCTCGATTAAGGTTTTTGCATCATATTTAGAAATCAATATGTTCAAAACAGCGGATTGCAATAACATTCTCATATTGTAAGGTGTTCCTCAGGGCTCCACCTTTAATCCCCTACCCTTCTTAGCCTGTATTAATGATATAGCAGATGCTGTGAAGTCGTCTAATAATAGGTCATAACCTAACCGACAATAAGTTTATTTGTTTGTACTATTACAATTACTGTGGTCACTACATTTCTTCATCTTCAGCTTTTTATTATTCTTTATTTTATGATTTCCTTCTAGATGTGTGTTAATTTTCATTTCTTAATATTTGCTTTTGTTCTGTAATCTGATAAAATGTCTGTAGAACAAATACTATATTAAATAAATATAAATTTATTTTGATTATATACAACAGCCCAAAAACCAATAAATAAATATTGTATTAAAAAAGCAAACTCAAAAAATTTTTATCGTGAAACTTTTGCATTAAAAGGAACTGGAATTTGAACAAAATACTGCTTAAAATCCTTTTTTAGATTAAATAAAATGATTAAAATTATAAACTTCATTTGGAATTACATTTCAAAATTTATGGTGAAATGAATGGCCAATTATCTTTCGATAACTGAACATCGCCCTTTTATTGATTTACAGCGAACATTAATTCTAGGTTTTCATAAATTTCATATCAGGATACCAATTACGAGTACAGGTAAAGTATGAAACCGAACCTAAAATCTAATTTTGAATTTTTTATCAGTTTATTCAAAAAATAGGTGAATCAACACGAAGAAAACACCTTACGTACACTTACTTGAATTTTATTTAAACTTAAAGCTCCAAACTACAGTATAAATGTTGAATATGTAGTTCTAAACTTTATATGTAAACTTTTATGGAACTTCAGAAAACTAAATTTGTTCGGTTTACAATTCAATCTTACTAACAGGTTTAAGCCTGGAAAAACATTTTAAACGATTTGAATTTTACACGATGTTTATTTTCCACGTTAAAAAAAGACGTTTGTATAATTTCAATTCGGGTGCAAAAGTGAGAGTTATATTGTTAAAATCTCAGACATTAATTGAAATTTACCGTAACAGCACCGTTATTAGTTCTCCGTTGCCTCTTCCCGCTTTGTTTGTTCTTCATCCTGTCAGGCAAAACAAATATAAAGGAATTCCCTGCAAACCTCTTGTTAACGAAATAGATGAATTGCTTTCTAATAGCTTTTAGATGCGGGTAAGTTTTTGCTGTTAGAAGTAATATAAGAAGTGGAATCTGGCGTACGAATCAGTGTTAAGACTGTTCTTTAAAGCACCTAATTTTTAAAAGTGGTCGTTTTAAACATTTACATCTTTGTTAACAGTTTCTAATAGAGGTATACGTAAATTTAACAAATCTTTTTGGCAAACAAAGGTTCGTTACATTAAAAACCTTTAAGCTCCTCCGCTTTCTCCTAAAGGATGCCTAAAAGGGTAATACCTTAGTTTGATCTTTCATATGGAATTAAAATAATCGACGAATAAGGATAATTTACCCTTACGTCTATTGTTTACAAAGATCGTTTCTTGTATACAACAAATACGTTTCAAATCTGTTTTATTAGAGTTAAGGAAAGCACGTTGATATTCCAAACTTGAGAACCGCACACAAATCGATTTTGATTGACTTAAACCTCAAGCTTTGCTTCGAAAATTGAAATGTCACTATAACACGCATTGTAGCGTAAGTTGTGGGGAAGTAGTTGTGAGCTTATACAGGAAGTTATGAAGTTACCTAAACTGTGTTATACACCAAGAAGGTATGTGGTAAACAAGATGTAAAATTCAGTCACGCGTATTAAATCATTTACAAATTAATTTATTTTGAAGATATGGTACCTATCGTAAAAGACGATTGACTGTTGCTGTTTTCTGGGCAATTTTAAAAGGTAAATTGTTACTTTTGAGGAAATCAATGTATTTAAAGCCAACCAGATAGCATTGGTTTACAAGCAACATGTAAAAGCTGTTCTCGTTCTTGTGAATAGAAATGCCCCGGGGTTTGTTTACAGGTTTAATTTATTACTAATACTTTTGTATGCTTTTATGCAAGATGTTATATATTGAGATGATATTTGTGGGTATTGAATATTATGAGTTGAATATAATTTACTGTTAATGAATTTTAATTTATAATTAATTTCAAGCTAATTTTATGCAGCTTTAATAAGATCATTAAAAAAATGTAATAAAACAAGAATCTAGATAGTTAGGATAAAACAAATTAATTATTAAGAATGTTATATTGTAAATATAAACTAAGTTAGCTAGATACCTAGTATGTAATAATTATCGCCAAGAAGAAGCAAAGAGTATTTTCATTGGAGGAAAATTATAAGGGAACCAAGACGACAAGAAATAAGGGAGGAACGTAAATAAAAAAAGAATTGAAATCGTCTTCTCAGAAGAGAGGACGTGTTTTTCTTTTAAGAAGAAAATAAAAGTTAATTAGTGTAATTTTCTTTGAAAAAAGTAAAATTGTGTTATTTCCAAATAGGACATAATAATAGAAATATCAAAATAAATAAGCTAGTTATTATCCTTGTGAAAGCAAAGAGGAAATCCTGTTCATTTTTGGATACTGGAAAGAATCAAAGTTAATTTGAGTGTCTAGAATAATTATAAATATATGGGATTCATATTTGCTGAACATTGAAGTTTGAATTGTAAATGATAATTTGGAATTTGGAACTGTGACTTGGAATTTACCTGGATATTTGTGTTACGTGAGCTAAGTTAAAATTGTTATTAATTAAGGTTCATAGTAAATAAATAGATAGGGATATTATTAATAAAAATGTTAATAAATTTGCATATAAATTACGTGGTTGTAATTGTTGTTAAATAACAGAAAAGCATTTATATTAATTGATCAGATTAAAAGAACCTTCTTAACGACCAACCAACTGAGCTAACCGATGTATATAATTGTATATGACATTCAATCATTTAATAATTAAAATATAATTTGGGTTATAAAATAAATCAAAACGATATACAATTTTTTAATATCATATCAATACAATATATATTATTACTGTTCAGGCTGGCATCGGGTTATTTAAGTAATATCAATATTATATTGTGTACTTCATAAAACCAAAGCAACCCTTCGACTCATATTTCTTTTATAATGTTTACTTATGAAGTGTAAAGTGCGTTGCTTATCTTAAATAAACAGGGAGTTACCAGATAATTACCATAAAATATTAATAAAATAGGTATCCTATATATACTGTACTGTGGGGTAAGAAGTGAGACATCGAACGGTTCACAAATTTAAATAACTGATAAGGCAGCAATCAAAAACAATATGAACACCAAATTTGAGACCAAAATGCCCAGAAAATGTTTTAAGGTTCTTTGCAATTTAAAAATATCAAATAACAACAAAGATGGAATAATTTACGTATTAAATTTTTATACAGCAGAGTACCTACCTAATTTAAAGCGTTGGACCAGAACGTTTTAAAACAGTCAACACACATGACATCCCAGAAGAGACGTTTTTAATTATTTTTTAAAAATCTCGAAACACCTTTGAATAAAAAATCATTTTCAAATCAGCGCGAATAAAAAGAAAAACAAAGAAACAAATAATTGTCAAATTTGGGATTAAAATGGCCAAAACGGCTTTGATAAAACAACAAATATACAAATAAGTAATAAATTATTGCCAAAATTTGGGATTAGAACGTGCAAGCAACAGCTTTGAATAAAAAAACTAGTTACTTACAAATGATTAATAAGCAAACATAGAAAGCGGTGGTCATAATATTATGGAGCCGATTTGGGTCGAATTCGTTAGTTAAGGCTTAGGTTTAAGATGTATAAATGTGTTGTGGATGAAAGCTAGTTGGAACGTGATGCAAGTCCAAAAATGGATCCGAAGTATGAATGAGCCTCGACGCTTCATTACGATAGAAGAGGAAATGGATTATGTATTTATGTATGTATAAACAAATTTCTAAATATACGTTATTGTCATTTTATTTGATTCATAGGCAATCGTAGTAATTTAAAATAAGCTTTTGGGGTCGGTATTTAGGCAAACGTTTGGCAGAAGCTCAGATTACTATTATCTAGTGATCTAGTCTGTGGTATAAGCCTATTTAAACTACGACTTAATCCGATCCACGCTGCAGTTAAGTCGAAGTTCAAGCCGAGATTTAACCTGCATCTAAATATTGATAAGTTGTAAGAATCCTTGTCTGTCAGAAACCAAATAAGATTTAAATGAATTTTCCAGTAGATAGTTGAACTTGGCGGGCTTGGTACTCCTAAAGTAAATATTTATTTTTAGGAAAGTGTAAGTGACTCACCTTAAATAAAGAACCAGAAAGTACTTATTTGGTCAGGAATTTTTTATATACTTAACATTATTGTATTTTACATCGTCACTGTTTAATTAATAGTACAGGATATACAGGGAATTTTTCTTTTTAGTATACATATTCCCTATGTATGGTTTTAGAACAAAAGTGTCAAAATTTCTATATGTAGGCAACCAACTATACACTAAACGTCACTCTGGCTATGAATTTATGGACATTAGTTTTTATTTTTTGTGGTGTGTAAAGGTTATGTTTGTAAATAAATCAAAATTAGTAGAATATCAAACTAATTTTAATTCAACGATTATTCTCAGATATAAAATATCAACAACACAAAACAGAAATGAAAATAAAAACGGCAACAATTAAAGACTAATTTTTTGACATTAAGTTAATTTTATGATTTTTGCTACAACATGATATTTCTTTCTTAAAAAATTAAAATTTAAAATATAGTGCATAATTGGTTGCCTACATATAAGACTTTTGACGCGTTTTTTTCTAAAACCATACATAGGGAATATGTATACTAAAAAGAAAAATTCCCTGTATGTATGAATATGTAAAGTGTGTTTTATTTTTAAAGACAAATAAATTCAACACTAAATAATAACAATAGCAGTATGAAATGACCTGTAAAACAAAGAATTATTTACCAAATACACAACAAATAAGTCTTCCCAAGTAGTTGAAAAAATGGTCTAAATGTTTAATTAATATACATGTTATTTATTTCTAACTTATAAATGAGTACAATATTTACAAACCTTAGGATAAATTACTACAAAAAATAAACCTCCAATCTTGAATAATATAAATCTGTATACACTAAATAATAATTGTATTCATAGGCTTTAATGTATTCTTACCCCTTCTTAGGGAGGTGGTGTTCTAAATGTGTGTTTTATTTTTGAAAATAAATGAAATCCAAGTTAATAACAATATCAGTAGGTAAGAAGTAACTCTTTAAAGTTTTTGATCCCACATATCGAAGCGAAGTATGGGTCCTATCAAAGAGACAGAGGTCGAGAATACAAGCATCAGAAATGAAGTTTTTAGGAAGCGCCAAAGATTGCACAAGGCAAGATCGAATTAGTAACATTGAAATAAAACAAGAATTAGAAATTTATATGAACAACAAAATCGACTCATACACAGAAAAATTGAAACAACACTTAGATAGAATGAACAATGACCGTATACCGGAAAAAAATGTAAACCACAAACCTAAAGGCAAAAGTGACAAGGCAAAAGTGACTGGAAAAGATGGGAAGACGTTTAATTTATGAAGTCAGAACAGCCTCATAATAGTTTAATCCCTGAAAGAAGACGACGACGACGACGATCTAAAAACAGGCTGTTGTTATGCTTTTAACACAAATTATTTATTATAAATAAATAAAGAGACAAGTCTTACCCAGAACAATAATTTCTTTATGGATAATTTATAAATTTTAGAAAATGGTTTAAATAATTAATAGAGTTTTAAATTATAAAATTAATACTGAAAATATTGAATATTTAACGATAATAAATAAACCCTGAATCTTAAAGAAGCAAAAATCTGTATTGCGCCCTATCTAAGGCAAGCGTTCCTCTAATTTATTAAAATGAAAAGAATTTTGGAAAATAAACAGCAACCGAATAAATACATTTTCCTGCTTCAACTACAATTTTTTAAGCAGTATTTATAATTAATAAAAGCAGAAGTGTAATATAAAATTAGAAGTTCTTTTAAAAGAAAAATTTCATAGAAATTTGTATAAAAAGCAAGCCTGGAAAAGCTATGCAAAAACCACTGCAATTTTCAGGGCGAAGTTTATTACAAAAGCTCCTTTATTCCGTATATCTCTAAATTGTGCAGCAAGAACTGCACTGAACAGTATACAGCTTAAAAGAGTTAACGATGGTGCATACTATAGCCGTGTTTCCACAGATAAACTTGGTTCAACCAACAAAATGAGGGCTTAGCCCTCATGACAGACTCCTAGAACGATGTAAGGATTATACAGGCTTAATTATGCGGTGAACCGGTAGCAGTGGGAACCGAACCCGAAGCGGTAAATCCAGAATGTCGGCAGGTTCTCTACCGGTTCAAGGAAAGCTTTGATTAAAATAAATTTACCTGGTGTATCGCCCTCTTCGTTTAATCGCGATTTTACATTCGCATTAAGAAGGAGAATGAACACTTTAAGTGTAGTCGTATCTCGAGGAAAGATTAATGTAAATGGTTGGTATAACTCATTTGGGGCATATAATGTGGTAAAGCTCCAGTCTTCTCAGTTGAAAATGACACACCAAAGTCCTTTAACTTTTACTGTTATTTTTATCGAATATTCCTAACGCAACTTTTTAGTTATTTATTTATTCGTTTTCGTTTCTTTGTGGATTACTTTAAATATTTATACCGGAAGCGGATTTCCTTTCTTTAACAAAATATAAATTGCAATAAAATATCAATTTTTTTAATAGTTTTAAATGAACTTCCAACACAAGAAACTTAATAATACTCTGAAAATTATCGTACGGTTTCTTGGGTTATTTTTAAGTTAAATTAACCACAAAAAAAGCTCAATTAATTTACAACAACATTACTAAAGCAAAAAGTTTTTCCTTAGTAATAAAAAAGCATCAGTTGTGATCCGTTTTGATCACCCCAACGTCGTTTTTTAAAATTGGTTGCTGAATTCGATTGTTTTAAAAACCAATGAACTTTGATTTTCTCCACTCACACTCACAGGAATGTTTCTTGTGTACGGTTTTCCTTATAAACTTTGCGGTCTAGGAGCATTAAGCAAGTCATGTAGATAATTTGGCAAAGCTTCCCAAATTTATTGACCAAAGAGTGTTTGCGAGACTGTTTCCTTTGATGTGGACGGACTGTAAGCAAGACTTCATTAAGCTTGTAGTTGGTTATAAACCTCCGTTGATAGTGCATATAATGTAATAAGTATAATTTCTATCCGATAACAAATTCACGGAAGAGAATATCTTATTTTAATATTTGATAAATATTTCCAAGTAGCTGCTTTAAGTTTCCTTGTTAAAAACTTAGCACACCGCGTTATTTCGTTAAACAAATCCCCATCCCTTTTATGACGGCTTTCTGTATAATTTCCCTATGCCTAAGGATTGAGAGAAAGTAAAATATCGTGTTAAAATAAATATTCAAGTAAAAGTTTGCATAGAATTAATTAGTGTTGAAATTCCTACAGTTTCCTTAAGCCAGCTGTTTAAATATGTAAACCCCATTTTTTAAATGGTTTTATTTTCACGTCAAGGGTTTAGTTTCCTTATTTTATTAATTAACAAAACGATTTAATTTAAAGTTAAACCTGAAGAACGTTAAACTTTGTTGCTGAATGTATATGAAAGCTAACAGTCAGAATAAACCAAAGTTTCTAATTTTAAACTTTTGCTTGTATAGGTACTAAATTTATATTTTCTTCTATCAGTTTTAATGTAAAATTTTAATAATAATAATAATAATAATAATAATATTTATTAACCAATTTAGGTACAATGCACATTTGGTACGTCAAGTAGAATCTAATAATAAGGGCAATACATGGTAATTATATATCTTTGGAATTTTTAATTCCAAGCTTATAATGCAAACACAGAATTGAAAACAAACAAACAAAACGTCAAAGTTTTTTCCTGTGCTTTAAAATGATAGATTTTTAAGGAAACCCACTAAAATAGAAATAATATACCAACATATTTCTAACCAAAGCTTGAATTATTACCAGTCTAAAAAAGGTTTACTAATGAACAAAAAAGGGAAGAATTTCAAAAAGCACCTTCAATGTACTCAACGTATCCTTGGCATTAAAAAAATTAAAATAATAAGCAAGCGAATCGAATATAAAGCCAGAATCCCTCATTTAAATTAATATGGAATATTTGAAACAGACTCGACGTTTGTAATTAGCTTCTTGAAATTTTATATATCCGCAATTTAAATAAAGAGATGACTTCTGGCATCATTCCTGTAGAAGATACGGAAAGCGAGCAACCCGCCTAATTAGATATTAAGTTGTAATCCCACCTGAAAACGAACGTCCGCACTCTTGAGCTCAATAAAAGCCATTCCGGCACGAGCGAAATAACAATAACCAGATTTATAATCTACGTTTCCTATACTAATTAATAGTATATTATAGACCAAGGTAGAGAAGACATTTTTCTCAGCCGAGCAGTATTATTTCCCGACATGCGAAGCATGGAGGGAAATAAGTTGTGAGGCTGAGAAAAGTCTTCTCTACCGTGGTTTATATACTATTGTTTTCACTACTAGCACCTTTATTCCTTTTAATTAATCATTTTTACATAAATAAAAAATAAAATGACAGATGCGTATATTTATTTCTAAATATCCACAAAAATCAAATAGCCTTGCTTGAAAACAAGGGGAAGAGTTAATTTCAATTGACATTTGGGTAAAACATATTTAAAATAGGCACCTGAGCGCATAGCAATTGTTTCTATTATTAACCAGTAGTCAATAATAAAAAATTATTGACCACTAGGGGAGAAATTCATCTTCTGGGCTCGAAAATAAGGTCAATAATGACATCTTCTAATACTAGTAGTGAAAAAAGGTAAATAAACAACTGTTTTTGTAATTTCCGATGTCCAAATATCGCGGGTTTATTAGAAAAAATGGTGAAATGTTCTTGTACAGTCACTGTTCTTTCGGTTATTGGTAGAAAACGCAACTCAAAACCAAAAATTTTCCCAAAATAATAGATATTTAATAATAAAATATACGGGTTATTAATTTGTTTAAAAGAAGTAATTACATAATGAAAAATTCAGTAATTTTTTAAAACTTCATAGACCCTAAAGGGCAAAGTAATAGAAATAATTTTCGAAATAAAGTGCAAGAAATTAAAGTTATCCGTGCAGTTTTGATTTTACAGAAAATATCGTCAATAAATCTACGATTTGTTATATAATTCAATCAATACACAAGGGTACACTGTTTGTGTTCAATGAATTTATATTGAAATTTACTGCAACTGTCGATTTTATAGGTTCAATCAGTAGAGAAAATTGCTCTTCGATGATTTTACAGGTCGTTCGAAGAGCATTCACCAATAAATTAAATTTATGTAGTAAATGTTAATTTAGGGAAAACGTTAAATTTTCAAAACAATTAGTTATGTTTTCTGTAATTTGCTGTGAACAATTTGCCGCATTGGAACGAATAAATAATGTGCCACTTACAGATAATTGAAACGACTTCGCATATGGAGGGAAATATAATTTTTGTTACAGAATTCATAATTGCAGTTTTTATTAACTAACTGAATAATGCGATTTCAATAAAGCTAAATTTGTAAAAACTATGATTTTGCATAAATATCTTTTTAAAACTTCAAGACAAAGCCGACCATGATTTGCAAAGTCTGCAGTTTAAAATAAAGTGGATTTTGAATCAGTATTGCCCTAGGTTTATTATTCATGAACACATCCACGTGTAGACCACAAAATTTAAATATTATGGCACCATTAACATAACTCAGCTTTTAATTTAAATTTGGACAAAAGAAATTCAAGTCTGGGTGCTTCCGGCCCTGAAATATGTTTGCTGCTTTTTTTGTTTTTTTTTGTATTGTTGTATGATTTGTTAATAAATTGTTACGTTTGCAAAATACTCATTTCGCAAATCAAATACTTTATTATGGCCTTTTTACGGTTCCCATAATATAATCATTATTTTACTTGTGAAAGTATTTTAAAATTTAAACTGAACCTCTTCCCATGTTCCGATTTAATATTCTAGCAAAGACTTAAATTTTCAATTCAAAGTCAAAATCAAAAATTCAAGTTCACTTTTTTTTTTTTTTTTTTTTTTTTACCTATATAATTCACAATCTATCCTAGGACAATAAGCGAATTTTGTAGTAATTATATATCATGTGGTTAGTGTCTTACATTAAAGATCTAACTAAGATAACCACCCCTGTGCTGTGGTTAGTGATTATACATACATAATATGTAATTAACTTATAAGTTATTAACATTTAGTGTCGATTTTCTATGTCTAGCGGGTCACAACGTTTTAGACGGTAAGTTCTTTGACTATTATCTAAAAGACTAATAGCTAGAGAATTTGAATGAAGTTGTAGGCGCGCTAAATATTTACCACTCATGCACTTTGCTTCTTGTATCACAGGTGACACGTTCAGTTCGTTGTGTAATGTCTGATTTGTTACAAACCACGGTGCATTTGTAATTGTTCTAAGTGTCTTGGATTGAAATCGTTGCAATATTTCAATATTTGAAGTACTTGCCGAACCCCACAACTGAATACCGTAGGTCCACACCGGTTTAAGTATCACTTTGTACACAAGTAATTTGTTGGCCAATGTGAGTTTTGAATTTCTTCCAAGTAGCCAATATAGTTTAGAGAATTTGAGTCCCAGTTGTTTTCTCTTGGTAAAGATGTGGTGTTTCCAATTTAATCGGCGATCCAGGTGCATCCCTAGGTATTTTGCTGTATCCGTTTGGGGGAGTGGGTGTCCGTTTAAAGCAACTGTCGGGCATGTTCGTTTTCTGAGGGTGAAAGTAACGTGGTGTGATTTCGTCTCATTGGATTTAATGCGCCACTTTTGTAGCCATAATTGTAAGCTGTTAAGGGCAGTTTGAAGTTTTTCAGAGGCAACTGCAGGATCGTGGCTGGTTGCCAAGATAGCAGTGTCATCGGCAAATGTCGATAGAACTGTACTTTCCGTCTCTGGGATATCGCTGGTGTAAATTAGATAGAGTATTGGCCCAAGGACACTCCCCTGTGGTACACCCGATTGTATGGGGTGCAAGTCGGTTACTTCCTCTCGATATTTTACCATAAAATATCTATCGGAGATGTATGATTGTAGTACCCGGTAGAATGGGCTAGGAAGGTTTAATTTTAGTTTATAGAGGAGGCCTTGGTGCCATACCTTATCGAATGCTTGGCTTATGTCTAGGAAACACGCAGAACAGTATTCTTTATTTTCAAGCGTATTATTTATCACTTCTACTACCCTGTGTATTTGTTCTATGGTAGAATGTCCCTTGCGGAATCCGAATTGGTGCTGGGGTATGATATTCAATTCGTCGAGTTTAGATTTGAGTCTTTTTATAAATATCTTCTCGAATATCTTAGATAAAACAGGCAGGAGGCTTATTGGTCGGTAGGACTCCACTTCTTCAGGTGGTTTGCCTGGTTTTGGTACAAGTATTATTAGGCCTACCTTCCATGATGACGGGAAATACCCCATTCTGAGGATAGCGTTATAGATGTGTGTCAGTGCTGTTAAAGCCTTCTGGGGAAGTTGTTTAATGACATTGCCTTTTATGATGTCATAGCCAGGCGACTTTTTCGAATTTAGGTCTTGTGTAATAACTGTTGTAACTTCGTGTATGTTGGTAGGTTGAATTGGCAGTGCCATTTGACATGGAGCATCTAGGAGGGTATCAATTTCCTCTACCTGTTGATCATCTTCTGTTTCATAAGGTTGAAAAACGCTTGTCAAGTGATCTGCGAATGTAATAGCCTTTTCTTCGTCTGTTCTTGCCCATGATCTGTCTCTCTTTCTAATTGGAGGAATGTTATCTTGGTTTTTGTTGAGTTTAGCTGTGGCCTTCCACAGAGAATAGTCTGTAGCTTGCGTTGGTGCCAGTCTTTCAAGATAATCGTGGATTGTCTGATTTTTCTCAGTTAGCAGCAATGTCTTTAAATTGCGTATAGCACCATTTAATCTTTCTTTGTCTTGAGGGGCCCTTGTTGACATCCAAATCTTCCGTAGCTTCCTTTTTTTCTGTTATTGCTTTTCTTACCATCTGAGAACAGTAAAACTGAGTAATATTGGTATTCGTTTCGGGGGTAGAGTCCCAAGCAGCATTTTGAATTATGTGTGTCAGGTTTTCGACAGCTTTGTCTATGTCATTTGAGGTTTTAAGGGGGATATTGATATTAATCCTTTCGTCGATTAATTCCCTAAAAAGTTCCCAATCTGTGTATTTATTGGTAAGTGATACTGGTTTTTGTCTACTTATAATTCTAGAGCTGAAAGTTACTAATATTGGCGAGTGATCCGAGGAGAGATCCAAGTTTTGTTCTGCTAGGAGTTTGTTCGGTGTTATACCTTTTGTTATACAGAAGTCAATAACATCAGGTGTTTTGTTGCTGTCGGTGGGCCAATATGTCGGTTTTCCGGTAGATAGCACGTTTAAATTATTCTTATCGATACATTTTACAAGCTCACGACCCTTGGTAGTTATCAGCCGTGAACCCCATCTGAAATGCTTAGCATTGTAGTCTCCCCCTGCCAGGAATTTATTTCCCAGTGTATTGTAGAATTCTGTGTAGTCGTTTTCTTTAATCGTGTGTCTTGGGGGGCAATATACAGCAGATATGGTTACCGGTCCGTGTACATCTTCAACAATAACGTTGCATGCTTGTATGTGTTCAGTTTGAAATTTTGGCGCTTCATAATGTTTTATTGTGTTCTGGATGATAATGGCACTACCACCATGAGCGGTGCCGTCGGGGTGTTGTGTATTGTATATTTTATAGTTTGGTATTTTCAAATAGCTGCGGTTTGTGAAATGGGTTTCTGATATTAGCATGATTTGTATATCATGGAGTTGTAAAAAGTTAGAGATTTCTGGCCCGTGGTTTACAAGGCCATTAGCGTTCCAAACAGCTATTTTTATTGTTGGATCCATTAGTTAATTTTGTCGAAAAGCTTTGTAACAATATTTGTAATCGTGTCCATTCGCTCAACTAATGTGTTGATTAGTTTTTCCAGTTTATCTATTCGATTATCGGTGGAAGCTTGACTTGTATCATTTGGCACACTACTACTCTCCATGGATTTTTTATCTGCTAGAACAGAGGCTACTGACCGATCTTCAGTAACTCTTCTTGAAGCTACTGGCGTATTATTTTGAGCTGTGTTATGGGGGTGTTTGATTCTGAGTGATGGAAATTCACTTCAAAACGTACAAAATTTAAGTGAACAATTTCAGCCAGCATCTTGGTTTGTTTTTCAGAATACCTTTACCAAACCCAGTATTATACATATTATCTGATGAAACTTAAAAATGCATTATTTAAAATTTTCGGAACAAAATAAATGCTTTGCTAGTTCTTGAAGATGATCAGATAGTGCTGATAGGAACGTCAATAAATAAATATTTAGAAATATAAATTAGTTTTGATTACAAAAGCTTATACATCAAGATAGCGCCCAATGAATTTTAATACTAAACTTAAAACTTTCTGCTTAAAATTGCAGACTGAATTTTTAATTGAATTAAATTTGTAATTTGTAGTTACAGATTTCAAATTTTAAACCAAGCTTAGTTTCCAACTTGCAGTTTTAGTCCAAAAATTTGGCCTTCTTATCGATAGTTTTGTTTTTCAATGATCTAATTTGAAATTCAAGTTCTGAAAAACAAGCGAATCTTTTGAGTAGTCTGGATTACATTTGTGATGTTAAAATTAAAATAAAATTTATTAAAACATTTAATTCGGTGAAAACTAGTATGTATAAAAAGAATTTCCACCTTTTAAGTGAGAACTCAAATTCGAGAATTTAAATTATGTGTAATTCCTTCTATTGTCCGCTAAAATTTGGTTGAACCCTAAACTACGTACGTATTAAGTGAAAAAATATCAACCGTATAGTCTCTATAAGAGATTTCTGTTACTTTCACAGCGAAAGTCTTCTGGGAACATTTCGGTATTCCCTCGACCGACAGCGTGCCTGATGTTCTGATTTTTCCTAAAGCTCATCTTTTTCACATAAGAGGAAGATTTTGAACGATACAGAGGGCACTGTTCCACACTGATTTACTGGTTGTATATTACAATGTCATTTTAAAAAGTAAAAGATAAAAGTAAAAACTGCCCTGATTTTTAAAACGTAACAAAACAAACAAGTGCAGATTGCACTGCAGTAGGTTTTAAATGAGTATGCTTTCACCTAAGTACAAATTTGGTTTTGAGTAATATTTAGATTCACTTCTACACACTTTTAACAACGAGTTTTAACTGCTCGCTTCCCTGTTGTAGTTAAAAACACCTTTTTATATTTAATTTTGAAATTAATTATTGTTTTTAAGGTTATTCAAGAAAACAGAGATTAAAATGTTTGAATTGTCGAAGTAAGATCATTCAAAGATAAATGAAAAAGGGCAAGACGTATTGTGTTGAGAATATGACAAAGCGTTGACTATAATATGGACAATAAATACCCAATAAATAAATATAATCTATTTCATCACTGTTTGGACCAAATAGGTTTTGAATTTCCAACGCGATTCACCTTGTGTAACATTTAACGTTTAAAGACTTTAGATTGCAGAATGCTTTGACTGAACAAAATAATGATAAGAAATCAAACCTTTAATGCATAATTTTTAACATTACAATGTACTGATATTGAGTCATTTGTTATCAATCTTTAGGAAAACTGGGTAGCATGCTCTTTAAACAAAGATAGCTTAATATAATCCAATGTTTAGTGATATATGTTATATTTTAAAATTTTAATTCGTAAAATCACAGTGCAAATAAAGGTGCTGTCTTTCAGATAGTTAAATTAGAAATTAAATAGACTAATAAAACCTGAAGTTTAAAAAATGATCAACGCAACCTTCGAGTATGCTAAAAAAGCGATGTTAAAAGTGTTAAATAAATTTAAATACAGAATAAAGGGAACTAATTAAGAATTATAAAACCCATAATATAAAAATTGCATCAAATTCTATGCACTAAAACAAAATAAAGTGAAATGCAAAATTACAATTTATTGGCGATAAGTGATAAGGAAGATTGATAGCAAGAATACATATCGACTAATTTACATACTGAAAGACAAAACTTATACTAAACATTATTTACACAATAGAAATTTAAAATGAATTCAGCGACAATCAAAAACACTGCATTAACAACAACACAACGCCAATTAACGTTAATGCACAACAGTTTAAATCAGTCCACGGAAGAAAAACAAAAATAACTGTGAAAAAAAAAAAACGAATGAACAACCTGTTAGAAAAACGGAAAAAACAAACTGAGGAACAAGGAAAGACGATACAAGCACAAAAAAAAAATTAACGAAGATGAGATGACGATTGAAAGGTCAGAAAAAGCATCAAAGAAAAGTAATCTCATATGTTACGAACTAACACATGAGAAAGATTGGACGAAAGACAAATAAAATGGAAAGTCAGATGGACGTCGAATTAGATGTGAATAATATAAACAGAAAGAAAAGTACAATAAACCTGTGCTAGTTTCTTTAATAAGGTCAACGAAAAAATTGGAAACCTTCAAGAACACCCAAAAACTTTAGGGAACTAATATATGGTTAGATAACGACCGAACACAAAAAGAGAAAAAAATACTGATGCAACAATTAAAAGCGGCCAGGAGTGAATGAGACACAGCCACAAAAGGAAGAAAATTAATTGTAGCTGAGAAAATTTATAAACCCAAAAAATACAGAAGGATGAAGACGCAGAAAAGAGCACTGAAGACAACGAAAATACAATTAAAGAAACTAGTGCAAACACTAAAATAACGATATGTGATAGATCACCTGAGAACATTTCAAGACAATGCTGAAAATACCAAATCTTAATCGAAATGAAGAAAAATACCAAACAACAAAAGTTTGGACACAAAGACTACTGAAAGCCTTCCCAGACGAACATAAACAAACAACAAATACAACAAAAAATGTAATTGCAAGTACGACAAAAAACTATACTACAACGCAACAACACATAGGAATATAGTTTGTTGATCTTTCGTAATTCAACTAAACACGACCGCCGGGATCACTCGGAAGACGATCTGAAAATTAATTTAAAAAAAAATGACAACTGAATTAGATACTAGAGAGAAGATCAACATAGGATGCTGGAACGTTAGAACAATGTATGAAGCGGGAAGGACTCTATTGAAAGAGAGGCGGAATTTTATGAACGGAAAAATACAAAAAATATATGACGAGGTACAAGAAAAACATAAAAGAAACTGACGATATGAATGCAATAACAGAGAAAGACAACACAAAGCGAGAAGAACTGATGGGAAAAGAAGGAATGAAGAAATGAGCGGAGAACTGTTCGTAGGTTTTTGTGATAGATTATAATTTGCGTATCATATTATAAAATAAAATGTGAAAGAAAATTGCAACAGAGTTGAAAGGAGTCTATAATTCCCAAGCAGATACAAATTTAAGGCCTCTCAAGAAAAACCAACTAAACCTACTGTCTTTGTGTAAGCAAATAAAATCTGAAGCAAATTTCGGAAAATGCGACAATTTCAAGCAGAAAAGGCTTAGTGCCTCTAACAAAAAAAAACAGTAAAATTGGCAAAATATTGTAAAATAATGTTTGAAGTAAACTTCACAGCTTTAAAAATATGAAGAAATCTAAAAATGCTTTTGAAGAAGGGAGTTGGATTGTATTTAAACATAAAAAATAAAAAAAAATCCAGCAGCAGGAAGTCCATCAAGAAAAAGATAAGAAATAACTGAAGATGAATATAAAATAGACAAGGTTTGAAGAAAAGTTAAGACCTTGTTTCTTAACCTTTAAACGAAAAAAATTAATTAACTTACGAATTATTATATCAAAAACTATAAGAGAAAGTTCGAAGGGTACCTTTTGAAGGAGAAAGTTCAACAATAATACATAATAATTTGTGAAAAATATTGGGAATTATAGCGGACGACCTATGTTCAGGTGGGGGTCCGGTGTGCATCGGTAGACGTGCGAGACAGTTGGAAAAATACTAAAATATGAAAGTAAGTAAGCTTAATTAAAATAAAGAAGTTGTGCAAGTTCCTAGTATCCCACAATATTATAAAATAAAATGTGAAAGAAAGCTTAATGGAAATTTAAGTCAGTCTACAACTCCAAAACAGATGAATTTTAAAGTCCATTAAAAAACCTAAAAGTACCATCCCCTTGTAAGCTGAGAAACTCTGAAATTTTAGAAAAACTGAAACAAGTTCAATAATTTTAAGTAGAAAATTCGTTGCTGCTGTAGCAAGAAAACAGTAAATTTCAGAAAAATATAATAAAACAAAGTTTATGGTAAATTTGAAGCTTTAAGTTTTAGAGATATGAAAAAAGTTACAGTTTTAGAGTTGGATTATGCTCAAACATAAAATCATATATAAGTTTCCCCGAAAAAAGATTTACACGAAAAATAAAACAGGTAAGGTTTGTAGGTAAGTTGAAGAAAATAAAGTCACTGTTACTCGTATATCAAAAAAGTCCAAAAGAAAGTTCCAGTTAGTAGAAAGTTTAACAAAATATCATCATCATCATCGTCATCAATTGACATGGAGCAGATCCTCGTGGATTACGCCACCCCCACCTCATGCCAATATGGCGTGGAAGGATTTGTTATGATGGGTGAGGAATGTGAGGATTTGGAGCACTGTATAACGTTAATATGCCTGTGACGCCAGCCGCCAGACACCGCTTCTACAGTGCAAGGTAGTTAGTAGGTCACATATTCAATGAGAGTTGAATATATGACCGAGATGGTTAGACAAGCTTTTCCATTTTATACTAACACCATTTCTAGTATTGCCGCTAGTTTCCTAGGTCTATGGTATGGAACGCCTTAGCGCAGACATGCCTCCCCTGTTACATGTTACTTATTTATGCTCTGCTTAAAAACTATATTAAATAGTAGAAGTAAAATTGAAGCACTAGAAATAAATAAATAGGTGAATCTTGGATCAGAAGGTTTTCTATTCAAAATTCACTCCGACATAATTTTTACTTGCCAATTAAAGATGTAAGGTACATTTGCGCATTTTAATACTGCCTCAAAAAAGGCGCCATAAGGCCCCTGCAAATCGCTCCTGTTTCACTTATTCCGCTTGGCTGGCAGAAATTCAAACAAATATTCTGAAAACGTTTTTAAAACTCTAGTTTAAAATTTTGAATATTTCCTGGAAGTTTTATCATTTTAACTAACATAACAGGAATTTAAAGCGAATGTTGAATACAAAATAACCAAAATAGGAAAGGAATAAAAAAGAAAAACCAAAATACTTAATCCTAGAAAAAAACTTCCAACGAAAAGACTTACAAGAAGAGTCCCAGAATAAAAGAAAAACAACTGATTAAAAAAAAGATAACATTTGAGATAATTATCAAAACAAAAAGTTGTAAAGATGAGACAACGCTTACTATAAAAACTTACCAAAGAAGCAGAACTACGCTTGATAGGCCAAAATTAGAAATAAATCTATTTCTGGAATTTTACTAAACATATGTTAGACCCTGAATTCCCTCGCAGATAATCTTTTTGTGGTTAGGTATTTTTATCAGAATATTTATAAGGAAACGACCCCTCCCAAAAGAAGACCTGCCGTGTGGAATTTATGAAACTGATGTTTATTTTTAGCATCGAAATCTGTTTATAAATCTTTAACTTAAATAGTTGATATTTACTTACCAGGCGAATTTTAAATAATTTGAGCACGACTCACCTGAAACAAAATAAAAGATTAATCGAGTCTTCTTTGAAATCAAACTAAAGGTTGTTTGCGTGTTGGCAACGAACGCTTAGTTTATTGAATAGAAACCCAACATTTGGGGTGTGTTTATTGATGTTCATAATTGGATATTGTAGTATAGAGTGATCTATTTTGTATTTGTGAAATGAACTTTTATTACAATTACATGGGAATGCGTGTTAAATATTGAACAATACGAATACAAATTTCGATTAGAACGAATGAATACATTCTAATTATCCCGATATCTTTTGAAATTCCTACAGAAATAAAACCCCGGGAACGAAGCTGGTTTTCGGGAACGAAGGAAATTGAGTAAATTTATGTAATAAGCAGATCGAGTCCGTTGTACTTTGAAATGCGTTTGAAAGGATTTGATAAAAAAATTTTACAGTAAAATATAGATGGTTATAATTTGCATCAACAAAATTCAGTTCTGTGAATTTTTAGAACAGAAATGTCCTTGCGGTTTTGTGATTTGTTTTCTGCACCATATCGAGTTTTTAGCCCTTGCGTGTTCGGCTAATCTCATACCTTCCCTTAGCTTAGTAAAAAATTAGCATTCCAGATATTTGTTAGCTGCTTTTCCTTGATATTGAGTTACAGATCGAATCTCGAAAATTAATCCTGGTTGATATGGAAGTATTAAGGTGGGTTTTACAAATAAAGGACTTTTACCTCAAAATATTTTGTATGTTTTGTGGAAATTAAATTGTTGCCGGTCGAAGACTCCTTGGCACCAGAAATCGTACAATATTGAAACCTTTTAATGCACGAACACTGCGACTTATTATTGGATTAATAAACTATGATACCTCAACGTTTCGCTGGAGTTCCGTTTAGGTAATCAAACGTTTCGCGGAAACGCTTGTAGTTTTACAACGGGCGGAATGTGCTTTCTATTTAATTAATAACAGGCGTTTCAAAAACGTGTTTTTAATAATCAGTGGGAAGGTTTAAAATTCACGTTCTGTTTATTACAGAAAAAAGACGCGCGTGTGTTTTCCTAAATCGTTCATTTCGTTATTTAGCATAAAATGAGTGAATTTTACTAAGGATTTTTGGTCGGAATTATTTATAGCTATAAACTCGGGCAAAAGAAAGCGTGATTTGGAAATGTAAACCGTATCGTAAACAAAAAGGGATTAAATAACCTTCATGAATATTTATCAGAAGATAAAAGCTGAATAACACATAAACATATTTATATCTCGCAGATTCTGTAAATTTGTTCTAACGGAAGCAGTTTTTATTCAGGTTGTGGTTTAATATACGGCCAATTACCAAATGCTTTCTTAACGAGTATTAGCGGCAAACCTCAAGTCCCTAAAGAAATATTACCTTCTGTTTATGAATAAATATGTACGCTATCGGAGCGTTAGATCACCGAAAAAAAGGCCGAATATCGGAAACACTCCGAGTTAGTGGTTTGCAATATCGTGATTTAAATCGCCATTTCCGTTTGCTTAATTTTAGAAGGAACTCTGCGACATAAATAAATCACCAAAGGATGTAATTTTTCTAATGAAAAATTCATATATAGTGTATGGGTTTTATCAGGCGTATTTTTCAGGACGCTCGTTGTAATCATAATTTCCACTCCTCCGAAGTACAGCATCGCGTGTTTTAATCTATAATGAAATCAACACGACTACAGGGGTTGGGTCGATAAGGAGAATACTGTAATTTAAAACACTTTCCTTGGTTCATTGATACCTGTTATCAGTTCCTTCAGAACTGCTGCTGTAGGAAATTTTATGATGGGAGCAATTTTATCGTAGAATCACGTATAACGACACCTTTACCGTTTCAATATTTTAAAGCAGACGTCGATAGCGCCACGATGCAGCACCAGATTCCACCCTGTCATTTTATTACTAACGGCATTAAAAGCGTTATTTACATAAGAATGCCGGTAATTAGTTCCGCATTGAAATTTTCACGGTTTGTATTTTTCCCTCTTTTCCCAACCCAAACGGAATTTTCTCGGAATGGTCCATGTGATAAAGATTAACTAAATGTCGGACGATAAAGTGCAACTCTTCGCAGATGTTTATCCATTTATTTACAGGTATGTTCTGGTACCGTAGCGTGCACATAAACGGCTGGCAAATGGAGATAAGCTTCAAGCTGCTGTTACAACGGTGGGGTAGTAACATTGCTAGGGTTGAACTATGCTCTAAAACTACTCCATTTTCCCTGCAGTAGTGCCTATACATTGGCGTGCTGACATCATTAAATTAAGCAACACATTTCGCAATGCCACTATTAACTACTGGCAAAGATTTTGACACAGTTACTCTGTTTTCATTTCCTACAGCTTTACATATTTGCATCTTCATATCAATTCATTAGTCTTAATAATATATCGTTAATGAAAACTAACAGCTTCGATCTAAAAGGGAGTTATTTTCGTTTTGAAATATTACAGCATTTGCACCCTTTTGTTTGAAAGTGTTTTACAAATCTGCACTGATTCATAATTTATAAGAACCTCTAACACTCTATAGACTCCAGAAGTTCATATTTACTACCACTCAAACGGTGCTAACTAATTTTATGCTAACTGAGACTAAATAATCGCCTATTATTTATTTACAGAGTAACACATTAAACTCATTAATCTATTTTAAGCACTTAGTTTGTGATATTGGTATTGCCACCGTATGTTAAACTTGAACTGTTTATCCTGGCCGGCGGGGTCCTCATTTTATGGATCTATTGTTTAGGCAGGCCATTTCTGTAAGTGAGATGTTTCAAGAATGTTGCAATCCTTTGGTCACGAGCCACCCACTGGTTTTCCCACAACAATATTTATTATCTTACGGATTTATATCAAAAAAAAAACATTTTAACGTAAACATACGGGAATGTAATCTCAAAATCCTCAATTTTGACTTTTAAATTATAAACTCAAATTTGTCTTAATTTGAAACTTTCACACACAAGAAATGTTTGGTGTTTTGGAAACATTCCTTCTTTTAGTTCATCAAAATCTGATTTTGGGCTAATTTCTGTTGTTATAATTCCAGAGTCTTGAAACTCGAAACGAGTACTGTAAAAAGAGTTCACGGACGAATGTCGTTATGTATTTTATTTCATACTGTAAACAATTTGATTTTTTAATTTTTACATGTGACACTTTTTCAATCTGGTGGACTATGCATCACTGGCCTTTTTAGTTTTTTCTAACTTTCCAGAGGGAATAATTTGATTCCTCATCGTCTGTTAATTCCTGAAAATATTTGTTGATGAATACATTTTTTAATTCGGAAATTTCCCTCCATAATTTTTGAGTGGTCTATTTAATCTGGTTTTCTCGTCAGGTGCTCTCGTTCTCTACCACTTTTTCCTTAATTTTCTCTTTTCAGATAGCACAGCGGTTCGCAAACTTTCGTATTACACACCCCCCTTTTTTACCTTGGATAATTCTGCCCCCTCCCCTGCATAATATAAGATAAGAATAACCCAATACGCAGGAATTTAAACTCGATTTGGCAACATTGGCTACCGCTACCGATGTGGTACAGTCGCGACAGATACTGATACACGTCTCGAATTTTCTGGATTGAAAATATGCGACTATAAAAGCAACGCGTCAGTTGTTAGTTCTGTCGTTGCGATTGTGTTACATACGAGAGTTTGTCTGTTGGAGTTCAAACGCTAAAAAAATTAATATTTACGTATACGTCCAGTAAATATGGATGGATTTTTAATTGGAGACAAACGTAAGCTTGAGGACGAAGGAGTTTCAACTTCATCAAAAACACCCAGCATCAGTGCTAATTCTGTTATAAAATCAAAAACACGAAAATATGACCAAGCGGTTTTACAAGCACTGAAATGGGTCATCATCATCATCATCATCATCAATTGACATGGAGCAGATCCTCGTGGATCAATCCTGGATTACGCCAGGCCCACCCCATGCCAACAGAGAACACTGTATGACGTTAACATGCCTGTGACACTAGCCGCTAGACACCGCTTCTACAGTGCAAGGCAGTTAGTAGATCACGTATTCAATGGGAGTCGAATATATGACCGAGATGGTTAATCAAGTTTTTTTTTTTTTAATACGAACACTATTTCCAGTATTACAGCTAGTTTCCTAGGTCTATGGTGTGAAACGCCTGAGCGCAGACATGCCTGCCCTGTTACACGTTACTTTATTCTAGCTAAATCTAGTCATTATTTTATACACATACTCCGTGTTCCCTTGTTTCTATTTTCCATTATTATTGTAGTATAGGTTCTTTCGCACTTCTTCTATCTTATTCTTCCTCTACTTCTACTTCCTCTTCTTCTACTTCCTCTTCTTCCACTTCCTCTTCCTCTACCTCGTTGTCAGATTCTTCTATTAACTCATATATGCGATTCATTTCCCTCTTCATCCTAGTTTTGCTCCTTGCCCACTCTTCCCAAGTGTGTTGTGGTATACCCGATCGCTCGATATCTTGTTTCAGTGCTGTGTTCCACGTGTAGCAGGGTCTTCCCACCTTCAGTTCGTCTGCTGGTAGGTTGAAACCTCAATATGTTATTTGCTTCAAAATTTTGGCTGCAGATAGCATGAAACCCAATCAATTGAAGAGGCATTTAGAAACCCTGCACAAAGAATATATTGATAAGCCCCGTGCATTTTTTGCAGAGAAACTCAGATGTTTCGGGAAACAGAAGTCAAATTTCCACAAAGATCTGTCAGTAAATGAGAAAGCTTTATTGGCATCGTACAAAGTAGCTTACAGAATAGTCAAATGCAAGAAGCCACATACTATTGCAGAGCAACTCATTCTACCAGCTGCCATTAACATGGCAGAAACAGTATTTGGCGAAAACTATGCTAAACAACTTAGGAATATTCCTCTATCAAACGATACAATATTCCGAAGAATTAACGATATATTTATCTCTGAATATTCAGCAACAGCTTGAATCTGAGTTAGTTGGAAAATTATTTGCCATACAACTTGATGAAGCAACGGACAGCAGTAACGATTCTCATTTGATTTGCTACATCAGATCTTATCAGGGAGCTGCAATAGTTGAAGACTTACTATTTTGCAAGCCTATAGAAGGAAGAGCAACTGTTATCGAGTTGTTCAGCATTACAAATGATGCTATTGTCGGCGCGAACTTGCAGTGGAAGGATTGTGTTGGAATTTGCACCGATGGAGCTCAAACCATGTCTGGAAGATATAACAGTTTACAAGCACTTGTGAAGAAGGCATCTCCGGAAGTAGTCTGGACACACTGCGTGATTCATCGGGAAGCTTTAGCATCAAAATCGCTAAGCCCTGGGCTAAATATTGTTAGTTATATAAAAACCAGACTGCTAAAATCAAGGATTTTCGCTGCCCTTTGTGAAGATACAGGAGCTGAACATATATCATTGTTGTTTTATTCTTCATCTAGATGGTTGTCACGCGGCAAGGTGTTCAAGGGCGTCTACGAACTGAGAAATGAAATAGCGATATTCTTGAGCGAGGAGGGTCACAAGCATGCGGAAGAATTCTATAAACAAGTTATTTTTAATGAAGCTCTCCTGCATAGTAGATGTATTCGAAAAACTTAATTCACTTAACCCCAAAACGATGTGTGAATTTATCCAGAGTTATCCGCCGGAAGATGAGCACTAATTTCTGCAAATACCTTTTCGCAGAAGAAGACACTAAATTGTGTGACTAGAATTGGGTAATAAATCCATTAATTTGAAAGTACACCTACCGGCATATCGCTGCAAGAAGAGGAACAACTAATAGATCTTGTAATTCTTCTCTTATTAAAGCAAAAACATTTCGAGTACTGTTATCTTTTCCCACTTCTTACCTTTGCGAACCTAGGTTTTCTGCTGTGGCTGCTTTAAAGTCTAGATATAGTATAGAAATAAACTTCACATAGAAAAGGAGCTCAGAGTGTCTATCTCCAATATAAAATCAAATCTGGACAGGCTGTGTACTGCAAGGCAGGCACATATTAGTCTTTAGATATATGCCTTAGATAGAAATATTTTATTTTAATTTTATAATGCGTTCGTTTTTGTTATATATTTGCAAATTTAAATTTAAAATAAAAATGTAAAACAATATTTCTGAGGTCTTGTCTTGTTCATTTATTCGGTGCTCCCCCTGTTTGAGAACCCCTGGCCCTAGCAGTTGCCTAATTTCTAGAGGGTAGTGATTGCCCACTGTTATTCTTTGACTTCAGGTATATTTTGCAATGCAGCTTGTTGTACCTCAATTACAAAATTTTCAGCTAATAAAATTATAAAAATGCAATAGGTACTTCGGCGACATGACGCACATTGAGAAATATAGCAAGTGTCACAAGCGCCTTGGAACTATGGTTTTAGCTTAAATTACAATTACTTTGTTTTGAAAATATGTCCTCTTTTAGATACGAGGTAAAACCCCGTAGGTCTTGTGCTAATACGATGTTTGGTACGATAACGAAAACTTCGGCAAAATTCTAGTCTGGTAGTGCTATTGACCATATTAGTCGACGCGCATTGAAATCTCTGGCACCTGCAAACTTAGATTTCGAACAATAAATAAATAAATAAGCATATAAAATATATATTTTTGCACAAGTTCTTCATAACAGTTACTTTGGATACTATGCTGGAATCATTTCATGTATAATTCGCACGCAAATAGTTCTAGCGATCTTATCTGATATGAAAGCCAACGCCTGGTCCTTAATCATTCATCCGCTAAAACTTTACTATCCGTACTTGTTACATAAATAAATATTTTGATAATCGTCAAAAGCATTTTAATGGATTATGACAGCAACAGTTTATTCCAAGCCTCTTGGAGCATACGTTGTGATCTTATAATTCACTGTGAAAGTGGAAACTTACGAATACAATAATATTCGATGGTATTATTCCGTTCTAGAGTCCTAAGTTGCAATAACTATAGTAATTATGATGGCCATCAACTTACGTTAGAAGGGGTTTCCGATGTTGAAGGAGAATAAGAATAAAACGAAAAAGAAGTAAAAGAGGCAAAAGAGAAGAAAAAAGAAGCAGATGAACGAGAAAGAGGAGAAAACTGGTTTCCAATTTTGTCTCTTTGACTAAATCGCTTGGTTATTGTACCATATTTTGAGCTCTCCTTCAAAATTCATTGGAAGGGCAGGTTTATTAATTTAACGCTATGTACATTTATTCCAACCCTACACGTTGAATTTCCTAAATACTTGTTCCAAAACACACTTGAATAAAGCTGAACAAGGGAATGCCTGTTCGTTTATTTTAAACTTTTAAGTACCTACCTAATTTGTCTTTTAATGAGATTCATCTGTTTTAATTTTTAGAAAGTCATAGTATTGAATTTTGTTTGTATGTTTACCAAATTGAAATAACAGACTTCCTTCTTAATTTTTAAATATCCTAAACTTACGAATTCTGCAAAAGCACAGAGTACAGAATAAGTCAGGCGAATTGAGGTACAACAAAATAGAAATTAGACAGGGCACCCCTAACAATCATCAGAAAGGAATTCGTGGAAACTAATAATATTAATAGAACAATATTTGTTTAGGGTTCTTTGAATTGTTGATAGAAATTGATTGCAATTTAATAATATTCTAATGCAAGACGAAAGCCTGTTTTAAAGTCTATGTAGGTAAAATTTTCAAAGAAGCAATCGATTTTTAAGGGATTGTACTTATAATAGTTATATGGTATAAGTCTCTCTCTTGGTTTATTATATTCAACGTGTGAACTCTCTCTTGTTTCATTCTAAGTATCAATTTTTATTTTAGAGATTTATGTCTTCAGGAAATTACCTGTAACGTATTTTAACGAATTATGGAAATATTTATAAGGTGTTAAACTTTGATTGTGAATAAAAATATAGGTTTAGAGATTAAATATTTGCCGCTAAATACATTACTGAATTTGCAGTGCAAATATTCACTATAATTCATCGCTTTGTACCTGAGTGCTAACTTCCACCTTTCTATTTAAGCTTAGGTTTGCAGACCGAGTTAATTATTTAACATTTGGTTTCTAACATGATTTTATGGGTAGCCGCATACCTACATGTGTATTACTAATCTAATAGTAGATAGTTCTGTAATTTCATGAACCCATTCACGTTAAACGTTGAAGTAGTTTACTGCAAATTATATTTGGCACATTCGTTGGAAAACTTCTATTCATGAATTTTAACAAAAAATTAGTATTTTCAGACACACGTTTGTTTAAGGTAAACTGAAAATAAATTTATACCCAAAACGGTTTGCAAGCTTCGGATAATCCGAATTTGGGAAGTTTACTACAATACAGGAACAGAAATTGACTTAATTTAGCCACCTGAGGGATAGAGATAAAAAATCATGTAACGAAGTTTTTGTTAAACGTGTTGTATCTCAAACACGAAGACATGTTTCCTGTTACTAAGAAACATCAATTGAAATATTGTTACGCTTGTGCTAAGCTAACATATCATCTTCTGCTATTAATTCGACTACAATTTTTATTTTTATTTTCTTAAGTTTTTTTATTTTTTTTATTACCTTTTTATAGGACAACGATCTACAGTACTTCAATTTTTTGCAGTATTACAAACCTAAAACATATGTGAATCGCCTAAATGTCATTTTTTATTCGACTCGATATAGAAACAGTTTTAAAGCTAGAATTCACTGTTGACAAAGCTCCGGTAGTATCAACTTTTATGGATAATAAAACGGCTATAATAAAAGAACGTATTGAAATTGTTGCGGAAAAATGTACGTTGCATTCAGTGCGATCTTACAGCAGCAGTTGAGTAAATGTAATAAGTACGCTTATGAATACATTCCCTGACAAGCTACCTAACAGTCCTTTATGTTGCAAACTTAATACGTTTTCCACATTCGCTTATATGATTATTTGTAAGAGATTATACTTCTTTTGCTACATTAAATTTATACCTCATTTAAACATAAATTTTAATTTTCACGCTTTTGTTGCTCTGCACATTTATTGAAGTAAAAGTATGCTTTGGAGAGCTTTCAAGTGCATGATTTTAATATTGCTATTAAATTTAATTATTAATATTTAAAACCCATAGCTGTGATTTTCTTTAATAACCTGCTATTCAGTGTTACAAGGTAACATTTTCTTAGTAATAATTCGAATGTGATGTAGCTAGTGTACCGTAGAAGCTTAAATTAATTTAATCCTTTAACCCTTAACCACCATATGAAGGGATTAGAAACAAGATGGGACGTGGGACAGAATTCATTGGCTATTATTTAGGCATTAAGTGAACCTGGGAAAAACGATTTGCTGTAAGATATCAAGTATTAACCCTGATAAGTAATCAGAAATAACATATCCGAAATTTACTAAGCCATCGTTCACGATGCTATAAAGTAAAACTAAATTTTTGAAGTCTTAGCTCGGTTTAAATTTTATGGACATAGAATGATGTCTTTAAATTGAAGTAAACTAAACGAATAAATAAAATTTTCATTACACCGTAAACTTGAGCTACAGGATATTCCTAGGATTTCATTCTAGGATATTGCATTTTTACAATTTAACTGTAGGGGAATAAATTAAACATGAGAACGAATTCAATTTACTTTCATCAAATACATACGTTGCAAAAGCTGTTTTGAAAAGGGAATTCAATGTATTAACATTGATGGACTGACTTTAAACATTTACAAGATGGTCTAAAATAATCTGTAAATCCCAGTTTATTTTCCAAATGATAAAGAATTCACTGAAATGTTATGAGGTGATTTTGTGTATTTGATTTTGATTTACTACTTGCAGGAAGGGCATATCTGAGTATTTATTTAGCTTTAGTATCAAAACAAAGGATCACAGATGCTTCCAAGCTAGTAATCGACAACAATCCTACAAAACCGTGCTAAAGGTTTGGTTTTCCATTCGATGAATGACAACAAACACATGGGTCTCGTGATGTTAAGATCTTGACTGTGAATAAAATGTTCAAAATCCTACCTAGAGGTTGTCATTGTATCCTTCAAATTTGTGTTATTTTCTAAGCAATATGCTTAGTCTAAATGGAAATGTTTAGTATGGTACAAAGTATTACAACGCTGTCTGAAAACCTGGAAAAAGCGACCCTTACATCCATCAAATCTCTCCTCTAAGAGCAGCCATAAGTATCATCATTAAGGCTTTCATATAAAATCGGGCAACAAAAGGCAGTGGTTCCTGAAGAGTTTATCAATTTTAATAAAACTTAGATGGTTCGCAGCTTACGATGGCTGTTACGTAACATTAATAGCCAAGATCAATCTAAATTTAGTAAATTTAATTCATACATCAATCACGCGAGTTTAAAACATTGAACAATCATTTTGTCAGTGTCAGTCACGCCCATGGAGTGTTAATCGCAAGTAGACGGGTGTCAACACCTCAGCAGTAACGTACTTACGCACCGTCTCATCATCTCCCTTAATTGCGATTAGCACGAACACGGTGATAAAGCTGGAGCATCTGTGCCGCACCTGTGGCAGGCACGACCCCCTTAATGTCAAGGCCTGCTTGATGGATGTCATTACAAATCGTGTTACCCACCCGCATTATTAGATTACAAAGATCTATTGAGTTAATACAAAAAACAAATGTTCATATTATTTTGCATAATGGCCTAAATTTTCTATTATGTGAGGGGTTTTATCCTAACCAGTGGCGTACTAGATGGAGGGCTTCACATACAAATAATTCTTGTGCTTTTTAAAAATAAATTATCTTCTAAGTTGTTCTGACAACTTCTAGGGAAAGTACAAAGATGTTAGTGGAGTCAAAAACGCATTTCTTTTCCTTTAATTAATTATGATTATCAAAGCAACAGCAGGCAACCTGACGTACATTAATCTTCATCTATTATGGATTTCACTGAATTATGAGATAACTACCTAACTGAGATATTTTTAAACTATTGCTCTTCGGTGCAAATTTAATACTGAAATAAAACAAATATTTTACTTCCTCTGCTTCTTCTACACTTCAAGGTTTAGGCTAATAAACCTGTTCCGGCACCCATCTTTGCATCGGCTTTCCCCTATCTCTTCTGCCCTAGGTTGATATTTTCTTGCCGCTAATGGTAGTCGTTCTTCTGTGAGTGTAAATTATAGCAAACTAAAATTTCATGTATAATGATCAAAACTATTTGTGAGTGTTAGGCAGATATGTCGAAATTTGGAATTCATGATTTTGTGTAATAATAAATTTAAACTGAAGAGTAGGCAGGTAACTAAGTAAGTAAGATTTTGTAATCAGGGTGCCCATTTCATCTCGTACCCTTTGTTCTTTCTAAGTAGGCAACCAGCCATCTCGTTTTACTTACGAACCATAATGTGTGTTACCTATTCGGCATCTTTAAAGAATTTTGGGATGAAATAAGCACAATATAGAACTGAATAATTTTCAAATACTGCAAACAATTCTAATTCATCAAGTCATACAACTGTAGATACGAAATAGTTCTTAACCTCTTTAAAAGTCAAGGTAAAAAGCAATCAATAGGAAAGCATTAAACATATAAATTAAAAAAGCGTGTGCTATATTTTCAACCAAAATTATTACGATGCTTCTTCCTCAGCGTGTCCTATACTCCTAATAAATTTAATGGATTTTTAAATAATATTTATACGCCTTCCGGGTGCCAGAATTTTTCTGCAAATTATTATCACGCCTCATAATTTTAAATCCTATAAATTTAATGAATATTGTAGGTTTTAGCAATATTAACAGCGTAATAAATACGTCCCTCTGGATGTTTTTCCTGCTGATGTATGACTTTTAAAATATTTGAAATTTTTAAAATAACATATAGAAAACACTTATCTTCCCCGGAAATAGTCCTAATTCAATAATGGCTATGCTAAGAAATATAAAGGCAAGCACAACAAATTCAGAGACTTAAAAAGCAACATTTCAATAACAGTAGTAAACTTTTAACATACATTTTTTATACAATATTTTTAATAATAATAGAAACAAAAGAGAACATTAGGTATGATCCAATAACTGTTGAATATAATAAGAAGCTCATTGTCGCAGTGGTAAGACTTCTAGCTAGGAGTTCAAATCTTACTCAGTGGCAAGGATTTTTATAAAGAATCCCTTTCTGCTCATGGTCATTAGCGAGTGAATGCATTTAATCGTTTGGTTATAATTTGTGGAGTGGTCGAATTCAGATAGTAACAAGACGCACACACTATATACTTAATACATGGTCACAAACTCTGCAGAAGGCAACGAAAAACCACTGTCGGGAACACATTTCCCTAATATAAGGCGTATATTACAAAGTTCACGACGCCAAGTCGTTTAAAAATGTGGCTTTGATCCACTTCGCCAACGTCACTGTTACAAATCCAGCAGAGAGGGCTAATATCTTTAATTACTATTAAAATCAAACTTTCCGAATTATCAGCATTCCTTTTATTTAATTCATGTTGATTCTGAAGAAATAAGTCAACTAATTATGAACTCTCCACTGGGTTAGGTGATGTACCTGCTCCGATTGCTAAGCGGAGTAGTTGCATTTACCTGTTGCCATCTTTGTAATATCATAAGTGCTTTTCTTCAATGGTATTTTTCCAGTTACACTAAAAGAGGCAAAAATTAAGCCCGTTAAAAGACTTAGCTAAATAATTATACACCCATGGCTTTATTTCCCCCTTGCCAACGCCCTGTAAAGGATATGTCACCAAGAAGAAGCTTTATTAACCAGTTTTGCAAAAATCTTCGAAATGGTTACATTTCTAAGCTATTTAGTGCACCATAATTTTCTCTTCTCTTCTCAGGATGGATTTTTATCATGTGTATCAACTATTTCTGTCATTTTTACTTCTACAAGCTTGATTCTGATCTTACAAAAGCATTTAAAAGGATAAACCGTTCGATCCTTTGGATAAGTTGGACTCAATAGATATCCGAGTAATTACTGTAAATTATCTAAATCATACTTAAAGAAATCAAGTTATTTAGATAGTCTTACCTCGCGGAGTATCTCAAGGATCCACTTTGGATCCCTTATTGTTTATAATATACAGGGTGATTTATAATAGGTGTAACAAACTTCGTCATCTTGTTCGGGAAGTAATTTTATGCTAAAAATGTTATATGGACGTAGGTCATAATCAAATTAGTTAGAGAATAACAACAGATTTTAATTTTGGCCCCTAAGATCTCCCGATTTAAATCCCTTGCATTTTTTTTCTTTGGGGCCACTTGAAACAACTGATGTACAGTGTCGAATTAAACACACGTGAACAATTACTTAACCAAATAACAATTAGATTGAATGAAATTCGTCAACATCATGCAACAATAGTGCGTGTCTACGACTCAGTGGTTCGCAGATGTCATGCTTGCATTCGAGCTCAAGGAGCACATTTTGAACATTTTTTGTTATAGGCAATGCATATTTGTTTTACATAACCAGTTGTTTTTCAAGTTAGTTCATTTTTCTTTCATGATTATTATTAATTCAATAAAATTAAAATCTTGTTATTCTCTAACTAATTTGATCATGACCTATGTCCATATAACATTTTTAGCTTAAAATTACTTCCCGAACAAGATGGCGAAGTTTGCTACACCTATTATAAATCACCCTGTATATGTAAATGACCTTCAGTTTTGCTTCAGTAATAACGTAAATTTGGATATTACTCATATTTATTATTACTTGAAATGAGTTGTACAAATTTCAATTTGTAGATCGATTTAACTCTGCATAATCTCATCATAAATAAATAAATAAATAAATATTAAAGTAGTATTTAAGGTTTTTATCTTCAACATGACATTATGTGCCAAAACTGATTTTACTGCAAAAGTTCTATGGTAATCCTTACATTCAATACATAAAAATAGGTAGGTATATTCGATTTTAAAATTTCATATTTTTGTTTCGACAAATCTTGTTTCTTTTCACCTGCGGGTGGGGTTTGTTGTATATTCCCTTTAAAACTCAAACAGGTTAACCAGAACATGAACAGGTATTAGAAAAATACCTTATCCCCATTTTGTAGGTGTTAAAATAACAAAAAATGATGAAGCATTTATTTCCGAGGGTATGCTAATAGTATATTATACACGAAGCTATAATGTATGCTATTATTACCGAGGTTAGTGTTTGCTACACGAGCGAGCTTGCGAGCGAGTTTTGCAATTATCCGAGGTAATAGTAGCTATTATAGCAAGTCATATACTATACTTTATCCACGAACACAAATACGAAGAATTTTTAATTAAAATTTATCCACGACTTGTCAATAATCTGTCAATTAGGATTCGAAACATAACCTATTTCTTTCATTATACAGCGTAAACAGTGATGTTACCATGACACCGTGCATAATGATTTCAGTGTATAATGGATAGCATTATGCCTGACCAAACACATGAATAATTGACAGATTATTGACTAGTCGTGGATAATAGTATATTATATACCAAGGTAGAGAAGACATTTTTCTCAGCCGAGCAGTATTAGTTGCGAGGCTGAGAAAAATCTTCTCTACCGTGGTTTATATACTATTTTTTTTTCACTACTAGCACCTTTATTCCTTTTAATTAATCATTTTTACATCAATAAAAAATAAAATGGCAGATGCATATATTTATTTCTAAATATCCACAAAAATCAAATAGCCTTGCTTGAAAGTTAATTTAAATTGACATTTTGTGGTGTAAAATATATTTATAATAGGCACCTGTGCGCATAGCAATTGTTTTCATTATTGACCAGTAGTCAATAATGAAACATTATTGACCACTAGGAGCGAAATTCATCTTCTTGGCTCGGAAACAAGGTCAATAATGATATCTTCTAATGCTAGTAGTGAAAAAACCTTTTTACGTAGTCCTGTAAGACACACAACAACTACAAGGATTTGTACAGCATCGTGGTTTTATATATATATTTTTTACATTTAACTACATATTTTCACTACATTTTACACATCTTTCCTTGGCGTTCCCTTTCACCTGTCGCTTCTTAGGAACCAGGCTCTATATGTAAAAATCAGTAATTTAAAGAGCTGTCCGAAATCACCTGGTACAAACTTTTATTTGATTAATATTGCTTATTCACAATTTATTTTCATTACATTAACTCTGCTGTTCTGTTCGGGTCTATTTGACCCGAAACAGAATTTGATCTTGTCTATTTTCTTTATTACTCTATTTTGATCTACCAAATTTCATAACTTTGTTCGTTGGGAGATACTACGATAACTGCGTACAATATTTTGTTTATAAGAAATAGTCACATACATATGTCGTGTTCGGGTCATTATGACCCGATAAGATAGTTCTACTTGAGCCTATTTTTCCAGCAGCAGCCCATATATTGTAGCTCACAAATGTGGGCGGCACTGCAAGCGACAACGCGCACATGCAAGTTGGTGCATGTTGGTTTTGGGATATATAAATTCGTTTGAGTGATGCCTGTAATCATTCTTCAAGTGATGTGGTGTATTGATTAGTTATTCAACAAAGTCATGTGTGAGTCTGGTGCGCTATCTCAGCTTCAATTGGAAGCTCTTGCTAACGATTCAGATTCAGACGAACTTCCTGAATTGGATGATGTATTGGAGCATGAGGATCAGACGAGTGGCGATAAAAACTATTACGAAAATACGGACTCAGAAGCAGATGATAATCCAGTTGACTCACTGTCAGCTTCTACAAATCAAACGATTTCGTCCAAAAATCAATCCATAGACGACGAACTTCTACCAACATAATCAAAACAACTCCTGGTGCAGCACCGTATGCAATATCGAAGATAACCGACATACGATCATCCTTTGAACAACTTCCATCGGAAAAATCATACCTCAGATGACAAACATTGAAGGGCAACGGGTCTTTGGAAATCAGTCGGAGAATCTAGATTTTACGACTCTGGCTGCGTTCGTAGGACTATTGCTTCTAGCAGGTCTATACAGGTCTCATGGTGAGTCTACTAAAAGTTTTTTGATGTTGGATGAATGCTGAAACTGGTTGTCACATATTTATAGCAACAATGTCTCTGTAAAAGTTTCATAAAATTTCTAGAGTACTACGATTTGATGACAAGACTGACCGAAACGAAAGAAGGACAAAAGACAAGCTAGCTGCTAAAAGAGAAGTCTGGGATAAATGGGTAGAAGTTTTATCAAAGTTATATATCCTGGCAATAATGTTACAGTGGATGAACAGCTAGTAGGATTTCGCGGAAAATTCCCCTTCAAGCAATAGGTACATCTCAAGTAAGTCTGCAAAGTACGGCATCAAAATATGGAAGAAGCCAGAAAAGAATCAGGGTATGCGTGTGGTTGCAGATTTGACCTACGGACTGATGGGACAAAATGTCACCTGTGACAATGATTATACATCGTACCACCACTAGGGCAGCTATTACTCAAACAGAATCTTACGATGCTAAGTACAGTAAGAAAAATCAAAGCTGAACTACCACAAAACATTAACACAAAACTTCAGATACCACAGTCGTCTCTTATGATCCAAAAAAGCACAAACAAGTGGTTTTGTTGAGCACAATGCACACATGCACAGCGATAATAACAGTGATAATTCAGTTTCCAATAGACCTGATAAAAAGCCGCAGATGGTATTAGACAACAATGCAACCAATGGAGCAGTTGACACTCTAGACAACTCTAGACTCTAGATCTATTAGCAGCTACGTACACAACTAACAGGAAAACGAATAGATAGCCAATGATCCTATTCTGCAACATTATAGACGTATCTGCTTACAATACCTTCGTTCTATGGCGTGAAATAAACCACCACTGGAATTCAAACAAGACCAAAAGAAGGCTATTTTTAGAAGAGTTGGGAACGAAGTGCATCTAATATGGTGAAAATTGTTCAAGAGCAAAATGCTATTCAAACCACGACTAACACGAGTAACGACAGGACCCGTAAGAAAAGGAGATGCAGCACCTGTCCATCAGAATATGACAACAAAACCAATATAACTTGCACTGAATGTCAAAAATATCTATGTAAAGTACATTTGTGTTATTACTGTCCTGAATGTAAAAAATAAGTGTCTCTATTTATAAAAATAATGACAATACTTTCCATATATCAATTAAAATAAAGCACTTAAGTTCGAAACACATTTTCCACTATTTTAGCTCAGTCTAATGATTGCGTGTAAATACCATGTTACTCCAGCAGTATAATGACATGTTACCGTATATGTCCAAAATAAAATACTGTTAAAATTATAATACCCTTTGATAAATGGTAACAACTTTTTCCTTATTCCTCGATCTGTTTGTAATAAATGATTGAGATACATTACAATTTTTATCCAATTATTTTTTGATAGATTTTGATTTAGCAATAATTTTTTCTGCGTAAGGTACTTGTTTTAGGTCGTTGTCATGAAAATATTTCTTTCCGGCAGTATCTGCAGGATCAAAAACACAAATTGCATTGTGTTCGGTCAATATTTTTTTCAACATTTTGTTGTAAACCTCGCTCTCTCCTTCTGGCCAAACTTTAAGGCCTAACTTTCAGTATGTTAAAGAGTACGCCACTCGAAGAAGAAGATTAGTAAACAATCAAAATAATGAAATGAGTGACGGTGATACGTTCATGACTATCAGATGTGATATTAAGTTAATTTAAAACTTGTAGCAAGAGATTCTAGACATCCTTATAATAATAATAATTATATTAGATGTGAGTTGGCGTTTACGTACTTGTAAGACATATTACCAGACAATTTATTAAGAAATCCAGTTAATTATATTTACTTTTTATATACCCATCTTCGATCGCCGTTAACATTTTGCGAGCTCTAAGAATATTTCCATCCCTACAAAAATACATTCTTTTATCGGTTGTTTTAAAATTTAATTAACACATACTTTTTAAATTAAAAAAAATATATATGCAAATAATAAGAGAAAGTTTTGTTATATCCCTTTCTATTCAACCCATTTCTACTTTTCGCTAATAAGTCAATTGTTAATTTCAGGCAACTCTATTTGCAAGCATAGGCATTTATGTTATTGTTATCAGTTTTAAAACGTTATGTTACTTATACATTGATTAAAATATTATACGTCTAGCTCTTTTTCATTTAATAAAGATAAAAGGACCACTTCTTAACAAAACTTCCCATTCACTTCACATCACCTATCCGCCTCTGAATAAGGTAGTTTAGTTATTAGGTTTTATAAATTTTTAAATCAGACAATATAATATTTAAGTAAGGAAATGTAACTAAAAGGGAATTTAAATAAAACTTCTAAAAGAGCACATTTACTTACATACAAAACAGTATGTTTCGTGTAACTGCATGCAATTGTAAAAGAGTCCAAATAAGCTGGTGGTTTTTGAATGTTCAAGCAAACAAGTATCTGTAAAACAATGCTTTGCAATAAAATCTTGGCGTTTGTGCAAAATGCAAACGTAACTGCAAATTGCTCTATCCACGAAGCATACCATGACTACTCCACGAGCAACTATAAATACGCTATGAAAATTGCATCTGCATTCATGAAACGTGAAGGGTACTTCACCGTTAACAATCGAAAATACACGATACTATTTACTTCATTGTCATCAAAATGTTAACGCAGATTTACCAGTCGAAGTTGGATGTTGTTTGTTAATTAAATTGACACTAAATTAAAACAAAATGAGGGATTCCAGTTTAAGCTTTAAATTATTTCAAATTTCTAAAGCAGGTCGTTTAATTTAAACAGTATATATCAAAAAAAATCATATTGCATCATTTCAAAACCAGAAGCTTTCTGTTTGTGTAGCCATATGCGGGATATTTCTGCGATTATGCATAAACAACGGTTTACGATTATCTGGTGGTTCAATTTCAGTGCTTCCATTCAATTCATATGAACTGAAAGGTACAAACAGATCATGCATGTCGATGTAATCGAAAATAGTGAGCTTTCTGTTTCAAAATACGCAGATTAAAAGCGAATTTACGTTATTAATTCATGAAAATGAGCTTTCTACGCCCTGTGATTTTTTTAGCTCATTTAACAATTAAGCAAATAAAAAATGGAACCAATAGTAAGCCTGCTCAAGCAATATAAAATAATATAATATAAGAAAGGTTTTACACGATACATTTATTCGCTGTGTACATATACAATATTCAGGTTCTCGTGATACTCCATACGTTTTATAAGTTACAGGCGGCGCACCGACATATTTTTAATGTCAAATTTGTTCGGCTGGAATAAGGTTTTTAGAAAAATTTCTATCGAGCCAGACTGCCTTCGATTTATCTTACATTTCTAAACGAAATTGATGGAAACTCGTTTAGAAATTTGTACTTGAATTTCTTAAAGAAAAGTCGTTCTGGCATTTGGTGTGTATTATTACATTTAAGCTGAGCTGTTACGATAAATTTGTATTCCTCTCAAATATTCAAGAGTTTAATTTGAGTCTTCGTAATCTTGAATACAACTAAATTGCAAAAATTGGTTTCGGAAGGATAAATATTTACTTTCGGGAAAAACCGATACTTCTTTAACAAGTTTATCATCAAGTCTGATTGGCGACGTTTTTATATAACAAATCTGTTTATTTTATTGAAATCCAATTTTCTTATTACGTTTCTAAATATATTTTGTGTTAATTTCTGTTTGCTTTGCTGGTAATAAACTTTAGTTTCTTGTTTAATGAGTTTTAAAGTTATGCTTATTTCTTCTTTTAATGTAATCAAACTGGAAAAAATTAAGAATTAAAACTACATCAGGCATGATTCTTAATATCACCAAAAATTGATGCTTAAAAACTCAATAATAGGAATTCTGACTTTTAAAAGTTAATCCCTGGTAGAATTATTAAACGCAACTACCAAAGTTAATAAATTCCGGAAAACAAACAACACGAATAATTCAAAAGGTTTAATATGGTTTGACAGACATTTATTTTACAAAAAGTAAACAATATATTCGCCAATAATTGCTAAACGACTTTCTGAATTTTTAAAAAAGATAAACCACACTAGTTAATGTTAATTAAGCATGAGAGAACTGAAACATAAGTTAATTATTTAGGTTGAATTTCTTTTTGTTGCAAGTTAATTCAAATTATCTTCGCTGGATTTTTTAGCATTGGACGCAAAAGTGTCAAGAATAAAATATCTTGATAATTAAAGAAATCCAAAGTTGATTTTCACAAAATTATCGCATTATGGATTTTCATCAAGTAAAAGACGATTCAATCAATAATTTATTATAAAATATCTTGGTGATTATAACGTATTAAGCCCGCGTTGAATGGGGGGCGACCGCCTGCGCTATACTTAAACGGAAAGAAGATCATCAAATCGACAAAATGATATGTGTACAGAAACAAGCAGCGATAAATATATGAGTATATTTGATATCAATTAAAGAGAGCAGACGAGGTGTATGTGTAATTCAACAACCAAATAATTTATTATTCGAGGCAAACAACGATTTTATTAATAGATGCCTATTATTACATGATGCAGTTTTTCATAAAATATTAGGAACTTGAATAGTTCTATACAGATTTACATAAAAATAAAAATAACAACAAATTAATTTAAATTAAATTTGGTTTCATAGACAGCAATGATTCAGGGGGATTTCAATTTAAAGACTAACAAGGGGAATTAATTTATTATAAAAGAGCGAGGATGCGTGTAAATGATGATACTTTTGCAGAAATCTGTGCTTAATGTATTTCCAATAAGAAAATTTACTTAACTACACATCAGTTTATTATTATAGAACAAGAAGAAATTTGACTTTTCCATTTTTACGACGTTATTTTGTACAATATCAAAACACTTTCTCGAATCGCCCTTAAAGCTTTAATATAATGAGATTTTTTTTAGAAAATGTTTGTTCTATTTTATACCATCATTAGTTTTTCATTTATTTCCTGTAGGC
Organism: Melanotus villosus; assembly: GCA_963082815.1. Taxonomy (NCBI): domain Eukaryota; kingdom Metazoa; phylum Arthropoda; class Insecta; order Coleoptera; family Elateridae; genus Melanotus; species Melanotus villosus. The sequence continues at coordinate 22,598,501 of OY720421.1, forward strand.
TTGTTGTATTATTCTGTAGTTAAATACAAATTATATTTCTAATGGCAAAAATGTACAGTATGTCTATGTAATTTTAATTCAACGACACACTGCAGGAACAACACGAGAAATGGAGAGGAAATTAGAATTTTTTTATTTTTTTGTTATAATTTAAAATGGAAAGTACCGGTTAACAACCCACTCGTCGTAAAAATAACCGCGTTCGCAGAACTGACAACAGCCTCGAAAATGGACGGACTCAAACTAAGACGACAAAGCAACAATGGCGGTTAAGAAAATTTTGGAAAAATGGAACGACAATTACAACGTGGAATTTGAGAGACCAAGAAGTAATCCTAGAATTAACTAACAAGAAGATGGACATGCGTATGTACACTTACTGAAACGAAAAAAGAAAGAAAGATAAGATATACAACGGCAAAGATAAAACCCAAAAAGCAAGGAGTTGGTATGCTTGTACATAAAAAATATAAACACCGAATGGAAGATATAATATACTGCAGTGTATATTGAAAAGCCGCGAAACAAAAGATAGCAATACAGAATCAGCTACATAAAATAACAGGAAAATTGGACAAGGAGTTATCTAGGGGTAAAGCAAAAATCAAATGAAGAAGAGGAGAATGACAATGGAAACCTATTAACACAATTTTGCGTCCAAAATAACCTGCATACGAGGGGCGTTCAAAGTGTGTTGCAATTTGGGGGTATCTAGCAAAGTTTAGATTTTCGTGCAAATTTTGTTTGATACATTAGATCTAGTTACCATTGCGTGCAAAAATTGGTTGTCCTATCTGCTTTTGTTTTCCTTCTGTAAGTTGTGAAATATGGCTGAGTGTAGTTAGTTTAAAGAAGTTCGAGTATCGAAGCATCATCAAGTTTTTCTGTAAAGAGGGTGTAAATGCAAAGGAAATTTTTGATCGCTTATCGAAAGTGTAGAGATCGGATGCGCCTTCGTATGCTACGGTCACTAGGTGGTTTAAAGAATTCAAACACGGTCGCCAGAGCATTGAAGATGATCCAAAGTGCGAAGGACCAAAAACTGCAACCGACGATGAACATGTGGCTCAGGTTGAATCACTGGTACTCGCAAATAGGCGTATTAAGGTATCAGAAATTGCCCAAGAGATTGGTGTTTCACAAGTAAGCGTTCACAACATCATTCATACCACTCTGCACATGTCGAAAATGTCAGCCAGGTGGGTGCCCAGAAATCTTTCTATTCAGGATAAGCACTGCAGAATGGAAGCATCACGCGAGCTCCTCGACCTCTTTAATTCCAATCCAGATGACTTTATGGCTCGACTTGTGACTGGAGATCAAACATGGCTTCACCACTGGGACCCCAAAACGAAGCAAGAGTTGATGCAATGGAAGTATGCAGAATCTCCAGTTCCGAAAAATTCAAGGCACAGGCCTCTGCTGGGAAGATCATAGCGTCTGTTTTTTGGGATGGCTCCTAGCGACTTTAACTTATTCCGAAACCCCAAGAAATATTTTCGGGGGCACCGGTTTTCTGACGACGAAAGTCTTAAAGAGGAGACGGAAGCGTGGTTTGCAGGACAAGAGGAAACTTTTTTTCGGGGCATTACGTCGCTGAAGGAGAAGTGGGGCAAATGTATTGAACTTAGGAGGGACTACATTGAGAAATAATAAATGAATTTAATTGCCATTTGTTGTCTCGATGCCCGAATTGCAATACACTTTGAACGCCCCTCGTATTAACAACACATTCGTAGAGGTAGTCAATCTGTACTGGGTTATAGGTACCAATTCACGAATCTACCTTGTAATTAGTATGAATAATAATGTTGAATATTCTAATGAGGAGAGGGTATTTATTGTCAAAACATTTTATAATAATATAAATTTATTTTGGCATAAACAAACTTCAAACTTGATCATGGCAGATCGGTTTTTTGGTAATCTATTTACTATAGTTTTTAAGCTATTTCTTTCTTAAACAAGCAACAAATTCAGGTAAAGTAGTATCAAATTAAGCGCATTTTTTGTCTTTCGATTGATGCCACTATCAATCCTATCAAGTCCAACGGGGAGCGGGAATCTGCATATATGCGATTTCCCATGCTATTTCCCTATGTTCGTCCCTTAAATCAAACACCCGGTATGTATAATAACTAGCCAGTATTTAGTATAACGACTAAATAAGTTCTTATTATGTTGTAGTATAACGACTACAAAGATACCAGTGTAGTATAACTGTATAACGACTGCAAAGATACCAGTGTTACAAGATCATCGAATGGATATGGGCGTGGCTACTCGAATTTATTGTGTCCTTGATTCTTCAGAATTAGTATTACTTAGCTTAATAAACTACTTTGAATTAAATTAAGGGTGCCGCTAGCCTATTGTCAAACAGTTAAGTAAAACAAAGGAAAAAACTAACCTTCGTCCGAATTGATATCAAGTTCTTCACTGGAAGAAGCGTCAATCGTAGTACGTCTCAAACGTTTTAAATACCTTAAATATTATCCTCCTTTTTGGAATCTGCCACTGCCCCTTCGACCTGGATGTCTTTTTTGGCATCGTAAAATTAAAAATCACAATCACATCACGTATGTGAAACCGATGTTCACCCAACGGGTACAAATAACGAAGTGAGTAATCTGGTGTTATGACACATCATCGTCGATATATTCTTATCTTTTTGCTTTAAATATTGTACCAACGGGTGTGAATCAACGATACTACATTGTGTAATTATCGAGGACGAAAAGCGAAGGAAAATTAAATCTTTGTAACTCTGTTACGAAGTTACGATGTAGTAAAAATAATCTTTCATTTAATTCCATTGAGTCGTATGCTCCCTAGTAAATAATAATGAAATATAAACTGCACTGAGTTATGTTATTTTTACTTTGACAGAACATTTCTTATAGTTATAAGACAATTTAAATGGAAAGTTTTATAATTTAATTATAGATTATAGATGCAGCACATACTTTCTCGCATGCAGAAGCATAGCCCTGAACGTGTTATTAACAAAGTGTGGCTCAATAGCATTTGGGTATTAAATACATATACGAGATATTTTTAGTTGACGTATCCTTCAGCTGAAGAATATTCATGTCTGCATTAATTAACCAGTTTTTACAACTGTAGCCCTCGTACAGTTTTAAATTTTTCTTGAATGAACAATTTTTTTTTAACTTTACCTAATTACACAGCCAGCTATTTATTTTAATAACTACTGTATTTATGTTTTATTTTCTTGTAAACTTAATTTTTGGTAATTTCTAGTTTCGGTTTTAAAAAATATTTATAATCAAAACTTAATTTAAAAAACTTAATGCGAAAAACTAATTAAAAATAGAGCCACATTTTCGTTTCAAACCAAAAATAAACAGTAAAGATTTAACGAAACATCAAAGAAGATTAAATACTAGTTTTAGTCTTGCAGAACAGAAATCTCAGACTGTTTCATTTAAAGTGGTAGAATTTTCGTTGTACGTAAAAAAGTACAGCCACTTTTGTACAAAGCAAAATGAGAAACAACTCAAACAATATTACTTCCACTCATTACAGAGCTTTACTCTCGACTTATGCATATGCAGTTCGTATATACGCATCTAACTAATTATCGTAGTTGCAATTTCCTTTTAGTGCACGTGTTTAAAATGAAAACACTACACAAGTAACCATGGTAACTTTTCATAAAGCGTATTTGAATGCAACCTACAAACGGTCGAGGAAATATTTGAAACTTTCCTCTTAAAGCTTATTATTGGTTTTATTACAATCGTAACTGTTTGCTAGAATGTTTCGTAATTTTTTGGTTAGGATTTATTTTCAAAACAATGTTTATAATGTGCTCTTAAAACACCATTAAATGTTTCATTCGAAAGATAATAATATTAATCACAGCAAAATTAAATAATCAAGTATTAAAGTTTACGAAATGCACTGACGGGCAAGAAAGCTTGTTTGGCCTTGTATGTCTATAACTATGTAAGTTCGTTTTCTTATTTTCTTACACTAACTAACTGAATAAACAGTTATTTTTAAATATATTAAATAAATCTCTTTGAAGCCACACAGAAGTACCCTTAACAGAGTTAAAGTTGGAAGTTTCTTAATGAAGTAAAACGTCGTCATCCTTCATGGTCTTGTCTAACAATAATAGTGATGAAGTTAAAACTTGTCCCATATTTTCTGCTAATGAACACGCAAAATAGACTAAAATTAAAGGAGCCTAATGTAGTAAGGAAATATTTTAGGGGCTTAATGAATTTAACTAGGTGTTACTTTTTTAAATTGGATCAAAACTGCAACACAAAGAGAAAATAGTGCTTATATTTTCTATGCATTTTTTGTATTTTCAAAAATTCATCGTTTTATTGTTACACTTAATTTAGGAAATTTAGTAAAAACAACTGGTCAATTTTCAACTATAGAGATGAAAAATTCACTGGGTTTTCGTAAAGTAACGCAGAAATTCAATGATAACAAAACTTTTTCGGTGTAAAGCTAAAACACCCAAAAATGTGTCAAAAATCGCATTTTTTAAAGTCATCGATTTTTTGGAGATTACTTTTTGGGAGGTTTATGAAATCATCAAATATTCGTTTAAATGGCATGTTTCAATCTCTTCAAACCATACTTTTTATTATTCTTTATACCGTATCTTTCTTTATAGAGCCTGTAAATTTTGGGGTTTTGAGGAAAAAATATTAAAGCTAAAAAATTTAATAAATGAAAATAGAAATCTGGTAGAGGCAATAATTAAGTTAAATTTCTCTCCGTTCACCGCCAGACAGTGTCCTAAACGCAAAATAATTTTTCTTGGACATTTAAATGAATTCGGGGGGAAGGGATCAAACTTCTTGCCGAATTTTTGTTTATTTACGTAAACTTTTCTTTTTAAGTAAAACTAAAGAAACAAATTAACATGACATAGATCCGGGGATCTAGCTAGCCATCCTTTGCCAATTCATCAATTCGGAACTTCTTTATTTAAATATCACCGAACTGGGAGAGCATGGTCATTCCTTCTTTAGAGTTTTGTTTGTCAGGGGATGTATTGCTCAAATAGATCCGGGGATCTAGCTAGCCATCCTTTGCCAATTAATCAATTCGGAACCTCTTTATTTAAATATCGCTGAACTGGGGAAACATAGTCATTCCTTCTTTAGAGTTTTGTTTGGCATGGAATATATTGTTCAACGGTTAAATGTTAAAGAAAGTGATAATTGTTAATTTTTACAGGCTTCTGCAAACAAAAACTTCTCTCTATTGATTAGGTACTAAAAGATTTTTGATGAAGTGAAACATACACTTTTTAAAATATTGACTAAAACTCAAGCAAAAATTCGCATAATAATCTATGTCTCCTAGAACCAAAACATGCAAATTATGAATATTCTGAGAAGAATAAATCAGAAATGTGTACTGTTTCCATTACTTTTCAATATTCACTTGTGTGTCTTTGAAAATACTAAATGGAAATAACGAAAACAATACTATGCTTGCATCAAATTCATATTAAATTAACCAGGTTGTAACGATGCTTGATTGTAATCAATAAAAAAGGAGAGCAAGAGTTACCTATAAATAGGAAAAAACTAGAAAAACAAAAAGGACACCATAAAACAATACCTGAAGGAACGAAAGGTATGCGAAAAGCAAATTGAATAAATTGTGTTGAAGATATTTAGAATGGCCTGAAATGAAAATGAATATCCAAAGATTTGGAAGTGGCAGTGATAGTGTCAATTATGAAGAAGCGAGATAATATGTATGTCAAAATTAAAGAGGCCTGCCATTGCTTAGCATTCGAAAACTTACCTACATGAGAGGGCAAATTCAGAAGGTACAAAAACATTTAGGGGAATCACAAGGCAGGTTTAGACCAAGGCGCAGTACCCAAAACCATTATGTTCGTAATTAGACACACAATAATAATAAACTAAAAGGGGATACGTGTGTTTTTGGGATTTAGTAAAGGTCTTGGACAGTATCGACAAGAATGGAGTAAAGTAGAGTTTTGAAAATAAGGAGTTAGACTTACTAGAAGCAAAAGAAACGATTTACTTATAAAAATTCCAGAAATTAAGTGATACTGAAATCAGCTAAATTCCTAGAACCACCATACCAGCTAGGACCACCCATCGAGAAATTCGCAGTCGTTTTGGGTTGGCAAATAAAGGTGCTTTTGATGACCTGCTCATTATTGAAGGTTTTCCCATTCATAGAGTTCTGCAACGAACGAAATAGATTGTAATTGTAAGGGGCCAAGTCTGGCGAATACAGCGAATGAGGTAAAATATTCCAACCAAGAGTAAGCAATTGATTCCGGGTGGTCAAAGACATATAGGTCGTAGTGGAATACGACACCCTTGCGATTTGCCAGTTTTGGACGTTTCCTTCAGATTGCTTGATCCAATCTCGTTAATTGTGGGCAGTATACGGTTGAATAAATTGTTTAAGTAGCAGGACGGTAATAGCTTGTAGTGGATGACGCGAGTTGTGCCATAAGATAAATTTATTTGTTGAGCCAATACTCTAATGGAAGTTTTTGGTTGTTCATCGATAATCTGCCTGGCAGCTTCAATCGTTGCTTCTGTTCGTCTAAGCGGCGGTCCACTTCCACTTTTACGAGCGACATTACCACTTTCTCTAAATAACTGCATAGATTTAGTTACAACGTCGCGAAAATAATTGTAATTGAACACTAAATCGGGGTATTCTTCACGAAAATCAGTCATGCAGTCATGAAGGGAATATTGCCACTCTCCATTTATTCTTACGCCGGTTCGAAAGAAACATTCAATAGCTTTCGCTTTTTGTTGTGTAGTGAATACCAATTTTTCAAACTTTAAATTTTTTCACCAAATAAAAAACTTAAAAAATTTGACAAGAGCGTTCAGTTTTAAACTTTCATGTCAGAAATGTCATTCTGTGGATGTGGCTAAAGTACCAATTCAAAATAATTCAATTTCACAGCCTACCCTAATTGGTTTTTTTATTGATCTGTCGTTATTTACAAAGCTGTAACACAATTTCTGGTGCCTTTAAAATAACTGTTGGGATAATGTAATTTATGTACACTATTTTGATTCCGCAGATGAGAAACAACCAACTTATCCAAAAAGAAACATCGAACTAAATAACAAATCAAACATTATGGTATGTGGTATATACAAGGTGCGCAAAAAGTTTGGCAACTTTGTAAAACATATTTTCTAACAAATTTTATTCAACAAAAATAATTACAATGCACAGCGATATTAAAAAGAACATGAAATTTTAATTAAGGTAGTTTACTTTCAAAAATTCCTCCCCTTGCATTGATGCAAGCTCAAAGACGTCGTGGGAATTGATCTATTGCGGCACACACGATATTTTGGTCAATTTCGTTCCCCGCTTTCGCTAGATAGTTTTTAAGAGACTCCTCTGATTTATGGGGCTTAGTACAAGGGTTTGCCTCAAGAATACCCCAGATGGCATAGTTGAATGGATTCAAATCGGGTCATTATGGCAGCCATTCTTGAGAACCGATAAAGTCTGGAAAATGTGCGCTGCGGAAGCCTCGAGTCGAGTTTGCTCGATGAGCTGCTGCTGAATCCTGCTGAAAGGTCCATTGCTGATCATCGGTGACGTAGTTATTGGTGTTAATTTCTATGCCGCTTTCGACGAAAATCATGTCAGTTTTACCTGCAGACGACGCACCAGCCCAAATCATGACTCCTGCAGGCTTCTGGGTGCGTGAAATGACACGACCTTTTCTGTTAGCTTCTGAAGAACCACTTGTATGTACTATATCGTTTTGAACGTTGTGGGCCTGCTCAATTGTTGGCAGCATTGCAAGCGTACTTAGCCCTTTTTACCGTTGAGGTGCAGGTGTTTTTGCAGCTTCATAGACTTGAGTTTAGGCTCTCTTTTGACTGTATTGCGGACACTGAACTCACATATTCCGATTTCCTTGGCGAGTTTTCTCATTGATACCCGAAAATTGCGCCTGACTGGTTTACGATTGATTTTACGGTTGGTAGGAGTGTTGGAAGTGTGCGGTCGTCCACTTCCTGGACGGTCTTTAGTGTGCCCTAACTCCCTGAAACGTTTAATTGCTTTGAGCACCACAGATTTTTCGACATTGAGCAAACGAACAATCCCGACTTGACGCCTTTTCTTGCAGATGCAACGAAATTATAGCATTCCGTATATTCTTTCGTTCACTAGTCAAATTAAATACACTAAATGGATACTTTGACAAATAAACAATTGAATGATGAAATCAAGACATATAAACATTTTTACAAAAATAACCCGCATTCACGAAACATTTATAAACAAAAAAAGTTGTCAAACTTGTTGCGCGCCCTTATAAATAATATGTAGGTATAGCTATAGACTGGGAAAGTAGAGACTTGGTAGAGGTAAAAAATCAGATAGGACAAAGACGAAGCTACAAAAGGATTAAACGAAATATGGTGTCATAAAGGCATATCAGGAAATGGAAAGTCAACACTTACAACACAACAGTTACAAGCATAACAGTATATATAGCGGAATCATAACGAAATGCCGAAGACATTATAAAATAATTATGGCCGTAGAAGTATCTAGAAAAGATAAAATTACAAAGCATTGCTGAAATGGTGGAAGTGGAAGAAATACTCCTGGTAATAGGTAATACACAGTAAAACCAACCCATTTCGTATGAACATGAAGAATAATGACAGATAGATTACCAGGAGTGGGCTGGATACCAACAGAGAGGAAGACTCCGAAAATCTTGGAGAAAAGAAGCAAGGAAAGCAATTAATGAAAGAAACTGATGCTTTACAATTGAAGAGCTACGGCAAACACTATGAATCAAGAATAATATTGATATAAATGTTTCCTCATTTCTCATCTTATGGCCATTAAAATTCACAAGAGAAGCTGAGGGTTGTTTATGATATGCACCGTGATGTTGTTCTCGTTAGAGAGATTGCAAAACCTCAACTTTTTTTGTTGCCGATTTTACTTCGAGAAACTGGTTTGACATATCCGAAAAGAAATTGTCCCAAGAAAAATGTTCCATAATCCAATTATTTACAAAGTTCGAGCAATTTCTCTTTCTCTTTTATCATCAGCAAACCTATACTTTGAATGTGACGTTCTCGTTAATTCGTAATCAATTTAATATGCTGCCCTATACGTTCGACAGAGGGCTTCGGCTTTCCGGAAAGGTGGGAGTTTGGGGACTTGAGCGGTTTAGAAATCGACCAAAATTGAGAAAAAGTAAAAGTTAACGTCGGAAAGAGCTAAAAATAGATGGGAAGAAGGTCCCCTGTAGAAGTCATAAGAATCTACACTTATGGGACATTTAATAGCAAGTCGTTTTATGCCTGTGGTCCAAAACGTCAACACGTCAGAAATCGATCGTTATCTTTCTGTACTAGAAGGAGGCCTTATCGTGCACTACAAAAAAGGACCTATGTGACAGAAAATAACCCACAAACACTAATTAAATAAATGATATTTCTGTTCTCAATTTTTTTTTGTGGGTTTTTAAAATGTCTGATATACATAGAAACCAGAAAGCGCTGAGGAGAATTACAGAAAATCACCATTGCGCCATACGTTTGCAAATTTCATCTCGCGATTGGAAGAGTGCATTGCAATTCGTCTCAGTTAAATAATTAAACAATTATTACATATTAAAGCTGCTCAGTGATTTTTGCCAGACCTTGTATTTTGTGGCATATTCTCCACAAAACTACATTTTTAAATAGAGTAACTGGGGACTTCCTGCCTTTAATTTACTTCAATGGATACATCTAGACTACCCATTATAAAATTTTTATTTTATTTTATATACCCGGAACAATGTGGAATGTAACCTAACGTGCCTCAAAGGACTTTATAGTTTTTTCCTAACTTCCACATTTAAATAGGTTAACGTCCGTGCCCATTGAAAAAAAAAACCTCCATAGCTCTCAATGAAATTAATGCATTCTAGTGTAAAATCACTTCAGCGTTCATTTTCCTGTTAACGCATGCAAACAGATTCGAACGATGTTACACGTACTTATCAGAGTTTGTCCATTTAGTGCTCGGTAATTACAATTACGTTCTCATATTGTCGATAAGTACACATGCATCCATGCATGCATACAGCACGTATGTAATATTATGAGGTATGTGTTAACGGTGGATGGATTACATAACGTACGTAGATGTACTACCGTATTTCACTCGCGTATAGAGAATGTAACTTGTAACAGGCAGCGGGATAACGGATGATCAGGATTTGCAGGTCGGCAAGGCTAAGTGAGATGAATTTGCCCGATGATTACAATGCGGGTCTCGACCCGGGAGTTTAATTGTCCTGCTGGGGAAGGTGCTTCTAAGGACGACCCACCAATTCTCTTAATGACTATAACTCTTTCCTAACACGCGCGACTCGTGTTTAAACTAACGGGTTCTAATATTTAATATAAATTAATACGTCGCGGCCTCCACTGTTTCAGATTATTACTAGAACTAGATAAGAGTTTTAGCTACTGGACTACTCTGCCGGTTTAAATTTGCATAACTTAATCCTAGTTTCCTGTGCTGTGTATAAATTATACGATATCTAAACTGCTACGCCAAAAACCATCTCTGTTTGATACGTGTTTAATAATACGACTTTGAAGTTTGAAGTTTAGCAAACATTTTCTACACTTACAGAAGGACAGATCCAAATTTAGTAAGATAAAATTTCTGTATGTTTTATTTTCCCTTCTGTTACGCTGTTACTCTTAAGTAATAAACATTTCTAGCATTAAAAAACACATTATCAATTTTAAACTTTAACTAACCAACGTTTATTCTTTTGTTGGACAATAGTTGCCCATGATTTCAATTTATTTGTGTTGGGCCGTAACTGTACCTCGCCGTCGATTGCCATGGCTATTAGCAAGTTTTGATAATTAGTTCATTTCAAGTTAATTGTTTAGTCGAAAAACCAAAAACTGTTTAATAAAACCAAATATGTTCATAGGCTTCGATTCACTTTTAAAAGTATGCCTTTAAGTTTGGGCCGACTAATCTATTATTCTAAAGTTTAAGTTCTAATTCGTTATTTTCTAAAGCTTTATTTCCAAACAGTCGAACTAAAGATTATTTATATTTTTCTGGTATTCACAAAATGAAATCAAAAGAATGTCTTTCGGTTTGAGACTGTGCCATTATTTCGCCCATTTTCTTACGGGGCTTCATCAGAAAGAAAACTGGGGTACTAAAAGGGTATGGTAACTCAACATGTGAACCACTCCAAAGGGTTGGTTTACAAGTTGAGTCACCGTGACCTTCTTCGTCTTACTAAACGAATTTCGCCTCTGGCGTGGTCCACACGTTGAGTTACTCTTCTCTTTTAGTGCCCTTTTTTTCTGCTCATGCAGCCCCTTAATAGAGTGGGCGAAACGTTGACTTCTTCTTTCTCAATAATCACACGGTCCCAGCCCGTTCTCTTAACAATAACATCCGAATGTTTGTTGTGGCGATTTTCTTAATATTTTTATAATTTTGTTTAACTAAATTATTTACAAAAATTTCCCCAAACATTTTCGGGTAGTTTAGTTTTACTTGTTTAACTTTGAGCTTTAAAGCAACTGGTGGCGAAGTACCTATGAAAGAATTGAAAATATATCTGTTTATTTATTTAACGAAATCTAGGCTTAAAGTGCCAACTATATCAGCATACGTTGACTGCTATGGTTATTGGAACTACCCAACTATAATTTTGACGATTGGTTGCATTTAATTAAAATGAAGAATATTTATAGTGGTGATTTTCTTAACATTTTTACTATTTTATTTAACATAATAATTGCTCTCAAAATTATTCCAGTTTTAAAATGTTTGATTTTGTCCCAAAACAAATATAGTTTCTTCCCAAACGTTTCACTATTTCTAGCAGTTTAATTTTACTTGTTCACTTTTAATGTTTAGCAACTGGTGACGAAATGGTCATGAAAAAATGTAATAGGAGTAGAGTGTTTTTGACCATTCTGGAACCCCCCCCCCCCCCAAACACTCACCCTTGAGATCAAGGCCAAGGTCTGTTTTCAAAGTCACCATTCAGCCTTCAGGCCAAGGCCATCACGCGACTTTGAGGTCACACTGGCTTTATTTTAAGGCGACCTTCAGTTGAAGATCACTAATTGTTAGTACGTTTAAAATTGTTGTGTTGTAAACATGTCTGCTCTTAGGTTTTTAGCGATACTTTCTTCTGTTTTTAATGGTATCTTATACCTAGCGAAGCCACCTAACTCAATTTTGGCTCACATAAATTACGATCCCCTACCTATAACATTGAAACCATATGGCAATCACGCAACGGCAAACAAATCAACGAGTACAAGATGAGTATCTTGCCTTGGCCTTTAACTCAAGGCTGGCCTTTACTAAATTCTAGTATATATTCCCATTTTCTAACACATCTAACACTAATTAGTTTCCGAGTTTTAATCAGTCATTAGTTTCTTAGTTGCTAAGTTTCTAAGTTCAAAATGTACCTCTACCCACATTTCGCCGAAGTATCTATGTTGTTGTCACACACCTTCAATAGCAAGGGTTCTCGCTGCAGCGGAGTCATTGATTACTTCGTATTGAAGAACATGGTGTCAATATCTTTCCAGATAGAGGACGTGCTCAGAAAGTTTGGTGTCCAACAGAATAGCATCGTCCGATTCAGGCCGAGCCTCATCAGAAGCTTGTTGGAGTCATCCGATGGAAATTCAACGACATTCTACAGAACATTTTTCGAATCTACATCGAGATAGATGAATTTGACCGGGAAACCGTCCTTGTCGTCTTCGACGAGAACTTAAAACACGAAACTGTGGACTAGTGAACCTCAACAAAACCCTTTAGTTTTATTTAATTTAGTTTAGATTAGTTATAAATCCAATTTCTGTACATATTTGGTTTTACCACTACATATTTCTGGTAATCTTGTGTTTTACTCACACGTATTAGACTTTCAACAAACCAGCTTCACAGTTAATGCATTGCTTCGTGACGATTTTTGCTGCATTTCGCTAATCACTATCACAACGTCTGATCCACTTGTGACCACTATATACTTAGGATAGCCAGTCTACATGTTTTTCGATACATATTGTTGATTGTATATCTTGTACACCTATTGACTAATTAAATTGTGCAAGGCATAATATGTGTTTTCATTTTCCATAAGGTTTAAGATAAAATTTAGAGTATTGAATTAATTCATTTGATATTGCTGTGGAGTATGGTCACGAGGTCAAGGGGTGTGGCTTGAGGTTTGGGTCAGAGTCCTGAAACCCTAGAGTGAGGTTAACCTTGATATCGGTAGGGTGGGGTTACATTAATAACCATGACCTTGACTTTAAAGCTAAGTTATGGGGAGGGTGGTTCCAGAACTGTCCAAAATACTCTACTAATATGAAAAGATTTGATGCTTGCAAAATAAATTAAAAATAAGAAGTTACATAGAACTTGAACGTAAGGTATAGGATTTGTCCTAATTTTAAAGTTAATTAATGCAATTTGACAGATGTAAACCAATAAAGCTACCTGAGCGTGCTGATTTGAACAGCTCATTTTGGAGTACAGAAAACTGTAGAACTCTATTTTGTTATAAATAAAAGAATTACGAAGGTTTATTCGAAGCACTATATCATAATCTGAAAATAAAATAAAATCGATCGCTCACGTGCGGTCGATTTATTATGCGATTGAGGTAGTGATTACATTTAAACATTTTTCCCTTAAGAAAAATCTTCACTTTCCATTTACAAATGGTTTTAAATCGAACCGGCTGATGTTAACAAAATTTACAAATATTTTCATAATAACGGTGAATTAGAAACTAATTTCCCTAGCGCAAAATTTTTAGCTCCTTATTGAAAGACCTTTGGAATGTAATTCAACAAAAAGCAATATTTGTTCATATCAAAACTAAAACAAGAACTACCTAAGAGAGGGAAATTTTACAAAAGCAAATTAATATTATAACATAATCAAAATTATTAAATGTAACACACGATATTTATGTTTGCCTCATAAAGAACACGAACCTTAATAAATGAGGAAAGGCCTAACGCAATATTTCTAACTTTTACAATATAGAGAAGACTACAACTGCCATAAAATACGAAAGTACAACTTTTATAATGAAGTTTTTGGTATAAAATTAATGTGCAAAAGTTTTGTTCATATAAGAATAGAAGAGTAAGTGCAATTCAACGTCGCTTTATCCTTAGTACATGTGTTTTATTTTAGACATCTGATATATTCAAAGTATCGATTTTAGTGCACAACTGGTTTTTACTGCGAAGGGTTACAAGTATTTCCTTTTTAAAATATTTACGACCCATCTGGGCGGAACTCAAAAATAGACCAAAATGATAACGTTGGGGAAAGCGAATTTAAAATACTTCTATTATTATTTTTGTGTAGCCTAAATTTAATGAAAGAGGTATTTATTCTACATTTAATCAGTGGCCACCCTACCTTATTATGTTGACTAAATTATGCCGTGAAAATTTAAATATAGGACCTCGAAATTGCTTTTTAATGACAGTTATAATATAAAAATACCGGAATGATAAAAGAGAAAATTATCGCCCGTTAGCCGAAAATACCCTTGAAATTACGACGTTAAATCAGAAATCTCAAACGTATCTGAAAATCTGACATTTATTACAACGCAGATTCGTTTTAGAAACCTGAATCAATATTAATATCTTTCTTCTTCCGAATCAGATAGTGATTTTTGAAGTATTACTTAATAATGAGACTGTTTTAATCGTCGTACAAAAGAGTTCTTTGAAGTTGTGCTAAAACAAATATTCTCCTATTGATGTATTTCTCTGCATGTCTATGCTTTGAAATAAGCACTTCTGTCGCCAACGAACTTCCTTGTAGATGCATAGAAGTCTCTCAAGTTCGAACATTTCAGGGTGTACACGTGTACAGTACATCTCGAAATTGAAAAATCCACCTTTGAAATCATGCAATAACAAAGCGAACACACTTTTAGTTTACGGAAATAGAACGACTGTGTTCTTTTGGTTGATAAACTAAGCTATTTATAAGAACCTCGTTTTGACACGTTCCTTGCAAGCGGAGTATTTTACGATTCTGGATTTATCAATTTCAAGATGTTCAAATTGGCACTCGTTTCGTTATGTAACCGGCACTTTTATTTTCTTTCCAGGGAAAATTTTACACAGCACGAAGATGGCAGGTTTGTAAACGAGGCCCTTAACCTCATATTTATATAAACAGAAAAGTACATAAAAACCCTGTCTATTATTTACTTGGTTGTTTACTTTTAGTGTGATTCCATTTCGTGCACAATTAACTACGAATCCTTTGTAGTTAAAGCTTTGTTTTGCCCACATGCGGTTAAATTAATTACTGTACGTAATGTTTTGTTTAACATTATACAGACTGGCGAATTATTCCGTAGAAATTCGTTTTACCCAATTTCAGGTTAATCAAACTGATAATTAGATAAAGCATTTCAAATATAAGGTCGATAGGGATAGGTCAAGCACTCAAACGCACGTGTTAAATTATTATCTTGATCGCTAACTAGTTGAATCTGTCCGTCTGTCAGTAATTTAAAAACCCCTGAAGGTTATGTAGGATGAATTCAGAACTTTTATTATGATAACTCCATTAAAAAATTTTCAAATCTAGATCTATGTAGCCACCCTCAACGCATAATTTTGCAGTTTTATCCATAGAATTTCATGTCCAAAACCTCTGTCTATGCATAAATCTGAATATGTAAAAGACCAATTCCTATGAATTTTAATTAAAAATTACATAGAGAGTGTTTAGGAAAATAGGACCTTTAACCTTAAAACTAAAATTATAGGTCGGAATGTCGATCGTACTTACTCCAAATTCAAAATCTAAATCTTTACGATTGATATTCAAACCTTTATTAAGGAAAGATTCGAAACACGAATAGGGAGCTTCACAAATCTGAAGTTTTTCACTTCTTCTTCAATTTTAATTTCAGTAACGATTCTGGAACACTGAAATTCAAACGGCGTAGGTTGAATTCCTAATGAAGATTTTAGGGTAATTTGAAATTCGAATTTGATCGCCTTTAAATCATAGTTTATATTTCAAATGTCAAGTACCTACTTATTATGATTATGAACGGAAACTTAAATATAAAGTCGGAGATTTGAGCTGCAAATCTGAAGGAGTAGGTGAAATCATAAATTCCTGCTACTTAAGACATACATTTTTAAAATGGGCAGATTGAAACGAATCCATCTTGTAACGGAGTAAATTTATTCAAGTGCAGAAACATGATTTAACTACTTCAAGTTAATCGTTCGTCAAAAGGAACAAAATTGAATAAAAAATAAAATTCATATGATAAATAACACTTCGGTAAACAAAAAACGATGATCTTTTGTCGGCATTGTCATACGTTATTTTAACAAAAAAATTTGAAATGTTTTATTCTATCTTTCTTTTCCTTTTGGGGGGCCGAACACAACGAGGCGTAGAGTGGCCACCCGTTCATGTTCTGAACAAGCAGGTCTTTGCTTAACTTTCTATATTGCAGTACTAAGTGCGCTAGCTACTCTGCTGTTCTACCGGCCAAATATTTTACTAAATATATTTTTTATTTTTTAAGTTTCCGCAACTGTCATCTCCAAACTGCAGAAATAAACTTAAAACTTTTACAATAATTATAATTTTCAATTTAGTTTGGTCTGTCTTACCCAATGCTAATTTTTTTTTAACATAATCGTCTTAATGACGCATTTGAGTTAGTTTTCTGTTTAAATGAGAATTTTACAGAAGGCCTTTAAAGTTCAACCAGTTTTCTGAAATTTAAATACTTTAAAAAATTTCATATTTCAAGTTTTGTTTTTAAATTTTTACCACTTTTAAAACTGTGGTGTCGGCCATGCATTTTTATTTTTTATTTAACATTTACAATTTTACAGATTTAAATCTACTAAATTTTAATTTTATTTTCCAAAATGTCTAAAATTAAAATTTCCATTTCCATTTCTGATATTTCTAACTTTTATATAAGTATCTTATAAAATATGAAATAATGTTTCGTAATTTAAAAAATTTAATTCTTAAAATTTACATTTCTACTTAAGATAATCTTTTGAAATTTAGACACTTAGTTTTCAAAGATTTTGAAAAACCTAATGTTTCTTGTTCGAAATTCCAAGTGGAATTTCTGAAGTATGAAGCAAATTTGGAAAATAAACACATTGAATTTAGCAACATGGAATATACGAGGTGCTACCCATTAATTCCGAGAAGTTAAATATCCCGCTCTTACCGATCATAGTACGAATTTGCGCCGCTAGGTACTTGTAGCTGTATTATTTGTGAAACAACGTGTGAAGTGGCGTCGTTTTACGTGCAGTTGTTCTGAAGTTTTATAGTATATTATTATACGAGCGATTATCATAGCCATTATTCACGAAGATGACATTTGAGCCCACGAGCCGTAGGCGAGTGGCGCATATAATCTGGGCGAATTGCAACCGAGTTTGTTCCCTGTCTGTTGAGTAATGATCAGCGAAACGCGTGAATTCAAGTGTGCACCGAGATGCAAGAAATGTGTAGAAATGATGAAAACGGGTGATAAATCGTGGGTGTACGGATATGAACCAGAAACGAAGCAACAATCTTCGCAATGGAAGTCGCCATCATTCCCTCGTCCAGAAAAAGCATGTCAAGTTCGCAGCAAAATCAAGTCCATGCTGATAGTTTTTTTCTATATTCGAGGAAACATACATAGGAAGTTTGTCCTACCCGGTCAGGCCGTTAAGGAAAAGTTTTACTGTGACGTTTTGAGACGAAAGCGTAAGGTGCAAATGTCCTAACAGCATGACTACTGTTCCGCACTCCCCGTTCTCGCCGGACCTTGCACCTTGTGATTTCTTTTTCTCCTCGAAAATAAAATTACGATTGAAAGGGCGGCGTTTTGACACCATTGAAGAAATTCAAGCGGAATCAAAACAGGTGCTCAACACTCTAACTTAAGCAGAATTTAAGAAGTCTTTCCAAACATGCATAAATCGTTAGCATCGTTGCATACAGGCTCAGTACAAGTACAAAATTATTGTTTTCTGAACATATTCTCGGAATTAACGGGTAGTACCTCGTACTCTCCGGAATACAAGAGATTAAGGCATAGTTAATAAGTTAGCGAAAAATAGATTAATTTTCCTCTACTAAAATAAAGAAAGGTGGCAAGGAAAGTAGGTACTATGAGGACTACATAATGTCACACAGTGGTAAAGATAAACACCTAAGAGCGAGTGAAGGTTTTACTACATAATAAACCACAAGAACGGTATCGTAGGCGTCTGATACATAAACAAAAGAATTGTTAAGGTTATACTTAAAACTCAAAAACAAGTATATGCACCAGATATAAATAAATCCCAATCAATGAGAGAAAAGTTTTAGGATGTACTCCAGAAACAAATAAACTGCATGCCATTGGAGAACTACTACACTATTACCAATAAAGGGAGATTTAAATGCGCGAATCGGACAAGAAGCAATATGAGGTATCAAGCAAAGGTTTAACGAAGATGCCCTGAATAACAATGCCGAGCTACTACTATATTTTTGCTCTCAAAATAGCTTTAGAATAAAAACACCTTATTTGAACATGCATAAAAATACAAATACACATGGGAAAATAGCCGAGGTAATAAATCAGCACTGGACTATATAATCACAAACAGATCAATACATCCAAGCAGATTCTAGATGTCAAAACATCGATTTCAGCAAACGTTGGAAATAGCCATAAATTGGTTAACTGTAAGATTAGACTAATATTAATACATAAAAAGGAAAAAATAACATCGATGAGAAGGACAAGTTAAATATTGAAAGTTAATGGGAAGAACACTGTATGCAAATAAATTAAATAGCATAATACGACAGATAACAACAAAATATTAGACGAGTATACTATAGCACCAGCGTGAAATAAACTAAGAACAAATATACAAACGACGATGCTTGTAGAAGAAGAAGGGTAAGAACTATAAACACTAGATATAATACACAATGGTTCAAACCAGAAATAAAAGGGCTAAGCGAAGAAAAGAAAAGCGCACCTACAATACACGAAAACCAGAAGATCTCGAAACCTATAAACAGATAACAAACAGAAATAACATGAAAATAAGACAAATAATGGAAGAGTACTGGGAGACGTTTGCAAAGAACATGGAAAGAGATAATATATAATATATAATAACCGGATCGCAAACGAAAGTGTGGCGAATAGTTAGAAACAGAAAACGAGAGATTTGTGAACTATACAACAATAATAAGATTCCCAAATAAGAGTGGCAACGTAGCAACGTTATTTCGAAGATCTATATGATGCTAGAGAATGATCAGAGGGAAATCAACATAGTTTAGAAGAAACGTGCATAGTATCAGAAGAAGACATTATATAGGCAATGAAACTTTTAAATCGAAAAGCTAAATTAAAAGTATGGAGGAGGAAAACTCATAACCGGACTACAACTATTAATGCAAAAACTGATTCAACATCAGATGGTACTAGGAAATAGAAATTGGGTATTATTATTACTCTATTCAAGGATGAAACACTTCTAGAATATTACTGCGGCATCTCCTTGCAGAGTGTAGTACTTAAACTTACAATAAGGATAATTCTACAAAAACTAAAGAACCACGTAAAATTAAATTAAAATTAAAAAATTAAAACGGTTTGGGTTTAGAATAAACAGGGCAGGCCAACAGTAGATACAATATTCACAATTAGATATGCATGACAGGTACCTATGTGAAAAGTCCATCGAATATGCAAAGCCAACATTTATCTGCTTTATTTGCTTTGTTAATTTATGCAAGGCGTTGAAAAAATTAAATTAAACGACGTGGTAGCCATACTAGAAAATAAAACAGTTCCAAAAGCACTCAGAAACACTATAAAGCATATATACACCAACACAAAAACTGTAATAAGAATGGGAAGTTAACACACAGATCAAATTCAAGTAATAAAAGGAAAAAACAGGGAGATTTAGTTATGTATAAAATAATTGACAAAATAAAACCAGGAGAAGGATATAGAATGGGTGAATCTAAAATAAACGCAATATGTTGCGCGGATGACGTGGCCTTAGTAGCAGACACTAAGGACAACCTTCAAAGCCTATTATATCAAATGACGTTGGCTACAAAGGAACACAATATGGAAGTACCGGGTGATATATCATTCACAGCCTCCTCTAATTATGAATTTCGTTGATCACCCGGTATCTAAAACCAAAACGAAATATATGACAATTGCAAAAGATCCAATTAGATGCAAATTAGAAATAGGCAGCACAGTAGAACAAGTCATGTCATTTACTTACATATCTGGAACCCACATAAGAATCGAGAGAAATCTGGTTTAAGAAATACAACGTCAAACATTCAAATTTGTAAGAATCTCTGGGTATCTCAAAGATACCTATATTCTGGAAAAACTAAAATATGAAAGTGGAGAACAAAATGAAAATATATAAAAGCGTAGTGCGACCAGTCATAACGTACACGTGTGAAACCAGAGTCGAAACAAACAAAACTAAACAACTGGAGAAAACAACAGAGATGCATACATTAAGAGCGATTACAGGCCTTACTCTAAGTGATAGAGTACATAACCAAGAAATAATAAGACAATGTAACAAACAGGACATTAGCAAATTCATGAAAGATCGAAGAAAATAATGGAATCAACATATAGAGACGATGCAAGAGGACAGATTACCAAGAATGGCAAAATATAGAAAACCAAGGACGAAGAAGGGATAAAGTACATAACCAAGAAATAAGAAGACCACCGAAAAGTTGGAAGTCCTCGTCAATAGAAACACCACCCTAGATGTCGAAATAAAACAGACTCTGCCTAAAGAAAGGGTAAGAAGGACGAAGAAGAAAAAATAAATTGTTCGTTGCATTTGACCTCTTTGCTTTTGAAATTGTCAAATATCATAATTTCGAAGTTTGAACAAAGTTCGCCCCAGATATTTATTTTGTTTTTAGTGAAGCTAAATATATTGAAATGATATTTAATTTGGATGCCTATAATTAAAGGTTATGTTATGTTTGAGTTAATTAACGAAAGTATTATTTTACAGATTGGTAATGCAGATTTTTTTTAAATTATAAAAAAATGTAATATAATTTTAAGATAGCTAGATTAAATTTAAGTTATTATAGTGATCATTGTTAGTAAATAATTAGCTAAATTAATAGTCTTAGAAACGTAAACTAAGTTACCTATTTTAGAAACCTTGTAAATAGTCGTTATAGTGAAAAAACAAATGTGAGTTACAAATCCAGGATACAGAAAAACAAATTTGGAATTTAGTTGATATTTTGAATTCGAAGGGGCAACAACAGAATTAAGTTGCTCGTCCCAAAAAAGAGTAAATATCGAATAAATAATCAACTATAAATACCGTTAACAACAAAAAGATCCAGTATCCAATAAAAAGAAAGTGAATTTTTAAGAAAAATTAAGTCAAGATTGAACTTCAAGCAGTTTAAGCAGAAGCAAGTTCAAGCAAAAGCAGTTCAGCAAAAGCAGTTCAACAGAAGGAGTTCGAGCAAAAGCAATTCGAAAGGGGACAACTTCAAGCAGGAACGAGTCGAGCGGGGGAAGATTGGAATTTTTGGTTTTTGAGGAAAAATTGGAATTTTGGAAAAGAAAGGGAAGTCAAGTGAGTGTATAAAATATAAATTTAAGATAATTTTAAGTAGGGTTGATAGGGAAAAAGATAATAAAAGAATCTGCATTATAAGAATTTGAGTAAAGTTTATTTTGCTTAATTAAATTTGAACAAACAACGAACCTACCTAACGACCTTGAGGTAAGATCTCTGTAAGCAATTAAATTAAAGAGCAAAGCAAATTATTATTTTAAAAATTGTCGTATCCAATGTAAGTGATAACTAAATAGGGGTACAGTGCAATAATTGCAGCCCAACGTGAGGATCAGTGCAATATGTATTTACTTTAAACATTTGAATTTTAAATTCCAAAACGGAATTCTAGAATTCCTAACTTTTGGGTTACAAAATCTCAGGTTTTTTTCCTGTATTTTACAATTTTATTTTTGAAATACAGCTTACTTGTTTGTGAGTTCAATTCCTGGTCCAGATCGGTGAGATTTTTAATGGGGATAATTCGGATAAAACCGTGTTTGGCACGATAAAGATCTTTCCAGGGTGGTTTATCCGGCAACATTTTATTCGTGTAGTTGGCGCTAATAACAATAGCAGTTGACACACATTGGGATCCGTAATACCCGCAAACTTAAATCTCACACAACGGATGTACATTTCCGAAGGTCTGAATTTTGAGGAACTTTTGAAACTTCAGCATTTATTTCCAAAAATTAAAAAAAAAACTTCAGTCTTAAAATTGCAGACTGCTTTTCAATTTTTTTGTATTTTATGTAATAAGAAGCAACTAATTGGCTGAAAAATATAAACTAGTTTATACAACGATAATCATTTCTTCTTCTCATCGATTTAGTTTGGTGAATCTTACCTAAGCAGAAAATATATATAATTTGCTTTAATAAAGAAGTACGAAGGTTTAGTGTTTTATTTTATTAATTATATTCTAATCTGCAATTTAAAGATTGCATTCATACCCTAAATATGGGACTCTATCCAAAGTTAGAAAGCTCCAGAAAGTCGTCTAAGATTAAATCAAATTTAACTTCGACGTTTAAAATCGAAATTCGGGGTCATAAACAGCAAGTTAATATTCCAACAATTCTTAAAAATAGCAATAGTGCGGCTCATTACAAGGTGGAAAAAACACTCACACGCGACATACTGCTAACATTAGACTCTAATGCCGGTGATAGGAACGAACTAAACATCTCTTCACTAATTCGTTAAAGACATTAAAGCCAAATACGACACTATGTATAACATACAAACTGCTGATCTGGTGATCTGCTGTTCTGGTTACAACTCAAGATTTAAATATCAAGCTCGAACTTGACATTCTGATTTTATGATTCGTCAATTCAATCTGCGAAATTCAGATTTAAATGTTAATATCTTGATATCTCTAGCTAGATTTATAAGAGAGTAAGAGTTTAAACATGCGTAGGGTTACGTAAAGCGGAAACTATGCGTTTTTTAAAAGTAGGGTAAGATACCCTTTGAAAGGTTTTCATATTTGTGGATTAAGGCCTAGAAAAAATCAATAAATTTGATTGTCTGTTAGTTTGATACCCTTTCTTTTAACTTACGCATTTCTTTTGTGTCATTTCTTATTTTTTAAATTCTTATTTCGAAATAAAAAATTAAAATCAATGCAGCACTTTGTAAGATGCATTTTTTAAATATAATTTGAGAAAACAACTTAACTTTTGTTATTAACCATTACTCACTACCTGTACGAAACATCAAAAGATTATATTTTCTTTCACAACATTTTGTCGCCTATTTTCAATTTTAATAATTCAGTTAGTTCTTAAAAGTCACTGGAAAGTATGTAATTTTTAGGAAATCCTGTTTTTCTGTTAGAAAGAAACTAAATCCACGGAAGAATCATCACAGCAGAGAATAAAATGTCGGATTAAACATCAAAAACGTGAGCAGTCTTGCGTATAACTTTTGTAAGAAATTGGTAATTTAACAAAACTCATCTCGTATAAAGCATTACGCTTTCAGTAGCGAATCTCTAGACGTATTTCCTGTTAATTTCCCATAATGAGATTATTCTGCATTTGCTAGGAACGGCAGAGCCCAATTTGTATGCACGTTTACGATCACTTCTACATTATAGCAGTACATACAAAACAACTAACTAAAACGCCGTTTCATATATGAAACAATTGTCTCTACCACAGATTTTCTTGTTGGTACCTTCTCTTACGTAATATTCGTGCATAGTTTTCCCATTGTAGCCTTGTCTTCGTCCTGTTGAGTTGTGCGAGACTTCCCAAGGATTGTTTCCGGTTGCTTGCCGTTTATCTATTCAGAGGCGGTTCCTACTTTCATCATAAAACATCATGGGGGCATTTGTACTTCGCATTTCGTCTGGTAGCTCTTTATCTACTTGCGAATTTTCACAATAATACCTACACGAGCATCAAACAGATGCAACGAAATTGTAACTTCAAACTGCTCGTGCTCGCTCACGTTTAAATGTAGGTTCCCTTGAATTTCCTGAATACAAATTAGCAGGTAATAGTTACCAGTTACTTATATCTCCGCTCCTCATTTACGAGTTTTACACAATTGATAAACCCTACTCAATGTCCTCGTTTTAATCCTGATTTTGTTTGCTACAAACCTTACGTTTCTCCACTTCGCGTTTTAAATTAATCGTATAAAGCACAACAGAATCGAAAATTAAACCGATCTTAAAGTTAAACAAAACCTGTTTATTTTAAACGATTTACCTAGTAATGGTTTTAGTAGAACATGAACTTAATATTAACTAATTAACACTAAAGAATCGTCCCATATTTATGGGTTTTTTTTAATGCACAAATCGTGTGGTGAACTTAAACTTCCTGCTGTTAGTAGAACCCTTCTTTTTTGTATATTTCCCGATTTTTAACCTACTTCTTGCAGGTGGTTTACAGAAAACCGACAATAGGTAATAGAATTTGTAATAATATGAACTTCCTTATTCGAGCTCCATGATCTCCACCATTTGATTAAACTAAATATAATAATAAGAAAGAAAGAAAATATATGTATATTCCTGGCGTTGTAAAAAAACAGGATTATTCCTATATATAAACAGAAGAAGAAGTAAATTATGGAATGACATTTATAGAAAGTAAATAAATTGCCTGGTTTATTAAATTTTATGTTTATTAAAGTTGCTGCATTAAATATTGTGATAACATGAACATAACACAAAACTCACTAAAAACAGTGATTCGTGCTACATTCAGTTTTAGTAACCTCAAATTAGAAGTTATATTTCCTTATAAAATTAAGGAAGCCCATCAAAGTCATAAACGAAATGCAAATAAACATTTCCTACAGCTCTTTGAGGAAATTTTAAATCAATTTCTCGTCCCTAATAACACAATGGGAGCGTCGGGTACCGTCGCCCACTGGTTAGTGAATTAGACCACAGTGCATCTCTATCAAGTACCTTCCAACCTTGTGAAGCCAACGGCAGGAACGGTTGAGTGATTTCTGCAATTAGTTTTGCGTCAAATCAAATTGAAGTTTGGGTTTAGGGTCGACTTTCGTATATATGCGGGTTGTAAATAGCAGCTTACGAAATCAAGCGCGTTTGTATTTAGCGCAACGGAAGTCCCATTACATGTCTGAACCTAATCGTTAACCACAGTTAGCAGTTCCATGTTTGTTATGACATACCCAACAAGAACAAATCTCTGTTAATTTGCTACGCGCCCTGCGTAATCACGTAGTACGTTCGTTCTATCTACATACCGATAGTTGTGAAGTTCATTACACCTCTAATCTGTCGAACTGGGGTGGAATCAAGGAAAATACCTCTTGTTTCATTCATTAAAACAACAAAGACAATAGTTTCCATCGATAACTTTTTGGGTAAATAAAACCATTTCCATACAGAAAACTAAAGTTATCTAGAAAAACAAAGAAAAAAGTATAGTTTTTTGCAACATTTCATTTTCCTTTCATGAAAGAGGCATTTTCACTGACGCAAGTTAGTCCGCTGTTTTAACAAATACAGACGTGCATTTTATTAACAACCAAGTTTGCAAATTGTCATCGTTTCATTT
Source organism: Melanotus villosus (assembly GCA_963082815.1). Classification (NCBI taxonomy): domain Eukaryota; kingdom Metazoa; phylum Arthropoda; class Insecta; order Coleoptera; family Elateridae; genus Melanotus; species Melanotus villosus. The sequence goes on from OY720421.1 coordinate 22,624,290, forward strand.
CCATGGTTTATGAGAAAACCACAAGATATTTCCAAGAAATTCAACAACTTCGGCATGATTGCCGACCCCAATGTCGTTCAAGTTTAAACTAGAAAAAGTTTAAAGTATCTTTAACAAATGGTAGAAAGAAAATAACTGCTTTTGAGCGTTTGCTGAAGTTAATTTTTTCCAGGAAATGAAAAAGAATATAAAGGAGGATTTCCAAACACAATAACAAATTCAAGAGTAGTACATATTTCTAACAATTATTCCAGAAACAAATAAAACAAAAGCGAACACAACAAAAATACTAATTGGGCGGTTTTGAGCTTAAACCAACGTAGAACCCTGAAATTGGAGCTCCAAATTTTAAATTCTGAAAATTCCAAATTGAAATAAAAAAATTTCTAACTCAAATTTAAAATTCCACACTTAAAATTCAAAAATTGGAAATAGAAGCTCAAAAGTAAAATTTTAGAATTAAAACTTAAAGCTTAAAAACTAAGTTCTGAAGCATCAAAACTGAAATTTCGAATTTTCAGAATTGCTAGTCAAAGCTTCAAATTTCAATATTGAAATGTAAAACTCTCAAACTAAAACATAAAGTTTCTGAATTTCCAAATTACTCTTTATACTTGTTAACTTTGTCGTTCTGGAAATGGTGTTTCAGGAGTGGAAATTTAAATTTCAAAATGTTAATTAAGAGCGCTCAGTGATTTTATCTTAATAAAATAAGGGCTACAACTACTTTTACATGTGTTTGCTATTTATAAATCGTGTCCTAGCACAACTTTGAAGATTTTTAAACAACGCCGACGCATAACGCGGTTAGAAAATTTTTCTAAATTTCATCTAATTTTCTAATTATTATAGTCAAGAGAAACCTGTGCTTTGGCAAGTAGCCCCAAATTTAGTGTGGCTATGTGGGATGCTATTGATAAATTTTGTAATTTCGGTTCTTTCGATTTTGATTCCGCTTTTTCCCAAGTATTTAATTTTTGATAAGCATCCCACATTTGTAAAAGCGATTAAAATTGAGACTTAGTTTTTTCAGAACACACATTCAGTTTTCAGTTGTGTAAGTAGGGAGTTTTGAAAATAAAATTAAATTAAATGCAGTGGTTAAAATTAAGGTTTGGGGACAATTTTGAAAAGTTTAAACTTGAAAATTTTAAGTTGAAAGGCTGAAATTTTGTACTTCTGTAAAACTACAGAAACAAGTGTTATTCTGTAGATTAAATTTTGTAGGTTTCACAAGATTTTTTGGTTTTCAATTACGTAAGAAGGGGTTTTTGAAAACTTCTTCTTATAGTTCCGTCTTCTTCCTTGAAGATTGGACACAATTACGGCAAAGTCTTCTGGACTTTTTGCCACTCTAATTAATGCATGGGTTTCATTCTTGCCCAGTCCCTATATTCTTAAGCCTAGAGTTTTTTCTTCTTCCTGGTCCCCTCTTTCCTTCCACTTTTCCTTCCAGAATAACCTCCTTAATTTTTGTAAGTAGTTCCTTTTCTCTACCAGTCCGTCTTAAAACCTCTTCGTTGGAGCAGTGTTCTGTCCAAGAGATCCGTAACATTTGTCTGAGTATCCAAAATCCAAAAACCTGTAGTTTCTTCAAGTATTGGCTTTTAACGTCCATGTTTCCACACCACACAGCAATATTGAGTATTGATGAGTGCTATGAAACATAAACTACAGTTGGTCAGTAGTTTTTCATTTTCATAAAACTTGCTCTAACCAGTACTATCATTGTTCTAATTTCTAAGTCGTGATCAAGATCTTCTGTCAGCCAACACCCTAGCCCTAAGTATGTTTTGATACTCTTTCGAGTTGTTTGCCATATACAAGGTGTCTCAGAGAGTTTTACACTTTTCTTTCTAATTTTGCTCAGCTATCATCAGTTTTCACAACTAACTTTATTTGAAACTTAAAACTACCTACATTTATTGGGAATTCATATATGGAAAATTATATCATCCAGGTGTCGCCCATTTCGCCGCTGGTACTCTTCCAAGCGATGCCTTAGATTTTCCATTACGCTTGTGCATAAGTCAGGAGTAACGGTTTCAATCTCTTCCTGGCCACGATTTATAAGCTTAATCAAATTTGCTGGGGCATTATTATAAACTGGACTCTTAAGATATCCCCACAAAAAAAATCGTTTTGGGCAAAGTTCTTGGGGGCCAGTTGATGTCGCCTCTTCTTGATATCAATTTATCCGGGAGTCATTCTCTTACAGCTTCTAATGCGGTATTTGCTGTGTGGCTAGTAATCCCATTTTGCTGGAACCACCATTGGTCATTAAAATTATCAAATTATTGGAGCGCAGGGCCAAAAAATTCACGGATCATTGCGGGCGTACCTGTCAGAATTTACAGGAACTGTTTGTCCGTTGTTATTTTGAAAACAGTATAGGCCTATTATAACACTGGAGGATATTGCTGCCCAAACAGTAACTTTAGGGCTATGGAAAATGGCGTAATGGATAATCTAAGGCATCGCCTGGAAGAGTGCCAGCGGCAAAATGGGCGACATCTAGATGATATAATTTTCCATACATGAATTTCCAATAAATGTAGTTTTAAGTTCCAAATAAAGTTAGTTGTGAAAACTGATGATAGCTGATCAAAATTAGAAAGAAAAGTGCAAAACTCTCTGAGATACCTTGTGTTAAAAAAAGTAAATGTACGATCGATAAATTTAATATTTTGGAATGATTCTTGGCTACAAAATGCGGAAATTGTATACTTCAGTAAGACTGCGGAAACATTATTTTAGGGATTACATTTTTGAAGTTCGCTTCTTTGGCGAAATTAATAATTGAAACAAGTTTTTTGATTTTAAATTAGAAATTCAATTTTCCGGATTTTTGAAAATTTAAATGCAAACAGATAAAAGTCAACTTCAGAAATTAAAATTGGAGTTTCAGGCGGGAAATTTCATTAACAAAATTTCACTGACATTAAAAATTTAAACATAAATGAAATTTATTAAGGACTGACCGTTGTATTTTAAAATTTCAAAAAGACGATATTCAGATCGCAATCTTTTCTAAAATTTGGAAATTCGACGGTAGGTAAAACTTTTTCATAAACTAAAAATTTCAAATTTGAAAAACAATTCATAAGTGAAAGTATAAAATCTCAAAGTTTTTTGAAAAATATATTTCAAAACCTAATTCTAAAAACATATCTTCAAAATTCAAAATTTTGCAGATGTCTACTAATTTTAAACATAAAATCTTACAATTCAGAAACAGCCCTTCAGATTTCGTAAGATAAATTTTAAAAATGTCAGAGTCTGTTTTAGAAATTCAAACATAAACTTTAAAATTTAGTATTTTATTAAAAATATGTACGCTGCCCCTTCAATCTGTAAATTTCAGGCCTGCAGACATTTAAATCTAAGTAAATAAATTAAATAACATTCCTGGTCGAATTTTAATATTTTAAAATTAGCAAAAGGGAAGGCTTTAAAAATTCAGAATAAACGTCAAATTTTCGAAGTTAACAATTAAAGTTTTCCAATATATTTAAATTTCCGAAAATTATTTGAGAAATTTAAAAAATTGAAGACCCGAAATCAACCTTCAGAATCTTCCTTAACGTTTTCTATAAATTGGAGACTAACCTAAACCTCATAATGCCCAAAAGTGGGGTGTAATAGAAGTTTCCGTATAAAGTGTAAGACTGTTTTTGTACTTTTCAAACAAAAAATTTATAAACCTTCTAAATTTTGTACCAACCGAAAAATGACCGGTTTTTGAATTCGTGTGTGGGAATTAGATTTCTCCTGAGGAATATCAAGCATTCTGGTCGGAGCAGGGCATAACGTTGGACTCCAGGGGTGGATTTACAGGACCGTAATGGAAATTTGTATTGGAGTTTATCTACCCTTCCCTTGGAATTTAGCGTGGGAAATTATTATAAAGATGTTCATTTCAATTTTTACTTATAGCCTTATAAACTGTATATTTCCATAAATCTATTTAGTCTATTTCTAGGCCAATTTTCAATAGTTTGTTAATAACAGAAGAGAAGGTAAATTCCTACTGAAGAATTTATGTGGCAACGGAAACTGCCATTCTTTGACAACTCAAAATAACTACGAAGACTAATTTAAATAATAGGAAGAGAAAGATAAGGGTTATATATTGATAATTAATAATTAATAACCATCTGACGAAGTATTCTTCTAAACGTACCTTTAAAATTCACTAACAACGAATAAAAAAGTAGAATGTTATGGAAACAGAAAAAATATATTCCAAAAACGTGTTATGTTAGGATACATCATACACCATTATTACAGAAATTCACATCGTACTGAAAACTGCTAAATATCGATACCCTGTACTGCGTATCTTTATCACTCCCTGGAGCTAACTTAACTGAGATGAACACAGCTAAAATGTTAATAACTTCATTCAACAGGTGCTAGAACAGAAAATCTCGAGAGCTAAATTTTAAGGTCCATTGTTTGACCAGTTGCTATTTCTTTCCTTGTTTTTTGAAATGCCCTGTAAATCGGATATTTTATTAATTACGTAAAATTTTCCATAAGTAAAAGCACGACCAAAATTTTTATACCGCAAGGATCTTATTTTTAATTTATGAGGGTTAAAGAATACATTTGCATTTCTTGATTTAAACGACCGAAACCGAATAAAGGTAAAACCTAAAAAATGTCCATAAAATGAAAGAATTTCTTCCGGGTTGCAGGTTAAATTTACGCCAGGAATGATTATACCAAGTTGTAATTTCCTCTAATTTCTTTCCTTTATGCAGCTTTTAATGTACTTCACTCCGACGTTTCAAATTTAGGTTAATAGTGCATTTTATGTCTTCCACTGACATCCAACAGTAGAATATAATTAACGTCTTTTTATCTCTTTTAGTCCATTTTTGCATGTTTTATTCCCTCTCGTTTCGAATATTTGATACTACGCGCAGATAGAGCACAACCCGAAACTACCCGTTAGATTATCTCCTCTCGACTTTCCGAGTTATGAACGTTTAGTGAAATAAAAAACCAAACCGCGTAAGCTGAACTAGGACAAGGATTTTAGAGAAACTTTTAGAGAACTAAAGTAAGACCGTATACGGTAAAAGAGATGAGTTCAAAGAGGTCTTTAGAGATATAGCAAGGTACGAAGGGGCCGGCATCAGTGGCTAGTGGTTGTCCCATAAGGGATTAAGGGCGTGATATTGATGCTGTTGTTGTAGGATCACTCGTTAGATGCCTAGGTTGTGAGAGCATCTCCTAAATGATGCATCGAATGAGGAAACGTGCTCCTTAAAACGTCTTGCTTCCAAAGTACGATACTTGAACCCTACATTTCTTGTTTCGTATATTTTAATTCCATATCTGTCTCAGAAGCTCGTTTCTATTAGCTTGTATGTTTAAATTTCAAGATAAAAATAACGAGTTAAAGCTTCAGATGGATGTTTTAATTTAGACGCATTGATTTGTAAATCCATTAAAATAAATCTCTAACTCTCATTTGAATTTGAAGATACTCGGCTGTCTCAGTATTTTTTCAAATTCTTTCTGACTGTTATTTCAAATACAAGATTATCATTAACAAAGTAAGCTTTAGGTTGTTTAAGATATCCTCAACTTTTCAGATGCTGATATCTTATTACTGAACCTGTTTAAAAGTGATGGTTGGCAGAAAAGCTCATATCAGGGGCATGCAAAGACCATTTAACGGAAGCATTTATACTCAAAGCTGTCGAAACGACGATTTCTGCCTTAGTCATAATGACTTTTTATAACTTTAGTTCCTGTTTGCGTTATTTGTTAGAAAGTAAATTGCAAGAGAAGAAGGATAGAAACATCAACCCAGAACTAGAATAATATTTAAGCATTTCAATTTGTAAGGAACTCTCGAAAAGGTACATTTGTAGGTTAAACATAAAATTAATTCAGGCTTTAAATAAGAAGAAATTAGGTTCATCAGGGAGTGGAACTTTCCATTAACTCAAACAAATTTCGAAAGTACACGAATACCTAAGTTATTTCCAAATGTAAAACATGGCATTTCATTCTCTTAAACAGGAAAATCAGAGCGAAATGGAAATTTCAAATTTAATAAGGTAACGCTGAAGCTGTCGGAATCAAAATGTTCAATTTATAAAACTTCGTAATCAATAACTGAAGTGAATTTTCATGGCTGCATTTCTCCACTGTTACATATCGCGGTTAATCCTCTGACGTCAATCAAATTTATGTTTCTGTTGGGCGTTTTCCAGGCATGAGAGAAATATTAAAGAAAATCCTGGGGAGCTTAAAAGCGTAAGTGTAATAAAAATCAATTAAAAAATCGGCTTCTTTGATGTTGGGTTAGAATGTAAAAATGCGTGCGTTTTTATAATAATTTTTAAAAATACGAATCTAATATAAAAAATATTAATACAACCTACAAATAGCAGTCGAATAATATGAAATTCGCACGCACAAGCTGGCAATATCCTTTCTAAAATATTTATTAAATATGAAAATCCGAATATTAAATTAAATTTTTTTTCTGTAGGGGGTTATAAATGTAAAATTAAGTTTAAGAAATTAGTATTTCATCGGCATTATACAAAGCCACGCAATTATGGTGCACGAATTAACCAAATAGGTTGTACGGTAGAAAATCACTTAGCATTAGTTAACAGTAAACACTAATTTACTAACTAATTTATCGAAATGCTCTTAATAATAATACACCGAATAATAAACCCATCTCATTTGCGATGCATACACACATTTACATAATATTTACTCTGCGCATCAAAACCAAACAATTTATATGATAATGTACACGCAGCTCACACTAAAACTGACGCACGTTCGGAATTCAGATTTGCTCGATTTCAATAAAACCAAGACAATGATTTGATTTTTCCATCAATTATTAACCTTTAAATGTTTATGTGCTTTGGACTATATAAAAGTGAAAGTTATTATTTTTAAGGCTAAAGCACCGAAGGAAAATAAGTTTGCGGATTTAAAGGAATCTCGAATATCTAAATGAATTAATTACGGAAACGAAACGGAAATTAAACAAATGTTAAAGCAAATTTTTGTAACAGTATTTCCCTTGATAACACTTGTTTTTGTAATGCAAAGCAGTGAATGTCCCTGATAAAGAATATCCAATTAAGAACAGGTATTTACGGCTTCCAAGATTTTTTTTATAATTCCACCTTTTAACCAACATTTATTTTACTTTTAGAGCTTATTTGTATCCACAGTTTGTTTGTTCTATTTTTATAAAATATGCTAATTTACTTAAAAGTAATAGCTCGAATTAAGGTTGTGAAATTCGTATTTTATGTTGTATAGTAAACTAGATTACTTTAACTAAATTACTAGTTATTATAAACCCGAGACTAAAGGCGCTTCACGCCATTCTGTTTGTCGTAACAAAACTGTGTAAACTTGCCGGTTAATTATTTAGTCGTAATTAATTATTCAAATAAATCAACTTGAGTTTACTAAGGGTTTTATTTTGTTGAAGTAACAGTCAAGTACTTAACCTCGTAATTTCTCCAGTTAATACATCTTACGTTACATCAACTCAACAATGCAATGAATTTCTTGTGTTTATTGTGAAACAACGTCAAATATTTACACGATAAACGTTGGGTAAAACTAGTCTTGTTCTTGGTAATTATAAATTATTAATTAACTTTTAAATTAATGCTATGTAGAACTTCTTGCGGTTTCAAAAAGGAGCAAGGAAGTTATATATAACCTATTCGAATTGTTTTAAGACAAAGTTTGATTACGAACTACTTACTTTGATACCTAACCTAACACGACTGCTAAATGTGAAAATTTGCGAAACAATTCCAAATTAAAAAAAGTTTTGATTGCTTAAGGGTGGATTTTAGTTAAAATATTTTTCGTTTTGAAGTATCTTGGGTTGCCTAACTTAAAAACAGCCAAGAAGCGGTGAACCAAATGGTGCAGAGTGCTTAGAGTGTTTGACAAAACGCAAATTACTCATCCCTAAAGTGTTTTAATTATTACTTATCTTATTAACTTTCACAAAACGTAGTATCAAAGTATGTTAATTAAAGCGCCCATTAATTTAGGCGTCTTTCTGAAACGCGTAATTAAATATAAGTATTTGCGAATACCGATTTTTAATCTCTTAAACCTCTTTGTAAACATTGACAGTGGCATTGACAGAGTCGGTGAATGTTGGGTTGCCTACCTTTAATCAGTTTTTCAAAATTTATACGCAATTTTTTCTAGAGTTAAATAAAGATCACGCCTAAATTATACAAATTTGCAAAAGGGTCGATACATGCATAGGAAGGTAATATTGAAACCCACCCCGCTACAGGCGAAAATCAATACATTCTTGATGGATGTCTTGTGCAAGTCCCTTTTCGTAAGTTTTTTATAATAGGCCATAATTTAATTACTATATTAAAATTGGTCGTTCTGGCCTTGTAGCGTATGAAGGAAAGGTCTAAAAATTTTAATTCATACCCGTCCTTCTTTTCAACTGTCATTATTTAACCGTACAGTTATTTTAAAATTACTCAATTTTCCGCGCGTAAACATACTACTAAAACCCCCCCTTAAAAGGCGGGCGGCCACTGCGAGCGAAACGAAACTAAGCTAAGCGAAGATAAGTTTTTTATAAATCAGCTGCCATACTTTCAAATGAATCGGCGGCCACTTAAGCTAAACTAAACGAAAATATGCAAACGAAGATTGAAATCTTAGCTTCGTTTCGTTCGTTTTAGCTCATGTCAGATTCGAGCGAGGTTTTGAGCAGTTTAGTTGGTGACCACGTGCTTAGCAGTGTGATGAAACGGATGAAAGTCGTAGTATTTACCTACATACTGTGTAATAAAAAATTTTGGAAAAGTTAAATGCTTAAATAATTAATTATATGTCCTGTAAAATATCACAAAGTGAATTGTTGATTGAATGTGTTCGAAAATTTGTATTTTGCTTTTGAATATCAGCGGCTATCAATTCGTGCAATTCATAAAATTGTTCTCGAGTTATTCTGAAATAATTTTTAAATTTAAAATCGTCTAGCTCATTGATCAGTTTATGAAATTCTCCAAATTTTTCTCGTTTCTTCATGTAACGGCTTATCCAACATTGTTTCTCTTTCTTCTACATGAAAACTACATTGGCAATATCTTCAAAAAAATCTGATTCATCTAATTGCGAACTTAGATCCAATAACAACCTTTAGGTTGTTACAGAACTCATTTTAAACACGTCCATCCTCACGAAAACACAGCTGACAACTAAACGAAAATCGTTCCCAGTGGCCGCTCCAACGTAGTTTAGTTTAGTTAGCATTCTCTTCGCTTAGCTTAGCTTAGTTTCGTTTCGCTCGCAGTGGCCGCCCGCCTTTAAAGTTGGATTCATATTTTAATGATATGTATTCAGAGTTGAGAGTTCATACTATACGTGCTAGGGTCTAATATTATTTATTGTTTTAGAAGGTTATTTGATGTATCTTATAAATGTTTTAAAATTTGGAAACATAAATGGAATAGTATATTCTGTAACAAGGTTAGAATAAAAATTCGATATGAGTGGAAGATTCCGAACGCGAGCGTATTTTCTCCACGACCGGAAAGTATGAATCAAAAACAATTAAATCTGAACAAAACAAGTTATTTATTGAAACAATTATATTACATTGTATTAATAATAATTTAAGTTAAAACTTGTCTAAAAACTAGGACGCCGCATTTACATCTGACACTGACAGTTTTGAAATCCATGGCAATCTATGTATTTCGTTGAGCATAATTATGGAATATTCATTCTGTCACTTGTTATAGAATGAAAATACATGCAAAACACATAAGAAGCAAGTGTTTCAGAATAAATATTCTATCTCAAGAGTGAGAATTTTTAGTATTAAAAATGATTTCGGAATTATTACATTCACAAATGGTCGTGGAGAAAACTGACACTGACACTACTGATTTGTGTCAAAATAGTACAACGTTAAACAATAGTTTTATTCGTATATGAAATGTCGGTCTATTGTTGATCAGTGGGACTCAAATACACTATAAATATACAAAAATAATAAAGAAAAAGAAAACGAAAGAAATGACAAATAATCGAAATAATATGAAAAATCACCGAGAAAAGAAGACAAATAAAAATCGCACGGATTAAGGAAGACATCAAAGACTAATATAACAAGTTAACCAAAAACTGTAGATAATCTTCGGAAGAGATAAAAACAAACATATTAAAGGTATATGTAAAGAGATAGAATAGAATGAACCCAGAAATTTTTTCCTCCCAATAAATCACGACATAAGAAAACTATTAACAATAAAATGACAGATATTAGCAATGCAGAGCAGTAATTGCAAAGAAGTAACAAGTAATCAATCAAATCACCAATCACCAAGATTACGCGATGCATATTCGCAGAAATACTGTAAGTTCTACATAAAGCAGGTATTGAAATCATTCCACAATTATAAAACAAGTGGCTCCTAAAGTGAATAAAAATAATCTAGGTTCCTATCAACAAGAAAGAAACTCAATATGAAAACCACAGAACTATAGTCTATGCCAGTAAGATTCCAAAGTACTTAAAAGCTTAAAACTCTTCTTAAACATAACACCTCTGGAACTACGAGAAATCCGTTGACACATCGATCCAACTAATCAAAACATTGTACAGTGTGTCCTAAGTTGGAAGTAGATGCAAAGCTGCATCAAAATCGAGTGCACAGATTTTTTGTATTTACAGCTATTTATTTTGTTATGGTTAATACTAACGCACTTGCTGCAAACGTTACAATAAACTAATATACCGGGTATCTATAAATGATTTTACTGATTACTATAGTCCATAACTTTTTACAATGTAAAAACTAAATCAATATGGATTATTACAATATGAACCATCTCAGAAAGTTTTGAGATTGTTTTGGTTTTCTATCTACGTCACTTTAAAACAATGCTTTATACTTGCCAGATAAAATGTTTATCCAAATTGAAATTCGCAAAACTTTAGACAAGATGTTTTTGAGAAAATTAGGGTGGTTTCTTTCTATACATATAAATTCGTTTCTATAGCAATTCAAATATAATTGAAAAATATAACTAAAGAACAATAGCAATCTGCGTAAGAATATTTATAAATAATCGTTGTAGGAATTTCAGGTATTTTTATAAACAAAGGAATTATGAAACTTAGTAGAATTAGAGTAATTTTGAATTATCTGTATAAAAGGAAAATCAAAGGAAAACCTCCCATTTCTGTTTCCACCATAGCATTTGCCGTAGCTTTGGAAATAATAAATTTACCTGTTCATCTACTTCCAATTTAGGACACGCTGTACGTATATTAGCTGTTAAGTATAAGTGTGTATGGTCATCAGCTCTTAGAGCTGGTTGGTCGCAGCCTTAAACGGCTTTTACTAGGAAAATGCGTTCTCTGCAGTGGTTTCTCGTTGCCTTGTGCACAGTTTGAGAACGTGTATTAAGTGTATAATATGTGTCGTGTCTGCAGACAGAATCGTTAACTGTAACCAAACGATTAAATTGCTTCACTCGCTTAAGTGCCGACCTTGAACAGTGGGGAATTCTTTGTAAAAATCCTTACCACTGCGTGAGATTCGAACCCAAGACTCGTAGGTAGGAACCCAGTGCACTTACTACGGCGCCAACGAGCAAGGATAGGTAGGAATCGAAAATGAAACTTGAATGTGAAGAAAGAGGTCAACCCTACCTGTAGGCTCAGATCAGAAGGAGCTCAATAGGAGAGAAATTTATCTCAAGCTCAAAATGCAAGCTTTCTATCATCATAAAATCACATCAACAGAATCATGATCAAAGACGAAACCATATATCTCAAAGTCCAAATTTCTAACAATGGGATGAAAAAACCTAAGCGGCCGTACTCCTTCTTCAGGGTACCATTAAACTAAATCAAAAGCATTTAAATTTTTTAATGAAAATTGTACGAATTCACAAGTGTTTTTTTATGTATTTATTGTCAAATATGTTCCTCCAAGTTCCGTATGTATGAACATTAATTTTATTCGTTTTGTGTAGAGTAGGGTTTATGAAGACCCTAATTTTTTGATGCTGTGTAGGAGTCAAAGGGCAACCCTAAGCAACAATATTTTCGTGCTTCTTAAATATAAAATCTAAAACAAAAGGGTTAAATATTTCGTACGCACCTGTATCTCGTATGCCCAGTTTACATGTACAAAACTATCGCATTTCTATGACCAAAGTTTATATTATAAAATAATTATAAATAGGTTGTACACTCCATATAAATAACCTGCTGGGCGGAAATGATTTTTTAGATAGAAATAAAGGCCAATTTTCCAGCTTTTCGGCAGTAACATTTTTTACTTTGAATTTCTCAATTTAATAAAAAAAATGTATATTTTAAAGCACATTACTGTATCAGCTAGAATAATTCAGTTTCAGAAAGTTAAATTTTCTTTAACTTCGAAATTTGATTATTTATTTACTGGAGGATCTACGCCCACGGGTTCTAAAATGATCAAAAACTTCAAATTTAAAATAAATGTCATAAAATTTGTAATAATATGTGGGTTTACAAAATACACATCAAATAGAAAGTTCATTGATTAATACTAGATAACGCCGAATCAGCTAAAAATACACCTAAAGCAATTGAAAGGGTATATTAATTTTGACATTAAACAAACATCTTTTATACGTTCAAAAGCCTTTTTCTTTTAGATTTTATGTTTATTCTCTCGTGTTATATTTTTTAGTTTAAGTTAATTGAAGGGTTCCTACTGCTTTTCCTTCAATTTGTATTATTTTTTCATGCGCATTCAATATTTTCTCGGATATTGTTTATATTTCATGTAATGTTTTAAATATTTCTTTTTAATTTTAATTAGAGAGTCAATTCTACCGAAAATTTGTTTGGTTTCTGTATGGTAATACTTAAGTATTTTGAATGGATCAGGTTCGGTATTGCATATTACAGTTCATATTTAAGTCAGCTTAGCTCGCAACTGAAATTGATTTAAGCTACACTTAAGTCACAGTTGAAGTACTTAAATTAAACTGCTATTTAGGAACTTTCGAAATTTTTCGAGACTGAAGTTAGTATTCAAATTAAAGCTTAAAATGCTTTTAAAGGAAAACCTTACGTTAAAGATTGAGAGGAAATTGTATGTAGAAACATTTAATATAGTATAAGAAACATCTGGGAAGAGTTTTCAGGCTATTACAGAATGAATTAGGTATTTCAATCACATTTTTCTAATTGCAATCACATTCACGTGTCAGAAAAATATAAGACAAATATTATTTCCAATGAAAAGTATTATTTCCATACTAAACAAGGTCAAACAATCAGTTTTAAAGGTTCTGTCCTTTTTGGCGTTATTAACAAGCAGACTAAACGAGTAATATTTCTCCTAATGGGCACTTGTTCCAAAGTAAAGTAACGAGTGACCTGTAATTTTTTACTGATTCCGGTATTGGCGTGTTTTTCGGACCTTCGAAAGTCAAGATAAAAAACTAATGAGGGCCTCTGAACTGGGTATAATTAATGAGTAAAGGGAAATGGACGCATATGACTTTTTCACTGTCATTCGTTACAGCTTGGCCTTTTTCCCAATTTGACAACCACCACATTCCAGTGATGATGAACGAAACGAAACCAAGATATTCACTGCCACATATTAAAAATTAGAGCAAATTAGAGACTTATGTGGTTGAATATACAATTTTAAAAACGTTAAGTAACAAATTCCTAATAAAGTACGAACAGTTCTTGTATGGTAGCAGAAAATAAGGGGAATTAATTTAATAATCGATTCGAGTCTTCGTGATTGCAGTAAAGTGCTACCGCTTCCAACATAACGCGTTATTATTTGCCTTTCCCAAACGAATTAACCAAAGTATCAATTTTAAAGTATAAAATTGAAGAACGACGAGGATTTATGACGGTAAATATTTAAAGCCAACTTCTTCTCCATCCATCCATCGCACTTCGGCGGTTGACAAACTTAATTTGATTATGTTAAATGGATTTGCTTTCCATTAACTGAAGGGTTCTGAAGTGTCGTGCTCTCATCGTGTTATAGTGCTATAAAATATGAAACGCGCTACCTACAAATGCAGAAGGCAGGCAGCATCATCTAAATGTAATAAATAATAGCACCCGTCGATTGTGCTCCGGTATATCTAATTAGCAATTACCTTTTGTTTTAATTTTATTTTCTGAGGGAAAATTGAGCTTTTGTCTTCGCTTTCACGTTCCCGTAATCATTCAGGGGAACGAAACCTGAAAGTATGAATTTCATGAACTTAATTTAATTTTAAAATGGCTCGAGCTCGATGATTAACGGGTTTAAACAAATCGTAGCAGTGTTATAGTTAACTATCCTTCCTTAATGAACACACTACTAATTAACAACACGAAAAAAATGTAACCCCGTGAAATTACCTTTTTGTTCTCGATACTGAAAAGGAAATTTGCGGTAATAAAAATTATTTAAATTTGACATTAATTTACGACGGCAGTAATAAAACGTTGAAAAACGCCATGCGACGTAATTACTGAAAGGTGTCCATTAAAATAGCGTCGAGGCGCCGCATACTTTTCGCGGCTTATGAAGAATATTAGAATTCGTATTTAATAGAAAAAGTAAGACCCATTTATTACCATATATCAAGAACATAAAGCTAGTAATTTGCTTACGAGTAACAACGTTTAATACCTGGGTCTACACTGACATTTTGTTATTCATTGGAAAAGCTGTTAAAACCATGTTATGTAATAAACATTGAACACTTTTTATGGCAGGCAAATACGAAGGTTTTAACGGTTCGGTACAGCATACACATTTGGACAAATTGCGGTTGAGTATTTTTCTAAATGTACCTTGCCTTTAAGAGACCACAGAACTACTTTATTAATAAGGTGATTTTGTCTTAATAATAAATTTAGAAATTCCTCTAATACTTTCAGAAAGTTAGGTTGTTTTTTTTTTGTTAATGACCAGCATTGTTTAATTTTAGCCAACTTACAACTTATAGATTTTAAAGACTTAAAAGCAGCTTCCTTTTAATATCTGAAATAAAAAAACAGCAAACAATGCTTTCTGCTACTTGAAGTGGCGTGTCCTTTACAGGGCGTTACCGGTCTTCTCTCCATAAAAGTATGTCTCCTGTGTGCGAGTCAAGTAGCCTACAGACATAGAGGACCTGCAGCTTAACGTTGACTTAGAACCACGGAAGTTCTTGCACTTCTGTTCCAAAGAGGACTTACTAGGCAGAATACCTCGGTGGTTTGCCAGTGCGAGGAAAGCGGTCGAGTGTTTTCGGTGTATGTGTGGCTTTAGGAATCGAACCCGGGCCATATCAAAGGTCAGAGTTATAGTGTTAGTTGTTGATTTGTAATATTAGTACCTATGGAATACAAGAATAGATAAATAATAAATACTAACGAAAACTAATAGGTATCTTTACAGCCCATCTTCTTCAAAACACTAAACACTGAAATGATATTTCCTACTTAAAATAATGACGTTTAATTCAATATGACAGTTTGATATGACTTTGTTACTATGACTGCCTACCTAAAAAGTTGAAAGTACTAGTCCAAAAACTTGGACTAGTAGCTTTTGGAAGCTATAATCACTGTCGAAATTGACGTATTTTTGAAACAGTCGAATAGAATAGTATTTTATGTATCTAGGATGAAAAGTAAGTCTTTAAGGTATGAGTAAGTTGTTTACTTACGAGATATGGAAAATTTCAACAGTAACGCCGATTCAAAAAGTATCTGGTACTAAGAAATGCTGTGAATTTAGACCTATCAACATGTTACCCACACTCGAAAAAATCATCGAACATATAGCTAAAGACCAATTACAAAAGTATATAGAAAAAGAAAATCTATTACTACAAGCTCAATCTGGTTTTAGAAAAAATCATTCTTGCGAGACAGCTTTAAATATGGTTGTATCAAACTGGAAACAAGAAATGGAAAAAGGGAACAAAATTATTGCTGTGTTTTTAGATTTAAAACGAGCATTTGAAACCATAGATAAAGAAATTCTCGTAGCGAAATTGGAAAAGTACGGAGTTACGGGTTCTGCAAAAATGTGGTTTAAGGACTACTTGCATCAACGGCAACAAGTTACCATCTATAATGGAGCAAAATCAGAAACGAAGGAGAATAATCTTGGAATACCCCAAGGATCAATTTTAGGACCATTTCTTTTTATTTTGTATATAAACGACATTAATAGTGCCCTGAAGAATTGCAAATTAAGCCTTTTTGCAGACGATACCTTAATTACAGTGAGTGATCATAACTTGAATGTAGCCGTTTCTAAAATAAACGAAGACTTAAAAACTATATCGGTCTGGTTAAAACTAAATAAACTAAAATTAAATACCAACAAAACGAAAGCAATGATTATAAACAATAGATCTAATCAAGCAATAGACAGTGTTGTGATCGATGAAATTGCCATTGAATATGTGCCTGAAATAAAATACTTAGGTGTAATATTAGATGATAAACTAAAATTTAATAAGCATATAGATTGTGTAGTTAAGAAAACGGCAAAGAAAATAGGTTTTTTCAGAAGAATTAGTAATAAATTAAGTATGCGGTCTAGATTAACAGTGTATATGTCAATTATTGCACCACATTTCGAGTATTGTCCTACTATTTTGTTTTTGCCCACTGAAGGAGAAATGCAGCGAATGCAAAAGTTGCAAAATAAAGCAATGCGAATAATTTTACGATGTCACAAACGTACCAGAATTGCTGATATGCTAGAAATACTTCAGTGGTTAAACATTAAGCAACGTATTTATCTTCAGGTGTTAGTTTTTATACATAAGTTAATTAATAACAAATTACCAAATTATCTATGTAAATATATAACTTATAATAGAGACATACACGAATACGAAACCAGAACGGTAAATAATTTTAGACTACCGTTAACCTCCAAAAGTTTCACACAGAATAGTTTTTTCTATAAAGGTTTTAAAATTTATAATGATCTCCCACATGAGACAAAGCAAGTAACTAATATCAATAATTTTAGGAAACTTTGCATGCCGTATATTAAAAATATGTAATTATACTATAGTTTACGTATTAAGTCAATTAGTTTAACACTTGTATTTATAAGACTGTAAAATATCTGTAAATCAAACACCTTATGGTGAATAAAGATCTACTACTACTACTACCTTAAAGACACGTTTCGTCTGAGGTACATAAATAATTTTATGTCATACTGATTTCTAAAGTTGTTAAAATATTAAAAGAAATCTTCAGCAATTTGTAGCAGTATTAGTTTTAAGTAAATAATCTAAGACTGTTCGGATCTCCTAGCAACTAGCATTTATAGAACAAAAAGTGACACTTTAAAGTCGTAGGACTTTAATGTGATACTTTAAAGTTCTAAAACAGTATGACATAAAGTATATTCAGCTTTTGGAAGTAGAATCAATTTTGAATTACCTTACAACCGACTAAAATAATAAAATCATAAGAAATGTCTATAAAAGCTTAAAGAAATCTTTATAATTTCTAGTCGACTTCCTTTTAAAACATTGAACTAATTTTCCAATAAACCTTTCCTAATCAACAAAATGCAATATTACTGAAAATATTTTTGACAGTTTACAGAATTAGCACTGTATTTAATAGTGAAACAATTATGAAACTCCATATTATTTTGAAACTTCTGTACAATAACATCCGTGATGGTAAAGCTTTACGTATTTCTAAATTTTAGTTTTCTTTTGATGATGGCCACAAAAAATTGTATCAAAGAACCTTTATAATATAAAATATAATTTTATAAAAATCTTTCTGTATTCTACAAATTACAGTATTCTATCTAATATACAAGTTTCTTTAACGGAAATTACAAATTATTAACAATTATTAACAAAAATTGTTACGGATACCTAGGATTTTTAATAATGCTATTATGATGAAAATAAAATATGCCTATCTAATTGCATAAACTATATTCTGGAAGTCTGTTTAATCACGAATTTTTCTAAAAGGTTAGCACTCTACATTAAAACATCGAAGTCGAAGTGATTTATATTAGGTAAAGCAGTAAAACTTTCTTAAGGGGCTTCATCAGGACGAAAAGGAGGCACTAAAAGAGCACGGTAACTCAACTTGTGAACCATGCCTGAGGCGAAACTTTGTTAGCAAAATGAAGAAGGGACTTAACTTGTAAACGAAGCTAGAGGCGAAACTCTTCTGAAGGAAACAAAAGCAACTACATTATACCGACTGTAACCGGTCAAGCGTATGACAATTGGTCAGGAGTGAAGGGAGCGGAGCTAGTAGCGATGGCAGACCTCCATATGTCTAACAGATGATAATCAGTGTCACGATTCAAGTTGTTAGGGTTCTTGATGACCCCAATGGCCTCGCGGATTTTCCTGTCGAAAAAATGAGGGGCAATTGCAATAATCGAAGATTTTTCAAACAAGATCTTCTGGCCAGTGTTGTGATGATGTTAAGAATGCCAACGAGATATTTGGCCAAGTTGTAGGTGAAGGAATTTATGGTATTAACACTGGGACGGAAAGGGATCATCTGCTGCGAGTTTGAGCAAGACCATACACCCATACAGCCTAGGCGGTTTGGATTCACGAGGAATTAGACGACATTGAACATCCTGTGGCAGGTCAGATGATTTCTTTTAACAATGAAGTATAATGATGTATGAAAATTAATAATTTAAAATTTAAAATTTCTTGAACTAATTGTAGGTGAATGTAAAACTATTAAAATTATAAAATCTAACGGTGGATGACATTCGTTTATAAGAGGTCATTATTCTGGCGAGATACACGTGTAACGTATCGAGTTAGATCTTATAAGAACGCATGAAAAGTTACGTACACATTTCAAGGGCAGAATCACTGCACTTGAAATAAGATACTTCGCAGGTGATAGCCAGACAGCAGCATTCTTGTAAGATAACAAGTAGTCATTTCCCACGCTCATATTGAAAGAAGGGGTCAATTTTCTGTATAAAAGCAAAACGAATTCACATAAGAGATATGGTTTATATTCAACCATCAACGTAGCAGCATGTACGATAAAAGTGACGCCCTTCAAGATGTAAGACGTAAGTAAGATTGTTTTATATTAAATTAAAATGTAATCCAGGACTTGTAAAGTATTTGTGTAAATTATTTAAATTTGTTTTATGGACTTAGTCATTTTAAATGTAATCAGAACTTAGAGTAATTTATATTTGTTCACCATGAATCAGGACTTAGAAGAATAATTTCTATCAATTTATTTTAACTCTGGAGTTAGAGTAAATTGTGTCAATTTGAACTTAGAATAATTTTGTATTCACTTTGAATTGGGGCTTGTAACAATTTATATTATTTTGTAAAACTAAAGCACAGATATGAAATACATGAATGTTAGTTGATTTTGACTTTGAATAGAAACCTCTCATAGAAAGCCAAGCAATATTGAAGTGACGACGTTGATCAAAGACTCTACCTAACTAATTAAAGTACCTTATTTATATTAATTTCTAACAATAAACCGACCAGCCGCTTCGCCCCAAATATTTTGAAATTGGGCATCAAAAATATTTGAAAATATTTCTTAAATTTTTGGTAACCAATACAACAATTTATAATTTTAATATTTAATAGATTTAGAAAATAGTAACAATTTTTCGGATCAAAAACAATTCTTTTTCCTAGTTTTCTGCAATCGTCTGAGAAAAAATAACTTTCATAAATAATTTCGACAAAATTCAAACAATTAGCATAAAGCATAACACTTTTTTTAACAATGATCCTAATCATATATAGTTCTTTTTCAATACCATGTAACAATCTTCACAAGTTTCTTATAGGAAGAGGTAATTTCTATATCTGGAATTTTTTATAAATATAAGAAGAAACTGTAGTAGGTAACCCAAAACATGTTTTATGGGCACTTAAACGAATTAAAATATTTTAAACAAAAAAATGACCACACCAATTTTCAATTTCAAGGTTTAGATCTTACTGTTAGCTACTATTGGCAAAGAAAATTCAACAATTCTAGAATTTTTATCTTGGATCAAACTTAGAAAAAGCATTCACTTCGTTAATATTTCACAAATGGCGATGAATTGTAAAATTAAAACAATGAAAGGGAAGCTTTCGAAAAAATAGAAAAGATTTTCTGTAGCAACAGCTAAAATGAGATATTCCATTGTCAAAAGAGCCTTGTCAAAAAGCAACCATATCACTGAAAATAAATTCAGAAAGTTACCACTGCATTCACCAGGAAATTTATTTTTCGGTAGTGAAATTAAATTTAAAAAGGCTGGTCGTAAATTATATTATGAGAAATAGCAAATTATGATATTTACAAGTTTATTGTACAGTTAAACTACAAAAAACCTTAGTATTTAATCAATAAGCACAGGCATTAAATACTCGCCGACTAATTTTTTAAATCACTATCACCAAAATGTTAAGTTGCACATTCAATATACATATCTGGAATTAAATGATATTCGGTTATGATACAAATCCTTATTTATTTATACATAAACCACAGATGTCCCAAAACTTCAACCTTGTCGAATATTAATTCGGAAGGAACATTTTAACATGTTATTATCGCATTCGGCTCAGAATTTCGTTTATGGTAAGAAAATTGACAATGTTCGTGATTAATTAATAAACAACGACATGTTGTATGAGTACAACAGAATATTTAAGTGTAATACAGTTGTTATTTGATCTATTTAGCGTGCTGTCAGTACAGTGTCACGCGAGATTGTTTAATCCACGGAAGGTATTTGTATTTAGTACAAGTTATCTTCATTGAATCATCGAGCTTTGACAAATTTGTATTCTGAAAACCTGCTTTTTAGATTGCAATCAATTGGGTTTTGTAGAATTTTAAAGTTTTCTAAATCTACAGTTTTACTGTTACGTGTTTTTTCAAACTAAATCCACGAACAAGGTAATTTTAAATTATATCAGTGTCTTTAAAATCAGGTCAAACTAAGTAGCAGAATTGGTGAAACCAAAACTAACAAAAACATATACAAATAAAATCGCTAAACCCACAATTTTATGCACAAAAAAATATATAAATTCTGGGATTTTTTATCTTCGAAAGTTTAATATGTTTTCTAAAACTCATTAATCCAGATATTTTACGACGTTATATAAAATTCCAGACTGGTATTTTAGTAAACTAATAAAAATTAAATATAAAACTCATCACAAAGGCCATAAAGCAAGGCAGTGAATAAAAAAAAAACAATAATCAAGCGAGTTTAAACCATTGAATTATATTTCCTATGATGGAAGGCAAATACAAAATATAAGGCGAATATGGAAAAGATTTTATTTGGAACAGAATGGAACTACATAATAGGAAACCAATGAAAGGTGGATTAAATAAAAATTTTTTGAAACAACGCCACAGATTGTTTGTGGAAAATACAAATTTAAAAATACTATTTTTACGAGTACATACGAATGCATGAAATTTAACGTACAGCAATACCAACGTATTGTTTTTCAATAAAAAGGAACAAAATTTCAACAGTAAAGCCCTTTCGATAGAATTTTATTTAAAAGGCGTAGTTTTATGTTCTGCCACTCGCAAAGCGTATTGTTTTACACGAAGCATCAATATTTTTATGAATTAATAACATCGTTTTATTAACCAAGTAAACACATCCCATACTGTTCGAAATAAAGGGTCTAATATTAAATTCCGACCGAATAATATTTTCACAAAGCTTGTTTATTCCATAATCTAAACAACCCAACAAGAATTATTACGTTAATTGCGAGAAATTAAAAGAGTTTTCAACAATTTAAAAAAATCTTAATCAAACTCATCTTGTATTCAAATATTCTAACGACTGCATTAATTAAAATTAATTAAGTGTCCTTTTTACATAAAAATTTACGTTTTAAGCTCTTAGAAAAGTTCTACTGGCACCGTAAAAGTTTAATTAGAACCTCATTCCAAATCAAACGAATTTAGTAAAGTACACAAAAATTGTACATCAGAACGGTGATATAATTATTATCAAATTTACATACTTTACCTTTGGGAATTTTCCCTCGTAATATGGACGCCTGTTCAAACATATGAAAGGCTATTCAGTTTGCGTTCATGGATACTAATGAAAAAGATTACATTCAACAATTAAATATACATATAAACGTGTTTATTTTTTGATAAACTCTGTTCGTGCTTGCTAGCTGTTCATTAGATTTGTTTGAATTTCGTTTATTGTCTATATTATTCAAAAAAAGAGGGAAATCAAACAACAAACCTCCAAAAAATAACAAAAGAATTCGTTTATCTGCGGTATTTATACCCCTATTGTTTAGACAAGTTTTGTTGCTAAAAAGAGGCAACGTATTTGTTGAAAACATATAACACAGTGTGAGAGGTATATTGCTGATTAAATCAAAATATTTTTTTTATTCTGAGAGGACTGTTCACAAAGTTAATATATTTCTTGCAAGAACCTCAAGAGGAACAAGCAACCAGTTACTGCCAAACCTTTTTTCTTTGCGGTACTTGTTGGCTAGCAAAATTCTCACTTCCAATAAAATCAAATGAATAATTATTATTAATAGCTTTCTTGATAAAGAAAGAGATGGTATCTTTCCTGCCTTAACAAAACGGACTTAAAGAACTCACCCCTGCTTGAAGAGTCACCCCACCCACCACAAAGTTTGTTGAATCACTGAAATAATTTGGGTTTGAAAATAAATAAAAGCTGTAGTTGCCTTTTAGGTACCACATAGATGTTAAATCGTGTCTTAAAATGCAGAACATTGAAACACTCCAATATTTGCAGGAATTAATAATTTATTTTTAACCAACAGACCATTCAGAGTGCGCACTGGCATGATGCATTATACAGTCGGAAACATAAATGTTGGAGTAACGCAAGGGTCCAGTGTAAGACCCATATTGTTCTATATATTTATGTTTGGAACAAAATTTAGAAACAACCGTGTCATGGAGCCCACACTACTGTAATTGCACAAAACCATACCATAAATAAGATACCGTTCAAACTGCAAATGAAGTGTTGATAAAATAGCAGAATGGTTTAGGGAATGATGCGCCAAAATTAGCTAGTATAAGAAAAACTTTTACTTTTACTGCAGCGACTGACTAAATTTTAGCAAAGAAGTCATTTGAAATGCTAAAGATAGTTAAAGATATAAAATACAGTTATATTCGTTTAATATATGGATAGAAAACTTATATGGAGTTACTTCAACTAATAATAACATAAATGAATGTAATGTTCATGCCCAAAAAAACATTACAAAAACTTGGAGCGCAGTAAGTTCGCAATCAACCCATACAAATTCAAGTCTATTAGGTAGAATGGTCATATGACCAAAGCAATGGGTGCCTTGAAATTAAAAAAAGAAACAAGACAAAGAAAAAACTAGTATCAAAGGAGCTGCAAAAACCCACCTTAACAGCATTACGTATTACGAATTTGTCAACATAACCACTGCCTATAGTAAAGGCGTGTCGATTTGGCGATGTTTAAAGTAATGGTACTCTTTATAGCTTGTATGAACGTCCCATAAAAAAGAGAATCTCTAAAGTAAGTTACACGCCAAGATGCTTTTTCCAGTCTTGACAAGAGGTTAATATGGTGCTTATTTCAAAAACCGGCAGACGTTTACCAGGCCAACATAAAATATATCGCTCTGTCAACCTCATATAGCCCACCTTAATATTATAGGACATTAAAGTCGCTTAAGAAGCAATGTACATAAAGCTAACAACAATTATAAATGAATCCAACCTATGCTCATGAGGGAACGAATCAGTCGCTGTCTCAGCAGTAAACAGACGTCCACAAGGTGGAATCTTATCAATCTTGCTGTGGTCAGTGGCGGTTGACGATCTTCTAATTATGTCAAACGATATGGGATTTGCTGATAATTTAATGGCCAATCCAAGAGACAAACAGGACTTCGTAAATTTAAACATCTTGGATCCGCCCTTGATATAATAACAGCTAGACTTGAAATCGATCAAGAAACATTTTGGGGTTGCAGAAATTGTTAATATAACAGACGACTTCGCCGGCTTAACCTGCTCTCCAAAGCACGTACACCGAAATAAAAAATATTCGTATTAAAAAAAAAGTTACATTGTTAATTTTTCAAGGAAACTAAAGATGTGTTACCCTCGATCTAAAACTTACCTTGACA
Source organism: Melanotus villosus (assembly GCA_963082815.1). NCBI lineage: Eukaryota > Metazoa > Arthropoda > Insecta > Coleoptera > Elateridae > Melanotus > Melanotus villosus. Next base: position 22,648,524 of record OY720421.1, read on the forward strand.
CATACATACAAAATGCTTCTATTATATCGAAGCTGTAACGGCTACGTGAACATATCACTTTTTTGTAAAACCAAAAATGATCTTCTGATATTGTGGGATTCTAGGAAAGCTATATATAGCTTTTGTACAACTTCTTTATTTTTAATTAAATTACATTTCATACTTTAGTCCTTCCAATTGTCTCGCACGTCTACCGTCGTTGTCGTAGTTCTCGCGCACCCGACTTACTATCCCCACTCACTCGATGCACGTCAGACCCACACCTTAACATCGGTCATCTGCTATAATTCCCACGTATAATGTGGTGCCTAAAAGACGAAGAAAAAAATACCAAACGACAAATTGCAGAAATGAAGCGTCCTACATGTTTAAAAATATCAATGACGATGGTAACGGAAAACAGTGCTAAATCTCGTACGTTTACATTTATGCGTTTGAAAGAAGGTAGCATCAATTGTTTTGAGATTCCAACAAATAATAAACTTAAATTGACGTGAAACCTGGTTGAGTACTGCAATTCTAGAGCTGGAGTCCGCGAATAAACCAATAAATTATACCAGTGAAATTTGTCTGCAACTACCCATAAGAAGTGGCTATACAAGTCGTCAAGCAATCAGGAGTAAAAGCGAGTATGAAAAATACAAGAACACGGATGACTAGGCTAACATATGGACAACCCAAATCAAAATTAAGGATCGGTATACGAACAATGGATTTCAAATGAAGGTTAGACCAACCCATGGGTAATACCAATTCCAGTTTTGAACTGTGAATGCTGTATAAATCTATTTTCCCATTACTCCCTCGAATAATATATCTAAATACCTGCGGTGAATTAAGATCTGAAAATCTGAAAATAGAATTGCTTTGTTTTGTTCGCTTCCGTAAATATTGAGGATGTTAAGTGTGTACAGGTGTACACAGGACAATTCTTTGTGTTAAATCAAGTATGCCAACTACTATTTTTTTGGCAAAGTCATGTCAGGCTTGCAATATAATTATTAATAAATGTAGTACAATTTTTTTAGCTGTAAATAATAAAAGCCTTTCGGAATAAATAAGATCACCTTTTTTATTAATAATTAATCCAAAATATGACAAACTGTCACCATCAGTGTCAAAATTACAGATGTTAATAATTAAATGAGAGTTTGTCATTTTTGAGACCAACAAGTATTAATAAAAAATATCACCCCATCTATTTCGAGGTGCTTTTATTTTGTACATCTAAACAATAGTACTGTACTATTGCTTAGACAAAAGATAACATGATTAAAGTTGACATGGCAGTAGTAAAAACAATAGTTGATTTTCCACATCTATGGGTACACTTGAAGTCCCCACACGGTATATTTTTAGACAGCCAGATAGCTTTAAAAACAGTAAAATGCTTTACTTATGCATAAAAAGTTGTCTGATATTTCAAGGTAACCCCTAAAACGACTGGCTGGTGGTAAGAAGGAAATAGGAACATTGAGTTAGATGCAGAGTTATAAGGAAATATAAGTTAACAAAACAGCTGGTCCTCTTACCTAAAGTGCCATTTTATGGACCCGAATCATGTTATGGTAACTAAGAACCACTCGCGGTCGTAGATCAGTTCAGCGTACGTCATAGATAACATTAGGTTAGTAGTTATAGATGTTGACCACACCGTAATATGTTACGTGATCTTGCACATATAGCGACACTACAAGTTTGTAACTATATTATGGTTTGACCTTGACGTATAAAGCTCAATCCCCGTGGCGTATGTCTGAACACTAACTGGCCCGTGTTCGATTCCCAGGGCCACACATACACCGAAACCACCCGACCGCTTCTCTCGGAAGGCAATGGAAAACCACCGAGGTATTTCTGCCTAGTAAGTCTTCTCTGGAGTAGACATGCAAGCACTTGCGTGGTTCACAGCCCACGCGAAGTTGTAGGTCCCCTATGTCTGTAGGTTACTTACCACGCACACTACAGACATAAATGGAGAAAAGAACGGCAACGCAAGGAGTACGCCACTTCAAGAAGAAGAAGTGAGTCACCTGAGGCGAACATTTCAACATTTTAGGACTTTTATGATACACCCGTCTATGCCATCTTAAAAACTAAAGAAGACCAAAAGTGCGAAGTGTAAATTTTGCTATTTTAACTACGTAACATACACTTTGTGAATACATAGCATTAAAAAGTACAATATTAATATAACTGCTGAAATAAGTAGGTAACAAAAACTTTTTTATTAGACACATAACTAGAAAAGAACAGCTACAGCATTACTGGCAAGAAACCTTCTCAAGTCGAACTGAAGAAATAACTAGTATCAGTCTGCCACTAGAATTTTGGGGATTGCCCAGGTGTACTTTTGTTTTCCTAAAAAGTTATTTAAAAGAAGTGAGGTTAAATTTAAATACCCTTTAAAGAATGCACCGTTAATCAAATTTAACCTGCATTATGTTTCTATTATTTCCCAGTTATTTATGATAAATTATATCAACAAACCGCAATTTTATTGACAAATAACAATTTTTGTTTTGTTGTTTCAGGAATTTAACTTTGCTGTGGTTTGTCGTCACAAAGTGCCACATGGATATAATTTATAATTTCATGATTCTGTTTATAATTAAATTATGTATGTTAATGTTGCAAAATAAACACAAATTATAGCAAAAAGGTTATATATTGCAGAAAAAGCAAAATTGCTTTGAATCTACCGAAACAATGAAATGCAACAAATGAAAACACAAACTGAAAGCCGCGGGTCTCGTTGTTAATCCGATTGAACATATGTTACTACAAACCAGGAACATGTGCGGGCAGCAATTAAATCCGAGTGCATAAAATTTTAAAACATTGCATATGCGCCTCTGGCGCTTATTCGGTTGTTAAACTGTTGAAAACCAGCATGAAAACCTTACATAAAGCGTTTATGTAGACTGTAATTAATCTCAGGTTTCTATTTTTACTCAAAATTGTAACTTTAATAAAAAGTTACGATTACAAGTCTTTGTTTCACGGTTTCCAGTTTATTAAATCGTAACGAGACGGCGGAAATTCTGTGAGTCAGTGACTGAAATTTAATTTAAATATCTATTAATCCCAGTACAATAGTTTATTGCCACCTGAGTGATCTCCAGGTATTTTGGTTAATATCACTGGTTTTGAGAGAAAATCATATTAGATTTAGTCATGATTTAGTATTAGTTCGTCCACCCAATATCGGCCTCTCAAAGCTAATTATTAGTATGGGTCTGAGATTTTCAAACATTGGTCGTAGTTGAGATGAAATGGAATTTAATAATCAGAAGAGTTTATATCTTGAAATTACTGCGCAAATGTAGGAAATCATTAGATATATGATTGACTAACCTTTAACCTTATTCAAATTGTTAATAATTTCAGAAGGAAAGTAAGAAGTGGGATGGCAAATAGATTACCTGGAACAAAGAAACACAAATTAATACGTGACATACCTTTGTATTTTTATTGTAAATTAATTTTGCACCATTTTATTAAAGTTTAACTAGAGTTTTTCACATCATGCCTTTTGATTAAGCTTTTTAAACTATCTACAATCTACACCATAAAACTTGATAACAAATAAATATCCAGAGCTTCTACTGTTTATAAAACCACTATAACCACAAACATATTTACATTTTCATCTCAAAACTTGTTAACCTAGTGAATTAGTACCTCGTCCTTTTGATCTCAGAAAAAAACCAACCCATCTACAATTTTCTATAATTTTCCGTCTGAAAACATTATTAAAGGCCATTGCAGTTATACAGAATTGTAAAAAGCTTCCTATTTATTAACCAATAAATGAATTACAGACCTCTCTCAGAAGACGTCATTGAAATTATATTTATATTGCAAGAATTGGCGGAAAATTTTAATGACGTTTGCTTCTTTAATATTCCTTTTCAAAATACCTATGTACCTCTGTGCTATTGTAAATGATATTGCATATTTCTTTGAGTTCGTTTGCAATTCGTAGATCTACTGATAATAAATTATTCAATGCTTGCGAAGTTCCTACGGGGAATTTCTAATTATTTTGATGTATTCATGCATATTTATAGATTTTCCAATTAAATAAAAATTAAATCTAATATTGCATTCAAGGAAAAGATTGACGTAGCAATTTTCCGTAAGGGTAACAATGGTATTACCATGTTGATGTCGAAGCATTTCGTCGTCCTATTACCACAGTTCTTAACTTTAGATTTATCACATTTTGGACTGAAGGTGTATTTTACTTTTCTCAACATATTTGAAACTACGCAGCAATTCCTTAATTTTTCGAATTCTTTCCGATCTGTTTGATTGTTTTAAAAAATTGTAGTAACTCGGAAACATTCAATAATTTCCGGAAATTTAAAGAAATTCTAAAAAGCAACTTATTTCCTTCCAATTCATACAAACTGCAAATTGCCTGGAATTTATATTTTTACTGCATGTTATACGATTTCCTGGTTGTTTGCCGTTTAATATTTATATGTTTAATATAAATATAATTAGCAGTAACCAGCCTTGCTGATTTAGAGGATTACCAAGGTTGAAAAATCAAAGGTCTCTGGTTCAATCTCGACCGAGGGAGATTAGGTGAAATTTTTAATGAAAAAATCTGAAACTTTATTTTGGGTTGGAGGAGTATTTTAGCTTTCCCAACAAATTTTGAAGTTAATCAGCAATTCCTTAATTTGTCGAACTTCGTTCGAGCTACCTAGATCTTTTTGCGAAACCGTCTAACCCCGGAAACATTGGATAATTTCCGAAAATTTAAATTAATTCTCAAAACTAACTTATTTTATTTCAATCAATAAAAAGTCTGCAAATGTTTAGAATTTATATTTTCATTGTGTATTATATAATCTACGAATTTCATCATACAGTTCAGTTTGCCATTCAATATTTACAATTTGCAAAAACGACCGTTGCTAATTGAAGAGGATTAGCCTTGAAAACCAAAAGTCACGAGATAGATCCTGATCAGGGTCAGGTAAAACTTTTAATGAGGGAAAATCTAAAAACCTCCCTTATGAGATACGAGGTAAACCCAATGATATATTTATCGGGAAAATTCTAGTCAGATAGTACCAATGATATAGTGACATAACACAGACCAGGAAGAAAGATCTAGTAAAAGAATATAATAGTTTGAACAAAGCCGTTAAGAGAAACGCTAGACAAGATAAAAGAAATTGGTACGATGGCATCGCAGATAAAGCAGAGGAAGTGGCTAAACATCTAAACATAGCAATATGAAAGAACTATACCAACTGACAAAACGGCTAACCGGGCTAATCAATAAAGGATAAGCGAAAAAAATACGGACATATGGGAACAGAATGACAAACTATTAGCATGGCATATGAAGAACAAATGCGCAGATGGGAGGAATATTATACTGAAATTATGGGAGATGCACCTGAAGAAGTAGAAGCGCATTTTATCGGTAACAAGGAAATACATAGCCCAGTCGAATGGTAATTCAACTTTGCATGTGATGTGTAAGAGGGAGGGTTAGTAGTAAGTCTAAATTAGGATTTTTGTGGTTCCTCCCCCCCCCCCCCATTCGGCCGCCATATTGAAAAGAAGGGTAAATTCGTTTTTCGGCTATATCTCTGTAGCCGTGAGCCTTACAAAAAGTTAGTACTAAACGTTATTCTAGTGAATCGCTCTAGCTACACTTTTTATTAATATAACCCCCGCCCCATTCGGCGGCCATCTTGAAAAGAAGAGTTAACTCGGTTCTAGGCTACATCTCTGTAGGCGTGAGTCTTACAAAAAGTTTGTACAAAGCTTTTTTGTAGATATGCAATTTTTATTAATAACTTTTTTGCTTAGCATTAATAATAAAAAAGTTATAATGCCTTTATTTTTTGTCTTTTCCGGCTTATAAGTTTTTTATTATTAATATTACGCAAAAAAAGTTACTAACAAAAGAATGTGATTCTCTACAAAAAAGCGTTGTACAAACTTTTTCTAAGACTCACGGCTACAGAGATATAGACGAACAACTAATTCTTTTCAAGATGGCAGCCGAATGGGGAGGGGGGTTAACCACTGACCCCCTATACATAGTAAAAAGTAAATCGCTGCTTACCCAAATTGCAAAGTTTGCCTTTTTATTTCGTCCATACGACAGGACTAAAATTCAACCCCTGCGAATAAACACCAACACCCCTAGTGAAGGTGAAATAAAAAGCACCATTAACCAGCCACGTTCGCGAAAGGCAGCTGGCATCGATAACCTACCGCCGAATATTCGGGGATAATAATCCTACTGAATATAGTCAACAAAACTCTGACAATGATGCTACTCAATAAAATAACAGACACCATCGAACCAACCATTGGGAAGGAGCAAGCAGGTTTCAGACCAGAGAGATCCTGCATAGATCGTGTGAACACTACGAATAATAATCGAACAATCCCGAGAATGGAAGTCGCCACTTTACCTAGTATTAATTCATTTTAAAAGAGTTTTCGACTGCATAGTCCACTCAGTTATCTGGAATAGACCGACACATATAGGCGTCCCACAGAAAATAGTAAATATTATAAAAGAGCTCTACATAAACGATTGCTGTAGAATACACAAGAGTAAAGTTGGCAACAAGATAAAAATTAAAAAGGAGCCAGGCAAGGCTGTCCCTTGTCCCCACTTCTATTTAACCTGACTCTTGATTGGATTATGAAAACGGTGAACAACAATCAAAGGGACATACTATGGGATTTTCAGTTCCGACTGGAGGACTACACTGATGATATCTGTTTCCTTTCCTATAAACATGCAGATATGGACACCAAATTACAATGACTAACCGCAAAAACCACCTTGCCAGGACTTACAGTTAATGTCTCCAAAAACAGCCATGAGAATTGAAACTGACATCCTCGCTAAGTTCTCCATAGATGGCCAAGAAATAGAGGAAGTAGAAAGTTTCTGCTATTTGAGCTCCATGGTCACTACAAAATGGGGACTGAGGAAGATGTTCAAAGCCGAATTCAAAAAGCAAGACAGGCTTTTGGGATGCTCTACTAATGCTAAATTTTGGAAGGCCACAAAAACAATTGCGAACAAACTTCAGGTCTTTATAAACAGGTGACTTAGTAGAGTATGCCACATATACTGGCGGCCAGATACTTATCTCCAATGAAGAACTATGGTGTATTACTAATTAAGCAGAAGTAGCAAGGAAAATGAAAATAGGGTTGTATGAGCCACTCCCTAAGGAAACAAGGGACAGAAATCAACAGGGTGGCACTAGACTGGAATCGTCAAGGGAAACGAAACCTCAGACAACTTGGAGGCGCACCTTGCTGAAAGAAGCCAAAGACAGCAGGAAGACTTGGAAGCCTTGGCGCGAAATCAAGTTCGATCGCAAAGATTTGTGAAAGCCCTATGCTCATGCTCTAGATAGGAATTTATGCAGTATATAATAACAGTACCAATGACTATAGCAGTCGATGCACGTTAAAATGCTTTTTCATTTAAAACAACTGGATTCAAGAATTCAAATCTATGGGTTTTTGCATGTGTTTATGCTCGAAATTCAAAATCTTAAAATTCTTTTGAACATTGGCAACCTTAAATTCATATTTACGTAGCTGTATCGGAACTTTACAACTGAAGGGTATTAACTGTTTAAGTGAAAACAAGTTTTAAGTTTAAATAAGTAAAACCAGGTATTTGATGTGTGTGACAAATAACAAACTGCCTTTTTCTGAACTGAAAAATATCGATGTATAACTGCCGATAACATCCCCATAATTAGGTGGGGCAGTATTCAGGAGAGAACCTTCAACGACGTTTATATAGGATACAAAGAATACTGGGCCTACCAATGACTTCTGTGGAACACCAGTATTTGTAGCAGTTTTATTAAAGTTAACAATAATCATTTTGAGGCCGTTATTCTATCTTATAGCAGCACATTGATATTAATTTTTGGGTCTATTCTATGGAATAATATTTGTATCATAATTATAAGTAAATAAATTCAAACTACAAATATGAAAATGGCATTTCCAATATTTAGAATTACTTAATAAATTATTCTACAGTATTTTAAATGACAGATGGTTTCCACAGAGAGTTATTAATTATTTCGTTTATCGTATTGTCTAACTTGTCATGTAAGTAGCAGAAAGTTATTCTGGAAAAAAATAATATTTGCATGAAAAATCAGTGATTCTGAAATACTTTTTTAACAACATGGTCTCGTGTATTTTTCAGGAGTTCACGCCCGATTGTTTCACCAAATTTTTGCATAAATCGTGTACCTACCGGAACGAATAAGCTCGTCGCACTTTTTTGCAAGCTTGAGGCAATCAAATCGTAATTACTTTTTAAAGAGTTAAACTGTTCAGCCCAAGGGAGAACGTTGAATTACAAATTCCAAAATATGCATCCTATGTGTACGTAGGTTTTACCAGATTAGCTTCTATAACTCGGAATTCAGTCCTAATTACAGGCAACAATGCTAACGAGTCCCGTAAAGCACGCTATTAGGTTAGTTAGCCGTGCGTTTTGTTTTAGTAATCCTGCGACAACCAATTTAGGGTTAATCCTTCAATGGAATTAATATAGATAGGGCACTAACAGTTGCAACAGTGCGCAATCAGCAGTTAGCGTTAAGTTTGAGTTCCGGGATCTCTGACGGAGACATTTCCAGCCGCATAATTTAAGTGAAATAAAGACATGCAATTTGCAGTAAAACTCAAATATATGACCCTAACGCAGCCGTTCTGTAGCGAATGCTTTTTTTTTGTTTGTAACCTAACGTGAGCTCAACGTCACTGTATGAAATATGTGAAACTGCGGATTATTTTACGCTTTCCTGGATTCAAGATGTAATTGTTTAAAATCCTATTGTGCTCCATATTTTCAGCATGCCTAACTTTTTTCACCGGAGCGTGTAGATTCAAACGAACAATGCTCACGTTTCCCCAAAATAACCCAGAAAATAAATATTACCCAACCCCGAATATACTTAATCCCTAAATTTCACAAAAGAAACCCTTAGTTAATTAACACCAACAATATTTTTGCTTTTATTTTTTCCTCTCGTTTTACTATCCGCTTTTTTTATCTAATTTTACAATTTTTATTTTAAGCCTTTAATTGATAGAAATTTAATTATAAAATCCGATCAAATTCTTTAAAGGGTAATTTTAAAAACGTTATTTAAATTCCACTGCAATAAGTAAAACGATATCCTTCTAAGGAGCAAACGAGTATACCCTCTTGTAATACAAGCCATTTAGAGGGCTTTTTATCGAAATGCCATTAACTGCAAAAGTTCCAAAATCTTCCAATCAAAGCTTTGAAGTTTTACTCGAGCAAGTGTGTCGTCAAATAGAATTTCATTACGATCTGTTGCTTGTAATCAATCACTACTAAAGTCGTGTCTTTAATGAGAAAAGTTGAATGTGAATGGGATTATTTTTCCTATTTGTCTGGAGCGGAGATTTAATCGAATTCTCAAAACATTTGCTCTTCGTTCCTAACCGAGAGAAAGTCCTATTTAAGATCACATTTCTCATGATAAATAAATAATTAATAATAAAAGAAATAACCGTAAGGATTTTAAAGGTCAAACACAGTGTGAAAACCCTTTTTTGTGGGTTTTTATAAAGGCAGAAAAGTAGTTTCTGAATAACGTATAAAAAAGTTCGAAGGCAATAAACAAAAAAGTTGCAAAAAGAATTGGCAGCACATAAAATTTGTGACCCGTAAATAATTCTATTTGAAATCGATTTAAACCATCAAATTCGTTTTATTAAAAAGTTTCTACCCCTTTTAGGAGATAAAAAACTTTAATGTACCTAGAAATAATGTCAGTTGTTTTATGGCGTGTCCCTAAACTTTGTTTTAGTGTTATAAAGTTCAATTTACGTAGGGAGATTTTGATGTTAAAGCATTTTTCTTAAAGAAAACTAAACTCAATCTGAATCTTAACTAAAACTAATTTAATATTTAGGGAAGTTGCTGAAAGTCTTTTCAGGTATTTTCTTTTGCATGTGATTTTACTTTAAGTAATTAATTATAATCGCCAACGTCCTGAAAAAGGATATGACACTAAGAAGAACAAGAAGAATTAATTAATAAATATTTTGTGAAATTGTTTGCATACCTTGTAACACATAGCATGTTCTTTTGTTATTCTTACTAAAATAATTTTCGTTACAGTCATAAACAATTTTATTTAGGTTAATCAAGAAAATTAAATTCGTAGATACGTACAAAAAAGTAATTTAATCTTGATTATATAAGTATAATTTTTGTTTAAGCCAAAGGTCAAGTACATCTAATTTAGTATTGTGTTCTCGAGAATTCTGCAAAGAAAATTTAATTAAAATAAAATCAGCAAGCTTTTATGCCTTGAAAATTTCTTATTAAATTTTTTATGACCCTGCAAGGACCATTTTAAAGCTCTCTGTAAAGTCTGCGTCACAAAAAACCTGGATAAATTACATCACAAGTAACAATTGTGGGGAAAATTCTTCAAGTTTTAGTGTTTTTTAAAAATTAACTCTTCTTTAATACAAATTTTCATTAAGATTCCTTATTTGTCCTGCAATATGCAATGCTTGTATAATGATTTGCCTGAATTTCTAAATTTGTTAAAATTTAAATTACAGTCAATTAAATGTAATAAAAACATTTGTCCGAATTTTTATAAACGCAAATATGTAGAAACCCCCATTTAACGATGTGTTTCGAGATTGAAACATAAAACACTGTTCGAGTTCTTGGGTAATATTCCTCAATACTAAGAATTACAAATTAATTCCTGTTGAAAGATACGAGCTCGAGTTCAATACTTATAAAAATGCTGATCGCTCTCGAACGATTTCTAGTAATTGTTTTGTTTCCAAGAACTGTCTTTGTAGTTATTATAAATGCAGATGCACAGATAACAATTTCCAGTAACCGTTTTCGATTTTCCTCTTCAGCGTTATTTTTAAAATAGGTAAATTTTACCCTAACGACTAACGACATTAAGCTTGCTGAATCCAAAGCAAGCTTTCGTTATAAATATATATATTATTTTATTTACAATTGCGGAAAAAATAAATCAGTATATTAATTCGTGATTTTATTTCCTAAGCAAAGAACAGGTAAGGAAGTAAAGAACTTTAAAAGAAATCAAGAAGTAATTTGAATTAAAGCCATAATTAATTCGGAATTGGGTTAGAAGGTGGCTCAATTTTAGTAAATTTCATTGTAATCCTCTACGGTATCTAAAATACTTCAAAAAGTTTAGAAATTTTGATAGAAACATCTTTGGAATTTACATAAAATTAACCAATTTAAAAAAAATTATAATGACTTGGTCTGATCTAGTAAAGGTACAATTTGTCACTACAGTAAATGATGATTAAAACAAAGGATATTTGGGTTTGCAGAAATCAGGAAAGGTGTGCTTAAAATAGAGGTCCGTCCCCTGAAATTAAGGACGGGGTTAACCCTAAACTTATCCGTACCCAATCATTTGCTCCCTGTAATGTAGTAAAGGTATTCCACGTAATCAACTTAGGATAAGAACGATCTTTCGATATCCTTATGTTTTAAGCGAATTTCTTACAAGATTGTTTTCATATTTTATGTGCTAAGTTTAATATTATTAACATTCCTTCAAAGTTAGAAAGCAAGAAACTATAAAGTAAGTCTTACAAATAATTTTTACAAGAAAACTACAGTCTTGTTCAACAACGAAGGAAATAAAATGTCTACAATGTAAAGTTAGCGTGTTTTCATGAATGCCAAATAAAACTTTGAAATTAACTAAGAATTTTATAGGTTTAAAAGTTAAAAATGTAGATTTTCCCTTAGAGTTTTTAATAAGATTTTTCCTGGAAATCGACGTCGTAACATGCATAGTTTTCTTATAAAGGTTAAGGGTAATATGATTTATGAGCAGAATTTCCTGGTATAATACAAGATTTAAACAAACTTCAATGATTTAGATAATAATGTGCACTCGCGTGCTTTTGGATAGTTACCAAAGTGGCATTGGTAGGCAATGTGACGTCACAGACGTAACAGGCGCCGCGTTGACAATCCATTGCGTGTTTCAAATTCAACCATATTATCAACAGCGCCGCACGAAATTTCACTCATAATACTTACGGCAAGTAGGCTTTTACTTTATCTTGTATTAAGAAAATTTAAAGGTGTAATGAAAATAATTTTATGCAAGGTTTTCTGTGCAAAAATAACAATAGTATGCCGTCTTTTCTGTCACCTTGGATCTATATCGGAATACTGAAAGCAAAATGGTCGTCTGTTTTAGAACGATTACTGGGAGTGTTGAATTAATTTATATTACTACGCTTAGTTCACACTTATAGCAAGATTACATTTATTGCCATGGTGAAAATTGTAGTGCACATGCTTTATAAAAAAAAAACACAGAGAAGGACAATACAAAAACTTTTGAATAGAAATATGTCTTTAATAAATAAATAAATGAAGGATCTCTCGAACTTTCACATAAATTATAAAATTAGTGAAGCTTTGCATCACTTCATAAATATAAATAACCTGAATACGAAACGTGAATATGAAATTTGCACAAACTGCATAAAAACCATGTAGAGTAAGGCAGGACAATTGGTGGAGGCGCCATCACTGCGGTTATAATTTTTTATTTAATTTTTTCTTTCAATTTGCCCTTGCTTGCACTTCAATATTTCTTTGTAATTAATACTGCCGAAGGCAGCCTGGGTAGCTCAGTCAGGTAAGTGTCTGGTAGCTAGCCGGCTGACACGGGTTCGATCCCAGCGTTGGACATAGTATTATGGAGCGGATTTGGGTCGAATTCGTTAGTTAAGGCTTAGATTTAAGGTATATGAATGTGTTGTGGATGAAAGCTGGTTAGAGCATGATGCAAGTCCAAAAATGAACTCCAGCAAGTATGAATGAGCCTTGACATTAGATTACGGTAGAAGGGGAAATGGATTATGTATGTATGTAATATTGCAGAATTCAGCTATTTTGTTGTAAATGTAGAATCAATGTTATATAACTAAAAATTCTATAACAATTTAATAGGTTGCTGCTTAACATTGCGATTTAAGATTGCCTCGAATTTGTATACAGTGCGGACGTAAATTGTCCCCCCCCCCTCCCACCTGCTAATTTTGAAGGGATTGATTTTTTAAGAACATTCAAAAGTAACCTTAAATAAGACAACAAAAACTACCTTTTGACGGTCTTTTTTCCCATGAAAGTTCAAGATGTTACCGCTAGGACAAAAGGGTCACTTTTTTTAAATGGAACCATGGGTCGAGTAACACCTCAAATTAAAGATATTTCAAAACTGCATTTAAGGGTGTATTGGGATTTTAAATTTATTGGTTAATTTTTAAGAAAAATAACTGTAAACATTCATAAATGTGAGGGAGGAATTTGCTAATGCATTACATTTTTGTCAAGAGCAAAATGGAGTTCACTTTGAACATTTAATTTAATAAATTTGGTCACCTTATTAATACACCTTTATATATATTTTTAGTTTTACATTAAGCGAACCCGGGTTCCATCAAAAATTTCAAGTTGTAGGAAAGCTAGTGACCTTGAACTTTTAAAAAACACAACCGGGGGACTGCCCCTGCAGCTTTAGAGAACCTACAGACGAACTTAAAACTATGGAAAAATCGTAAATTTACGAAATTAATACTGTCACTGTAACTGGAAGTAACGGGTGTTCAAAAACTAGTTTGGAGTTGGCCATGGATTGAAAAAACAAGTAACACAGTATGTCTTTACTTACTACTTACACATGAACAAATAAAACAGCAAAGTAAATTGGAGTTATAAACTAAAAGCTTTATTTACATTTTACACATAAAATTCGATTCTTTATAAAAGATGATTAAAATGCCCACCACCAATTTTTAGTAAATAAAATAATTACTTACAAAGAAGAGCGAACGAAGTGTATAACCTTAAAACGCCAAATAAAGTAATCGAAGGTCAGCTGGTCGTGTGGTTAGCGAACCGACAAACAGTTACTGACGTTCAACCGAATCAGCGCCAGCTTCTAACGTGGGAGTTTTTGAACACCCGTTATATTGGGTAAACGAAACATAATTTTGGCACTATACCCAAAGAACATACGGCCCATTTCAGATTTAATGGAATAGAAAACCGACTGTAGCCCTGTTGCGAAACAGGGCATAGTAATCAAGATTCCGATTAAAAGCTAAGAAAGAGATCTATCTGCAATAAAGCAGCGAAATTCTTTTGAGAAAATTTTTATTTTTTAAGAATAAAAGCCACATTTTGAATACAGACCTCGGACCAACGCCAAATTCCGAGTTACGAGTATATGCTTTGTTGAACATAACGCTTGTCTACTCTTCGACACATCCACTCGAGTCCAAATAGTACACATATACATAGATTTGTAAGATCAGTCCCAGCCAACTTTACTTTTGTAATTAGATTAGGAGAACATCTGCATATACTGACTCCAACAAACATTAACAACTTAGTTGCCGATTTTTTTTTTATTAATTTATGACCTTTGCATAGCTTCTGGCATAAGAAGAATACAGGGTGTGAAAGAACAGGAGACCTAAATTAATACACGAGTATAAAGCTACAGCAATAAGAACTGTCGGAAAATTAAAAGATAAAAAGGCCACACGGGCCTTAGACCTAGCTATATCTAGACAAACGACGACAATGACGAAAGATGCTGGTGTTCCTCTGTTCCGCAGGGATGTATTCAAGGGCCACTGCTTTCTTTGCGGAATATCATTGAGACTGAAAGGGCTGCCGTAAACTTTATCATAAGCATTTTGGCAAACAATATATCAGCAGTTCTATCTGACAAATTAAGATTTTGTATAACTGTCTTTTTCCTTACACAAGAAAATCTAAAACTATCAAAAACTTACAACAATTAGCAATAATTGGAAAGCATCAGCACCTTTAGCTTAATTAATTAATTTCTAAGAGTTCGATTGTGTAACAACTAAAGTTGGAAAGACCATTGTTCTAACCTTGTTAGAGCCTAAAACTTTATTCTGACAAGTCTTTTTCAGTCTTTATTATGCCTGTGTAGCTTTGAAATGCATTATAGTATCAGTTTTGGAGTAGTCAAAGATGTTTCTGTTGCACAAAAGAAAATTGTCGGTTCGACTGGAGTGTCACACATTTTTTCATACAACGAATTTTTTTACATTTACACCTAAAATTTTAACCCAGGGTAGTTAAATGAACTGAAAATTCCTAAATCATCAGTTTAATAGTTAATAAAGCAAGGAATATTCGAAAATACAGCTAGAATTTTCGTAGGAATAGTGAACCAAATCTCAAAGAAACAAGTCTTACTTTAAGAGTGAGGCTTCAACTCCTTTTCAAAGCAAACAGGAAAGTAGGTTAAGTAAAGTTGTAGTGCGCTCTTTGATTTCTTTATATTTAAAGGTCTAATTAGCAAATTACATATACATAAATTCCGGTTAACATTTAAAAACCGGTCTTATTCCGCCTGAACAGTGTCACCATAACCCTTTAGAAGATTAAAACTCTTTATCAATACGTTTCCCTTGACTTTTGGTACAAAGTTCGAATTTATGCTACTTCGCTCCTGTTTATTTTATTTATATAGTTTGTTAATAATCTGGATATCGATATAGATGAATGAATTATTTTTAACCGGATAGTTTACGATTTAGTCGTTTGATGGACGAAGACTACATTAAAATTTACAATAATTTCAGAAGTTAACATCCGGACTAGTTTTCTAAAAGAACAACCAACAATAACTGTCCATATAATTAAAGCAAATGGTTTGGAGTTTTTTTTACGAGAATGGATGTAAACAAACTTCCCACATCAAAGCACACGAGCTTACGATTTACTGAAAAGGTCAATGTGCCCCAATTTTCCAATTAAGTGAAAATAATGCTTTGGAATTTGTGACTCGAAATATTGAAACCGCAATGAAATTTCTGAGCATGGAAAAGTGAATTTAATGGGTCGATGTGCTAATTTAGAGAAATTAGAAAAGTTCACGAGTTTGATAAAAATTTTAGTGGAATTAAATTACGTAACGTTTTCCCCCTAACGTAGTTTAATCTTGAATTAGGGAACTTTAGATATTTGAATGTTACACAATTATAGTTCAGAGTTGCTTCCCAGCTGGACTTCTATGCCTTCATTAACACAAATGCACGTTTATAGTTAGGAAGTTCTAAGAGCAGATCGAGAACCCCTTAGACATTTTGGTGTAGCTAGAATACGAAGAGAGAATCGTGCGGAATATCATACCTTTAATTTTAATGGCACGGAAGAGTCGTTAAGCTCGGAAACTGATTACTTTTGTGTCTTAGTTTTCAATTTTTTAAAGGCAATGTAATCGTGTAAACACAAGCTTAGTTGAAGATGGAATTCTTTAACAACAGGATGTTCGTGATATTGTGTAATTACAGGTTTAATTGTAAAAACTTGGAGTGTCTGTCACGTCGGCAAAAGCTTACAAACAGAAAATTTCCTGTCATGACGAAAAAACTCCCAAGTATCCAGGCTACAACAACATTTCATGAAAAGCAATTTCTGCAAAACCATTATGTACAATTCACTCGATGAAATAAAACGCAATGAACCTCGACAAACCAAGTTCCCTTGTAATGATGAAAACTGTTTATTTTACTTGCAAGTTTTAACTAAGACGTCTGAATGTAACAGTGCATGCTTTCTTAGTTTGTTACTAACTGAAATACGGTTGATAACCTCGACACTTAAATAAAATAATTATCCGGAGCACATAATATTCCGTACCCAAACACGCAATGAGATCACATGAGATTAGACACGACCCGCGGTTTATTTTGGTTGTTACCTTTATTAGCAATAGAAGAAAATTAAGAGAAAAGGAAAATAAGAGGAAGTAAAGGCACAGTTCCGGAATGCCTACTTCAATCCTGCCTATGCCTAGTAAATTCAAGAAGCTCTCTTATTATTATTTTTACACTCTTCGTTTATATCCCGAGTTGCTTTCTTTGTCTTAGGAAAATCGCATTTCACCCTTTGTTTTTCCTACTCCGGAATGGATATTCGATGGGAACGAAAGTGCTTTCGATTCGTTCTAGGCACAATTGTTTAATGAAATTGTTCTTTTTATTCGCTTCGAGGTTTTTTTTATTACCTAAATAAAAGAATTAATTATATCTTCAAAGCTAAATTATTTTAAATAAATTCGAAACAAAAATTATGTTACCCTTGGAACTAAAATTAAAACTGAAACCGAAGTAAATCAGATATGAGGGAATTTTACATTTAAATTTAGGGTGAAAGTAGTACCGTAATAACTGATAAGGTTTGTAGTTGTAACAGCTAATACCTGTCTGAGC
The DNA here is from genome assembly GCA_963082815.1 of Melanotus villosus. NCBI lineage: Eukaryota > Metazoa > Arthropoda > Insecta > Coleoptera > Elateridae > Melanotus > Melanotus villosus. The sequence continues at coordinate 22,665,894 of OY720421.1, forward strand.
GTATCTGATTGAAACAAACAGCAGTTTACTGAGATTACCAAGTTTTATGATAGTAACTACAACAGTTTTTGTTTATGCTTAGGTAACTTTAAATTATTTAATTTAGCTTAAAATAACATGAAGATGGTGACATATTTTTAACTAAACTGAACAAATGAACAACTTTTCTAATATATTGCCGATTGATAAATTGCGTTTACTTTGTGATACTTGAACATATTTGAAGAAAGTAGGTTCATATTACTGTCTGTTCTCTGATTATCATAACGGTAGAGAAGTAACAACTTTGCAACATAAGTATTAACAACCAACAGCTAGTTCTGTTTCCAAAGAATTAATTTATACTCAGCGACACAAGCTATGAAATGGCAGAAGATTTTAAAGGTGGAATAGAGGATAAAATAACAGTAGAAGAGATATAAAAGGCACTGAGAGATACAAAAAATGGAAAATCAGCCGGTCCTCGAGATATTCCTGTAGAACTAATAAAATACAGCCCTATAAAATTACATACTCAAAGAGGACTTATTTGACAAGGGAGAGGGTACCAAAAGTCTGAGGAAGAGGTTATATTCAATCGATTTGCAAAAAGGGTAACAAAAAGGATTGCAAAAATATAGAAGGCTAACAGTAACTGGCTCTATTAGAAGACTGCATGGACGGATATTGGCGAAACGATGGGAAAGTAAAATGCAGATCACAGAAGAACAAAGTCGATTCAGGACAGAAGTGTTCACTCTGCAGAAATTAATAAAAAAACGAAAAGCGAAGTCAAGAGAAACCCAATTGGTCTTTATAGACATTAAAAAAAGCCTATGACAGCGTTACACGGAAAAAGTTTTAGTAAAACAAGTACCAGTGGTATATGTTAATACAGTAAAAAAGAACCATACACCAATAACTACGGTATAGTAGAAGATGGCGTACAACTACCACAAGCGTTTAAACCGGATAAAGGTTTAAACCAGAGGTGCAATGCCTCGCCTACACTATACGAGGGCCAAGCTGCAATTATTGAGAATAACAAAATCAGTAGAACTTTTCAAAGTTTTTATTTTAAGTATGTTCAAAATAGTTGCCGTCCACAATAATAGATTTATCCATTCTCTCCTTCCATTGTTTGAACGCGTCGAGCCAAGCTTGTTTAGGAATCCCGTCAAACTAGGATCTAACAGCTACATCTATCTCCTGTTCTGAATAAAACCTCCTCCCTCGCAAATGTTTCTTGAGTCCATAGAATAGCCAAAAGTCACACATCGCTAGATCTGGCGAGTATTGAAGATGTTCTATTGTTTTGATTCCATTTTCAGCTAAATACTGAACAGTTAATTGTTGTATGAGAAGACGCATTATCATGATGTAACATCATACCCTTCTTTGGCACCTTACTGAAGGCATGAGGCAGACAATTTTTCACGTCCCATTTAGCCGTGACAGTCGTTTGTTCCTTTAATTTAATTGCGGATACTAAACCTGTACTTTCTTCCTATATTTCCTGTATTTTCTTTAGTAATGGCTGTAAAAGGAGGTCCTGCTCCTTTTCGGTGGGTAACAGATTTACAACCACGTTGAAATTCCTTGTACCATCTATAAGTTGTAGCCAACGAAGGAGCGAGATCACTAAAAGCCAATTTCAAACTTCCTTCGCACTCATAAGGACTCAATCCCTTTTTAAAATCATAAAATATCATAATGCGAAACTTCTCTGGTGATAATTCCATTTTTTCTTCAATCGTTTCTAAAATGAATACTATTTACCTGATTTCGACAAACACAATCACATTTGACAGATAAACAAATGCGCCATTTAATAAAAATTGTTTTCTATCCCATGGCTACCTAGATTTTCCTATTCTCAATAATTGTAGCTTGGCCCTCGTATAAAATAAATCTAAACAAGGTTCTTCGCTGACGATCAGGCGATAATATCAGAAAATCTGGATTATATTTTTCTCAGTTTCAGAGTTTCGATTTAGATTATGAAAAATCTCTAAATAAGTCTGGAAAATACTAAACATTTAGTTAATAAAGGAGGAGAATGACATTACATTTACCTTAACAAAGGTGTGATAAAATTGGGCAAGCAAGAGAAGCAATAAATACATTAAACTCCATCTGGTGGAGTGAGGAAATAACAAGAAATACAAGAGACGAATATATAAATCAATGGAAAGTATCACAACGTATGAATCCGAGGTGTGGAAAATTAGCAGAAGAAATGAAAATAGAATAAGAGCAATGGAAATGAACTGCGCAAGAAGGAGCTGCAGGGTATCAAGAATGGATCATAGGACAAATGAGGAAATTTAACAAAGCATTGATACAGAACGAACTAAAATTGATGTAACAGAAAGCAAAAGATTACTATGGTATGGTGATATGAGGCGCATGGACGAAATGAGATGGCCTGGAAAAATATGGGTGGGTGCTTGGATGGATGGGAAGCGATGCGAACAGTTGGAGGAAAATGCCTGGAAAAGTGTGAGAATTGGAAAGTACTTATTTCTTTCTTCCCTATGAATGTTTTATTGAAAGTGTGATGTATTTTTGCTAGGCTATTTATTCTTTCGGACACTTTTTCTTCCATTTTTCCATTTCTTCGAATGATTATCCCAAAATACGAGGGCTATTCTGTATATTGTTAGTAGCAGGCCATGGATGCGAAGAAAAACAAAAATATTTGCATCAATCGAAAGCTCATTCTTTTGACAGTTTCCAGTTGCAATTTTGCAAGGTTTAAGTTAAAGCATATAGAGATCCTAATTTTTGATTGTTATAATTCGTTTGATTATTACTAAGCATTATGGAAGTGCCGCGGAATGCTTTTCGGGCTATGATTTTCTACGATTATTAACGAGGCTTAACATACGACCAAAGTCACCAAAATTTAATGGCAGCTTTTGGCGACAATGGTCCATTATTATCTACAATTAGTTACTGGTTCCGTGAATTTAAACGTGGAAGGAGTAGGTTAGAAAATGAACCAAGACCTGGACGACCTGCAGTAGCTGTTTGTGCTGAAAACATTATTGCAACCGAAAAGCTGATTAAGGAAAAACGGAATATCACTCATAGAGAGATTCAAGACGAACTAGGCATTGGATCATCGGCAGTAGATATCATTTTACATAAACATCTGGGTGTAAGAAAGCTGGCAAGTCGGTGGATTCCACATTTGTTAACCAACGAACAAAAACAAGCACGGGTAGACTGGTGCAGGTTTATATTAGAAAAGCTCGATGGAGGATCTTCAAAGCAGGTATTTAGTATCGTTACGGGGGATGAATCGTGGATATATAATTATGATCCCGAGACAAAACAACAATCAGCTGTTTGGGTGTTTGAAAAGGAGGAAATGCCAACAAAAGTTATTCGCCGTAAAAGTGCAAACAAAAAAATGATTGCCGTTTTCTCCAGTTGCAGTAATTCCTCTTGAAGATCGTAAAACTGTAACTGCTAATTGGTATACAGAAGTTTGCCTTCCTCAAGTCTTCGAGAAATTGTGTAGTGATCGCCCAAGATCTGGTTTGCGTGAAATTTTGTTACACACGATAACGCAACTCCGCATACGGCCGCAAAAGCTTTAAATTTTTTACACGAATCCCCAGTCTAACTGGTCACTCATCCACCATACAGTCCAGATCTTGCCCCTAATGATTTCTTTTTGCTTCCGCTGATTAAAAAACTCATGCGTGGTAAGAGATTTCCTGACGCCAATGCGGCTGTTGCTGAATTTCAGCGAATTCTTGACGACCTTCCAAAAAAAGAGTTTTCAGCGTGTTTCGAGACGTGGTTTCAAAGAATGAAGAAGTGTATTATGTCTAAGGGGGAATACTTTGAAAAACAATAAAATTATTTTCTTTACAAATTCCGTAGTTTTCTTCTAACTAACAATTTACAGAACAGCCCTCGTATTTAAAACTTATCACCTGTTCTAATTTATTTCGTCATATACTTGCTTATACCCGTTTTTCCTGTTTTAGTCTCATATTATCCCTAATATCTTTTGTGGGTTTATCTTCATATTTAGTTAGGCCGATTCCTCCTTCCACACTTTTAATAATTCTCTTAATTGTTTCTTCCCTTCTGCATATATCATAACGTCGTCTGAAAATACATTCTCCTATCTTGACATGTTTTAGTTTTCTATATCCCACGTTAACTTTATATACATTGTACTTAAGCTCTATAACAATATCATCCACTCCTTCAGTTTAGTAGTCTTCTTTTAAGACATTATCAATTTTTTCCTTGGTATTCTTCCTAGAACTTTGTCTAAATTCAGATTCTTCTATTTTTATTGTTTTTTCTTTTATTATCTGTTTGATGGTGAATATGCGATCTTGAGTGCTTCTGCCTTTTCGAAACTTGTAAACCCTTCTAGTTGAGTTTCTACATTCTTTTGAAGTTTTCTATTCAGTATCCTTTCAAACGTTTTAGCCCCCACATCCATTAGGGTTACGTCCCTGTAACTGCTGCAGTTTCTCGAATCAACCTTTTGGTTTGATTGGTGTTAAATGCAATGTTAAATATTTTTGCCAACATACTCTTACGCTACCTTCCTACATTTTCAGTCATTGTGGTTGTAATTTGGCCATTCCCTGCTGCTTTCCCTTTTTTGCTTTCTTCAATTACCTCTCGATTTCTTCTTTCAAAAATTTCATCCTTTTGTGCTTCTACGTTTTCTGGTTGGATTTCGTCCACTCCTAGTGTCCTACCCTTCATATCTGGTATCCTCTTTTCAGTATTTTCTAATTCTAGGTTCAATAATTCTCGGAAGTGTTTACTCCACCTGCTCATTATTTCTTCCCCTTCCGTTAGTGTTTTGTCTTCTTTATTTCTGATCAGTTACAATATACATTTCTCTTCTAAAATTCCTTGTAACTTTGTATAATAGTTTCTGATTGTCCATAATGTCTTCCTCTATTTTTATGCCAAATTCTTAACAAGATACTTCCTTAATCTGTTTGAGTATCTCTTTTGCTTTGCTCCTTGTAAGATGTGTAACTGTCTTCCGTTCTTTTATCACAATATTTCTGCCACTCTCTTTCTCTAATACTTGCTCTTTTATCTCGCTCCACCATCTAATTTGCTTTTGTTTTTATTTATAAAAATTATTACACACACTTTTCGGGCTACTTTTACTAACGTCTGTTTAAATTCCTGCCATACTTCTTGAACGTTTTTGTTACCCCAAACTGGAAGCTCTATTTTAGATTCTACATAATCCTTGTATTGGTTTGCTATTTATTTTTCTGCTTTGGTTTTCGTACTTTCTTTGGATATCATTTTATCTTGCCGTTCCGTTTTTATGAATTCAATTTATTTTATAGATTTCATATCCTCTTTTCACCCTTATGTCCGACCTGTATCTTTTGTTTGACAATATATAATACTAGGAGGGTTCAAATTTAACCCGGAATTTTGCCGCCATATACAAAAGAATCTGTATACAGCGAAAAAGCTTTTCTTGATAATACATTGGATAACCTAAAAGCCGTGTGCGCTGTTGTTATGGTTACAATTGTTTTTGTTTAGTATCTCCAATCATGACGGAACAACCAGTGATTAGTACCGCTCTCTTTCTTTCTTTTTGTGCGTGTCTTGTATGCGTGTATAGCCAATCTGCTCGGAACTGCCTTTAGCCATTACTTCAAGTCAGACGGCTGTGTCATGTGTGTGTTACTATGTGTGTGTTAATATGTGTGTAGTGGTTTTGTTACTCTATCTCATAGACCAGTCTTCCGAGTAGAGCACAGTTAATTAAGCCCAACTGTGAATGGTCCCACCAGGCCTAGTATCGATCCCAGAGGCCTGAGAAAAATCTCCGCCAACGTAGGGATTCGAACCCGATTTAGTACCGCTATACTTTTATTTGTTTTGTATTTGCTGCGTTTCAAGTTTAAGTACTGCAGCACCACCTAACTCGTTGTTTTATCAGGATGCCACCCTGTCACCCTCAAATCAGTTATTCTTTGTTACTCGAACTGGTAACATGGTAACTGGTAAACCACGTGCTAACTTTAACTTGTTCAATCAATTTATGTTATTTATTAGTATTTATTAGTAAGTGTAAATTAAAGTATTTAAAATTTTTCTAGTAGTTTTTGCTAAGCATTCTCTGGTCGAACTGTTGCTCCTGGGAAATAGATTAGGGAAAAAACAAGGGGGCGAAACCGATCTCAACTAAACAGAGAATTTTCTGCACCAACCAGTTCATAATTCTGCTTCGCAGCGAATTATCATTAAATTTCTTATTCCTGAAAGCTCTTTTAAACTCAATAGCGACCTGTGACGAAACCTAGGTACACCGTTTTGTCCCAGAATTCAAAAAATCAAGGAAGGAATGGAGGCACAAAACTTCATAGAAGCCTAAAAAAGCAAAGGTTGTCCTTTCAGCTGGGAAGATAATGACCACTGTGTTTTGGGACGTAGAGGGGGTTTTATTTACAGATTTTTTTAAAGATAGGCGTACAATTAATGCCGCTTATTACACTCAACTACAACTACAAAAGACGGAAGGGTTCGGTTAGGAGTGTGGTTCTCCTCCACGACAATGCTCTCATGCGCACCGTCCAATTTCCTAGATAAATTACAGTGGAAGACACTTCCACATCCTCCATACAGTCCGGATTTGTGCAAAACTTGCCGCTCAGCCAAAAAACTTCTATAAAGAAGGAATTGTGAGGCTTCCAAAGAGATGACAAAAGTGTATAGAGGTCGAAGGGGAATAATATATGTATGTTGAAATGTAGGATATATCATATTGTAAAGATCTTGTTTAAATAAAAAGTTACAAAAAAGTTTCGGGTTAAATTTGAACCCTCCTCGTATATCATAGATTTTTCTTTCCAACTGTTAGTTTCCCTAATATACTGAACATTGGTGTTGGTAAAATGTATTAGTTATTTTATAAGCAAAAATAATCAGTCTTTAACCATTGTTGTTTTTTGTCACTTCCCCATGTCGCCCGATTAATCGTTTTTCGTTCTACCTACTTCTACCATTTAAATCGCCCAAAAAAATCAATTATGTATAGAATATTATGATGTATAGAATAAAAAAAATATGACGAGATAATTTCAAGTGTATAACGAACAATATTCGCATAAATTAAAAATTAATTAATATTTGATTAAGTCCACAAGGACGTTATTGCTAGAAAGCTATTTATTTATTGATGCCATTTTCCACTACCCGCATTTCAGCACTGACCTACTGAAAATTATTTAGTATTTGTCTTTCCAATTTTGGTACAGCAAAATACCAAAAGTTTATAAATAAATAAGATTGTTCTAGAATTTCTGGCTTACTTACGTAAGCTCCTGTTTAATATTTTACTGTTTACCCAATGAAGATTAATCTCAGTTAATAATTTTGACTTAAAATAATTGTAATTAACTACGATTTAAATTGTTTTGTCTTTTCTTTGTTTCAATATAATTTCAATATGTGAAAGGCAGGCTAACAAAAAGGGCGAAAGAGCCCAAAATGCATTTCGATTACAAAAAGAAATTAACTTAAAGTGAAATTAGTTTTCTACCATTTAAAATAAGTTATTTCCTTTGGAACGGAAATCGTATTTTTCACACAAAGTATAAAATCCCCAGCCTTCGACTGCCATTCGCCTAAAACAAAATTTAACCCTTTTTGATTCAAACTGTAACGGAAATTGAATATTTCAAACTCAAAGCTTACTTTGACACTATGCTACTACGTTTTATATTAAAATCGAACAAGTTTCTAAAATAGAATTTTATTAGTCAGTCTGTAATAACATAATTGCTGAACATAAATTGGGTTTTTCCTAACTGCAAACTGCCAAGCTACTTTTAAAAACATGCTTAGTTTGTTTGGTTTCCTGTACCTGTTCTTCGTTGCAAATGTTTTCTGGTATTTTAACTTCTGAATAGCTAATAAGTTTGTTATGCTAAGTTTCGATAGTTTCCTTCTTATTTTTAATTTTTAATTTTTAAAATATGACTAGCAATTCGAGTAAAATAATATTTTTGCGGCATTTAAACAACGTCCGATTATATCCAAGTCTACATCGTCAGACAGAATACACATTCGGGGAAAATCTAATTTCTCCCCTGTAAATTAAAGAAGTTTCAGCCTTTGAAGTGCTGTTGCTTAGATAAAATGGAACAGCCAATGTGCAAGTCGTCGCCAAAGTACATGTAGTGAACTCCACAACTTGATGTAGTTTGCTTTTAACTTAACTCGAGGTAGTTCTAGTTTATAGACGCTATTTCCGCTTGTGGATGTTTTAAATTTCTTACCACCTAGTTGAGATAACACACCAAAGTTCCCACCCTTGTTGCTTTTCATTATTGTGATAATACTAACTTGCAAGGTTTTGAATGCACGTAAAAGTTTTACTTTTTGGGTAAACCGTTTTAAGCATTTTATGATGATACCAGAGTTTTCTTACTAAAAATTAGCATTGCTTATGCAAAAGATAGGGTTTTTATCAAATAATTCCTGATATTTGCATTTTCCTTAGAATTTTAGAAATAATCTCAAACATTTTTGACAACAATAAAAAAATCATTAATATCTAAGTTTAAAAACAGTTAAACCCCTTTTAACTTTACATAAAAATAGAGTTTTAAAATAACTCTCAAATAAACTACAAAAGTTAATCGTTTGTTTATAAAAACTGTGATAGAACTCTTCCTGAACGTTTCAAGTAACAGTGAAGTCGACCTTAGAAATAAATGTGATTTGAAATCTAAATGTGATCTTTTTCCGACTTTTGGACACATGAAATAATAAATAATAGAAAATAAACAAGCTTCTAACATGCAAACCTCTTTTAGATGTTCTAGGCTTGTAAATTATCTTATTGTAATCTCTTACCTTAAATAAATTTTACTGTAAACAATTCAACTTCCTCGCACGTTATACCGTGTAATATAGAAAAGAGGAAGTGCTGGAAATCCCAAAATCTTAATTATCCTATTGTTTTGTAATTTACATCTAACTGGGCTTTAATTTGGGGCTATAAAATGTGAAAATCGTGAAATAAAATTCAAAGCTTTTACTTGAGAAATAAAATGAAGTCGAAGTTATTTGTTAATGTAATTTTGGTGTAGGTGTATTTAGAGGTTTATATATCATAATTTCATGACTTTTTGCCATTACGATAAAGATATCAGTCCCCTTTTTTCATGCTGAAAAAATTAATTCTAATTTCGTGTTATTTCTTATCTACGATAATCGTTACTGAAATGCAAATAAGTTAGATCAGCATTTCCAATTAGAAATAATTGTTTCGTCAGTGCGATAAAAAGTGAAATAGTGAAACCGTTTAAACTTTCTAGAATTTTTGCGTGTGGAAAACCTTGAGATCCGAAGCAAATTCGTGGTAATCTAAAGGAAATCCTGAGGAAGCTTAAGAAAAAGAAAATTTTCGTATATCTCAACCGATACTTTTTATTGTTATTGGAGTTTAAAAATAGCATCCTCTTTTTGAATGATTTTGCAAGGTTTGTTTCTGTTTTTGTCTGTGAAGGAATTGATTGCATTTAAGGATTGTGAATTTTTAATAATCTAGAAATTTTAATTCGTTAAAAATGGTAATTTTAATATCGCAGGGTTGATAAAAGAATGAAAAATAACTTCAAAGTGAAATTATATTTTCTCAAATTTATTAAATGTAGGAAGAGATGTTTTTCGTTCCTTTACAAATAGCGAATCTGTTCGCGGAAAAACAACAATAGCTTACTGAAAATACATCAAAAAACAGTAAGAAACAGCTGCGAAGGACAGCAGAAAAAATAAGAATCATTCGGGGATGAAAAACTCAACAAAACAAGAAATATTAGGGCTTCAATTACGGAAACGTTAAACTGTGAAAAATCTGTTAATACTTTTGTCATGTTGGCGCAAGCTTAGATAGAATAATAATAAATGTAACAAGATTAAAATAGATAGATTAAAATCGTAAATAAGTATCTAAAAATAAAAGAAAACTTAAATATCTGTGTCATCGTGCGTGTCTTAATCTGAGAGAAGGAATTTAATTTTCTGTCACGACAAACACATTTTTCTGTATCAAACAGAATCTGTTACATTCTTATACCTTCGTTGGATTGCGTTCATTACTGACGCAATAGGTTTTTTTTCACAGACGTTGAGAATCGGCTAATCCAAAAAGCAGCAAAATTACAGACAATCCGGCACTTAAATATATTTACCTCATAACACTAGCAAAAATATCGCTAAAACTCCCTAAAAAATAAACCTTCGCGAGTAAATCCAGCTGTAATGTTGAACGTAAGGATAATCATTTCTTCTAATTAAAACTGTTTCGAGATACGTTTGCGACATAATTTGTAACTCACTGAAGCAGACAAGCATTGTCCTTTTAAAAGTGTTAATTCTTTATTTCCGCCGTCCGGAACATTTACTTCGTTAAGCTCCGCTAATGTAAACTGTCAGAGCATAAAGAAACAAATTCATTTGGAGGTAATTAAAAATAACACTTTATTCTTATTTCGTTCCTCCTTACTGTTTTACAGCTCGCTGGATTTAATATTAATTTCTATAAATAGAACCATTCCTTTTAGTGTTGTTAAATTTTAATTACGCTTTTAATATTCAACTAAAAGTAACAAATTGCCAAACATCTGCGTTTGTGTACTTTTTCATTTTTTTGCATATTTTTACTTAGGTAAGCAAAGATATGAAATATTCAATTAGTTTCACAAGGTAACTTAACATTTTATGTAAAATTAATAGGCATTAGTATTAAAGCTTACTAGAGAGACAAAATTAAATGATGTGCGGGTCAGACCAGTCAGAATTCGAAGTAGACCTTCATTCATCACTTAAATGATCAATACTATTCAACTTTTTGTAAGCTTGACAAAAAAGTAGATGAACACGTGGTTTTCTAAAAGCTGAGCTCGTCATTCGTAATGACGATTTTTTCCTTTCATATAATAAAAGAGTTACATGTCAACCAGTGAACTTTAAGAATGGACTTCTTAAGTTTCCAATATTTAAAGAGGATAAAATCTTAAAAGTTTTTCTTTGAATTATTAAAGGGCAACTTAGGGATTTTCTGAGAGTTTCTAAAGAGATATTAAAATTTAACACAGAACTAGAGATGTTTCAAAGAAGACAGCAGGTTTTTGTAATATTTCTCATGCAATGTAAATCTGGGGGGGCTGTATTTCAATATTTATATTTCTAAATTTTCTTTTTCATTAACTATGAAGTTCGCGATATTGGTTGGGGAATAATGATGAAATGTTTCGGCTTTTTTTGCTACCTTTTCCATGACATTGCTTTTCAAAGTTTTCGTTTGGATATTCTCTTCGGGATGCTTTAATTTTGAACAAAATACGAACGAATCTTATTGGCAGAAATTTAATAAAAATATATTGAGATCACTTGCAGTGTTCTTTCTTTCTGCCTTTCTTGCCTTTATACCTTTACAGTGTCGAGGGAGCCGCAGAGTGGTCACCCATTCTTGTTCAGACCAAGCAGATTTAATGTTCTATATGTCAAATATTACGTGCACTCCCACTCTGCCGTACTGCCGGTTCACTTGTAGTGTTCTAAAAATAAATTTTATAAATGAAATTTTGGTTTGCTCTAAAAGCTCTTCGTCTCCTAGGAATAACAAGGTGCTCAGATATCTGCATTCCTAGCCTCTATGAGAATTTTTATCACAATAGGGTTTTATGTGAATTTTCATTCTTCAGTATTTTTGAATTTTATCGATATCTATTGACCGATAACGAATTTATCAATGATACAAAGGTCTGGCGGCAATTTTTGATTTCCGTGGGAATAACGGGATCTGCCCATAAATTTGAAAATAAAAGGTTCTGTTTGTATGTAGATATGTTCTGATTATTTCAACTTAGTAGTTAAACCCTTAGCGCCATAAAAATGCTGCAAGCCTTCAGTATTTATTGGTATTACTATATAAACCACTCAATAAAAGCCTAACCATGAAATAGACAAACTTATCTTCAACAATGAGCCTACGATATTGCTAGGGGATATATGTAGATTCAAAATACACTATTTGGAGCTGTGGAACAAATAAATCCAATGCAATTAAGCTACGAAATATTATGGCAGTATACAGGGTGACAATAATCTACCTATGTTGTATGGGTAACTTTGTTATTATATAAGTTAGAGAGTCGGCTAAATTAGCAAAGTTGGGCAGAATTTCAAGACAAATTAGATGCCGGTTTGACATTTGACATACACTTTCAACTTTTTCAAATATTTCGAAAAAACTAAAAACATGCGATTTTTTAAATGTTTTATAATTCCATAACCACCTATTCTAAAACCAAAGTGAAATATGTTTCTTGTAGATATTTTTACGTAGAATCATAAAAAAATATCTACAAAGTCATAGCACTCTCGATTTTTGAGATATAAGCCACACTTACGTTTTTTTGAATGGCAACCATAGTAGGCTATGGATTCATTAAAGAGCTTATTTTTTGCTGATTTCAAAAATGCATAGGTTGTCATATCTGTTTCCGTTAATTTTCTCAGAATTTGCAAAAAACTGAAATTAATGATGATAAATAATAACCATGAACTAAGAATGCCTTGGAATTTTGTCATAGTCTCTTATTTAGTAACTCATCATCAAAAACAATTGAAATTACCAAATTTTGTAAGTAAACAAATAACAAATAAAATAGGTACTTAGTAACTATCATTATGGATAACAGAACTAAATAATAAATGTATGTAACTATAAAAATAAATTAATGATTATAATAATACTTCAAAGTGACCACCATTTTCTTGAACACATAACTGACATCGTTTTAATATTTCACGTTGCAATTTATTTAATGTATTATGTCTAATTTCGGCTACAGCTCTTCTTATTTTTATTTACAGGTCATCAATGTTATGAGGCTTTTCTTTGTACACTTTGTCTTAAATAGTTCCCCATAAAAAAAAAATCTAGGGGAGTTAGTCCGGAGACCTGGGAGGCCACGCAATAGGACCTCTGGTACCTATCCAATTAGGAAATCTTTCCAATAAATAGTGTGGCACAATGTGAGCATTGTGAGCAGGTGCTCCATCGTGTTGGAAGTAATTCAAATTTTGTATAAAATTTATTGGAAGATGGTCCAACATTTCTTCGAATTGATTACGTAAAAATAGCAAATACCTCTCTGAATTTAGATTTTCCTCATAAAAATAAGGACCGAGAAGTTTTGTTCCAAGAATGCCGCACCAAACGTTAATAGAAAAAACGTATTGCTTCGCCTTTCAACCGTTAAGTGTGGATTTTCCCTTGCCCAGTAAATATGATTTTTTCTATTAAATAAACCATTATTTGTAAATTTGGCTTCATCCGTAAATAGAATTGATTGGGAAAAGACTTCGTTTCTTTCACTTTCTTCAACAAACCACATAGCATTTTAAATGGGATTCAAGTTTTGCAAAAATCCTTTTATCTGGCTGCATTCCTTCCATGTATGTTTGCAGATACAATTCAGAAGCTACATTCGCATCACGATTACAATTGTAATAGCAAAATAACATATCATTTATTTCTTCCCACGAGTAAGCCATTTTTTTAGTAACTTTAACAGAACTACTTCACACATTCACATCCGGAATTATCAGCAAAACAGGACTAACTTTAACAATTAAATTTGCTTTGTTGTTTTCCAATTCCAAAGCACTCTTGTTATACTATGCATCTAATTATTAATTATGATCACTAACTTCAGTTTTTTGAAAATTCTGAGAAAATTAACGGAAACAGATATGTCAACCTATACATTTTTGAAATCAGCAAAAAATAAGCTCTTTAATGAATCCATAGCCTACTATGGTTGCCATTTAAAAAAACCTAAGTTTGGCTTATATCTCAAAAATCGAAAGTGCTATCACTTTGTAGATATTTTTTTATAATTCTACGTAAAAATATCTACAAGAAACATATTTCACTTTGGTTTTAGAATAGGTGGTTATGGAATTATAAAACATTTAAAAAATTGCATGTTTTTAGTTTTTTCGAAATATTTGAAAAAGTTGAAAGTGTATGTCAAATGTCAAACCGGCATCTAATTTGTCTTGAAATTCTGCCCAACTTTGCTAATTTAGCCGACTCTCTAACTTCTATAATAACAAAGTTACCCATACAACACAGGTAGATTATTGTCACCCTGTATAGTACCAGATAGGAACATTCAAGAACCCAATAATTTGTATCATCTCCCTGTAACTATCCCGTTCCACAAGCTCGAGGAACTGTGAAAGTTTGTAACATTGTAACACAAACAAATTACATTTCATACAATTTCATTATTAAAACTGGAAAAGGCATAGAACATCCAGATAGTTCTAGGTCCATTAGCCTATTACCAAGTCTTGTCAAACTTTTTGAAAAGGTAATTCTTACTCGACTTCAAGGGTACTTACCACTTAGAAAAAAGGTGCGATCCTTTCATACCAGTTTAAATTTAGGCAATCTGATGGATCAAAAGCTCAATATAATCGAAGCGCGCGCACACTCTGCAGAAGGCAACGGGAAAATACTGCAGAGAACACATTTCCCTAGCATAAAGAGTATATAACAAAGTTCACCAATGTGTCTTTGATCCCCTTAACTGGCAGCTAAACCTCCTGGCTACAAATGTCACACGTTAAACAAATAAATAATCGAAACGATTGAAAGAGACTTCAAGGAAAAGAAATGTTGTGATATTTTATCAAAAGATTCAAATTTATGTAGTTATCATTTGTTTTGTATTTTGTCAACATTTCCTGAACGAAGCAACTTTTAATTATGTGGGTCACTGAAGATGACTTTAAGTTGGGTCAGTTGTTATATATTGTTATAAGCCTCACGTTGGGCTGCAATTATTGCTATAACCTACCTTTCAAAACGTGTGACTGTTCAATTTTAAAAATATAATTTTGACATTTCCAGCTAGCTCAATATAATAAAATTTAAGTAGAACGACCGTTGATTGGTTGCTTCTGTTTGTTAAACAACCTGGTAACTAGGTGATTATTCAATACAGCACCCTACAAGAGGCTAGAGCTATAAAACACATTTTAACCTCAAATTAATTTAAAAGTAAATTTTTTGATATGCAGCTGAACATAAAGCTTTGTATGTAATTCGTACATAATTAGGCTTTATGGACTTGTCAAATTTATTGGCCTCGCTCACTTCGTTCGCTCGGCCATAGACTTTTTGGCGCGTCCATAAAGACCTACATTATGAACTCGTTACATAAATAGCTATTATGATCTCCTAGACCGCAGTAAAAGAAATATTGTTGGAACCTCTTCCAACTCGAGGAATTATCTTGATCTGTGCTACTTAAGGCAGGCGGAAGATAAAGAGTAAGCATTGCCACTTTTGCCTTTCGATTTAGAAAATGCGATGATAAGCCCAAAAATCTCTCTTTCGGTATTGGCCAAAATTAATCCTACATTATGCCTTTTGAATAAAAGTTCTTCGAGGAATAAGTTGCAACAGTTTTACTAAAATTTTAAAAACTTTAAAAGCTTGAAATATTCTACAAAAATAGGAAACAATCACATAACTGATCTAATAATTATTTGGAGTGGTAGCTCTTAAAATAGAAACTCTTCGTATCGTTTTGTGTAAGTACTAGACTTTTTGAAAACCAATCCAGACCTAAAAAGTCTAACCTAACCATGAAGTATTTATTTTATTGTTAGATTCTAAGCCTCAAGTACAAAATTTACCTAATCAAAAATTTGTGGGTCGGGAGAATTCCATTCGTCACTGAGTTTTAAAAAAATGACTTAAGCCTATTAACACAAAATAACAAATATATCCCTTCAAAATTTTAAAAACAAAGAATGATTGCTTCAAAAATCATGAAAATCGTTGTTCAAAGATCCATACCAATCATATGATTTTCTCCAAGATTAATGGAATTAAATTTACTCAAATAGACTTAACCTAAGTATATTATCAACAGGATCAAATAAAAATAGGTGGAACGAAGCACTTAGGAAGACGGTTTTCGTAGAAAGTGTTTATTTCTGATAGTTTACGAGTAGTTTAACACGTAAGCATGGGTAACAATAGCAACTACCTGTCCTTAAGTATAGCCGCTGTAGCCAATGAAGAAAAACATTGATAAAGAACTAATTAAATCGATAAACAATATTATGTAGTTCCAGGTTGGGACCGTGTCATTCCTGAGATAGAAGAACTCAACGTTCCGTCCGCTTTCTTAAGGGGCTTCAGCAAATGCAATAAGGGTAATTAAAAGAGAACGGTAACTCAACGTGTCAACCACGCCAGATGTGAGGCTCTTTTAGCAAGAAGAAGAAGGGCACGGTAACTCAACTTGGCAACCAAGCCAGAGGCGAAACCCTTCTGATGAAGCCTCTTAAGAAAGCGGGCGAAACGTTGAATTCCTTTTTCTCAACAATGACACAGTCGCAAACCGGAAGGTGTTCTTATATCGTTACATCATTGACACTGACTGAGGAAGTCTTCGAATTAATTTCAATATTATGGTGGTGATCTCTGAGCCGCCAGCATTTGAAATGAAGAACTTCAAAAAAATGTGTAAAATCGTTTGAAAAACATAAATGTATTTAATCAAACAAAATATTCTTCTTCTAAAAGTCCTAAATATTCACCCCATTTACTTTACTTCACTATATTTTTTACATCTTGTGTATCGTTGCTAAAAATATCATGACAGCAAAACAAATTGGATAGTTAAAAATAGCAAGGAAAATTTACAAAAGCTTAAAACGGTGTAGGAAAAATATTGCAAAATAATTTGAAACGAATAGTCTTTCTACGTTTTTTTTTAATCCTCACAGTCCGCTATAAAATTAAAGCTAACTTCACATTTAGTCTGGAAAGTTTCAATTTTCACGTGAAATAATTACCGAGGCTGTCATTTTTATTCCGTTTAAAAGCAGCATTTCGAACGTTCCCGTAAAAAGTGCTAATCTAAAAAGAGCACCCGAAGGTTAAAATAGAAATTCAGCACGTAATGCTCCAATGAAGCGAAGATTTAAATTATTAGAAAGAAAGTTCATCGAGTAGCTTTTTATTATTTTTATAGCCATGCGTGCATGTCAATCGATATTTATATTAAAATCCCTGACAGCAGACTCATCGATTCGTTTTATTTAGAAAACGCTTTTTTTTCATTTCGACATGCATTATTTTGCATTTACTGGACTTACGTTATCGTAAATTCCCCAGGGGTAAATAATACCAATAAAATATTGGATGCTCGGAAGTCAAGAAAAGGCTTTAGAAAGGAACATTTTCTAAAAAAAAATAATCTCTAAAAGAGCATCGGAATTTGTAAGGCGTCACGCGGGAAAGGATACTTTTAAAAATAGAGGCATGAACATTTGCACTTGAATCAGTGCCGTGAGATAAGAATGTAACAAGTTTCACTCAGACATGTTTTATGTATTCTGAGGGAGTCCAACGATTTTAGAGTCCACCATGTCGGGAATCGCAACGCCACAAACATTGGGAAGCTGCCACTGAATACTGCATGAACCAGGACCCTACTAACATTTTAAAACATTGTCCCTTGAGCGTCCTACCATTATTTTAGAAAATTATTATCTTAAGATAAGCATCGTCTTCTTTAGAATTGAACCCCAGTCTACGACGGCACACGGAAAATGATAATCATCGTGCCAATGGAAAGGATTTTTTGCTTTCTTTTTAGATATAAAAATCGTTTATTCTTCGTGATACCCCACGCTTTAAAGAATGTACAAAAAATTCAGAATTTAGTAAAAGATATAAAGTGACTATCTCCATCAATTCAAGCTTGCTGTACTAATATTCAAATATAAAAATTTTACGATTTGCATCTGAATTATTTAAAGTAACCAAAACTTCACAAAAACGCGAGTATGCATACATTCGTAGTCGTTTTGGAAGGTAGGGGGCCATGTCAGACAAATTCGTGTTCGTGTAAATAAGACTTCGCCCCTTAAAATGTGCAATCAGCATGAATTATATTTTATGTCGCGATTCACAACGGAACTAACGTTTTCCGTTATAAACTTATTTTTTCCTCAAATAAGAGTAACTTTAACAACAATTAGCAACAGGGTTTCATCTACCTAATCTAGTATTCAACATAAATCAAATGAAATATGTAACTTTAACCAAATTATAAGAGGAAAATCGTGGCTGGCTTCCTTTCGACTAAGGATGTGGAGAAATTGCAGTAAATGATTCCTGGTCGAAAATTAAGGATACTTTCTCATATATGCCTCCCAAAAAATTTAAGCCTCCTAAAAGGGAGAAAAAAATTTTTAATTTTTATCCCAAAATTTAGACAACCAAAAATGGAAGTCGGTGGACGTTCTCTACTAACAGAAAGACTGCTTAAGAAGATTTTCTTCGTCCAACGGTGTTCTTTACTCAATTTACAACCCCTGTACAATTCTTTGTTAGAACTTTTTAATGCTCCGGAATTTACACATTAAAAATAGTCGATTTATTTAGAAATTTACAAACTTCGAATTCAAATTCCAGTTTGGGAATTTCCATCTGGAGCTTTGAAGATCGAATCAAAATTTCAGCTGCAAATATGAATATGAACTCTGAATTTCACTCATATTATTGAAAACAAACTCAATTTTTGATTTAAATTTCAACCTAAATCGAAAATTGAATCTAATATTAAGCCAAAATCATTATTTAAATCCCATTATTATAAATTCTAACCCAAAATCAAAGCAGGGGCGGTCTCAGAGGGGCGGTCACAGGGGTCTAATGACCCCCCTCCCCCCAAACCATCTTTAAAAAATATTTTAATAAAAAATATCTTTATTTTTTTAATTTTATTAAGTTTATTTCTACATTACAATAGGCATACAAAACAACTTTTTGTGCTGCCATCTACTGTTTTTCATGGTCACTGCTTACATGGCAGTTGACAGTTTGACACTTTTTTGGAAAAACAATTTCGCCTCTTCACTTTTTTATTTTTGACCCCCTCCAAAATTTTTAGCTGGGACCGCCCCTGAATCAGAGAGCCGAACGCAAAGTTTAATATGTAGTAAACATCTAGAAAGAAAATTTTAAAAAAGTGCTAAAATTAAAAAACTATATTAACAAAACGTCTTCATAAAGATGTTTGCAACCACCGAAGAACTTTCTTATAAAATACCAGCGAGATATTTGGCCATGTTGTACGTAGGGGAATTTATGGTATTAACTATGGGATGGAAAGGGATCTGCTGTTTGTGAATTTTAGAAAGATCATACAACCTTGGCGGTTTGGATTCACGAGGGATTAGACCGCGTTGAGTATCCTGAGGGAGGTCAAATGATTTGATGAGTGTGGCAACTTCGCATTCGATTTTTGAAGTGGGGTCACGAGAAATGGGCCTGTATGCGTATGCATTGTCCTGAAGAAGATGAGCTACTTTTGCCGCATATTGAATTTTATCTAATACGACTGTGGTATTACCCTTGTCTGCGGGTAATCTTGCAATGTTAGAATTGAATACTGGCTATCATCTAATTGGATATATGGATATATGGAAGTCCGCTATCATTACTGGCTCCGCTCTCTCCACCTCTGACCAATCGTCGTCACAGTCCGATACGGTTGGCCGATTACAGCTGGTATAAAGTCGCTGGCTTTTCTGTTTCTCTTCAGAAGGGTTTCGTCACTGGCGTGGTTGACAAGTTGAGTTACCGTTCCCTTCTGCCTCTTGCTGAAAGAGTTTCGCCTCTGGCGTGGTTGACAAGTTGAGTTACCGTTCCCTTCTGCCTCTTGCTGAAAGAGTTTCGCCTCTGGCGTGGTTGACACGTTGAGTTATCGTGCTCTTTTAGTGCCCTCCTTCCTCCTGAAGAAGCCCCTTAAAAAAGTGGGCGAAACGTTGAGTTCTTCTGCCTCAAAAATGACACGGTCCCAACCCGGAAGACGTTTTGTTAATACTGACACTGACAGTGGAAGTCTTCGAATTCATTATAAAACTGGCATTTTGTTCTGAAATTTTTGAAAACTTTCATCCAAACTTTATAATTAACATTCTAACCTTTGTACAAGAAAAGCAAATTTTGACCGAATTCAAATTTTTAATTTCAAATCAGAGATTTGGTTTTTAAAATCAAGTATGAGCATTTAAATTTGACTTATGTTATCCACATTCCAATCAAAATTCCTAGACCCAGTTTCAAATAGAAATCCCATCCTTAATTTTCGTTTCAAATTTCTAAATTTATTATATTATACTCTTAAGCCAAAACATTCTTTTTAAAGTATGTGATTAAAAATTTCAACATAAAATCAAAAATCTGAACACGGAATTTTAGTAAATAAGTAAATAATAAGCAAGAAATAGCTAAAATTAACAAATAATGATCAGACGTACTTTTACCATAGAAAAATACCATATGAACAAAAATTATTTAGATAAAGGGTGGCTTTGGAATTCAGAACGTACCTATCATGTAGAACCAACAACAAGCTGAACCAATCAAAGGCAGTGATTTTGTTCACCATGGCCATCCCTTATCTAAATAATTTTTGTTCATATGGTAGAAAACTGGCATTTGGTTGTACAATATTTGATAGGCTTCAGAATCTGTAATGTTAAACCATGCGTTTCAAGCCTTCAGAATTTCTAATTTTTTAAGAAGAAATCTGAGAATATAAATTCAACTCGCATCAGACACAGAGCTATTTATCATTTCAAATCAAAATTCCTACTTTAGTATAAATTCCAACCTCGATTTTCTCTTCAAAATTAAAACCAAAATTTGAAACTTTAAGCTAAACTGAATCCAAAATACTCTGAACTCGAATTTCAATAAATAATAAACAATTATTTAAGAATAAAATAAATAAAGTTAACTAACGTGGTTTCACCGAGAAAATCAAAAAAAGCATTGTCGAAAGCTAAGGTTATATTCAAGCTTTGTGACTAAAATTCCAATTTTTGTGGAGTAGAATTGAAATTTCGATACTAAATTCGAATTCTGCTATTTAAAATTTAATTTGGATCGAGTTTCGAAAACCGAATTCGAATTTCAATTTCGAATAGAATGTTAAGCTTCAAGTCTTCAGTTTGTCTTGTATTTTTAGGTTCAAATCTGAGAGTCTAAAATCGACACATATTGACATATTAGATATAGTTATAATTTCAAATTAAAGTTCCTGATTCAATATAAATTCCAAGCGCAATTTTCTATTACAAATTAATACCAAAATTTGCAATTTGTAATCTTACACAAAAATAGTCTGAACTCGAAGTTTCATTAAATAATAAGCAACCAAGGCAAAAATACAATGAATAACCTGGAAAAAAAATAAGCGTGTGGAACCAAAATTTTTGTTATGCAAACTTTGTGATTAAAATTTCACCCCTTGTGAAAAAAAGGATTCAAATCTTGTTTTTGGGAAATTTAATTTGATGCAAGATTGAAATATCAAATCAAGTTCGAATTTGAGTGTTTTATTTTTTGTCAAAGCTTACAATTTCGATTTTTAAATCAATGATTTGTAGTCTTATCATTAAACTGAGAATTGAAATGAGATTCAATGTTTAAATCCAAACCACTTCCCATTAAAACTTCAAATTCAAAGCTTCAGGACAAATCCAAAATTTAAGCTTCCAATTCGTATCCCAAACTCAATCAATATTCCATGTTCGGAATTTGAATTCAATCTTAATCCATTATACTTAGATTTAGGGCTTATTATTAGAAACCTGAAATTCAAACTTGAAATCAAAGCTCTGAAGACAAAATGTTAAAGAATAGATTTAAACTTAGAGCTGTAATGAAAATGAATCGAACCCAACTTATAAGCTTCAAATTCCAGTCTAGATTTGAATATTTAGCTCTCCAACCTACTTAGATTCAGAGATTGAATATTTGTTTTCAGATTCCAATTCTGTGTATTTTTGAAGCTTGACGACTGTTATAATATCCAAAGAATTATAAGTATTCATTAGACTGAATTTTGAAATTATTAAGGCAATGGCAGTGCACCCTTCTTTAAAAAAATTGAACCAGGTGGCTGATTTAATCTGCTAATAAATTTACCAAATTTATTTATTCCAGTACAATTTCTCTATATGTTTTTGAATAGGTTAAATGTGCTAACACCTAACAGCTTTCTGTCCCAAAATCCACAGTTTTAAGTGCTTTTTTGGATTGAAAGATTTATTCTCTGAAACAAAATAGGAGGCTGAAATACTTAAACTTCATAACAGTAAACTAAATCAAACGACATACTACTTCTTTTATAAAATTTTAAATTATCTTTTTGGACAGAAAAAACACATGAAAGTTAAATAAATGTTGGTTCAATGTATTTTAATTAAATATCTGAGGAAATTAAATATATAAATAAATAATATAATATATAAATCTCTGTTGAGAACAGAAAGCACCTAAAATATTACAATTTCAAAATTTAAAACAAAGCTACCTAAATTCTAAAGATTAATTATTTCTTTAAAAGTAAATTAAAAACGTAGAGTTACACCTATAAATAGCACGATAAAACTCCGAATCTTGAATTAAAAGAAAAAAGTTAAAGACCCACGAAAACTCACAGCATTCAAAACTAAGAAAGCTCGTCAAACATATAAACTCTGAATACTCCTAATCGGATTCTAAAGAAGCAGAAGTCTTTGTAGATATTTAGACAAAATTTTATGTTTTAAATGTGAAGCTTTAACTCAAGTCTTCTTAAATAACAAAACTTTTAATAAATTTAAATTGGATGATACTAAAGTAAAACATTTATAGTTAGTAATTCTTCTTTGAGACGCTTTTAATTTTAAAATTTATATAAAAACACCTACAAAGAGAAACACTGTTGCGCTAGGATACAATAAAGGCCATGTGGGTTTTATTCTAAATGTTTAATTTACTTTTACAATTTTCTATAAAACTAAAAACGTGGGTTGATAATAATTTGCGAAGTTCACACAGAACAAGTTTTGTTGTTAAAAGGAGCTAAAAATATAGCCAGCAAAAGGCCATTGAAAACTGTCGACGGTTTCCTTGCAAGAAAATAATAGAGCCGTAGTACCTTAATCATAGGTTTCCCGTTAAATCCAGGGAAATGGAACAAATAAAATAAACAGTCATAAATTACAAGTTACAACAATCTAAAACACAAGCTAGAAGTTTATAAAGTATCCTTTATTACTGCCAGAACAACGCTACTTACAAGAAAACTCCTTAAGTTTCTGAGAACAAATCTTAACGATGTACTAACCAAGAGAAAGAAGAAACAAAGCAATCAAAAGAGAAAGTTAGCGTCGGGGGTAACCGCACTGTTAATGGCCCTCCGGTTAAAAGAACGATACTGCCCTCGCAGGACTTGAACCAAGGACCACGTAATAGTTCCCCGCCTTTTGTTTGGTGGTTTACTACTTTTTTACTGTAGATATATCAAAGTTACTATTATTTTATGATTATTAGGTCAGGTAGCTTCTCCCTTAAATTTTATGCCTTGTTGAAACGTTTTACGACCGATTTACAAAGAAATCAGCTGACAAGGATGTAGGCAAAATCGAATTGACCCACCGAAATACTACACACAAATCTGAGGATCAGATCGGAGTGGATATGCTTTCCGGACGATAACCTATTTTGTATAAAGTGGTCCGGTTTGGGAAGCTCGATGAAAATATGTAAATTTAATAATCTGGGGCTATCAACAACGCACCGGTAAATGCACTATTTTAATTAATGGGAGATTATGTTCAGGCTGAAAGGTTTTATGATGGTCTTTATTAAAAAGGCATTGTATTAAAATAGATTAAAGTTTTGCTCGTTTTTAAACGTTATAATTAAACCCATAAGAGTTATTAAATTATAAAAAAAATGCTGGAATTGAATCACAACAACGGCTTTTTCTATATTATTTAAATCTTATTTATCATTTCAAGGCAAAATGAACTGAAAATATCCATCAATAAGCTTTTTATCAGCTCTCTCGTTCCATCAAAATGGGAGGAGACATATATTTGTTAAAAAGAATCACAGGCGGCCTTTGGAACTTAAGTTTTATCAATGTAAAAATCTGTTCAGAAAATTCTAAAGGCTACTTAAATTTTGTTTCCAATCGTCCAAAACCAGAGTAGTTTCCAAATTAAACTTTTGCATAGCATTTAAATTTGACTATAGAAGATACCGCCAAACTTTGTAAAATTAGTGATAAATTTTTTCAACCTTCAGATTCATAAAATTTCATCAGAATTTTGGAATTTCAGTTTACATTCGGCACTATTTGATCTTAAGGGCCGGTATTTCAGTCGTCACCTAGGATAACATTTAGCTAAGTTCCATTTGTCAAATTTCGCACGTTCTGTTTTAGATTAATGTAAGATCAATACATTATATTCTGACACTTAAGCTACCCTTATCTGACCACTTAAAATCACATAGGCTTAAGTGAAACCTGGGTATTGAAATATGTACTTTAGCTTACGCTTTGGTTTAGGCTAAGCTTTTACACTCAAATGTAAAATAAAATACCGGCCCTAAATCAAATAACCTTTCAATAAACTTAAAAATTATCAAAGGAAAGTTGTGGAAAGCTTCCGAAAATAACGGACAAAATTTTTCAAGAAGTCCTTCAGAACACAATTCTTATTCTGCTTTCATAGAGTTTGTACAATCTCAGTTAGCAGGGTCCAAAAATTACAGAAAAGTTGTTAAGTTTACAAAAATAACCTAACCCAACATAAAACAACTTAAACAACTTTTAATATATGTTTAACATACGAACAGAGACTGTCCTCTTTGTCCAATTCTGTCAAGTGAGATGGAACAAACCAAGGTAGAAACTTAGGATCGTAATTAGAAGTAGCTTTTTCCCGTTCAATAAAAAATTATATAAACTTTCGTTAACAGAGATTTAAATATACAAATATTCATCAGAATTTTATTGACTTCAGCTAAAGACGTTTAAAATACAAACAAAATTTAAAGGGTAGTGTTTAAATTATAGTTAAACTAAACCTATTAGTTACAAGATGGTTCATCTGACGGGTTTTGAGAAGATAAGATTATCGATTTTAGAAACTGGAACAATATGAATAACTTATCCCTATCTAATAGCAAAGTAGCTTACGTTAACACACCTGTTAGATAATTAATGGAACCGAACCGTTACTCAGTTTAATGGCAAATCCCAAATCAATATAAGAGGAGTTATTAAAGCTCTACGTTCTTTTCGTTTGAAATTAACTTATTTTATTTGTTTTACTTGTTCTAAATATTAATATTATTTTAAACACAATTTTAATTTTCTTTTTGTGAAGATTAATATTGAAAAATGCAGTTGTAATAAATTGGCATAAATTTCAACATTTTTGTGGTAAAAACAAATCTTAAATTCAGTCCAACTATAAACAAATGAAAACTCCAATTTTACAAAAAAATTAATATTGTATCAGAACAGAAGAGTTCTGTAAAACTAGCAAACTCAGACTAACCTCTAAAAATTACGTACAAAAGAATTTTACAATCAAAGTATTAACGAAAGTATACACTCAGTTATTTTACTATTTTCACAGAAAGTATGCAGTAATAAAGAAAATCTGCACCACCTACACATTAGGATTTGATACAATAACTTCTACAAAAAGAAAAAATTCTGTATTCCTGAACTCTTGGATGAATGTCGATATAAATACATTTGACAAATATCCAACTTAAAAGAAATGATTCAGGACTGGTTATTGGAAATGGCATTCAAAAATAGTCGTTTTTGAAATTAGATTTAAATGCTTTTGGTATACATAGTTATTTCTTTTTTGATTTATTTATATCTTGTTTGTTCAAATTTTTCGTTGTAAATCTTTTTGAAGATCAATTTAATTAAAAACGCAATAAAACTAAAATTATAGTTTATTTATATATAAACTCTTAAAAAAAGCAATTAACCGAATACACCTTAGTACCAAAATGCTCCCTTAAAAAGATACAGGGTGTTAATGAAAACATTTTTATTTCTATTTGTGACTATAACTTGAAAGGTAATTATCCGATTAATTTGAAAATACATTATAATAAACACAAACTTAACAACAAAATTAACAAAATAATGAGTTAAAAATAGAAAACAAGAAAACTATAGTCAATGTTCAAAATGCTCCCCTCCAGCCTCAATACAGGCATGGCACCGCCGTACTAGCGATTCATACACTTGCTGACTATTATAGTTTTCACGAATTTCATTAGCAGCCTCAAAAATTCTTTGCTGCAACTGTTCCCTCATGTTAATTACCTCACGGTAAAGGGATCTTTAATCTATGACCATACAAATAAAAAGGGACTATCCCTTCATTAAAATGTGGCGTAGATTTAGCTGTTCTTAATTTAAAGACTTAGACATAAATATTGTGATGTTATTGTTTGGGTTATAAAGCATTATTATTGGGTTTGAATAATGATTATTAATTAGTACTTATAAATTGTTTGTTACGGAGATACATTTAATTTATTTAATAATGTGGATTTAGTTATTTGAAGAAAAAGAAGCTAGATAGATTATTAAGTTATTATATCAAAAAATTGTAAATATTATGTTTAATGTAAAAAAATTATTAGCTATAGTACTAGATAAGGGGCTTATAAATAAGGTTGTTGGAAATATAAAATAAAAATTTAATTGGGTGAGAATTTTGAGAAAACCGGGACAAAAAAACAATTAAAAAAAATAAAATAAAATAAGTGGTGAAAGATAATTTTCATGGGTTGGAAGTATTCAATCTTCCAGATCGAATAAATACGTGTAAAACTCATAGTAATTGAAATCAGTAATTATCAAAAATACAAACAAATAGTGAAAGAAGAGAAATTCCAATTTTGTAAAATAAAATATTACAAAATAATTTGATTTTGTAACGAAAGCATACAGTTTTCATTTGTGATGGAACAAAGTAGAAGATAGGATTTTAAAAATTAAATTGGATATTTGGTGTATCATAAGATGTAAATTTGGGTGCAAGAGTATTTATTTAGGAATTGGAACATTTTGGATTTGAATTTATTAATAGTGTATGAATTGGAAATTGGTGGACATCAAACTGTAAGAAGTGAGAACCATAAGAAACAAGCAGTAAATAAAACTCTGAGTTTAAATAAGTTTAATTTTAAGTTAGGGAAGATCCACATTTTCATATAAAACACTAATTAAACATATCTATCATAATATTATTTTAACATTTTAAATTTTATTTTAAACATCAACAAGAACATTACCAACATAACAATACATTTGACTTTGAGCTAACAATTGAAACTCCATTAAAAAGGCGAATGCTTGGTAATAAGTTCATAGTATTAAAATGATGCCTTGAAATATAATTTTATTAAAATAATATCAATTTCATCAAAATAAGCCAGTTGATTTGCAATTTTTTAGGAATTTTCTACGCTGTTTTATAAATAGATATAGATTTAACCTGTCGACATAAATGGTTTTTCAATCGCTATTTCAGTTATCGTGATTTTAGAAAATCTCATCATATACCTAGGTATAGTTAAAATCAGTTTGCAGTCTAACTGAGAAAAACTACACTGATATTGATATTTTTTTATCAAGCATACCTTTCATAGCATCAGTCCATATAAAAGTTTGAAAACACCGTTATATATTTAAAAAAGGAACAGCATACACCTCATAAATTATTCTCCTATGTAAAGGTAAAGGTATTGGCTTTTAAACTCCATGAGGGAGTATGACCAGCAACATGGAGGGTTAACGCCTCCTAAGTCGCTTTCTATGCCCGGTTGTCTCTAACGCTATGTAAACAGGGTGATATGACAAGCACCAAGCCTTCGACAATCTTCTACCTTCCCTGCTCCACTACTGTATTTCGGTTCTCAATTATTTTCAGTGACTCGATAGGCCACCAGCCGAGCATCTGACTCGGGTTTGATCTCGAGACCATCCACGCTATGGTCGAATGTCTTAACCATTCGACCACCCCAGTGATCTTTTCTTATGTAATCAACTATTAAGCCATCAAAAATTAAATGTTTTAAAAATAGCACTATTTTGAGTACTCTTTTGCATATACCTACAATTTTATAATACATATAAATATCTTAATTAGATAAATAAATGTAACGATAGCGAACACAAATTTACTTAAAAAATAACCAAGGAAAGGTGTGTTTTTTAACTAACTACATTTTTGCTTTAGTTTATTAAATTTATTTGAAGGGAACTTAACTACTTTGGCAATTTTTCCCGTTTATTAGATATTATCTTTTACAGAATGAATCTTAGCTAGACTGATACATAAGTGGGTGTCTTTTACCTTTGCTGAATCTGTAACTTGTTTCAGTGTAACGTATGTAAATACTTACTTTTGTATTTATTATTTAGAATGCAACATGCTACATTTTGCATTCCAGACACATTAATTCTTTTTTAGAAAACTTCGTTAATATTAAATAAAAGTTATAGAAACGTCAACATTAATTTATATACAGTTTATGAATAATTATAAAATTAATCCCAGTAGATATGCTTTAAATAGATTTCCAGCAGGTAATGGTAGAAATGAATATTAATGCATTTTATTCAATAAATTATCAATCATCGCTAAATGTGAAGTAGTTTTACGTCAATGTAAAAGTATTTCGTGCCCTGTTGACGAAAATGAAACACTTATGGCTTATTGACAACAGACTTACAAAGCTACAATTTTTTGGCAGTTTTCGAGAAAACATTTGGGTTAAAAAACCAAGATTATATTTAATTTACAAACAATATTTTAAAAGAAAAAATTGACTGATGTCAAAAGAGTTTGTTGTCCAAAATTACCTTCTACAAACGTGAAACTAAAAAAATAAAAATAAAAAGTAGTTGTAACTAACAAAATTGTTTTTATTAGAGTGTACAATATAAAAGGGGCAAGTTAAGATCATTAAAATCATCGATGCGCCGAAGAAAATTTAAAAACAATTCCAATAGCGTTAATAAATAATGATAAATAAAATTGAAGAGCAGAGGTCGAGGTATGAACCTTGTGGCACTCCAAATATTGCATATTTAAATCAATTGAAGCTATACGTAGCCAGACAAATAAATTATAAATCAAGGTTTTTGTTACATTACTGTTAGGTCAGAATGACACAATTTAAAATGTTCATGATATATGCTTATTCTTATCCATATTATTAAGCAGCACCTTACTTACTTGACGTCTCCTTAACACAGGTAAATAATGCACAAAATCGTACCTGAAACAAAATGTTAGTTTAAAAATACTGTAATAATTAATTACCTTAAATAAAAAATAACAGGAAAATCTCGAACTCAACACGCATAACCATTTTCCATTATAAATAATCGTTGAAGATTTGCCACAAATTGGCAAACAATAACAATAAAACTCTCTCAAACCTAAAATCGCAACTTTGCCGTCAAAACCACATACGTGTCGTGACACATTGACAAACTACCAAAACAGAGTTCTCTCTCTTTCTAATTCAATTAATATCTAAAACTATCTAAAAGCAACTGGCACCCTTCAGAAGACAACAAATACTAGAAACTTGGGGAAATACCTCCGGGAAAAGTATTTCCACAACCTAGAAAGGGATCGGTGCGGAACAATGAATGCCCGAGTCAATCTTGATTATTCTCACATTTGTTCCTAATTTAACTTCCAATTACGCCTACATTGCCTTCCTGATTTCATTTAAATTTCACAATAAAGAGTTGCATAGAAATCGAGTGCGTAAAAGAAATCCTTTCTTTGTTCGAACATTTTATTAATTGACGTTTCTAACAACACTCAAAAATCTTTATGCGAACTTCATATTATTTAACATAAATTAAACTAATTTTATTCCCTTTGAAGTTTTAATTTAAGCCTCAAATTTAACGAATTTTAACTACTAAATAGGGACTTTTATCAGAACCGATAAAATATTCCTAATATCAATTACTAACTAAAATTACGTTTCTACTTATTTTTCCAATTAATTTAAAATCTGAAGCGAGTACCTAAATTGATGTTCTACATTTCGAGATATTCTATGAAAATCTTCTTGAGTACATCAATTTACCTAATCATATTTTCAATTTAATTAACCAAAGATCCCAGAGATGCGGTAGATATTAATATTTATGCTGACTGCTTCTTCTGTGCATCCTAATGAATATTCTAGTAGTTTTCTGCAAATTATTAATATTCATTTATTACACCTAAAGCCCTACTTGAATACCAAAGCCCTTTTGTATCATTTAATTGAAATCAGGTAACTGAGATTTTCTTTCCAAGTAAATATGTAACGTTGTCCGAAGACAGTGATATTCCTAGGATTCCATTAAAAGAATAGGAAAGCCCAGGAGCAGACCCCAAACTTTAATGAACTTTCGAACTTTATGAAGCAGGTAACACTATTCATCAAGGATTAATGCCGTTATCGATCGAAAAGGAAGATAATGACAGATTGCTAAAGGCTTTGTTCCTTTTGTAAACGAAAACTTTTCCTTAAAAAAATGATAAACTATTAACTTTCCTCGAGTAAACATTAATCAAAAAACTTATAAAACTCGACTCGAAAGGATAATTTATTTCAGGTGCTGTGGCACTCTTGGTTTACGATAATCTTTGATCGTGAGTTTTATGTAACAAAACAAAGCCTGTAATTCGTGTAACCCAACCGATCAAGCCTTTTATATTTCTGACGGAAAAACTGCTTCTCCGATATTGTGCAGTAGAGTGCTCCAAAATGTTAGTGAAAATCGCTTTTATAGCTAAAAATAGGTTTCGGTTTGCTCACATTCGATAGTTTACTTTCAATTTATTTGAGGACGTTGCCCTGTTATTGGCGGTGCAGAAAATTATCGAATCGTCCTGTTACATAAAATTTCCACAGAATACACTGAACCAACTTCTCTGAATATGAAACATATCTATGTTGATTTATGTAATGTAGGTAACTAAATATTTGATTTAGAAATTGAAGAGTTACACGTTCGGTTAAACTAATTTTATATGCTTGCATGGAGGAAAAACAATTTATGTTGAATTACTGGTTTTAACTCTTAACAATATACGGAAACAACAACTCTTTATACCGAGTTTTCCTAAATGTGTTACATGTTAATGCTACGCTAACATCAATAAACAAATAAACAATTTTTGCTTTTGTAAGTTTTTCATTTTTATTATCATTTATGGGGCAATTGAAGCCTTACCCACAGGGGAATTTTAAACAAATAGAAATAAATTTAAAACGAACAGAATAATTACATAGAGAAACAATAGTACACAGAATGAAAAAAGTACAATATTTGTAAACATGAAGCATTATATCCCAAGAAAGAAAACGAAAGAATCTTGGAAACTAAAACATAAGAAGATGTACGAATATGAACAATTTGGAATAAATAGTATTTAACATAATAATGTAGGTATTCGTTTCACTTTTTAAAACTTGTTTATTGAAGCTGAACATTTTCTTCGACATAATACTTTAATAGGTACCTTCTTTGCAAATTTATGTTCCATTGTGTGCTTTAATTTTGTATTTAAAATCAATAAAACAAAACAAAATCTCATTAAGTTTCAGTAAGTTGTATTATCTACTACCACCTGCACAACCAAATAATAAAGCCTGAAGAGGCAAAAGCAATATGCCGAAAAATTTACGAAATTTCGCCACGTTTGACTGACCTTAAATTCCACCATTAATTAACAAACATGTTTATTTATCGACCCATTCAACCATACGTTAACTCTATTTGAATTTCCATTTAGAATTTAATTTACTGCCTTTGAGTGATATAAGTAAATCGTATATATGCATTATGCATCCTTACTTCCTTCGCTTTAAAACATGTAATTAAACAACAGTGAGTGGAGGATATGTTTTCATCATAAATAAACTTACAGACACGTCAATAAAAGTTTACATGTTCTGTACATTACCGAAATAAGATATCCGCCATGGGAAACTCTTGTTCACGTCTAGTGGTCGACAATATTATTATTGATCTTTCACTCTAAACTGGACAAACAATAACTCTCTGGAAGATAAGAGAGTTTATAACATGTTTAGACTGCGTCAGGTTTTGAATAAGAAACGTCCTGGCATTATGTTGTGTTTCTATGGTAAGTAATTTAATATAGCTCTCTAACAGATATGTGATAGACAAGAAAAATTGAGAAAGGACAAATGGATAAAGGAAAAAATGGAAATATTTTAAGAATATTTAATGCATTTAAAGTAATTTTTTATTTTAGATTTAATTTTTATTTATTGAATTTTCAATTTTAATTGTTGTCATTAAATACGTCGGTGTTTGAAGGAAATGGGTAGTACTACTAAGTTTTTTATGAAACTGAATAGATTGGGCTATTTTATTGTTTGCAGAGGCTTTATACCATCGATCGCGTTAAGAGATCATAATAATTAAATGAAAAATTAAAATTGATAATAGTATCTATTCAGACTGTCTCTCGCAAGACAGCCATTTGCTGCTATATTTAGACTTGCGTATTCTTGTCCTAAACAGAGTGTAGTTTTAGACTTGATTTTACTTGACTAGCCCTCCCAGCATTGTCATCATCATCAGCCCTCCCAAAATAAAATTATGTGAGCACTTACACCAAACACTTTCCGCAAGGACGCAGCATTGTAGGTATTTCAGTTACACCAAAATCAGTACACCTAATAAGCAGCAAAATCGTGCAGCCCGTAAGCTTACCAACAAATGCCAAAAGATCACACTAACCAAAAGGTATTGCTTGGCAGTGTTTTTGATATGGAGGAAGGACGCTTTTGCTAATATCTTCTTTTATTTAATTCACAGGCTGCCTTGCGAAATAGTATTTCTTCTTTGCTGTGGCGAAAATTAGCTAACATAACTACTTAAAGGCAGATCAATTTCCTTCGATTTTGTAACGGCAATCGTTAGGGTAACTGTTCTGCCAATAGGGAGATGTTTTATCTACCCTTATATGGTGCATTGTACTTGTTGGCCTTTCACAAGGGCCGCGTTTAAGGTCACGCGGATGTGCATTTAAGGATATCTGATAGATAGAACCTTCTACATCATGGAAAAATAAGCTGAGGAATTGTCGGTTAATACAGACATCATTACTGACCGTTATCTCATTTGTTTGTTGCTTCACAAAATCAGATGGTAACTTTGTAATAATTTAATTTTTTTAAATCCTGACAAGAAGAACATAAGGAAAGTCACTACCACAGACTTACTTCCCTTTGGTAAAAAGCTAACTATAGTCAAGGAGGTCAAATGTTTGTAAGTTATTATTGATTCAAAGTTGATCCTCAAGCAACACTTATACTATGCTATTACTAAAGACATGAAGCACTTTTGGAAAGAGAAACTGAAACTGAAAACGATTTGTTGTTTATTTGGCAAACCATGCAGGCTTGAACTTAAATAACTTTACATATGC
Organism: Melanotus villosus; assembly: GCA_963082815.1. NCBI lineage: Eukaryota > Metazoa > Arthropoda > Insecta > Coleoptera > Elateridae > Melanotus > Melanotus villosus. Next base: position 22,699,323 of record OY720421.1, read on the forward strand.
ATGATATTACCAACTGTCACGTATTCATCTTCTGACGTGGTGGACAAAACTAAACATACCAGCAATAAAGCGTCACTGAATAAATTAGTAAAACTACCTAGGATTAACTGGGGCTCTCGAGACAATCCCAACAGCTGCGTCAGAATATCTTTTAGACCTATACCTCTCTTATAAGGAGAAGCCCAAGACACCTACTGGTCGCACATACCAACTATCAGTCAAAATTACATTTTACAAGTACAATGACATAAAAAAAGACAATTCTTGATTTCCAAAAAGAATTTAAAGCCAATAAGCTACTAGAATGGGATGGCTGGAAGCAGGAGAAAATCATCCAGTTCACAGATGGATTAGCAATAAAGAACACAACTTGTGTAGGTATCTACAAAGATGGACCGGAAAATGAAAACGAAAGAAACGTAAGATGCAATAACATGGTGTTCCAAGCAGATATTATAGCTATCCTTACCGGTGTTCAAACTATGACGTAAAGGTCCTGCAGAAACAGAAGAATCTATTTTATGAGCAACAACCAGGGAAGCGCAAGTGTTGATATCCTATAAATAGCCAACCGGTTAAGCTGGAAGAATACAACAAGCTCTGCTCGATGTGGGTACTAAAACCTCAGTAGCAATCAAGTATAGCAATCACTAAATCTGGAGACGAAAAGAATTGATATTAGATAATATATCGCATATAGTACGGCAAGGAAGAAAATACCAGGAGTAATGATTAAGTCACCCAAATAGGGAACATTCGAGACTCTTAATCGACATTCAACTAAGAAAACGGCGAATACCTTTCTAAACCCAAATGACAATGAGGCATAAATAAGTGTCTACACTTCTTAGAGCTTTAAAAAAGCAGCAATTGTGCAGGTATTGGGAATATTACGAATTAACTCTGCTTCATTCACTGACTATGCAACTGTCAATGCATAGCAATCATATGCTCAACGCTTTGGACGGAACCCAATGTTATCGAAAGCAACGACTCCTGAACATCCTGAACTTTCCCGAAGAAACTGAATTTCCAGTTTGAGTCAGATATACATATAAAGTAGGGGTGCAATAGGCATTATAGGCCGTAATGTGGGGTCAAAGCAACAACATTAATAATAATTATAATAAATAATGTCAGCATAGCATGAATAAACCTATAAAAATCTTTTAATATTATTAGTTTTCCTGTTTTGTAGAACACATTAAACCAGTGCTTTCGGTTGTCATACTAGTTAGCATTGCTGATTGCAGGTGCTCTTTATCTCCTTCGTAGGCTGGGAGTCACCTCTTAACCATCCTACATGCTAAGAGAGCTCAAAGAATTTTTGTACGAGTTAGTAAAGGACCAGGGTCTAGACTAGACTTTCGCCAAATAATAAGAAGAAGTATTAAAATTAGTTAATTTTCTTGGAATATTTCAGTTCACTTAAAGATCAAATTTCGATGCTATACCTACTTTGAGGATAAATAAAGTGTGTAAAAGGGAAGAATTCCTTAAGACATAAAAATTCCAGTAAATGTATGTCCGGTCGTGCTTGTTATAAGTGAAGTAAGTTGATTTAAAATAAAGAAAGTGAAGAACTAACAATTACAGTTACTTATGTTTGAAATGTAATAAATCGAAAACGAAACACAGTCGAACGTATGTTTGTAAGATCTTTTACGTTTATTTTGAGGTACCCTTACTACCCTTTGAAGAACGACCTTTTGAGTGTAGGACACCCTGCAGATTTTTCAATATTAATCAAATTTAATTTGTCCTAAAAATTTTGAGGTCATATTAAAATGGCGCACTGAAATAACTGCCGTTTTAATTTCGTTACAATGCGCATTCGGCTTGGACTGCCGTTTATAACCACTTGAAGTTTCGCTTTCAGTTGCGGTGTGGTTTTCAAAAATATGTAAATAGCTTATTTTTCTTTTAAAATGCATTATAAAATCAAAAGCAATCAGAGTACTATATTTTTTAAAAGAGTATATTACAAATAATTATATCGATAAGTAGATAATCAATATTATGTTATTGATATAATAAATTCCTAAACATACAGGATGTAATCTAAAAGTCATGGATAAAATTTTGGGACCTATTTATGCTTTTAAGTAACTAGTTTTAATTGGTATCAATTTTTTAATTCCTGTACTTAGAAAAATATTGTGATCTTTAAATTAAGTTAGTTTAACTAATTTATATTATAATTAATCGATATGAGAAATCAATGACCAGAAACGCGTTGACATGGAAAAAATCCTGTTGCACTTAACCTGGAAATTTATTTGTCACATAACCATTGATTAGATTCAACTATTTTCTGTTTTCATCTCTGAAAGCTATTGTTCTGCATATTTTTAAAGATTTAAATGAATGCTGCCAATCAAATGCAAATCTGAATTTCAAATTATAGTCTCCGCAATGGATATTCGAAATTCGAACCTTTTACAAAGTAGCTAATTCACACTTCCAATCTAAATTTGATTATCAAACCTCAATCCGAATTCGGCCTTCGAATATTCAGTTCAAACTAGAGTTAACTCTTAATATAGACTGAATCTTCGAATTTCAAATCAGTAACGTAGTTTTTAATGTCATGAATTGCGTTATCAGATGTTTTATATTAGTTATTGGACACAATTCAAATCTACATACAAGGCCTGCTCATTGATTGCAGGAAAGTCAGGTCAAGCAAAATCCTGATCTGTTGGACCTCTTCGCTCTATATCTGTCTTATTTTCTCCTGCAAAACCCCTAAAAGGCCTAAACAGAAATTTCGAAAGTTTATTTTTTGACAAATTGGCCTCGACTAGGACTTTAACATATACTAAAAAATAATTTTAAACATGGAAGTTAGAAGGGTTGCCCTCGCTTAATAATAATGTTCGTGTTGTAACAACAAAAAGTAGAAGACTGACAATGATTAAGAATTAACATGAACACAAAAACACCTGACACGAATAGTTTTGGTAAATAGTTTTTATTCGATAATGTTTAGTTTATAAAACCTTTAGCCTGTCTATATTTTAAATTGCTTTTCAGTTAAACCCCGTGCCTTTTATTATTAAAAGCCTAGCACTCGTACCCATGCATTACCTACACGCTATTCATTTTAACGGTCTGAAAGGCAACATGATGTCAATTAGGTAGTCGATATAAAATTCTAGTGCTTTTATCCGCAATAAAATAAAACAGTGGCAAATTGCTTTTCCTGTTGATTATTTAGCATAGCTGAAATAGTGTCAAACCCACATGTAAATGTTTCTATTTAAACTGTCAGTCCTTATCAAATTACTAAACACCAAAACGACTAAAAAGGTTCAGAACTCGTATACACACAACTTTTGTATTTCACTTAAAGTGAAAACCGAGCAATTGAAAGTAAGTTCTGGCAGTAAACAAACATTTCATTCAGAGAAGTTGTGCAAATTCCTATCTACAATGGGAAACCCGAAACCATTAGGGCTTAATAACGCAGCCCACAAACCAATCCTGAAGTTTAGGACAAAGCACTATTTATAATGGCCTGCTTATATCAATTTTAATTGTTGACTTGTTTGAAAATTCCTTTGAGTCGACTTTTTCATTTTTAATGATTTTTTAACTAGATACACATTTTAATATCATTTCGAAACACAGTAAAAAGTCAAAGAAATTGTTTTAAATTTAGGACAATCAATTTCGATGGAAAAAATAGGTACTTAAAAGTTCCAAGGACTGTACAAAATAATTCAATCAAATCAACTTCCGAAGAGTTTTCGTAGAGATTTTCACATCTAATTAGCAAAACTCAACCCACTGATTTATTCAGTTAACATTTAAAACCCACCCAGTCCTACATATTTAGTTACACCTACAGCATTTTTATTTTAAACACACACATAGGTCATGCTGCTTTTGAAAACTGACGTTGTCAGATTTATTAAACCTCTGAAGTGCCGCCTAAAATCAGTTTTATTATTTCCTAAGTTACTTTTTTATAGATAATTCTGAAAAAAGAACGTATAAAAATAAAAGAACATCGACCTTTAAAAAGATTCGTTTAAATGTCAATATTTAGTGATTAATTATTATGAAATATTTAAAAGGGAACTTTTTGGATATCTGGCATTTTTCAGTCGATCGGTGAAATATAATCGAAAAATAAGTTCAAACTTCTAGAGAACTTCTTCATATCCATTAGACCGTATCGATGCTTTGATCATTGAAAGCCGCTGACGTAGGGTTAATTTAATATGTAACTAACTGAAGTATCTATAGCCCCATCATATCGAAGAGGTCGCTGTGAAGGGTTAGCGGACACCAAAAACCCTTTGATCTTGGTCGAGAGAACCCTGAAGCGCGACCTACACACTTTCCTCACACAGGGCACTAAAAAATTAAACACAGAATCTCGCTCGCGATTACGACCAAAAAATTACGAGTCGCTGAAGTAACACAGTCATTTGAATTGATTTAATTTGTTTTTGCATTTCAAAGGGCATCAGTTTTATTTTTATTTTTATGGGGCAGTATAAATAAAGCCGGGATGTTTATAGAGACGACCTAGTAAATCACGAATGAAGTTTGCTCATGCTGTTAAATATTGGCTGATTAAAGGTAGATTTTAATGAAACATTCTGCTTTATGAAATTAGCTTTCATTTTTTCAGGTGTGTTATGTCATCATCCTGGTTTTTAGATTATAAGTAGTTAGAAAGGAAGTATCAGCTTTTAATGCGACTTTATTATAAACCAAATTTTCGTTTATTTTTTTGATTTGCCCTTGAAATTCTGAGAATTTAACCCTCGATCCATTAGTGAATAAATATATAGGGTGTTCCATTTAAAAAACCCAAATTATACATTTTTCCTGAAATACAGTAGGCCATGAAAAATAATTGATTATGCCATTTTATAGAAGAATTACTACTAAAAAACTATTTACTCTGACTTTTTCTTGTATTTCTAATAATAAACGAGATATAAGCTGGTCAATCAAAAATCAGACACCCTGTATAACAATATAGTTGTTACCGAGGTATGGCCAGTAGGTGTTACCGTTGCAAAGGTTTTTCATCGCAGACGACCGACAACTTCCAACAGTTGACTTCAAATTGTTTAAAGGTGTCACATATCAATATACGTAGTATGATAAACAAACTTGCCGAATTAGAATTGTTTTGTAATTTATTTAATCTTGACATACTATGTTTAAGTGAACATTGGTTGACTAACTCTGCAGTAACAACAGTGTGGGTACCTGGTTACAGCATAGTTTCTTCATTTTGTAGAAACATACGTATCTGCGGAGGCTCTCTCATACTAGTAAAAAAAGAATTACTTAGTTTGTGTAAAAAATTAACTAGAATTTCTGATTTAGCCTGAGAAGGTCACGTTGAAATTTGTGGTTTGGTTTATTCTGACATTACGGTCTTGTGCATATACAGACCACCTTGTGGAGATATTAACATTTTTGTTGAACAGATTACACATGCCTTACAAATAGCTATTGGTAAAACACCTTTTGTTATATTATGTGGGGATCTCAATATTGATTACAATTCAGATAGTCTGAATAAAAAATTAATTTCTGATGTTTTCAATGCCTTTAAGCTGACAGTTGTAATTACTGGGCCTACTCGTGTCTTTTATAATTCAAACGGCTCGACTTGCAGCAGTACAATTGACTATGTTGCGACGAATCTTTCTAAGAAGACTTATGAGTGTTTTATTAATAATCCAGATATTTCTGATCATTTTGCTCATATAATGAGTATTAATCATTCTGATAAATTTGTATCAACTCATAAAACATCTTTATTTGTGAAAGTCAGGGATTACTCTCAAATCGACTCCTTTATTCAAAACCTACAGAATGTAAATTGGGAATTTCTTTTTTATATTGATGAGGTAAATGAAGCTTTTAATAATTTTTTAAACCTTTTGGTAGATTTATTTAATCAATACTGCCCATTCAGTGTAAATAAAATGAATGAAAACAAGAAATATCTACAGTGGTATACAAAAGAACTTAAATTGGAAAAAGGTTATTTACAAGATTTGTATATAGCTGCAAAAATTTCAAACTGTCAAGAAGTCTGGAAGAATTATGTTATGAAAAATAAACAATATAAACACAATGTCAAACAGGCTAAACATACCTTCTATGAAAGAAAACTTAATTTTTCTGAGAATACAATTCTTAAGAAAATCAGCCAATCACAACGCTTGAAAATGTTGTACCAAGAAGTGAAAATAATTTATTGCCGCGATAATATTTTGTTATTTCCAATAGCAACGCTAGTAACGTAGTAACCACGTAAATATGACGTATTATTTGACAGTTGAGAAAAACTGTAGCACAGATTAGTGAAAAAAGTAATCATTGTATTCTCTTCCTAAATATAACTCGTGATTCGCTTAAAAATCGATAATATTTAGAAAATGCCACTCATGTTAATCCCAATCTTTGGAAATATTAAAATAGTAACCAATTGTCAGTACGGATTCAGGGAAAATAAATCCATTGAAACTGCATCCTATCATTTATTAGAATATGTATATTCCGAGTTGGATAAGGGATTTTATGTTATATCGTTAATGTTCGACCTTTCCAATGCTTTTGATGTAGTAAATGTAGATTTCTTATCAAAAAAATTATATGCCATGGGAATTAGGGGTAGCCTTTCAAAATTGATTATGTCATACGTTACCAATAGCAAATTAACTGTAAAAATCAATAGTCATCTGTCAGATCTGAAAAATGTCGAATTAGGTGTTCCTCAGGGGTCCGTTATAGGTCCACTTTTGTTTAATCTGTTTGTTAATGATTTGCCTCAATTCATAACACTTGGTACGATCACAATGTACGCGGATAGTACGACTATTTCTGTATCAGCTCGAACCCCTGAGGAGCTACTAAAAAAAGTGATAGATATTCGGGAACAATTTGTTACATGGTGTCAGCGGAATAGGCTAATTGTTAATGATAATAAAACTGTTTATATTAATTTTCATAACAGGAGACAACTACCTCCGAATTTTGGTGAAATGCACAATATACATTTGATTTCTAATTTGAAGTTTTTAGGTACAATGCTTAATGACAATTTATCCTGGTCAAGTCAAATAGATTTTGTTTGCTCTAAATTAAAATGAGGCAGTTTCTAGCAACTAATGCTTTCTATAATGTAAGAGATTATTTAGAACTCAATTTATAAGCGTCTATTGTTAATATTTTAATTTGTTTATTTTTTTAGTTAATTATTGACTACCCACATGTACTGTCTGTATCAACGTGGCCAATAAACTATTGACTATTGACTATTGACACAAGATTTGATTTGTTTGATTTTCGGAAGTTTTATTGGAATGTTCTGTTTTAAAAAACTAAAACGGCTACCTATTTAAAATTTAACTTTTCCTTAAAAGCACTTTTTTGGTTCGCTTTTAAATCGGCCGTGTACTTTTTGCCCTCTTTTTTTAGGCAACCCTTTTAATCCGTTTTAATAATTTTCACATACACTTCCTAGTCATTATTTCACTTCTACTTTTAAGTACAAAAATTTACTTCACTTCTTTTCTACTACATTTTTTTATATATTCACACCTTCGTAAAAACCACTCGTTTATCTGTTTTAAAGTTCGCTTGTTATAAATGTAAATATACCTTTGTGTTGCTTTAGGGGCGTTAGGCGTTTAACCTTTTATTTAGGCGCACATATTTGGTACAGCCTAGGGAATTTTAAAAAAGGTTTGCCGGTTTGTTTTATTCTGGAAGTTAATTTTCTGGTTTAAGCCTGAAATATTTTAAATTTGGTCGAAGTAAAACATCCACGGCCTTTAGTTTTTAATTTTTTTATTTGCAGAGTTCTGCTTTAACATTACAAAATTATTTATTCAAATATTTACACCAGAAGTAACTTGTAATTCCATTATTGCAGAAATTCATGTTTTAAATTTAGAAGGCAACCAAACAAGCTAATCTAATTTGACAACTAATCTTTGGTCCTTCTGGACATTTGATTAATACAATTAAACAAAATTGTTTCAAATCCTTCTGAAAAAGTATCCCTGCTAAGTATGGCCAATTTTTCATTTGTTTCTAATCGAAAATATTTAATATTTCAAGAACGTATTTAAAAATTTGTTTTAGAAATTTGCGAGTGATATCGATCTTCTTCTGATTTAATATTGCATACCATTTACATTTAAAAGGTAAATATGCCACTCACTTACGTATTCCGGCAAATTCGTTAAGAAACCAAAATCGTGATGCCTCGAGCAAAATTTAAATAGAGGATTTAAATGAACAAATCCCCGATTCCTGTAAGGTAAATCTGTCGATTCTTGCGTTTCTCCCTCAATTCTTTATACCTGTGGGATTTTATAAATATTCAAACTACGTAGAGGGTAGCCCTTATAACTAAACTAATCTTTTTTGATAACCTTGAACTCTGACGTACTATCTTGTTCTGCATTTTACAAGGGTCACAGGAAGTGAAAATCAGGGGTGTCGCTTTAGGGGGAGCAAATTACTTCTGAAATAATTTTTTTTTTAAAGGAAATCAAATTATGTATTTAAAATGAAGAAAGCGTAGAAAAACAAAAATGAACAATCATAGTGATACCACGTTTTCCCTAAAATTAATTAATTTAAAACATATGTTTCGTAATAGCAAAACGAGATTCTCATTTGGGAATAATTTAAATTATAATAGAAATCATTGTCAAAGCAAAAACAACTTTTTGTCATTTAATTTAAACAACTCAGCTTAGTTTAGTGTCTCTAATTAATTTACAAAATGTAAAACTAGCACCGAATCAAATTTATGTTTGTCGTAAAATGCAAATTTTGCACGCCATATCAGATAACCTTAGTATAAAGCGTCATCCTGGATAATTCTGTATTGCTCCGGTTTAATAATTTATTCTTTAAAAAATTATTTTCAGATACAATAATTTAAATTTACAGACAAGCAAATCATAATCAAACCATAAACTACCAAAAATTGTGAAGCTTCGAATAGTTTTTAAAGTAGAAATAGAATCCAGCAGGGTCTAAACTGTTCAGTTCTAATGCTTCATTTAATTAATTTTTGGCTTTAATTACTACCTCTTCTTTTATATTTTATAATAAATATTTTTCAAAACGTTTAGAAATGTGTGCGAAGACGAATATTACCTCATTAGAGATTCGAACTCGTAACTTTTGACTATACACCCCAAAAATTCCCTCAAAGATGTAATCTGAAAATATAATTTTTGCCGTTGAATTGGTTTTCAAGTATCTATATTTTTCTTTCGTCCTACTCACTAACTCAGCAAATCCAAAATATGCTTTAAATTGACCTTTAATACCTTAATTCTCAAAATTCTAATTCGGTGCTTAATCTACGTTTTTAGATTTTGTAGTAAAATATAGGGCTTTATTAGGCCTTCCTTCTAGTTTTTCTCAGATTCTACAAAATACTTTTTTTTTGCTCAAATTTAATTGCTGTTGACTTATTTAACAAAATTAGTTAAGTTACTTTTGCATGTTTACCAGCAGCAACACCTTTTATGTTATTTAAAACGAAACTGATTCAAATGAAATTAAACATCCTGTTGGAAATCGCGCACGCCTTGATACAAAACAATACCACAGAAAAATACTGTTAGAGCCCCTTATCTTTCTAAAAGAGAGGATGTTAATTTCAAAATGAATTTCAGTGAAATCGATACTGGAAACAGCTCCTTTATTCGCAAATGCCTTATATTTAATATTTCATAGGCAAGTCTTTTACTCGCTCAATGTCAAAGTTGCGTTAAAACAAAAGTAAATTTACATAGCTTCCCTACATAGTCTATTATTTGATTCAATAATCCAATTTGTAACTCCAGTTTTAGGTAAATGTTCAATAAATTGGTAATCTTTAATTATGCATTCAGATTTCAATACATTTGAATTTCTAAAGCAATGGGATTTATTACTCATTATGTCCAACATGTTGTTCCCAAGAATTGTGACGGAATTTGTTAAAAAATTCAAAGACAAGGTATAGAATACGTATAAACTCTTTGAAAAGATAATCTGCAAGCCAGAAACGGTTGACGTCCGGTGAACACGCGAGCCACTGTCTGCCTGGGGAAATACTTATCTCCATGATTGTATTAAAAACATGAAGAGAAAACTTTTCAAAAATAGCTTAAAGCAACAACTGATTGGACCAGCAAAATAGTTCCTTGAATGGGATATAAATCGGACAAAAACCTATTTAAAATAGCCCAAAATTCACAGCTGGCTGAACGAGCTATCCTGAACGAAGAGGGGCGTGTAAATTTATAGTTTCTGAAGAATATTAAAATAACTTTACTCATAACTAGGTTTTCTAGCTTTTGAACAGTTCGGCTTTTATAAAAACTAAAATTTATTTACTTCAAATATTCTTTCTCGCTGAACCTTTAAAATAATTATTGAAATTCTTAAAAACATCTTTTATTTTTTCAGCCTCTGATTTTACCTTTTTCCATCACTCCAGATATTATTTTCTATCCGAATAAACCGATAAAATATCGAGCAATCAATGTTGAAAAGTTTCTTCCCGGAGTTCAGTTCATTTTGGCAGAAGCAAATTCAAGTCAAATCAGTTTCCTTCTCAATTTTCCCTGAAGTTCAAGTTCATATTCCCCGAAAAAGATGTAAGTTCTGTAAGTTCGTTTCCAAAAAGTTTCCTCATTTGAATATTAGAAAGGAAAACTTTGAAATTACTTTTATTTTTATTTATTTACTCGGGCGTTTCTATAATTCTTTTTAAGCTAAATTTAAATTTGCATAATTTATTCTAGCTTTTTTTTTAATAATGTTGATAGAAAAACTTTTTAAAAAGGTCGATACACATGAAAATGGACATGAGAGAAATTGAGCTACAACAGAAACTTTGTAGGATTTTCTAGAAAAGGCTTTAACTCCATTTTTATTTATTTCTTTATTTCGTATATTAATTTACTCGGTATGAACATCACGTTTACATAAGCTTCAAGTCAACCCCAATTTTTATTCTGTCACATTTGGAGAAGTCCTGGTTCTATATATTCTGTCGTATGTAATTTACATGCGCCTATATATTTTCTTTTCTGTGGAATCCTTCGAGGAATTTGGTAATATGAGCTACATTTACAACAAGCTTCAAATGTATCAACCTTTTTTACTACTAAATTCTAATAAACATTATACGAGTATTTACTCTTATTTTATTTGTACCGTCATTTTATTATTGAAATATACCTGTACTATATACTTTTAACTAAACTCTGTTATTTTAAATTTCCAGGTTTGATTAAAATGTTTGCTGTTCTATAGAAAAATTATCAGAACTCTAAAGTTTCCTACTTGGTTCTTTCGAAGGGTTCTAAGTATATTCAGGCATAGAAACTAACATTTGTTTTTGAAATACAAAATTCAAAAATAGGCCCAAATAATGGAAGAACAGCTAGTTCACCTAGTTATTAAGAAGTGGAACGAAAATAAAAACATAAAAAGAACAGAGACACATAACCTAAGCAAAATGTTATCTTATTTGAGTGATTGCCATATTTTTTATTTAAATAAATTTACAAAGTTTTATCGCTTATTTAGAGCCTTGTTTTATTAAGTAATTCTTTTGATCTGCAAATTTAGGTCAGTACTAAAGGTTCACTGTAAAAGTTTCCCAGTAAGCTAGTATGTAAAATGATAAATCCAGCTAGTAAAGTAGAACTAAATGGAAGTTCACGTATTTATTTACTCTGGCACAAAATGGCAAATCGAATAAAGCTCCGACAACAATGAGAGTCTGGCAAGTCGATCGTGTAAGTCGACTGTGTAAAATAGAATAGCACCCCGTGAATGTAAGGCTTGATTGCCAATCTAACCGGACCCTGTTACGCTACAGTTGGCAGCTGCAAAGGACGCAGAATCCCCACTGGGGCCCACTTTGATGACTGAATGTGACACTAGCCTTATTTATCCAAATATTTCAAACGACCTTCTTCCAAGATAATTCTACTGAGAGTTATCAGGTGTATTGGGAAAGAGATGAGCTTATCTATAGCCATCCTTAGTTATTTAGAGGATATAAACGACCATCTACGTTGCTAACAAGCAGTTTTCACTTACAAGATGATTTTACAAGCCAGAGATCTGTTGGAATTGTTTTAAGCAAAATCCTTCTTTTATATGTCTCTGTAAACACTGTCAGATATATTATACAGAGTGTCTTACAATGAAATACATCTAGTATGCTTTGAAACAAATTTCAAGGGTAACTACATGTAATTCTTTTTAAGTCGCTCAGTAAATATTAACCTATAATTACAATTTGAAACCGTTCAAGGCGGCCACAAAAGTTTTAACATATTTGTTGATAATATTAAATTGTGTTATAATGTATATTTTCAGTCATACCATAACTGTCCCAAACAATAATAGCATAAAATATTCCAGTATACTAATTAGTGATTTAGCTAAATCAAAACAATTAAAATGATTTAGAAAAGTTTAAGAAAAAGGCTTGGTCAGATATTGCCCTTAAGATCTAAATATAATACTACTCTAACTAGTACTTCCCGTAGTATAACCAAAAAGCTGTGGTTAAAGAGATAAAACAAAGCCAAACTAAAACTGATAAAAAAAACCATAATAATAAAGTGACTACTAAAATATCAGTTGTAATAGAAATCTTTAGAGGTTATCTTTCAAACATAGCAGAAGTTAAGATAGTAAAGCAATTTGGCACTGATTTTTTGCGATCTTATACAAAATCTAATAATTTTAATCATGCCTTTTTCTTTAGACCATATTAAAAACCGATGTAAAACAGCTTATAACCGATAATAAAAAAATTAACTGGTTTGGACGAGAAGACTATAAGTGTTATTAAAGAATGTGAAAATTATATTCCTCAAGCATCAGCTGATATAATATATAAACCTACCCTAAAAACTCCCATGGTTTTACCTATGCTAAAAGTAATGGTCCTTATTTCGTTGAAAATTGCTAGCCTATTTTTGCTGTCAATTGATGATGATGATGATGATGATGATATTTTTCTAAAGCCTTTGAGAAAATGATTTTAATTTAAATAACTAATTATTTGATATATTCCATAAACAGCATCGGCTATAGTAATAGGAACAGTAATAATGAATTTAATTAACACAATAAATAATGAACTTAATATTGCTGGGAATATAGTTGTTGTACTTTTCCACCTAACTAGCGCCTTCGCATCTAAAACTTCTAGAAAAGACAGTGTCGTTATAGAGTCAGTAAAATTACGAGAAAGCACCTTATAAGATGAAATTTAATCCCTGTTCAAATTGCGCTTCGATGTATTTCAACCAAATGGAATAATTCAATCATGATCCTGCTTTTTAAATAAAAATGAGACGAAATAAACTTCCAGAATTACGGACTCGTCTGTTTTCTACACCATCTATACACTATACAATTTTAACTAGATCAAAACGAAAATTTGATTTCAGCCAAACGAAAGAACTGGCTATGAAACGAACTATCATTTACAATGTCTGAGGCCATGGAATTTTTGTCGACTTTCGTATAGCCTTGATCACAGAGGTGGTACCTGCCATTTTGAAGACATTTGGAGAATGCCAAACCGATCATAGATCATTCAAGATAACCATCTACCATCTACCAGAGTAAAACTAAATGCCATTACTAACAAAATATAAATTAAAAGAACGCGACAACCTTTCACTAAAATTGTTCAAACCCGTTTTAAAACATGCTTTTAAAATGATGAAATGGGAACAAAACGGAACAAGAGTTTATGTAGGAACACTACGTTACATCAGATTTTGTGATGATAACGGATACTATAATTTAAGTGACATCAGAATTACATATGTTATAAAACCTTGGAGAAGCTGCATATAAAGTGAACCTAAAAGAAAACTATGCAAAAACTAAACTGGTTACCAAACCTCATGCCTAACCAATTAATAGAAGTCGAGAGAATGCAAATCGATTTGGTTGAAGAGCGTACGTACCTTGGCCACAAATTAAAAATAAACAATAATTAGAATAATAACCTTAGGCTGAGCATCGGATGGCATTGCTTCGTGACATAGCCAAGACCGACATCCCTGGAAAAGAAGAATCTGTGCGTCATTAACCATCCTCATTTATGGTGCAAAAACTCTATCCCTTACCGAAACACCAATAACGACACTACATATAGGTAATTCAACGAAAAATAAAAGGATCGATGCTGGATCTAAGCCTGAGAGATACAGTTAGAAATAAAGAAATTCACAGGACAACAGATATTTAACACATACCACATACTGCCACAGCAACAGGGCACGTCGGAAGACTAGACGATGGTTCGTGGATAAAGATACATCTTGAAGAGCGACTAAAAATTAATAAAAGAAACCAATGACGACCTTATAAGCAATAGACTAACGATATCAAAAAATCTACACAAATTTTATTGTAGAGAAAACTATAAATGTCCAGAGGAGGCCAACAGTGGACAAGACAAGAAGGCTGAGTTGGTGGCAGAATTAGAAGCTTTGATATGGTGAAAAAACAATTTATGTGTGACAAAATCCATGCTTTGAGTTAACGTCGTATCTATCAGAGTAAAAATTAATGGTAAGGCTAAACACTAGATCTCTCAAGAAATATTATGAATCCGCAGGTTGGTGCCTTGGGACCACTGTATATGTATAACATGTATATTTGATATTTCTAAGAGAGTATATACAGTTCTTCGTTAATTACTACTAGAAAAATAAACTTATAACGTTATAACCAATAGTGAGAACTCTGAAAGCATTGAATTTGCTAGAATTCATAAATCTGAAAATATATCGTAATCTTAGATGGTTTGATTATGGTGAACATATATGTTCAAAATTATTATTTATTAAAAAAACTCGGAAACGAGTTAGACAACGACATATTCATTAGTGTATAGTATGCAGAAGTTTGTTCTGCTGTATCTTACAATATTACAGCGCGGAGCCAATGCGGCGATATCGTCAGGGTTTGTTCTACAAAAGAGAACTACCCCCTGGTTTCTAATTTTTATTATCGTGACTCTTGTAAACACTATTTACTTCTTGTTCCTGTTCGAGCTGAGTATGCTCATTTTACATTTCCTATTTCTTTCGCCAGTTCTCTCCATCTTTTTCTCTTCTTCTCTCCTTCTGTTTTTCTTCTCCCTCTAATGCAGTTTAATTATTTAATTCAGATCTTAAATTCCTCTTCCGAGTGTTTGCTAGCCCCTTTCCATTAAAATCTAGTGCTTGTCTGGTTAGGTTTTGATGGGGTTTCCGCATTTCTGAAGCATTTCTTTACAAATATTTGCAACTTGTCCTTTTTGTTGGCGAGCCATGTTTCCGCATTATCTAGCAGGACGCCATGAACAATTTTGTTTTGAAATATCTTTAGCAGTTTATATTTTTCTAAAGGTGTTGAAAGTTCTTTGTGAACCTGTTCTAATTCTTACCCCAGTACTTTTATTCTGTTTTCTTTGTTGGCTTCTTTCGTTAGCATCTTTACTTTCCTCTATTTATTATAGGTAGTTGTATTTGCTTTGATGTATTAACTACCTGTCATATCTATCGTATTTTGTGTGTGTTGTCTTTTTTCGTGATTAAACAAATGTTGTTAAATCTTCGAGCTTCCAAAGTGTATTTCATTTTAGACCTGCTGTGTAGTCTACTGTTTCCTGAATGATTCAATCAGATTCTAATATAGTATTAAACGATACCACACTGTTTTGATATTTACCATATCTTCTCACATTTCAGTAAGTCAAATGCCTTCTCAAAATCTAGGACATTAACACATCAAGTACATATTTGGTCAATACATGACCTTTGGGTTCTAAAACCGGTCTGATTTTTCTTCAATCGTCAAGGCATTATGAATAATAGCGATTTTCATTCCTATGAAAGGGGAATTCTCTATTCTGTTTGGGTAATCACTAGGAATTCTATAAAAATTCCCCAATGCTGAATCAAGTTTATTTAATACTTAGAAATATATAAATGTAGAGAACATATTGCCTTAATGAATTTAAAATTAAATTAGGGAAGGTATTAGTAAATATAGCATTACAGAATTCGTAAGTTTCATACTTGACCTAGGGTGACCTGTTTTATTTGTTTTAGTTTGTCACTCTGTATTGTATTTGTTGGAAGTTTTATATGTACAGTACCCTTCTTTCTTTTTTGTGTGTGTCTTGTACGCACGTATAGCCAATCTGCTCGGAATTGCCTTTAGGCATTACTTCAAGTCAGACGGCTGTGTCATGTGTGTGTTGCTACGTCGCTACGTGTGTAGTGGTTTTGTTACTATATCTCATATACCAGTCTTCCGAGTACAGAACAATTAATTGAGCTCAACTGTGAATGGTCTCACCAGGCCTAGTACCAATCCACCAACGTAGGGATTGGAACCCGGAACTTGCAACATGCAAGCCTAGCCCTCTTACAACTGAGCTACCTGGCTTCCCCATGTACAGTACCCTATTTTTATTATTGCCTAGTGTTACCTACAGTAACTGTGTTAACAGAAGCAAAAAAAATTATTATTATCATTATTGAAATTTACATACTTCGGCAAATGCTAGTTAGTTGCGGTATTCGTTATAATTCGGCGTAAGTACCGAATTTCGTTGAAATCGGCCCGGTAGCTTTCGAGATGCAACGCACAAGCCCGTATGAACAGACCGACAAAAATCCTAAACCCAAAACGTATTTTTTTAAAATTTCTTGATTTTAAATTTTTGTGCAATTCCAATTCTTCCCGTACTTGGCAAGCAAATAAGGAAAGTAAAAAAAGGAAGTTATTATTTAAAAACAGAGATGCTTCAACATTTTTTAGTAAATTCTGTTCTAAAGTTTCCTAATAAGACCAACCTGTCATCCAACTTTAGCCAACAATTTTATAAATTCTTTGAAAACTTCTGAAAAACAGCTTAACATCCTGTAATGAATTTAAAGAAGGAAAAGTTGTGGCACACGAACCAAGAACACCCAAGAAGGCACACATGTATTCATGTAACCTGTTAAATTTTTAATATTTTTTAAACAATATTTTAGCAAAAGGGATTCAAGCGTGCCTTATGGTAACAGCAAAGGTCAAGGTAAAAACAACCCTCAAAATTTCTTTAAAACTTAAGCTGCTTCATATGCATGACCCAAAAAAACACCTTCATTACAATCACACAAAAATTAACCCTCCCTCCGTTCGCGATATTTAATGCCCATAAATCAGCCATAATAAAGTGTTTGAAAAAACCATGAAAAGCCCTTTCTAATAAAGTGCCCCACTTCATATAAGCACTACTCTCCCCCTATAACAGGATTTCTTTTATTTATTACAACCGCTTCTTTAATTCCGTATTTATTCGCAATTGCAGCCCATTTTTCATAATTAACAAGTTTCAACAGTCTGCGGATATTTCCTGTAAACACAGAAAACAATGCATTTAAAACACAAATATTTAAAACCGTCTAAGCTTTAAATGCTTGTAAAGGCGTGATTTTCCGTGGGTGCTGTAGGCTTTAATCATCGAAATTATTCATGTTGTGGTACACGCAGTACGTTAGGGTGATTCCTGAAAGAGCAGGGAAATTCCCCATTCGTGTCCTTCCTTCTAATAATAAATTTATAATAAAGCTCTCCTAGCAGCTAACTTTAAGTTGTTTCCTACAGTTTTATTGGAAATTCCATTCTTATTACGGTCGTTATTATTTCAATTTACTAAAATATTGCGCTACTCAAACTTATATTAATAATCGAAGATTTTACAAAGCTATCAGCTTTAACGTTTTGTACGTATATTTGAATTAGGTTATTGACAAAGTTAAGGGTGCTGTGCTCAAACAGGCTTGTTATAAACATTAATTATTAAGAATCTTGTGAATTTATTATTTAGTTAGTAAACGTAGGAAAACTTTTATAAATAATTTGCCAGTAAATGTAATTTCAAGCCTTAGGCCAGAAACCACTAGTTTTTTCTGTTAAAAAATTTAAGTTTTTTAGAGGCGCAGCACTCATTATTTAATTTTATAAGACACAAATGAAGTTATCAAGAGTTTGTAGTTTCCAATTTTCAACAATATTACTAACCACATTAAATTACTGTTCAATAATGTAATATTCTATGGATGGAAAGATAATGTTTATTTATTTTATTTAAAATGTATCTGTTTAAGTGTTGAACTTGAACTACTTATAGTTATATACTCTCCTTTTTTGCATATATCTTACTTTTTCATCAAAAAACTTTCAATAACATTAAGGAAACGTTCTATGGACATCTAAAATATATCTATCTAGCTCAATAAAAATAAATTATACTCCTAATAAAGTTAACATGAATAGCCAAAGAAAAAGTAAGGCCCTCAGTCCCCGGCAGCCCTTTGGTGGGCAGAGGGTGCGAAGAATCCCCTGGTGTTTTAAAATCGGCACATGGAATGTGCAAAGCATGTATTCTAGCGGCAAAATTCACAATGTCGTCAAAGAAATGATAAGATTAAGACGTTAAAAGCATGAGAAGTAGCGAAACACACTGGCCAAATTCTAGGACACACAGTTTACTATTCTGGAAATGAAAACCTCACGCACAGAAACAGAGTAGGAATAGCAGCCGCAAAAGAAGTCAACGCTTCAGTTAAAAATTTTATACCTTACAACGACAGAATGCTACTCTTACAACTAAAAGCAAGTTCAATAGACTTGAATATTATACAGATCTATGCTCCCATTGCCGATAAAGACGAACAAACTATAGAAGAATTGTATGAAAAATTAAACTTGCTTATTAAACTAATGAAAAGAGACGAGACCACAATGATTATCGGCTATTTCAACGCTAAAATTGGTAAAGGGAAAGAAGATAAGATAATAGGTGAATATGGCCTAGGACTCAGGAACGATAGACGAAATCTGTAAAGAACAACAATTGATAATTTCTAACACCTTCTATCAACTTCCGCCACGCAGACTTTATACGTAGGCTGCACCAGGCGATAAGGCAGACCACATTATACGAAATCAAATTGATTATACAACCATCTCCAGCAGATTCCGCAATGATATTAAAGCTGCTAAAGCATACCCAGGCCGCCCAGGCGCAGACGTGGCTTCGGACTACAATCCACTGATTTGTAAATTTGAAATAAAACTCAAACTGACAACTACAGCACAACAGAACAAGAAAATAGACATTGTAAGATGCAGTTAAACAAAAAGTAAAAGAAGGGCTTTATGCAGGTCTAGAAGAACTAATGTCAACCTCCAGAAGAACCCATACAAAAATGGAACAGAATCGCCCAAGTAATTAGAGATACCAGTAGAAAACATCTAAAAAAGCTACGCGAGA
The DNA here is from genome assembly GCA_963082815.1 of Melanotus villosus. NCBI lineage: Eukaryota > Metazoa > Arthropoda > Insecta > Coleoptera > Elateridae > Melanotus > Melanotus villosus. The sequence goes on from OY720421.1 coordinate 22,718,686, forward strand.
AAAAAAACAATGGATGGCAGACGAGATCCTGACCCTAATGGAGCAGAGAAGAATGCTTAACAACAAAAACAGAGAACAAAACATATGAAAATAAAAAGGAAAATCAAAGCTGCAAAAGAAGAATGGCTGACTGGGAGATGTAACGAGATTGAGGAACTAGACAGAAAGCATGATTACTCAAATATACACAGAAAAATAAAGGAAATGACATATACCAGAGACAAAACCACCCCAGTGTTACCCAATCACCTCAGAGAGGGTGACCAATCAGGTGGCTTCCCGCCACTAAGCAGAGCCTTGCGAGCGCAGATCAGTTCCACATCAGCTCCCGTTCGAGTTACATCAGCTCCCATCCGAGTTCCGCATCACCCCAACTCCTGCTTCAAGTCCAGTTCCACTTCCATCCCCAAACCAACCAGACTTCCAGGATTGTCGTGGTATTCAGGAGAGGGCTGAATATCACTTCCTTCTAGGCACGGCGGTTGACGTCCGTCATCCCCGTCGCCTTTCCAACTCCTGTACATCCATACCTATTGTATTGTGTGTCAGCCTGTAAACTTTGTGTATATAAACAAATATTAATCTTTCGTATCTTCGTATGGTATTTTTCTTACCGAAGACATCGCCCGCAAGCTGCCCCCGTAGCCAGCCGCAACGCCGGAGGTAACACCAGCAACTTTGATAGATTGAATGACAGATAAATTAAAAGACGTGGAAACATTATATTAGCAGCATTTTCAGATGACCGACCAGAATATTACAATATTGACGAATCTGAACCATGCCCAAAAATATCAAAAGAAGAAATTGAGAGAGCTATCCCAGTAATAAATCGCCTGGACCTGACGACATCCGAGTGAAACTGATAAAAATATTATGCGAAACTAACATGGATTTTCTTAAATCTTTAGAAGAAGTCTTCAAACTTATATACAATACCTCCCTCCTGACTGGCTAGTATCATCTTTTACTACCATACTTAAAAAGCCTCGAGACAATTCTTGCGACCAGTTTGGTTTCAGAAATGCGCTAGGAACTAGAGAAGCAATCTTTGCACTGCAAGTATTAGTGCAACGCTGCAGGGGCATAAATCATGATGAACACGCATGCTATATAGATTTTACGAAGGCTTTTGACAGAGTCAAACATGCAAAGCTAATAGAAATATTTAAACAAGTAGGTATAGAAAACAAAGATACACAAATAATCGCAAATCTATACTGGAATCAGTCAGCTTATGTAAATATAGATGGCAACAAAGCAGAAGAGGTGAAGATCCAAAGAGGCATACGCCAAGGGGTGCGTCCTCTCACCGACCTTATTTAACATCTACTCAGAAAAAATATTTCAAGGAGCACTGAACGACTCTCCCGAAGGAATCAAAATAAACGGTGAAAACATCAATAACATCAGATACGCAGATGATACGGTTATACTTGCGAACAGCTTATAAGAACTGCAAACTCTTCTTGAGAAAACAAATACAACATGCGAGAAATATGGACCTAGCTTAAACGCCACCAAAACAAAATATATGACCATCAGCAAAAACGCCCAGCCTTTTACAGTTCTGATTTTAAATAATCAGACTATAAGTAGAACAAGAGAGAAATACACTTACTTGGGAATCATAGCAAACACAAATTGGGACTAATCCGTAGAAATCCGATACAGAATCGGGAAGGCAAGAGCAGTATTCAATAAAATGGAAACATCAGTAAAAATCTAAGCCTGCAAATGCTATTATACAGGGTAATTCAAAAGTATTGTCATTAAATTAAATGGTTATGTGTTGACCTTAATAGAAGTAAATACATTACAGCAAAAATTTAAAGCTTATCGCGATTTTTGTCTATTTCAAATTTTGTTACACACTTTTGAGAACCGCTAGCTAATACGCATTTAAAAAGCCTGCAATAGAAATTAAACATCACACAATTATGTAATTTACAGGTTTCACTTTCCTCTCGCATTTTTTCAGGCTTGAGACTGGCAGTAAACAAATATTGGCATGTTTAAAAACTGATTAGAAGAAATTGTTGTAAACAGGACTTACAGAAAATGTTCAAATGGTCCTTCATTAACTCCTACACACAACACAAACACAAATTAACTACAATAACATCAATTAATTCAGTTGTAATAGGTTGACCTACCGTTAAAACGTTCGATGAATGCACTTTGAAAGCAAATAATGAACTGATATTAACCTACTTACGTATACAGCGGGTCTCTCTTATCAGTATCAACAACAAGGGCGTTTGATAATTTAAATTCCAGTGACCACCAAACAATTTTTGTGTTGATCTTTTTAATTTTTTTTTTTAGTTTACCGTTTATTTGCGACACATGGTTTATTGAATAAAGTTGTTCTATTTGATACCCTCTATCAACCCTTAAAATTAATGACAATACTTTTGAATCACCCTGTATACTTACTCCCAGTCCTTCTCTACGGCGTTGAGGCGTGAACCATGACAGAAACCATGATGAAAAAGCTTAAGGCGTTTGAAATGTGGCTTTATCGAACAATTCTGCGTATCCCATGGATAGAACATGTGACTAACGACGAAGTACTAAGAAGAATGGGAAAAACGAAGGAAGTAACATACACAGTGAAACAACGAAAAATAGAGTACTTCGGACACTTTATGAGGTACACGAAATATAGAATACTACAACTTATTATACAGGAAAAAATTGAAGGCAGAAGGGGGCCATGAAGAAGGTGGAACTCGTGGCTGCAAAACCTATACGCTAGTGGTTTGAGATGTCATCTGTGCAATTATTCCGACAAGCTGCTGATAAAGTAAGAGCATCCATGCTAATCGCGAACGTCCAAGCTCAAAAACCTCTAAGATTTTTAACCTAACCTTTTAAAAGTGTAAATGTTAACAACCTAGAAACTTATAATTAAAGCACATCGTTAATAAGATCAATTAAAACATCCCAATTAAACACCTGCTGATACTTCCTGTAATTAAAAAAATCTGTTCCGATAATAGCAGTAATTTACATTCTCAGAAATAGACAGCTTCGGTTTTTTCACATACATAATTAAAAAGCAAACGAAAGGATATCAATTCTTAAAAAAAGCAGTTTTCCGACGAACCTCAAGAAAATAATTGAAAATTTAAGATTTCCAAAAGCTTTTAATTGGGTAATTTATTATTTATGAAACAGATAATACAATTTTTTAGATTGAGAAGTATGTAATAAAATTCGGAAAAAGTTGTGATTGAGTTATTGAAGACAATCTAATTATTTTAGGTTAATGCATTTCACCTGTTTTCCTTCATTTTTCTTTTATTAAAAAAAAAGATACAACAACAATAAATTCGCCAAGAAAATTTAAAGCTTTTGCAAAAATTATCGTAACTGAAAAGCACTAGTTTAGTAGGTAATTTATAATAAACAGTGAAGGAAAAGTTTCCTGTAAAAATTTTCAGGGTTTTTTATTTATTTTAAAAAAATTAGCCTGGCGCAGCTGTTTTGTCTCCGCTTTAAATTTAATTTTTTCTAAGGAATCTTTACAAAATTCGTCTTCAAATAAGGTAAAACCGGTAGGCTGAATACTAGACCCGGAAAGTAAACCTTAAGATTTCTGATCTGCATGAAAAGTAAGATACGAAAAGGAAATTGAGTCATAGATTAACTTAGTTTGCTTACACAGCAAATGACTTTGTGGATGTTCGTTTTGCTTTCGGTTTCAGGACATAAACAGAAGCTGCTTTCTAAATGATTTACAACTGCGTTACACTGAATACTAAAATAGCCTTAAATAACTTTGGAAATTCTAATTAATGTTCTGAAATTTTAGGTGTTCATATGGTTTCTTCTAACTTCAAGTTGTTTATAAAATTTCTTCTGCGTTCAGCATGCTCATCATGTTTTATCGATTAGATTGTGCCCTGATTTAGCTTATTTTACGTGTGCTTACCTGGATTTTAATTGGTTGTCCAAAAGTAATGCGCAGGTTTAAGTAGCCTCTCAAAGTCTTCGTAGAAGACTTAGAAGACTTTATAATTAAATTTAGGTTATTAATAATAAAATATCTTTTGAAAACTTTTTGTGTTTGATAGTGTACACGACTTTTTAATATCAATAACAAATTAATGTCAGTTACAACGATATTTCTTGGGGTTTTGAATTAATTTAGAGTTCGCAATGTTAAATTTTCCCCAAAATTCAGTGAAAAAACGTTTTAACCTTTACTCGTAAACGGTGTACGTTTAACGAATAATCTGTTTACGTAACTGTGTTAAAGTGTATCAAAGTGTAACGTGTACTAAGCGCTTTATTTTTGTATATTCTGTTTTGTCGTGATACACGTGCGCGTCTGGACGCAACTAGTCCTAAAATCGATCAGCGAGAAAGCGCTCATCCATCAACTTCCAAACCTATACAGGAAGTGAGAGCAAGCGTAGTTGATTTACCGGATGTCGTACCTTTAATCTCCTTTGTAAAAGTATTTTATAAAATACGTCCTTCCAAGTTTTTTTCTATAACTTTCTGTTCGAATGATTCAATGACTTCACCCTTCGATTTTTTTTCCAATGTTTACAACGCCCACCACTATTCGTTTTTGCCAGGTTCAAGGTTTTATTTACACGAATAAACAGAAAATTTAGAAATAGAAGTTGAGCTGAAAGATGATCAGGTTTTTAATACTGTCATAGGATTTTGAAGCAAGTTGCACGTGACATGCTAACAATCACCAAGCCTGTTGACAAGATAAGATTGATAGGATATTCAGCACCCAGTTTCCTATCTCTTACCCTGAAGAGAAATTGATCAGTAAATCGTAAAGCTTGTGGCAATGAAAGTAAAATTGTTACACATTCCCACCAATCCTCATAAGAAAAAAGCTATTGCACTTGCCTTTTATATATTTTTTTTAAACCTAATTTATAATCCTAATCACAAAAAACTCGTGGACTGATGGTGACGTACATTAGCAGTTTTCATGAACAAAAATGAAAGCAACTAAGAACACAGGAAGATCTTACAAGAAAGATTAATATGAAAGCTGATCGGAGTGTCCTTGAAAATTTCTGCGACGTGAAAGAATGTTAAATACCTACTTTGCTAATGTATTTAATAGAATTTTAACTCATTCTGTTCTGAAACAATATAACCACAAAGGCAAAAATTAGCCAGTTTGGCTTCGCGAGGAAACCAAATGTAGGTAAAAACAAAAACTTTAATAGAGTCCGAGCACGATATTCAGAATAACATAGTGCAAAATATAAACAAGCAAGTCTGTTAAAACCCAAATAAAATAGGTTATTCTGGTCATCTAAATAACATTCAAAATAATTTCCAGACTGACATTAAAGTTCTTTGGGATTTGTTAACCATGGTGAAGTAAATACTGACCCAACACATTTTTATGAATTTGAAAGTTTCCTTTTGGAGGCAGCAGCCCAAGGATTCACAAATTACTTTAGTTCAGTGTACCCTCAACCTCAACCCTCAATGCATCATCAGTTACCAAATTAAACCCTCAGATGATATAGACGCAGTAGCCACAACGGTCCGCCATATGTAAAGAAGCCTGTGCTGACGTACTAACATATCCCTTGTTAATGATAATCTTTAATTTATCAATTAAAACAAATACATTCCAGGCGGGTCGAAAATTTCAAAAGTTGCTCCCATTCATAAACCAGGTTTGCTGAATAATATATCATACTATCGACCGACTTCTATACTTCCGGTTTCAGGGAAAGTTTTTGAACAAATTCTATATAAAAAGTTATATTATCAGGTCAAAGATAAAATTTATAATGAGCGATATGGATTCCAAGCGGAAAAATAAGTGCAAATAAATTTCATCGTGTTTGTCGATTAAGCGTCTGAAGCCTGGTAACGAACGACGATAAAATAACGTGATACACCCAATAATGTTTAAGAGCAACAAACAGTGGGATAACGAAGCTATTTTTTTTATTAATGTCATATTGGTATCTTCGTTTTGAATCATATTAAAATGGATTTTGCCAGAGCTGAGGAAACTGATATGGCATTAATTACCGTGAACGTTTCTCTCGACGGAGATTGCCCAACGCGGGAACATTTGTGAGTATGGTCACAGTATGGTATAGCACCTTTGGAATGAACAAGCGCAATATTGACCGTCAATGTGAGGACAGAAAACCAACGGCAAATAATTACACCACGCCTCTTGCTAATCAGAAAAGAGTATCTCAATTTGTAGTGTAGCGAACTGTAAAAGAACAAGGATTACAAGAGGTCCAATCTCTGAAACTTGAAGATCGTCATATTCGTTTTTGCGAATGGCTTCCTCTTAACCAAGCTAAAATCCAAATTTTATGGGTAACGTCTTAGCTATAGGTGAGTCGGGTTATTTTCGAAATAACCCATTTGGGGCGATGAAAACTCTAAAGAAATTCGAGAACATAACTTCCAGCAATCAGGATTTGTAGGAATTCATATTATATCTATGTTTTGCTTAGATTGTTAAATGGAAATAGTTACCTCCAATTTTTGAAGACTATCCTACCCAAGTTACTTGAGGAAATTCCACCGAATATGCGGTAGAACATGATGGCGCCCCACCTCATTACACTACATGAGTGGCAACACGGACGAATGACATGTTTTGAAATTATTGGATAGGCCACAACGGACCGTTGTGGCCCTCAAGGTATTGCAAATTGGTCAAAATCCAAAAGTATTGATACGCATTCAGAGTTCTTGGATACACTTATGTTGGTAACGTTGCGTTGGTCAGGATTTTGGGCAACTTACCTAGCGATATGGCTCGAAAGGTTTAGTTTATTACTTTCTATGTTTTTCACAATCACAAATAAAATATTCCGTCCGTTGCTCAACTTTTGTGACATAAAGAGAATTGTTAGTTTACGTGTCACACTTTTTGACTTTCATCCTTCTTGGGCTTCATTATCTTCTGGGTTAACTGCTTATGTTGCATATCAATTCCAGCGGTTCTCAAACAAGGTAACTATTGAGGGATCCAATATAAATTCATCCTCAGATGGCTATTGAATTTAAAGTCATGTCTTAATTAGATTCGGCAAATATCATGTTGACTAGATATAAAACAAATAACAACACATAAATGTAGATATCTTAGCCTTTATTCGTTAAATTAGAGCATTTATCGTTGAATCATATTTCCAAAATGGTACTCCAATTGATGGAGAGTGGTCATATTCGTATCCTCCTTGTTTTGATTAATTCTGAGAGAGGCATCCCGACTTATAAGCAGTTTTACGACGTTGTGAAAAATGTTAAGGAAGTTTTCGAGAAAGTGAAAGTGTTGTAATGAAAGAAAGGTTTGGTAGAAAACGGAGATCGCCTGTTGAAGTTGAAGCTATTCGGCAACGAATTAAAGAAGCTCCAAGAACACCAGTTAGACATTTATGCCTACAACTTGATGGTTTAAGTTATGGTACGTGTCAGTGGATTCTAAAATAGGAGTTGCACTTGAATTCCTACCATTTTACCTCCGTCCAGGAACTTTTAGAAAAGCATTTTCTTAAAAGAATTCAATTTTGCAGAACCTTGACGATCACCGGTTGAATTTAACCTTTTTAAGAACGTGGCCTCGTATTGCCTTGACAGGCACATTAATTTTTAATATTAGAGAATGTGGAGTAGCGAAAATCCCCACGTCATGATGAGATGAGAAAGTATATTCGGTTATGTTTGAGAGACAAGGCAGACATTTTTAGCATTTCTCTCTCTCTCTCCAGTCGTATTCTCACAGATGAGAAGTCGTGACATCTCGCGGCTTTTTACTCTTTGATCCTCTTTGAGGTGGTCTTACTATTCTTCTTTTACCACTCGTGTCTCCCTGAACTCCCTTTCTAGCCTTTCTAGCCTTTCTAAGTTATTTTGATTTCTTCATGCGATATACTCAAAGAAGGTCAATATTCGATTTTGTATAGTAATTGAGAGGGCAGCCTGACTAGATCAGTTAGGTAAGTACCTGCTAGCTAGCCGGCTGACACGGGTTCGAATCCAGCGGTGGCCATATATAGTATTATGAAGCCGATTTGGGTCGAATTCGTTAGCTAAGGCTTAGGTTTAAGGTTTATAAATGTGTTGTGGATGAAAGCTGGATGAAGCGTGATGCAAGTCCACCAGCAAGTGTAAAATGAGCATCAACACTGCATTGCGGTAGAAGATGGAATGGATTAAAAAAATAATAATAAAAGAGAGTCCTTCTGTGATATGTAATTCTTCCAAAATTGAGAAATTTCTTCGGTTTCAGCACTTACTCTAGTCGTAATTCACCACTGCTTGTATTTTACCTCTTTTATTAAAAGAAAAGTTATTTGTTGTTAAATTTGATACTTCATTGCGTGGCGTATAGTGAACGCCATAACATAACCTCAAAATTTTCAATTACTGTGTTCATTCGGTTTGCCGACGCCGGTTTCTCAGCATCGCTTGAATGTTAACTGCTAAGTCAAGTTCGATATTTTAAATTTTCTAAGCTTCTGCCAAAATATCCCACCATTAAACATTTTCATTTGGAATACTTAATGCTTAATTCAAATCATAGCCTTCTGAGGATGACCTTATATTAGAACTGTTGATACATTATGTTTCTCAAAAATCATGAACATTTGTATTGGGTAATTACGCATATTTTATATGCTTTCAACATGGACTATCACTGCTTAAAATATTTGCATACTACTGAAGTCACCCTATACACACTGACTTTTCAAAAGCTTCTGGTAAAGTTGACCAGTATATTTTGTTAGAAAAACTTATTTGCAAGGTAGACTGCATTATATGTCGTTAATCACTGGCCTGCGGTCCATGAAAGCGATGAAAGCACCGCTTCCGTCCTTCATTCATAAGGCAAAAGAATATAATTTATTAATTTTAACATACTGCTGAAACAAAAATAAAATTAATAAATTATATTGTTTTGCCTTATGAATGAAGGCAAGGGAAGCGATGCTTCCATCGCTTCAATGGACTGCGCACGCCAATGGACTCGTTATCAGCAATAAAATATCAGAAACTTAATGACATCAGGAATTCCTCAAGGGTGGAACACGCCGCCTCTTTCCTTTTCAATATTCATTAATGAAATCCACCTGTATAACATTTAATCAATTTTGACTTTTTGCTGATGACCTGAATTATTCTGAAAAGTATACAAAGCTGAGGACTGTTAGTTAATTTAAAAAATATATAAATGCTGTTCAGGAAATTCAATAGGGATAAGTGTCCGGTAATGTCGTATGGCTGTATTACGGTACTTAAAAGGGTCAATAAAATAAAGGATCTGTTCTAATATATTACATGTTGAAGACATAGTAAAGTAAGATATGAAAGGTCTTGGTTTTATAGTAAGATTTACAGATTTAATAATGTAATTGCTACAATATTGCCTTTTAATTCTTTGGTAAGCTCTAAACTGGAATAAGCTATAATGCAGGCCTTGCTTTATATTCAGAAGCCATCGAAACAGTTCAAAATGCTGTCCTTATTTCAAAACTCAAGGGATTCCGCAAAGGAGAGCTGTGTTAAGTATGATCTTTATGTACAAACTTTCAAACCATATAATAAAGTGTCCACCTCTGTTAGCTATCGTTAATTCCATTTTATATTCCTGCGTTTAGATCCCGAAAACAATCTCTTTTGTATCAGTCGTTGCCGTACTCGGATAAGAAGGTAGGTATTCACCAATTATAAAGTTATGTTTATTGTTCGATATTTCTTGAACAAATTGAAAATACATTCATATAGTAACTCAGAATATAAACTGCAATTTTACTTTGCTTCACCTGTTATTAATAAATTTTTATTTATAAAAAATACACAACTAAGGAGTAGTTTAACTAGGCTATTAGCCTGCATTGCCTCAAAGAACAAATACATAAATAATTAAAAAAAAAAATGGTAAAGTACACCAGAATTTAAATCAGTCTGTCAAATTAAAATCTTTTTTTATCCACCAACATATTTCAATTAAATTTCTCTCGAGTTTTTAAAGGTATTCAGCTAATCATGATTAATACTGAAAAGAAATGAAATTCTTATTTACATTATTCCCTTTCTTTACCTTTTCAGCTCAGAATGTTTGCACCGTAAAGTAAGCTGACGTAATTTTTTAAACGTTTCATTTAACATGTAACAATGCCGAAAGTATTGACTGATTCTTAAATATTCTCGTCTAAAAAAAAATCTCCGATTTTTAAAACATTTATTAAAGCCTAAAGGATAAAATTCCAGTTAAAAAGGCAAAGCTCGTAAGCTCTAGATTTACTTAGAACATATTCCTAATCAGCATAAAGAAAGAAACCTCAAATAACCCCCTACACAAATTCGCTTTTAGAGTGAAGGGGGCGTGTAAAAGAAATTGAACTAAATGGATACAGAAGTTGCCGTTCTGAACTTTCACCGGGACTATTTTTCCTGAGACTTCCGTTACTCTAAAATCAAGTTAGTCGAAACTTCTACTAGAATTACATCTATAATCCTTTAGGTTGTGCGCTTGAACGCCTATCAAAAACAACTTTAATTTTATTAAATTTATTCGCTTCTAGATTGATTTATAGCTTTCTTCTTGTAGTTTATCGAATTTCTTTTGATTTAATTAACTCAATCAATAGCATAAAAATGATTTTTCGTAATTAAATTGAAAGGAAGCTCTTTTAAACCCTGAACCAATAAAGAATTCTATCTCGGTGCGCTGAAGTTACAGACCAAATAAAAAGAAGCAGCGAGCCTTAAACCGTGTATGTTACGACTTGAAATTCTATGTTTAATTGCATAGTGCAGATAAGGCTTAATTAGAAATGGGATTAATTTATGTCTTGTAGCTATATGCATCTGCAGAATGTCTACGGAGTGAGATCAAGCACTACTACGTGTATTTCCTAATTCCTATCGTTACAGGTAAAGTGTAATTAGCATAAACTCCAGGATTTTCAGCTGATTACACACGTCTGTTTATTTCTCGTGCGTTCGCGGGTTAAATTTGCGGTTTACCACATGTGTAAAATATTCTCTTTGGTTATAAGCTAATATTCTGTTGTGGTTTATAATATGAATTATTCTCAAAATGTGTTCTGTTACATCCCAGAACGTATTACCCGTTTCGGTTTGGATTGGTAGTCCTGAATTTTTATATATTTTTTATAAGCCAGGTACTGCGCTGTAGGTGTGTTAAACCGAGAGGTTCACCACGAGTTCAAAGTGTGTGGAAGATTAGCTTTACCTAGAGATTTCCACAGATTGCCTCAAAGTTTCACAGATTACCTCAGATTATCCCAGTAGTAATTACTAGACGTGCAAATATGCACTAAAATTTCTAAATATAGGTATTTACATTTACATTAGGTTTTTCATTCATCAGTAGTTAATTATTAATCTTATATTACTAGTAAAAATTACACGGAAACCCCACTATATGCTGTGTTAATCTTCAAAGGTAAATTTGCGTCTATTGTCGACTAACATATTTTGTGAGAAACTCTTTCTACATCACCCAAATTTTATTATCATTTGCTTTTTCTCTCAACGTGGTCAAAGTTTCGATGTATAGTTCAGGAACATATTTTTTAGTCAATGTGGATTCTGTAGGTATATTGTATTTCGTATATTCTTCTAAAAAACGAAGGCCTCACATAACTCTTTATTAAACTCTATACGCTTTGGTCCAGGTTTTAGTAAAGTAATTAGTAATAACTGATAATAAAACGTCTGTCGTCTTCTCCACAATTTAATAAAATAACTTCATATTAGTTAAACTATATACAATTGCATGTTTCGGCCATAAAATTAAATTTAATAAAGGCCATCTTCAGGCCAAAAAATTGTATCTACAAAAAATGTGAGTATACATATTATAAAATGTGGGTTCTAAAGACTTACCAAAGTAGTTTAAAGATAATAAAGGTATGCAGCCCTCGTAAAATTACAACATTGGGAAAAGAATTAAATGTAAGTTTACTTAAAATATCATGCGATGCATAACCGAATATAACACTCGATCGAATATAACGTAAAAAATATCCAAGTCGAAAATATTGTAAAACGTGAATAACTGAGTAAACCACTCAGCGTATCAACAAATAAAATTTGAAAAATTGAAATTTAGTTAACAATTATGTCAACAATAAAACCATACTTTCATCTTGCAATTAATGCCTCTAGACATAATGATGTGAGAGGAACAACTAGAAACAATTAATAACCGGCACGCTCAATTAGGTCACCATTTGACAATATATAAGGTTAGAATAAGTAGGAAATAAAGTTACCAGCAGTATGTAAAACTTACAAAAATAACTTACATCAAAAATCCCTAGATGGACAAAACCAGTAATAAAATAAAATACCAGTAACAACAAATAAATGGGTTAAAACCCTGAATTAAAGTAACGTTCTAGCAAAAGGGGGACAATCAAACATCTGGTCATTAGTTAACTGTACTGAAACATCTTTGTCTCCTTTAAAAATTTCATAATGTTCATAAACTACCAAATAGTAATTACTAATATTATGTAAAGCTATTGAATCCTCTCCAGGGTCAAAATTATGACCTGTGGTGAGCATATGTTCGGCAAATGCTGCTTTAATAAATCCGTTATTGTTGTTACTGTTATTTCTGATAAGTCTAACATGTTCATTAACCCTAGTATTGATATTGATTATTGGAATTAAAGTGAATTATATTGTCGATATGTGTGGGTTTTCTATAAATATTGAAATTGAATTTATTGTGTTTAATCGAAATTGTAATATCTAAAAAAGGAATCTTATTGTCAATAGCTTTGTCTAAAGTGAAATTAATTTTGGGGTGCCACGTATTGAAGTAATCAAAAAATTCATTAAGTTCCGCATCATTACCCATAAACAAACATAATACATCGTCTACGTATCTATACCAAAAGATAACTTTGCCCTTGAATTTGTGATTAATTTTTAAAAAAATTTCTCCCAAATTATTCATAAAGATTTCACTAAGTAACGGAGATAAACTACTACCCATTGCTAAGCCAGTTTCTTGAGTGTATAATTTTTGTAAATGAGATTTAAGGTGAATGTCTAAATTGTATTATTGTCAAAAATGGTTTTCAGTAGGTCTTTACATTCAACAGGGGGTATACTTGAGAACAAGTTGGAAACGTTAAAACTAACCAGGGTTGAACCGTCAGGCACGTAAATGTCTTTAATTTTATTAATTAATTATTTTTAATGCTAAACGGAGGATGAAAATCTATAATTTCGTGAAAAATTTTATTCGACAATGAAGCTAATTTGCTGGTAGGAGAATTAATTTGAGAAATAACCGGTCTAAGAGCTATGTCGTCAAGATTTTTACTGTCGGTTTTATGTATTTTAGGTAAACAATACAACAGGGGTATACGGGGGGTTTTGATTACCAGTTTTTTAATGTTGGAAAATAGGTTGATAGTTTCAGCACATTCTTTCAAAATTTGTTTAAATTTGGATTGAAAATTGATTAGAGGATTTCTTCAATCAAACAAATCAAACAGTAGTCTTGTCGGTCTTTCGTTTGGTATTTTCGTGGTACTAAACTTATGTTTATATTTATCTATTTATATTCAAAATTTGCTTTAAAATAACAGTGTAGGCATCACCACTTTTTTACGATTTCTGCTTCCGTATGTTTTTGTTCGATACTTCTCTTTTATTCAACATAGAATTAAGCTTTCAGACCATTGAATATACCATCTACTTTTTTGGCTTATGTTCAGTTTTTCATTACTCTCTATCATAGTGCTTAGATTTTAACAATGAGTTTTTCTCTTTATCTAGTTCAATGTTAACTATGAGCAATTATTGTTCTACTTCTTCAAGTTTGAAGTTTTTAGCTTTACCGTTTACTTTATTTTTTCTTGTTTCTTGGTTTTCTATTTCTTTTTCAATTAGGTAACTCGGCTTCTACTAAATGATGATCAATTCCAATTTCAGCCTACCTGGTAACTGTTACATCTTTAATACGTTTATATTTGTGTTTAAAAGTATGTAACTAGGCCTACCAAATTAGATGAGCACAAACAAGGGCCCGAAAATGTGGGACGATGGATATTTTAGTTCCCCATTAATTACACACAATACAAGGATCAGTTCAGGATCTCTTTCGACCAAATGGGGCTATGATTATAGTTTACTATATATCCTTGGTTGGGCACAAGGGTAAACCAGCTAATTTTTGAGTGCGGTCACCAAGCCCCTCCTGTAGTTACATGCCTTTGCCTTATAACTCTATTAGCATTTTTTATTATTAAATTTTTAGTCTTTTAATTTTCCATATCTCTTCTCATCTGTTGTGATTTCCCATCCTTTCATTTAGATCATCAAAAATTATTTTGTTTGGCCGTCCACTGTCCACTACCATCTGTTACCTGCTGTACAATTTATGTTTTTGTTCGTTTGTTGCTTCTTCGTTTGGGGCATATGTCGCTAGATATCGAAACACTTAAAACAATATTCAACATAACACTGTTCAGAAATCAGAATTTTCGATTAGTCATCTATCTCCAGGACGTTTTGGCATCCTAATATTAGTTCCGTCAGATCATTTTAAATTGCATATAATGTTTTGCCCACCACATACACCGTGTTCTTTCGAGAGCAAAAGACATGTCGACCAACTTCCCGAAGTTACATAACTGCGATACCGCTGTTTGTCACTTCCAGGGAAACCATCCAATAGTAAAAAAAAATTTCAATTAAAACCGCATCGTTCTGTTTGTTTTTGGTAGTGCTTGATATCAACTTAGTCTCTCGTTTTTGATAGATAGATATTTACCAACCCTATGAAATGGTTTTATTACATCCATGTAAATTATTGAAATGTATAATGTGTTCGCAAAAGAAGTTCAAAAACACATCACCAATGAAACTTCATCACTCAAATTTGCGTTGCAAACTTGTATGTAACTCATCTTTACAAATAAATGTCTAAAATTCAGACTCTTCTTGGAATTTTTATAATTATCCTAATACTTGTAAATAATAGAGTAGAAAGGAAAAATTTAGGTTTTGTTTTGTGCCCCAAACTTTTATTAAACATAGAATTTCAATGGGCCAGCCAATTTTCTGTTTGAGGGTTAAGAAAAATCTTTCTTTATGTAAAATTTTGAGAGAACTTTCTCAGTAGTTCATTGTTAGATATGTTCACTTTCGAGAATCTAATCCGGTCTTGGTTTAGTTAGTTCAGCATTCGTCTGACCACTGAGGTTAAGATTGGCTCGAGTTCGATTCCCAGGGCCACACATACACCGAAAACACCCGACCACTTCCCTCGGATGGCAATGACAAACCACCAAGGTATTCTGCCTAGTAAGTCTTCTCTGGAGTAGAAGTGCAAGCATTTCTGTAGTCCGGAGCCCATGTAAGCTGTAGGTCCCCTACTATGTCTGTAGACTACTGGAAATGCACACTTCTGTTTTGGAGAGAAGACCGGCACTGCTCTGTAAAGGACACCCCATTTCAAGAAAAAGTAGAAATTCTTCTCAGGTATTTTGCTCTCGCACGAGACATAATGGATGCAAGGACCACCACAATGCTGTTTCCAACAGAAGTTTTATTGATATTCAACTTTTGAAAATACCTACAAGTATTACGGCATTTTTTTTTCAGAAAATTTAAGTACTACTAAGTTGTATAAGGGAGGTGGAAAATATTAGTGTAATAAATTTTGAAAAACAATAACCTTTGTTTTTTAAAATTACGAGTTTGGTGAATTTTCTGTTAACTACATGCATAATGAAAGCGGTAACTGTTGTAAAGGTAGGGTGATACAAGATATAACACTTTGAATATCAGCATCCTCAATATTTTCCTAAATTCCTTTTAGATTACATCAGATTATATCGAATTACCTTAATAATACCTTTAATTTACAAAACTGCCTAGGATTACCTTGCATACATTCAGATTACCCTGAAACTACCTATACTGCCGCATAAAAGATAACCTCCACAGTTAACCCCTCCTGTGAACAAAACGTTTTCTTTGCATTTATCAAAGTCAGTTTTTGCGAAAATACTGTTTGTTAAAGGTTAATAATTCTTAAGTCTGACTTTTAATAATATTGAATGATTTTTCCACCTTACTTTTTTAAGTGTTGTGTTGTTCCATGCGTGAAGAAGTTTGTTAATGAAGTTGGGCGACTGATCACAGGCCAAATTAGACTGATTGCTAAACATGACTTGATCTGTAGTGTTATTCACATATGCAGACCGTAAAACAGAAACACTTCTGATGCTTTGCAGGTTAACACCATCTTAAATATTAAAGCAAGAAAGTTTTTGAATTGTTATTAATGAATAAAAGGCAAAAGGAAATTTGAATTTATCGATGTTAGATAATGTAAAAGTCAAACCAAAAACATGATGGAATGTCTCTGTTGTAAAATATTTTTTTGATCTTCGTGATATAACAAATCTGTCTCTTTGCGTACGTTGCAGTTCAAAAACATCCAGTTTTATTCGAAGTTTGACTTGTAAATAATGTGGAAGCTTTCGCTGCGTAGGCTTCGACATTATCCTCATGGGCATAAACGCAGTTTCTCTACCCAGACCGCATTCCCCATCGTTTTACGTTCTGACGTTTCGAAAATATTGCCTCTTACATTTTCAAAGTTAAACTAAAGCAATTTCGGAGTAAAACATAATTGCACCAACTTCATCTGGTGTGTTTTACTTGTTTAGGGGTTTAAATTATTCCGACTATTTGTTATTCCGAATGCTCGTTTCATGAGTCGGCGATCCGGCATCAATCGTCTTTTATTTTATCCGGAACGGTTGCATCTGAATATATAGGGAATTTCATAGTCCGAACGAAATCGTACCACATAAAATGTGGTTTAAATACGGTATGGTTTATCGAAATGCATTCTGTATTCTATTCACATCGTGCAAGCCGTCGGTTAGGGAAGTTTTTATCATTTAAAAATAAAAGTCACGAGCGCAAAGTAATCATGCATGTTAGAGGTTAAATCCCTTATCGCAGTAAGCGGTGGAATGATGTGTGCATACAAAGCAGTGCATTCCATATTAAAACTGTGTTTCCATTTTCAGTTTTATAGAGTGCGTATTGATTTTACGGCAGGATTAACGCCAACGAAAACCACAGAACAACGGTTGCCAATAAAATTTCATAAAAAATGTAAAACAAAGGCCCTCTTGTAACTACGTGTATTCTTATTGATCTCATACGCGCCGAATGGGCTTTAAACATGGCAATTTGTGCATAATTTATTCATAATTTTCAAAATATATCGTTCAGTTTACCCTCTTATGTTTCACCCTCGTCAAAAATTGGTTATCAAAAGTATTTTTAAGTTCAGCAATTTTCTGTATAATATCATGGCGTTCAAAGAAAAACAACATAAATTCTTGCAGGTCATTCCAAAATTATTGTTTTAAATGTATTTCTGCAATTTTCAATAGCTTAATGTCGAGTACTTCTGAAATAAGATTTTCAGAATTTATGGCCCTATTCTTCACTGTTGTTTGCTCGAAGGGTGCCGGAATTTCATCTGCAGTGCGTAACGCAGTCGATCCTCTGGTAATGTTTAACATCCGTTGTTATCCATCCCAACACTTCGAAAATCGCATAATAAGCTCTTTCCACAGTGGCTTCCTCCATGTTGATGCTTATCTATCCCACATTCCTATCCTTAAGATCCTTATTTTATCAAATTTGAGCTTTAGAGGATTTTTCTATCACATAAATCACTTGGTTTTAAGATAACCCGAACTATTATACGATTGTTTCCTTTTTGACTTTACGTAAATATGAAAAATATGAGGAACCAGATTTTTTCAGGAATTTAATAATGGTTTGTCCCGTCCAGTCGAAGTCTTTTTATTTTCTTTTACGGCTGTTATAAAAAAATCCTGTTCTTATAAATTCATCAATCACGGCTTGCTTACAAAAAATTAATTTTTTTTTCAGTTAAATCCTGCAGCAGTCGGCCATCTATTTTCTTATTCTACTAACACTCCAAAGAAATCTAAATGAATCGAAATAATTAATCAAACTTTCAATTATTCTTATATAGAACCTAACACTGGATTTCTAGGTTGCCTTTTGTATTTGGTAATTATTTATTTTTTCTAACGATTCAATTTCGTCCTTCTTTATGAAGTCAAAATATATTTTTTCTGCCCACTGTCCTAATAATAACAATAAAAAATAAACAACCTCATACAGCAAGCTTAATTAAAACATTAAGGGTGTTTAATTTCATCTAAACAAAAATTCACTTCCCACTTCTAACTTCTGCTTTATACAGAAACATATTTAAGCCGAGTTGAAAATTTACCTTTGATCCAAATTAGATTTTCTGTTGTGTTTTTGTTTTGAGAAAGGTAAATATAAATGGAAACAAATAAGTTAAGCAAACAAAATTAAACTGGTATTTTGGTAGTACTCACTTTCTGACTCGTTAAAACACACCTTGTTTGTTACCTACCGTTTTATTTTTAGAAATACTCGTTGTTTGATTGAACTTAACCAGCAGTCTATTTAACTATAATATTCTTCCAAACTGAACAAAATTATTATGTACTCTGCCGTTTTGTTTGATTAAAATTGAACTCAATAAAGGCATGAAATGAGCATTCATAACACAGGACCCATAAAAACGGCCAATAATAACTATGCGTACTTTTATTACAATGGAATAACAAGCTGGAGTAATTTTTGTAAATGTATATAATTTAGTGTACTTTGACCGAAATGCTTTAGTTTGTTTTTTCAATTTACAAATAATGCGCGTGTTAACAAACACAACAGAAGGGCTTAGTTAGTTATTTAAATTACTAGGATCATTATGGTTTTCATAAAGTCCGTTTCGACCAAACAGGATTGGATATTTAGATTACAGCTGTTGTGTATCATGGATATTACTGCAATCTATTTTTTCATACTAATTAAACGTTTGATAGGAGCGTTTTTAGTTATTGAAAGGATTAACTAATCCATATTTGTTTTTAATGTTTTAGTTAATTTTGCAAATATTAAAGGCGAAACGTTCGGTTCGTTTCGCTCTGATTGATGTAATTACATGTAAAAGAGATAAGTAGATAACTCAATTAAATGTTCTGCAATGAAGAATGTGTTTAGAATTTACAAAATAATCTTCTTCTTCTTCCTATGACGGAAGCCTAAGTCAATGGCTTGTTAATAAGTTGTAAGTATGAGTACTCTGAAGCCCGCACGTTTGCTGGGCAGGAGGCTAGTCTTACCCGTCGACAGAGGTGAAGAAGATCGTCCGCAGTGTTGCGAGCTTAACGGTTATCAAAGGTGTTACTATGATAGCCGGGACCTCCGGCTTAACGGGGTATCGCCGGTCTCGGGAATCGAACCCTAGATGCCTACGTGAGAGACCGAGGCCTTTTAGACGTGGCTATCCCTTCGACACAATGAAATAATCAAGTCCTTTATTCCAAAGACTACCCATTTCAACTACTTTTTGGGTTGATTTTTAAGACAAGCTTAAGCAAATGATTAACTTAAACCGACTTAGGTGCATAGTTTAAACCAATTTAAGCTAAACTTATCCCCAAACCTGCACTGCTCTTTGCTGTGTGAAAATCCATGATTACCTTTTTAATCCTGCCTTCCTTAAACTAATGCTACCGTGTCATATTCATTACAGTTCCAGTTCTTATTTTAGGTATAACCGTATAACCCCTTTGCTGTCTAACACCCAGATCCAAATACCAAAGTCTTGAACGATTGTATCACTCTAGGTGGCTATAATTACATATAGTATATAGTGCATTTGCTCTCATAAACCTTGACTACAGCACCAAAACGTTTAGCTGGTTAACAAGTCTTTCTGGGTATTTACTTGAAAACAACAAATAGAAATTATTTTTGTAAACGTTTGCAGGTATAATTAGGCCTATGTTCTATGATTTAAAAAAACATATATACCTAGATAAGTAGATAACCCAGTTAAATGTTCTGCAATGCAAATAGAATTTGAATTAAAATTTTTAAAAATAACCAAACGGCCTCCATTTTAGGAGCTATTTCTTCAGCTACATCCAGTACGTGAACGTTTAAGCAAGAGCTGAACTTAAGCTGGCTTTAGCGCAAAGTTTAAGTAGATTTAAGTTAAGCCCTTCCTCAAACCTGCACTGCATTGCACTGCATTGTTCCAATTCTTACTTTTAGTATAGTCCATTCGTTCTCCAAGGCCCAGATACGGTTGTCACTCTAATTTGCTCTTATTATACTGCATTCGCATTGACTTCAGAACAAAAATAGGAAACATTTGCAGGATTTTCTTGAAAACAACAGACAAAAATTATTTTCGTAATCAGTTTTCGCCCAGAGAGTTTTTCAAAGTAAATTGACTATACTAAAATCTTCAAGCTTTCTATAAGTCATTTAAATTATAACACTGGGCAGCTGGGCACTGCTGGATTAGCAATTTAGTAAACAAATATTTTAGTAATACATTAAGAGCAAGGTTTTTAAATTTTAGGGGACGATTTATTTCCCTAAATTCGAACGCAGTTAAGAATTTTGAAGGTAAGCAACAAGAGCTTCCTCAAAATGGAGGTTAAACCTTAAGCTCGAATGCAAGGTTTTAAAAAATTTATGTTAGTTCCAAAAAGGCCAGAGGCACTTTTGATATGACTTTAATCGAATGTGAACGGTAACGTTTTAAGTTCATGAAGTAGCTACAGGAGATCATATTTCATATTCTTCCCCAACAGACCCCTACCTAACACAACGTAAGCTACCCTCGTGAACGCATCAAAAACATAAGTTGTAACAGTCCCTTGCTCGTGATGTTCAGCATGCCACGCGCAGAATAAAAATACGACCAATTCTAACTTTATCTCGTAAATCTATCGAGAAAAAATCTGCGTTGCCCACTGGCAACAGGATAAGCGGCGCCCCTGGAGGCTCTGGATTTGAAATGAAGTCCCGCCTTCGCACACGACTCGTTTCACTTTCGTTTGCTCCATTGGCTGTGTGATTCGAAATCTGTAATATCAGCGCGCTTTCTTATGTCGTTACATGCATCCAGCAAATTATTTTCTAGGGAGTCAAACTAAATCGTTTATAGTATTGAGCAAACTAAAGGAAAAAAAACTCTTTTTCCCCCATAACGAATTCCTGCAGTTTCCATTGACTGGAAATGCGGAATAGGGAATAGGGACGCTTGGATTGGATTCCTACAATTTTAAACATGGAAGTTTTGTTTCTAAGAGCTCCTCAAGTAGTTGGTCATGTGTATTCTATAGCTGTTCTTAAGTACTCTCATCATCTCATTTTATATAGTTGCAGGTTGGGAATTCTTATAAGGAAAACTGAATTTAATCGGGCGAAGAGACCTACTGTGGGATATTTTGCACAAACCTGCATCAGTGGTTGAATTTATAGGTACTTATTAGCTTATTATTCGGTGAAGGAAAACTTGACTCTTTCGATTCTGAAAATCAACTATCAATTTCGTTAGCCACAATCAAAAAAAGGCAAGGTTGCTTTCTTGCTATATACAATTTAGCAAATATCTTTAGATATTTAGCGTAAAAAGTGGATCCCGTAACTCACAACAATAATTTATTTTTGTAACTTAACCTATTAATTCTGTGCCTGCAGCCAGGACCGGCACTACTGTGTTCAACACCTGTATCAAAAAGGTGGCCCTTCTCAACTACATGTAAAAGCAAGAGATTTAATTGTTATTAAGTAATATTATTGTGATTATTATCAATTTACTTGTAGCAATGTATTTTAATAAACTATAATACGCAGTAACGCAGTTTGGAAGGAATGGGTTTACATAATATTAGTTAAAATATTTCTATCGGAGGACACTAATTTGATATACATTTACAATATGGTGTTATTTAATAACAATGCACAATTATTTATTTAATACCAGCAACACTCAGGTTTCAGTTACGACCTGGAGTTCTTACTGCTTCCACAGGAATAAGGCTGGTGTAATTACTAATTAATGATATATAAATCCATTGTATGGTATTATCTTAATATTAGTTGTTGATTTTTTTAATACAAACTTGATCTATTTCAAAGTGTAAATGTGCTTAAGAGTAGTATTTCCACAGGCTTTTTAGTTATATCACACCATAAGGGCTACACTTATCTATCTGCCGAACGTTCGTAACACTTGCTTAGATTAGACCTTTATACAACAATGAATTTAACTTTCAAAACTCTAACTTTACATAGACTTCCTTCATCGTGTTTCCTGTTTAAAACAGAAAAAGGAGCTACTTCCGTTGTTGGGGTCGCTTCACCAGGAGTTAAAAGAGCTAACTCAACGTTACACCACGCTAGAATCGGAACCAGGAGCAAGAAGAAACCTTAAATCAACGTGTGCAAATTAAGTCTATTACGAAAATAAGCAACACCTTGAGTTCTTCTGGCTTAACATTAATAAAATCCATACCCGGAGGATGTTCTTTAAACTCTGACTCTGGTGTAAATCTTTGTTATCATTCAGGTCAGAAAAAATAGGACTAATTTTTCTTTAAAAAAAGTATATAACAACCACCTACTTTCTATTAGTTTACAGCGTCATGTACAAGGCCGAATTTGAACCTTTGTCTTCTGGGTTGCCCGGCAGAGATCTAACTACTAAGCCACCAAGAAACCAATTTTTTAAAGAGCAAAATTTGTCCACAACTAATGTATCATCCTTAGAATAAATCTCGATACGCTTAACCAAAATGAAATTCTGAAGTTTAATTTCGAGATAATTTAGCTACTTTTACGGAGCTCTACCTCATCTGATAATACTTTTTTAATGTGGTGAAAAAGACATCTTCAAAGATGAACTTCAACTTAGGCGTCAAATTACTGCTTCGGTTTTTTATAAATACTTTTGAGCATAATGTTTTAGTTTAAGTTTAGCAATTAAGTTTAACTTTCATTAATTTATACAAATGTAAATAAATTTGAAAAGAAAAATATTGTAATGAAGTGCTGTTCAGCAATCACCACTAACGTTGATATGACGTGTCGGTCAGGGTCATTGAACGAGTTAAGATAAAGGCGCTCATGCACACGAAAGACCGCTGTGAAACTAAAACATAACTACACAGCTGTGTAAATGCTGAATTAACATTCGTTAAAGTGCACAGCTCAGCACGTTCGTGGTTCAAGGTGGATGCACGTAGCATCAGCACGGCTTGGGAGCTGACTTCTTATATAAGGGATTGCTCAGTAAAAGCTCTTTATGGTTGATGTAATCATTGCAGAACCATGTCCTTAAGAAGTCAAATTTTTCGTACTAGTGATGTTTCCTGCGATTTTTATGTAAGACTATTTTTCTGTATTTAATTAAATGTAATTCAATTCATAATAAAACTTACTAATCATTAGGATCAAACCCTTCGCTTCGTCTATTAACTTTTACGTTTGTACGTACTTGGAACTCATACCTAACGTTGATTAGGTTTTGTCTTTAACTTTAGTTTTAAATAATATGTTATAAAACGTATTCAAGGCCAGACAATATAAAATGTTATGTTATTTGAATCGGAATTTTCATATAAAACCTCTCGCAGCAAACCCCCACGTGGCGTAGTTGGTTAAATACACCACCACGTTGGTACTTAAGAATTATCAGTATTTCTTCTAAATTTAATTAACTTATATTTTTGCTAACTTTTAACATTCCTTATGGTGATAACCACTACGTTACAATATGAATGTAAAACAAGTACACAAATAAAATCAACACAAAAAAATAGAAGGTAGAAAAGAGAAAGTGATACAGAAGTTAAAGATTAGTCACCTATACACAAGTTTATATCAATACGGTGTAATTTATATCACATATTTATTTTATGAGAGCAGTTTCCTTGGATTAAAGTTTTTCTACGCATAAATTATTCGTAAATGTTTGTTAACAAAAACCATTTACTAAGCATGTAATTACGTATGTAAATTAATACTTCATCAATAATTTCCAAAGTTCACCCGAAAGAAAGGCCTTTTTATAAGTCAACAAGTTTTAACTGGTTTTCTTGTTTGAAATTTTTATTATTTTTTTGTGGTCATCCATATTACCTACTTTTAAATTATACAGTGCGAGTGTAAAGTCTGGAACTATCGCAATAAATCGTTTATTAAACGTTTTTGAAAAAAATCCTCGAACACGTCAATTTTTATCTTAAATGAGACATATTTTACTGTAATCGTCACTTAAAGATCGTCTTTTGTTTTTGAGTTATGACGTAAGCGATAATTTTTTTAAATGGAAACCCTAATTTTTTATGGTGAATTTGGAAAAAGCATGAAATTCTTAGACCAAATATGACATTCGTGAAACTTGAATTGACGTTGTAGTGTTAACAATTTATAATAATGGTTTAATACTTTCATCATTCAAAAATCTGTAACAAAAGGGCATCTAAACTTGTACATCTGAAGAACTCTGAATCGGCGTTTTACTTCACTTTTTTGCAAAAGTAAAAAAATTTAAGCCATATCGTTAGAGTATTTAGAATAGTCGAGTTCTACATGAAAAAGGTGGCATTTCCTGAAAGATATTTCACACGTTCGTATTGAATATCGTGATTTACTCCATGTTCACCACTGAGATACTGATATTCTACAATAACCTGAATTTTGTATAACCTCACCCTATTGGTTTCGCGCCACCGTTTATTTCAATAAAAAGTGTTGCGAGCACCCGTATCTCTCAAGTGTCAATCGGTAGGCATTTGTGAAAATGCTTACATGACAAAACTCAGGGAGGGTTGGAAATATAATAATATACATTGGAGTGAAAATTACTCTCAAGTGAACCGTAATAAGCAAAGGTTGCTGGATCACTCTAATTGAATTACCTCTCGAGAAAACTCCATTTCCACACAAGAAATCGATAGAAAATTGCTAATTGGAAATTGAATTCAGATGATTAATAATTTAATTTAACCTTCAGCAGTTTGTTTCGCATGTTTATTACGTTTGCTTTACAATGGTCTGCTGTTTGATTTCTCAATTAGCTTAATTTCGCGTTTCTAAAATAAAATAAAAGAAGTCAGGGAACGCTCCTTCAATCTTTTAAACTGATTCGCTTTATATTAAAACCTACCGAAAATCCACTACAGAAAATTATTTAAATCATTTTAACAAACTTAAGTTACAATAATTACTAGTAATATTCGAATTTTTGAGGAAAACTTACTATTTTATCCGCACTCTTAAAATATTATAATTAAACGAATGTAGTAAAATACAATACGTCATAAACGAGGTAAGCTTTGGAAACACCCAAGATCAAGATTATATGGTTTAATCAACCCAACTATGTGGCACGAAATATACAAAGGAGTGAAAGCAGTTAAGACAGGCAGGAAACATGATCCAGGTTCTAACGGACCAAAACAGTAAATGTTTGGATGTTCAAAGGGCTTTTCTACTAAGTAAATATGAGGTTATTATAATCACTGAACTGAAAATTACTTACCTATACTAACTTGCATCGTACCTTGAAAGTATTTCATCCTATACAATCTCACAAATTAAGATGCAGAAAGGAAAAATAATTTTTTTTTATATAAATTCAGAAACTTTTTCAAAAAGGACTGTTGTAAAGTAGTGGACCGCTCGAAACTGAATAAAATAATACACAGAAAATTCTTTGATTTAGTTACCTTAAGAAAATACAAATGTTAGAAGGTTATACCTCAACATGACTCGGTGAAACCTGGCTTTTTAGAAATACGATACCAAATTCGCTACTCAACCTTTAAACACGAAAAAACTTTCAAGAGAAACTCTTGAAAATGTTTGTTCCAGATCAGAAGGGGGGTTTAAATAATGATGATGTTTAAAATTTTGACACAAAAACTCAAATGATACCTAAAAAGCTCTCTGGGCATATGCGTTCTAAATTTACAGTTACGTTTCAAAGATACATTTATAAAACACTGCTGAAAAAGTGAGGATAACGAATTTCTCAATGCACTTCGAAATTCTGGAAAGAGATTCTATAAATAAATTCAATATTAAAATACTAAGATTAACTTAAACAGACATAAGAATAAGGGTAACTTGGGGGGGGGGGGGGGGTATGGTTGCAAGTATGCTTCGCAGCCACAAAGACACAGGTTTAAATCTCACTGGTGGTTAGATTTTCATCTAGAGTGGCTAAGATGGGAATCATTTTATACATACAGCTTAGCTTCGACCAAACTAGGGTTCTCTTGCTAGCCAAGCAGCATTCACATTCTTTCTAAGCTTGACGACATTCTTAAGCTTAGATATGAACATGAAACGTTTTCGTGATTAACATTACTAGTACCAGCTTCAGACATCTTTCGAATCGTTTACACTCCAAAGACGTCTCATATTTATTTTGCTTTTTGCTTTTCCCGTAAATATAAAGTAAAAGCGATAAGAAATTTTGAGAATTTATTATTTATGAAAAAAATATGGAAAATATCGATATCGACACTATCCATATATCGATTGACTGGATATATCAATTAAATCGCAGTATCGAATAGATCGATCTATGAAATTAAGTGATTTATTAAATAAATTCGTACGTCTAATGATTCTTCTTCTTCTTCAGCTGCTTCTTTCTGCCCTATAAGAGCGTCGGATATAATCAAATATATTGATGTATTGATTCATCAAGTACCCCTCATATCGGTAGCGAACTCTTGTAGAGATTTTAATCTAAGAGTTTCGTTAAGAAATGAGGATTTTGTTAAATTATTCCAGCCATAAAAAACATCGATTAAATCGATATATCGCCAATAATTAAATCGATAGACCGATCTATCAATATTTTTAGAATTTTATAAATATGGATATTCAATACATCGATGTATGGCCGTTTATATCGACATATTTAAAAAATCCCAACTGTATTTATGGAGCATAACATATATATAGCTTGTTATTAAAAATATATTGTTTACTTATTTATATTAATTGACTTTTATAACCGTCTTATATGAACTCACGAAAAGTAGTAAGCTGACGTTTTATTAGTAGAAAGAAAATTCCAATATCATTATCTTTCTTTAAGCTTGAACTTTTACATTTTTGCTAGTTTAAAATATTTAATCGCATAATTTGATAAACAATTTGTATCATACAGCACAAAATTCGATAGATGGAGAACAGAACAAATATATGAGGAGACAAAACACGGGAAAATAGAGAATAAAGTTACGACAAAACAACTCAATTGGTTTGGACACGTAGTATGTATGAATATAGACAGAAAGACAAAACAAGATATAGAATCAAGAAATGACAAGAAAAGGAAAAAAGGCAGACCAAGGAAAACATGGGAGGAAAAAATAGAAGAAATAGCACGAGAAAATGGGAATAACACAGAGAAACTGAGAAAAATAGCTCAAGATAGGAAGAGATGGAAAAAGTGGGTTAAGGCCCAACACCCGACGCCCTAACAAGCACCAGGGTCAAGATGAAAGAAAGAAAGATCATACAAGAAAAACTTGCAAGGAAACTTTTAATTTTATAATTACCCACAGATGTCAAAGTTAGCAAGCTTACCTTGTGAACCAGAGATCTCTAGTTCAATCCCAGTCAGATGTAGGTAATTTTTAATACGGAAAAAGTTTGAAAATATACAGTCTTTCGGATATGAGGATATGACGAAAATCCCTTTGGTTCGGTAAAATTCTAATCTAACTATAGCAGTAGATGCACGTTAAGATTGCTAGCACGTGGAAACCTATATCTCGCCCATTAGATAAATAAATAAATTTTGTAAATTTATTAGTCAGTTTGATATACAGGGCGAGTCAGTCTTTTTCTGGCAGGACTTTAACAATTGATAGAAGACCTTCCTTTAAGAATAAAGATCCCTATAAACATGGTTCACAGAACACTGACTTCCCCTGTATATATTGTTTTGGACTTCATAAATGTTTTAGTAAATTAATCCTTGAACACAATGTAATCAATATAAAATTATTATCTAATTATAATTTAAAATGGCAACACTGTAATCAACTTAAAATCGAATAAATTTTTAGTATTTCAATTTATTTTTTCAAACTCTAGTTGATGAAAATAATTATGATTTTAATAGAAATAATAATAGTAATTAAGGCCACATAACCGCAATATAAAAATAATACCTTAATACTACCAAAATGAACTAAGAAATGTGGATAATTAAGAAGAAGCTTCCAACATTTTTGCAGCTCAGTTATTACTAATTACTAATCCGTGAAATTTTTAAATAAGGATAAATAAGAAGAAGCATCGAAGATTCTTGTAGCTTAGTAGTCTTATTACCTATTTCTAATTCGTAAAATTTTCAGTACTACTAAAACCTCTTAAAATTAGACTATAACGTATAACCAGTTAGAAACAAACTTGTCTCTACAAAACCCTTGAAAGAGACCTGTGACCGTATAAATATTTGAAATAGTATGATTTTCAAATTTTTAGTATAGTTTTAATCTAAACTATGTACCATAAAGACACATGTAGGGTAGGGAGAGCATATGAAATAGAACAACTTTTCTCAATAAACCATGTGTCGCAAGTAAACGGTAAGCTCAGGAAAAAATTAAAAAGGTCGTGAATTTACTATAAAAAATTAAAAAGATCAATACAAAACTTAGTTGGGGGCCACTAGAATAGATACCTTCTATTTACATTCAAAATCGAAATTTATCAAATGCCTTTCTTGTTCTAGTTCTGACAAGTGTGTAACAAAATTTAAAATAAACAAAAATTGCGGGAAGCTTTTAATTTTTGCTGTAATGTACTTCTATTAAGGTCAGTACATACCCATTTATTGTAATGACAATACTTTTGAATCACCCTTGTACTAGATATACCTACAATCTACAATGCATTATCTTAGTTTGTAATACAGTAATTCAAATCAATTTTTGTGTATTGATGTTATCAAAAGATTTGCATCGTCAGTGCGTTATAGCTTGCCTTTTTTAAATGCATACGATGTTTTTAGGATAAAAAGCTTGATTGGAAGTGGTAACACAATTAAATCAAATAGAATATGTTTGGGTACTTATTTTTACCGAACAGAACCTTCTTAAATTGTTAAGAACTCCTGCAGTTCATGTTGTAACATAAAGAAATACGACAAATTGAAGAACTTGTTTTCATTTTAATTAAGAAATACTTTTTAAGCAACAACGGATATCTACATATTATACAGGCTGATTTCGTATAGAAAACAAAAAATGCAAGAACAAGTAAAATACTGTGACTATTCTAATATAAGTAAAACTGAATTATAAGTTTGTAGATCTGGGAAGACTGATGGTTTCTTGGACACAAATACGAAATCCGAAATCTGTACGTAATAAAAGCAACAAACTGTTGATAGTTTTGTTCCACAAAACGTTACATCAAAGCCTTTTGATTCTAGTAAATTTCAAACGGTTCGTTCATAAAATGTATATTAACCTTTATAAAACTGAAAATGCAATACGTTCCCTTTTACGGACGTTTCATTTCTGAAAATCCAGAAGTCTAGACATTTCTCTTTAGAAAGCAATATGCAGGCGTATTTTTAAATGTCGCCGCATTATAATATATCTCCTCGGCAAATAAAGCAATCTAAGACATGTGTTTGCAGAGACCGAGAACTCCTACACGCTTAGTCCAGCTGCTACCTGCACTGAAATATGTTCAGTCCGTTCTGAAATTTTGATTCATCGCAAGACA
Organism: Melanotus villosus; assembly: GCA_963082815.1. Lineage (NCBI taxonomy): Eukaryota > Metazoa > Arthropoda > Insecta > Coleoptera > Elateridae > Melanotus > Melanotus villosus. Next base: position 22,748,380 of record OY720421.1, read on the forward strand.
CACGCCGCGAATACTAAGATGAGCGTAAATTATTCCCTGTGACTAAATAAGATTCTGCTTTTGTTTGCACGAATGTGATTAATTACACGTGCGTTCCCTTTGATGGAAAGTTACAATGGAATAGCGTGGAAAACTGATTTCAAGAAAGATCCGTTATTTGTATGATAGCTTTACATTACTGCTTACATTATGTGCGAACGGCTGCGTTAGGAAATTAAGGCACCTCTTCCCTTAATAGACTTAAGGGCACTCGGCGAGCCGATAAGCAGTAATGAGATCTTTTACAAATAGATTCTAACTTAGATAACCATAAAAGTTAAGCCAAGTTCAACAGATAGCAGGAGTAAAATAAATCTAAAAATCCTCCTTCTAATTCGTGCGACCACGGCTTAACGGGACCTTTTCTTGTGAAATTCCAGTATATCAACAGCCACAACACATCAAATTTTATTTGCAAAAATATCCAATCTTAAAACCTGCTTTCTCTTCTTTCCAACGCTCAGAGAAACCATAACCGAAATTTATGGAACTACGTTCTTTGAAAATTGAAAAGGCATTCGCAGTGCTTTAAGGTTCTGGTTTTAACATCGGCTTTGTCAATAATGCGATGCAAATCGAGCTGCGTCTAGTCCTTTGACCGCTGGTGATCCGAAAAATAGAACAAAATAAAATTCTACTATAAAATCCACGAGATACGATGACGCTTTGAATCCTTTTTCAACGTTACCTGTTCGCCATATGGATACGGTATCATTATAATGGATCATAAAAGTCCACTTCATTTCACCACAAAGATAAAGGTACGCCTAAACAGAGTTCCGTTGAAAAAAGGATTTTTAGAAGCTTTCCAGAGACGTTCAGTGCACATTAAAGAAGAGAAAGGAAAACATTTTTATGTACTGCTAACTTTTAAATGTTTTGCCAGATATTGAAGTTTTTACTTCTATGGATTTTTTTCAGAATCGCTCGATTTACTTCGGAACGTTTCGAATACTTCCGGAAAACCTCGACATTTTTCTACAATTTGCACTAAAAAAACAAGTTTGAAATTACACGAGCATGCAAAATTTTGTTGCTGGCATTTCAGTAGCTATATATTATTTCAGCTTTAAAGCGAATGAGCATGAATTTTTATTTTATTTTAGTGTGGGCATAATATGTAAGACACGGCATGCAATATTTATTCATCTATTTCAAATGCGTATTCTGCAGATAATTCTAAATTCTAAATACTTGTATTGAGTTAGTTTATGCCAGTCCCTTAAGTCCTTTAGCCAGGATATTCACCACAACTTGTTGGGCGTAGACCTTGCAATACTAGCTGCAGCAATAGATATTTTGAGATTTCTCATAAATAACCGAGACACTCTAATTTACTCAACACATTCATTCTGGTTCTTTTTATCTTTTTTTTTTTCAGGAACGTCGTATTGCTAATCCTATCTATCCAAGGAATACGGAGCATTTCGAGAATTCGGAAGCTTCTGTTCTTTTAAGTGCCTCCCTTGTTAGTGTCCACGTTTTAACTCCACAAAACAATCCCGAATATACGTGGCATCGTAACATTTCAGTTCTTAATTAAATATGAATTTGGTGTGACCGTAGTGTTGTTTTCATTCTTATAAAGGCTGAGCCCCCTTTCTATACGCACTTTGTATTCTTGAAGGCAGTCACTCTTGTTATTTAGCCCTGATAAGTATCGATATTAAGATACATTTTCAATTATTTGGTTTTTATTTCGTAGAGTTGCTTGCACTTGTAGATTTCTACATTACCATTGTTTTCGTCTTTTTGGTATTTATATTGAGGCCAAAATCTTACTCCTTGCAGAATATTTACATCTTGACGCTTTCGTTCCACTAACTCTCACACTTGCTTTTTGATCCCAACATTTACTTGGTTATTATGCGAACATCTGCTTCTTCCAATTAGAAATATTTGTCATGTTTCACTTTGTCGAATGCCTTTTGGTAAACAATACAGAGCAAGTAAGCATCTTTATTTACATTTCTATACCTGTTGAACAATGTTCGCATAAACAGTAGTGTTTCGCTTATCCCCAAACGTCTTGGAAACCGTATAGACATTTTCTATAGATTCCACGAAGTATAATTTTCAAAAATTTTTTAAGGATGTGACTCATCAAGCTTATTGTACGAGAAGCTTCACACCGTTTCGGTTTTCTGATTTTGGAAAAACTTACCAGCACAGAGTATAGCCAGCCTTTCAGAATAATGCCAGATTTATATACTTATGTTATTAAATAGATCTACTAAAATGTGATATTCTCATCTTCTATCAGTTTAACAATTTCAATGGGTACTTCGTCTGGTCCTGGAGCTTTGCCAGCCTTCGAGAATTTTATCTCTTCTAAAACTTCGTCTCTAGGGGGCTTCTGACGTAGTGACATTGTTTCCCCATACTCGTGGGAACTGCATGGACAGACAATATAAAAAGTTTAATTTAATACACTCTATGGAGATGGAACATCCACAGGGAGAGGATTCATCCGCTGTATCTATGTCTGCACCATCCGACATTGAGCAGAAATCTGCAGAAAAGATGGAAGTGCAGGTGAAGATGCTTCCCGGAGCTCAAAGGTGGAAGATCCAGAAAGAAGAAAATATCAAGGCGAGGACTTGGATGAAGGAGAAGCCCTCCAGGCTAAGAAGGAGTAGTAGACTTAGGAAAAGCATATTCGGGCAGCCTATTATGGAACAGAAAGAGTTTGTTAGACATCCGGTGAAGGACCTCTGCCTCTTGATACAAGGAACAAAGCTCACCAACTCGGTGTGATTAATAAATCAGGGTATGCACAATAAGCCTTTTTAAGCTGTAGTGTTCCCCAGAGTCAATAGAAAGATGGGCCTTGAAACATATTTCAAAAAACAGACTTTGTTTTTTATTATTTCTATGATACTGCTGTTTATTACATTTATTATTGGTTGTTCACCCCTTGTCATCTCTGAAAAGACCGTAAACATAGCTTTTCCATTCTTTCAATATGTCTTCTATCTTTATTAGGATTTCTTCTTTGGAATTAGTTAATATGGCTACCTTAGTTGTTGTAGTATCTTCCACTTAATTCACGAACTTGTTCATGTAAGTTGCATACGTCACAAAATGTTTCCCGATGTTCAATTTCCGCGCGTTTATCTTTTATCCAGTTGATGTTTACTTTTCTTACTTTTTTATGATATCTTTGTGTAAGACTCAGTATGCAATATTGTTATCTGTTCTTAATATCCTTCACCTTTCCACCATATTAAGTATTTCTTCAATCAACCACCTTTTTCTTCCTTTCTTTCTCCCTTTTTTAAATATCTCATTACAGATTTTGATTGAGATTGCCTGAACAGGAGTCCATTTGTTTTCTATGTTGCTATTAATTATTGTATACTCTTTAATTAAATTCTGGTTAAAAGTCTCTGCGACCTTTCAGCAAACTTGGGATATATCATATACCTCTTGGGGATTTTGTATTTTGCGTAGTGTAATTTTGATATTAGCGACTTGTGACTGAAGGCTACGTCAGCTCCTGGATACGTCTTTACTCCGTTGAATACATTGCGAAAGCTCTGGTTAATCATAATGTAATCTGTTTAATTGTGTATTATATTACTTAGCGTTTCAGTGGGCGATTTCAAAGTATACGAGCGATCATTCGGAAGTTTAAGCCATATATTCATTATTGTTAAGTTATGTTCTTGACAAAACTAAATTAAACGTCCACCTCTGCCACTTCTTAGAAACTTTTATAATTTTTAATATTAGAATGATATTTTTATTTTAGAACATATTTATTGTTTATAATATATATAGTATCTATCGCTATCGCTTTAAGGTAAGGCGCCACAGACATCCGGACTTGACTTTACTTGACTTGACTTGAGTCAACAAGAAATACGGTTTAGTTATATTCCTTTATTTAATTTCAAGGTCATTATGCCATACATTTAGAATTCTGTTCTTGAGATCTGTGAAGTTAGTTTTTCGAAAAACTATAAACTTTACTTTTCAATAAAGCCCAACAGTTCTCAATGGCATTCAAATCTAGTGAATTGCTACTTCAAGAAAGAACCACGATGTTATGCTGAAGAAGATATAGTTTTATAGATTTTGCTATGTGGCATAGAGCCCCATCTTGCATAAAGATACAATGTGAATCATTGGTGTAAATACTGTGCAGACAGGGTAGAAGAATATAGAATCCAAACCGTATTTATATTGTTTTTATATTTTTTATATTTCATAATATGTTTTGTTACTCTGGCATTCAAATTTTCTAATATTATGTTCATACCATGCTTGTAAGTTAATTACATTATTCGTGATAATGAATTCATGATTCACCCAGCTATTTCTTGTTCACTTTCAGCGGTCGAAGCGTACACCTGGAAATATATTGACCTTGATTTTCAAAGGTCTTGAAGCATTACAGTTCTCTTCGAGAGTAGGAAATAGTTTTCCACAAATTGTTTAAATTTTGGGAATACCAATATTGCAACATCATGTTCGTTTTCTGTGTTATTACCACCAGAGTGATATATGGTTTCGCCTCGATCTATGGTTATTTGACTATTATTAGACGATCACACTTCGCTCAAACCAAGAAAGTCTATTTTCAGTTGCTTCATTTCTTTTACTGTATTATGTAACTTACCTACTTGAAATAAACTTCTAACATTTCAGGCAGCGATCCTAGCAGGCTGGGAAATTCTTAGCACCTTAGTACTCAAAGCCGTTGTGTTTTGGTTCTCTACCATGATTGTTCTTGGACATTTATATATAATATGCGTAAGTATGCGGTAGTTTTGCGTTCCTTTCCACACACGCAGTTGTACAGCCATTCAAGTTACCCCAATCATTCCTATAGATATGCTAAGCAATACCGTTTTATCCTCTTGATTTCTTCTACCTTTTGCTACTAACAACCTTGCTGTCGCTTGTTGGTTGTTCGCCACACATACAATGTTCACAACATTTTTATGAAGGCTTAAGCTTGGAAATCTGAGAACATGTATATGAATTTGATGCATTCCTTTATGAACGCACGGTTATAGCATTTCAAATTGGAGGTTGTAAATCATGATGAAATCTCCAGTTCCCAAGGTAGCAAACACATTGTCTCATTGTACTGCTTGACGTTATTCAATAAGTTGACAACTGATATAACTTTGACGGAATACTTCAACGTAACAAAAATTAAACTGGCCTTACTGAGTTAATGTCTTTAAACTGGACTAAAGCTTTCCTAAAAAGAGTCTTTCTTATAGTAAACCACTGTTAATTACGTATAAGTTTTTATTAAAGCATTCATTAACATTATTAATAAATAATTCATGTCAGAAGTTACCTTACATCCCTGTGCAATAGTAAAATCGCGTTTGAGATAACTTTGTAACACGTCAAACTATTTTTAGCAAATACTATACTAATGCTTTGCATGCATTAATTTATTACTACTTTAAACTATCAAACCCTTCTGAAATACACTCGTAAATTAAATAAATTTTTAATTTGAATTATTATTGTTAATTCCATAAAAACTGTTTGAATTATGCTCATGGGGCAAATAATAATTTAAAAAAGTGTCCCTGCTTTATATAAATAAATAACTGCTTCCTTTGCGCCCCGCGGAATTTATTTGGTAACCAGTCGGACATTTTTCTTGTTTTACAAAAAAACCTTTTTAAACTAAGATTACTGTGAATTACCTTTTTTTCTCTCATGAAGTTACATGCAATCTAATAAGAAATTCTAGTCACCCAGCTATCTCTTCTTGTAAGGAAAACCATTTTTCACATACGAAAAAGTCTAAGATAAGAAAATTCATATTTCTGTAACATCATAAGTCAATTTCAAGTTTTCTATTATATTCCAACGTATATCCCGCCTTAAAAATTCTTTTAAGCTAATATTGGATGATAATAACGTAACCCCAAGAAGGTAATTTACTGACAGGTAGTATAAAGTATGAAATACCTTTAAGGTTTTATAGAAATTCAATTGTTATCATTTGGTTAATGCTTTCTTTGGGATTAGTTTTACGTAACACCTAAAAACTTTTAATTTATGCAAAGTGTAAGGCCGGTCTTGAATATTCATTTCGGTACGTTCAATAAATTGTGTGGAACGATACACCTTAGGACTGAAATTTAGAATTTGGAAAAAGAGACGGCGTAATATTAAACGAACCACGTGTCAGATTTTATTTTTAGGAGTTTTCCCGTTTCAGTTTACACGAAGTTATATGAAAACTTTTGAAGCTCGTTCTCCGGTAGCGGTAGCATGGAATAAACTCGAATGCATTTTCTTTAATTTTCGTTTTCTGGCCTCTTTTAGTTTTAGTTGTGTATTGTTGCTTAATAATACCAAAGAGCACAATAACGCTTGATAATGCACTCCAGTTTATGGAATATTTTGCTCACCCACTTTAGAGAAGAGCTACTTCTACTTTTATTATTACTAAACAGCTAGATTATAACCAAGTACTAACAACTACTTGGTAATGTAGACACCATCTGCTCTCCTTTCATGACCAGTCCAGTGGGATCTCGTATTAAATTTTCTCAAGATGTTAATTTATGGAAAGGCGGCATTAATTCTAAAGAACGAAATAATAAATAGAGTAACTCTTTTGTAAACTTTAATTTTTAAACGCATTCATCGGATATCTTTACCAAGCACAGCAACTTCTTCTAAAATTCAGTTGTTTTATACCTATTAGAATTCCAAACTTGCCCAACTTGAGCTGCGTGCTCGGAAACATAATTAACGTATTCTCTATAAAACTGGCTCAATAATTAATTCTTACGTTTTGATTTGCTCTGTGTAAACTCAAGCTACCCAAATAAGCGCTGGAATTCTTTTCCTTTTATATTTTTTTATATTTTTAAGATAGGTAAAAAATACAGTTTTTCTTTGTTTTATTCGTAACTTTATTGTATTATGCTCGTACACACGCACATCATGTGCCTGATCGGAAATAGCGGATAAGTATAACATCAGCATGAAAACGAACTTTTTATTCAAAGAATATGCTAATAACGTGGAAAACATTTATTGATCCCAAGGTGCCCATGTTATTTAACATTTCGGCACGAATATTTGTAGATTTAGATATATTTAGGTTTTTTTACTACGCAGAGCACATTTCCATTATAAAATTCAAAAATTCCAGACAAAATGTTAATTTCTCCAATTCATGAATTAATTTTAAGGCAGCTGGGTGGTTTATCAACTTTTACGCTTTGGTATATCTGCTTTATATTAGGATTGGCCAGTTTTTTTTTGTTTTGTTTATTATTCACGAAGTTTTCAAACTTTTCCAAGGTTATTCTTTTTTTAACTATATAATTATATATATTTCCAAATATTCTTCTCTAAAGCTTGAATATTACGTAAAATCAGCGGTTGTTTAGATGGCTAAATTGGTTTTTGAAAATTCGGCCAAGTTTGTGCTTATATGGCCGCCTTATTATATCTTAAATTTTGTAATATTACGTAACCTGGGGAGTAATTTTTAATTATAAAAAAATGGCCGCTTGGGGCAAGGTGTGTCGCATTAAAAAAAGGATCTTCTATCAGTTCAAATCCTGCTTAGCATTCCACACACACGTATAATTTCTGGTCAAGGACGCCCTAAAAAAATGTTCCCATTCTGTTCAACTTATTTTAAACATTCGTAATTTTAGGTTGCCTTTCTTTGTACACAAGGGTTTAATTAACGAATGTTGCAATTATAAGGCGAAAAATATATACGATTATGGATTTTAGATGGTTATAATTTATGTAATTCAAGTTGAAGTCTGAAACGATTTAAATCTGTTTTTATCTAAATTTAATGAGGAGCTAAATAAAATTTGGATTAATTCAATAGATTATTTAAAATCGGGCAACAACTTTGCATTAGTAAAAACCCTCAAGTCAGACTCATCAATTTTCCAGGTTTTTTTTTCTTGTCGTTGTTATACGAGCATTAATAATTTTCTGAGACTTTTACTTCTGATTACTTAATGAGACTTCAAGTTGGTGGTGCAGTAGATTAATAAGTGAATTCGAAGAAGAGAAGGGTGTCGCCTCTGGCTTGGTTTACAAGTTTTCCTCTTGCTAAAAGAGTTTCGCCTCTGGCATGGTTGACACGTTGAGTTACAGTGCTCTTTTAGTGCCCCATTTTCCTCCTGATGAAGCCCCTTAAAAAAGTGGGCGAAACGTTGAGTTCTTCTGTTTCAACAATGACACGGCCCCAATCCGGAAGACGTTCCGTTAACAGATTAACAAATCTTCACGACAGGCTTACAAAGGTTCAAATCCCGCCAGTAGCCGTTAAATTTTCCGCTAACTATCCATATTTGATACCGGTTAATTAATTCTATGTTAGGATGCCTTTTTAGCCAAAATGTCATAATACATTTTTTTAATATTTAAGTATGCCTAGAACGAAATATAAAATGCTGATCAGTTAATAGAAGAATAATTAAAGAGTTTGTACTTAATTTATTTAAAATGCTAGAGCATTAAATAGGCACGATTTCTTTTAATTTTTCAGATGTGAAATGAACTATTGGTTATTTGTGATACTTGAAAGATAAATAAATTGAACGGGCGAGTTCACGACATACATTTTTTAAGATAAGAGGTCACAGATGGTCAAATTCGTTTGATTTGTGTCTGATTTTCCTATTAATCCTAATTAATTCAAAAATGTAAGCATAAGTAATCGCCTTCTAATTGTTTTTATAACCCAGCAGGTTAGAAAACTTAAATGACATGGGAGTTCTGTTTTTAGAATTTTCAATGCAATTTAAAAAAATATATCAAATTCGCAAATTCGAAAAAGTTGACTGTACACATGTTTTATTATAATATCAAATAACAATATCTTAAAATATATCTGAAGTTGTCAAACAATTTACAGCAAACAATATAAAATAAACAAAATGAAATGTAATACTAAGAGATGAATTAGCAGGTATGCAAATCACAGAGGTATCGCTTAAGATTGATGTATTCGTACTGAGTAGTTCGTAAGCTTTCCTAAAATGCATGTAAATCTGGTGCTGTTGCCGTTGTCCTTACTGTTATCATTTATCATTATTCTAACACATTCGTACATTTGCTTGTATTTCGTTTCATGAAAGCCTTTACCCTTCTTGTACTTATATTTATTAACTCTTATGATATTATCAAGGTTTAATGATTAGGAATCTGCTGAGAAGTTTTCAGGCAACCAATAGATTTTTCAGTGCAGTTCTTCAAAGTTAAGCCCTCTGAGTCACTTTATACATACCCTGATTACAAAAGCAAACAGCAATTATTAAAAGCTCGTACGGAATATGTACATTTCAGTAAAAACCCTTGATGGGCCAAATTTTATAATCATTGTTTCCAAAATCACTTAAATCAAATATTGTTGTTACATATCTATAATAAAGTAGCAAGTATTCTGCAACAGAAACAGTTCCACTTTTCTATTTACTCACATATGCCTTACTTCGACTATTAAATGGCTGCGGGCATCAAATGCAGTGTTTCTGTAACATGTAAATATTTATCTTGGCATGTTTGTTTGTGACATATTAATACTTGAAACCGTAAATACTCTTTATAAATATCCGTTTTCCTACTTCTCGCTTTAATTATTTTAACGAAATACAAATCCACATTAGTTAAAAAGCAGAGACGTAAAGCTTTCGGCTGTCTCAAAAGGAGATCTATGTGATTCTGCAGTCCGAAAGCACAAAAAAATTTTATACCCTTGTCCCCTGTCAGAATGCCGCTGAAAATAAAATTTAGATATATTGATTCTGATGAAAGAATTTGGGATATTCGGGCTTGTTGTAAAACTAAATCAGATCGGATAAAGAAGGCCGAAAATGTATACAAATCGTTCGGGGAGACTCATGAATACTGCTGAGTTCACTGATTCTACATAAATTGAACCTCATTCCAAAGCCAGCATCAGACTAGGATTTTATATTTTATAGGAGTACCTTTAGCGGAGAGGACACACAAAAGGAGAATGTTTTTTGAAGGTAATGAAAAAAGTAAAAACCGTTAAATAACACTTCACACCTCGTTTTCATACCGTAAAAAAATTTTATTATACGAAGGGGATGCGAAAAGCAGCACATGCCTTTTTTTAATGTCAATGCACTTTTTATCAGCTTAAGCTTGATTGATGAAGCTAAAGGGCAAATAAGCATAAAGTTGGGGTACTGAATTTATTCTTAGTTCATTTTCAAGCGTTCGATAGAAGGAACGCAGAACAACTTGAAATGGTTAACTGAAAAACCCCGCAGTCTTCTTCATTACTTTGTCAAAGAAAACGACGCAAACGATATTTCATTTTGATCTTTAGTAAGAAATTTTCTTTAGCCATAACTCTTTTCTAACGTTTACGACCATCTTGACCTCTTATTTTCACTTTTAGATTAGCTAAAACCAAGGGCTTATAAATATATTCGTTCTAAAACAAAACTATTTCGATTCAAAGGGAAAACTTAATGTATGAAACACTTGTAGTTAGTTAAACACCTTCCAAGGATTGATTAATATTCGCAACGAAATTATAAATGCATCTACAAATCCTTCGAGCCTTTGAAGTGCGAAATTATGAACCTGAATGGATTTAACTTCAAAGTATTTCTCCCGTGCTCGTTACAATTAAGAGTGCATTACGTTAAGCAAGACACTGATTGGATTTTGTAATTACAAAGGATCGATCCGAGTCTAAATATTTTGTTTTGTATCACCTGCGGACCAAATATTCCACACCCTCAAATTCGAGCAACAATGTAAACATTATTATAGACCCTGTCTATTTACATCGATTACTTTACAACAACCATTTCGATAATAAACATAATTAATATAATCACGCACGTATTAATTACAGATACTCGGCTAAACGATGAAAAGGTCGTTACTATATCGCACAACATTCGTGCTTATTACGTAATCCATCCATGCTACAATATTGGTAATTCCATCAAATCCAAAACAACCTTTGCTTAACAGGTTATAAATGCGTTACATAACTCACGAGATCAAAAGCTCCCTTATGATTACCTAAACCCTCGTTTCAAGTTTTCCAGATATTACGATTTATTATTTTAATACCTCATATAGGAAAAAGAATTTTATTTAAGAACTACTATTCTTTTTTTAGTGGATTCTACCTGTCGCTGGTTGTTGGTTTATTTACTTCGGATAGCACAGGAAATCTTTTCATTTAATGTAAATAATTCGGTTGAATTTTTTGTGAGCTAATTATAAGGCAGGAGTAACTCGAAGAAAACTAAACTACCAGAATAAAGTTTAAAAAAATTAAAGGAAAATAATCACAGGAATTCTGAAATTTTATGGGCAACTTTTTGACTATGAGAAACAGGAAAAAGTTTCTGTTCTTCTTTAGTTATTCATTTAAAGACAAAAATGATGCCTAGCTATAAACTATAAAACTTTGTGTTGTTAATAAAAACCAGCATAACAATCAAATAAAATTATAATCCTTAATTCAACTAAGACAAAAACAAAAAAGCTCAAATCTTCAAGGTTTATCTTCATAAATCTTGCGTTTATTGCAAATGTTCGTGAATAGCTAGTCAATAAAACCTTAAAATAATTAAGCTTAGTTTCCTTGGGCGGCCAAGCAACGAACTAAACCTGCAAAAAATTTATTCTCTTAATTATATAATAGTTGCGACAAAAAGCTGTACAACTTCATTTCATTTCAGTTAATGTCTCCGTTAAGAACCAGATGCGACAATAAACCTAATATTTAGTTCTTTCTTAGGCCCGAAAACAATGTGAAAGCACGGCTATTAAAGAAAAGATGATAAGATTTTATTAGCAGCTTACACGACAATTGTTATTTTCACAACCATTTTTATCAACAGCAAAGTTGCCTTTCTTTAAATCGCACGTTAACCTATTTTACAATTACAAAAACCTTCATTAAAGCTTTCTTAATTTTTTAATAAAAGGAATATAAAAGATAACGAAATTAATTTTAAGAAAACTGTTCACCATGCGTAATTTATAAAATAACGCTATAAAAGATTTGATTTAAATAACAATAAAAATTTATATAATCGAAAGATAAATCAACAGTAGAACGACGGTTTTAAAAATACGTCGGTCAGTCCTTGTTCCTATTAGGTAACCAGGATGATAAAAGTCCGAAATGATTTACAGTCTACGTCTTTATGGCTGTTAGAAAATATTGTCAATAACGACATACATGCGCACTTATTACCAAAAAAATTGGGCTGTTAGCCGGAAACCGGAATATCGATCAAACTAAATTTCATAATCTTGCAATGATTTCAAATAACGAAGCCAATCATCCTTTTGGTGATCTTCGGTTGAACTTTGAATTTGAAGCCTTATGAACTAGCCCTTTTTTTATAGGTCAGTTTTTTCGAGTTAAATGAATTCATTATTCAGAGCTATTTTTGTAATTTGTAATATTGTTAGATACTTGAGAGACTTTTTGTTTCTGTGCATGATGATGCAGCGAAGCTGAGTCGTGGTAAGTTAACTTGAAATAGAAATACATTTAAAGTTTATACCTTTATTGTGAGTTTGCCAAATTAACCAAATTTTAATTAAGTCGATGCTTTAATTTCATTACAATTTAATATTGCCTGAAAATACCGGTATCAGAATTTTTCGTTAAAATTTTCTCTCGTTTCGTGTTCATTACTGCGGCTATTTATTCCCCAATATCCGAAACATCTACTGAACAAATCTAACGATAATCAACACACCCCGAGCTTAATTTACAACAGTAGTCGAATTGCAAATTCAACCATCTGCGTCCTAAATGCACAACGTCACATTTGATTTTAAAATTTAATTAAATTGTCAACGTGGACCTATTCGCCAATCAACGTTAATCTCTTCTAGTCACAGTCAGAAGTTCTAGAAATCTAATTCAGGTCTTTCCAAACAAAGCGTTTCCTTTTGTAAAGGAAATTTGTATACGACAAAAACTTTTAATGTAAAGAGCTAAATTTCTCGTCAATGCAAACGACATTTACAAGATATTTATGAAGAAATATTTCAAAGCTTGTTATAAGGAGAACTCAACTTTATAATAAGCCTAAAACGCTTCAGCAATCTCCATCACTTTGGTTATTTCCTGTAACCTTTTACCGAGCAGTAAACGCTCTCCAACAAATCCTCAAAGGTACTTTACTATTATATCACTTTACAAAATACTTCTTTGTTTTACCCTGAAAGCTTACGTTGACTTCAACAAATTCTGCTTATTAAATAATGTACTTCGTTTAACACTTTGCAGGAAATAACAAAGAAGCTTTCTTTGGTATCAAACTTTAACAAAGCATGAAGTTCTGAAAAAGCAAAATTTAAAAGAACTCGCTTCTACATTCGGATTTATAAATAATCACAACTAATTTATAAATAACCTCAACTACCCTTAACTAAAACGACTGGAACACTTTCATCAACGTGAAGTTAATTACCACCATTGTTCCTATAATTACATTAATTTCATACCCTGGAGTTTTAATTTATCACATTTAAGGAGCGAATCAAATTATTTTAATTATTTTAAGAATACCAGCCAAAATTGGTTGGCTCCTTTAACATTAAAAAATGCCGCTGTTTTAACTGCAAACCTATTAAAATTTACCACACGAATTCCTTTCGATTTTTGTTTGGATTTAAATCTGACAATTCCCAAAATTTACTTGGCTAAATTAATTTTTAATTTGCGTCGGATTATGTTACAAAGATTATCTACTTCTAAATAATTAATTATTGTCAAACTCCCTTCAGGATTAAAGTCCCTTTCAAATTTCGCTCGTAAGCTGTAAAATCCTTGAAACTTCGAACTTACCTTGTAATTTTCTTATAATTTAAAATGAACTTCAAAGTCCTCAAACTCGAGCAGTTCCGAATATACAAGAAGGAGAAAAACTGAAAAACCTTAAAACTGGATTACTTTTAAATTATAAATGCACAAAGCGTCTTATATAATTCGTATTGTAAAAGGAGCGCACAGTTGTTGATTTTCCCGAGACGTTACGTCACAAGGTAAAGCGCAAACTGTAAGCTTTCAGCGGAAAGTTGAAGCTCCCGCCGAAAGCTCGCGGAAAAGCTCGACAGCCAACGCGAACGCAGGGATTTTGATTGAAGCCGCATGAATATGTAACACAATTATTTATAATGAATCTCTTTTGTTTACTGCATTTTAAATTGAATTAAAATTAATTAATAAATAATCGAAGGTACGGCCGAGTTTTTGGAACGTTAGAGCTCGCAAATTTCCTAGCTATTTAAATATGAATAAATTGTTTTTACTTTTTATAACGATGTATGCGTAATTAAATTTTGGATTTAGATTACTTTTTTTTTGTAATCGAAGTAAGCTTCGCATGCTGAAAACGTCGAATCGGTTTTTAATTTTTTCCAATTATTTTTCAATCTATCATTAATTAACCTGAAACAAATTCTATTATTTGGTTGATCGACAACAGCCATTCCTAAATTAAATTGTAACTGATAAATTAATTGAAGAGTGGACAGCTTTTTGGTTCTGTGCACTCGAGTTCAATTACGTGCTCAAGTATAGGACTTGAACAACAATTTCTGAAGGGATAGAATTTTTATTTGTACTGATTTATTGCCAGAACAATAAATCAATGTCTCAATTGCTAAAACTTGTTCTAATCTTTCTGTTGATTTCGTGAGCTTTTGTAATGGGTTGTCGTGTCGCTTACGGCGCTACTGTCCCTGACGTTTACAAGCTTTCCGTTTTATATGCAAGTAACGTCGTTGAAAATGCATAGAAATAACAGCATAAATGGAAACTAATTAATATTCAAATTTAAAACAATAATAGAAGAGAACTTTAAGCTTTTCATCAAACAACTTTTCTAGTCATAACTAACCAGCTTTACAGAGTTTTACAGTGGCCAGAATGCTAAAATGCATCCAAGTAATACAAAAAAAATACCAAAAAAATTCCAAGCGTCATAAAAATCTCAACGAACTATGAAGATAAATAGAAGAATTTCAATTTGGAAGGTGTATGTTAACCCTATCCTTAATCAAAAATTAATACGAATACTCCTTAAATATAACCAACTACTTTATTTCATACACTATGATCAATATCTCTATACATTCTATGATTGATGGTTTTACATTAGTACTTCTATAATTTACATAAATAAATAAAATAAAACACAATAAACCCACCTACAGATGTATTAACCTATTTATTTCTATGAGTTATTTATATCATTTGTAACATACGAGTAAATATATGACTCTTAATAGTTAAGAAAAATACTACATATTGTTATTGACACAAAGATTTAAAGGCTCGTCTCTGCGTCGGTTATGTAGATTACTGTTTTATTGAGGAAAATTATAAGATATTAGTTTGTATCTCTATTAGGTAAAAGGGTTCTCCAAAACAAAAATTTATTATACATTTACAATGCTGGGATATATTATATCGTAATTTATGGTTTAGTCTAAGTAAGCAACCCGCATTACATTGCATGCGAAGCCTGTAAATTATTAGTAGTAACAACAAAGATTTTTTTTATAATTTCAAAGAAGTTTCAATTGACTATGAAGAAACTAGTGAATATACACTTTCATTTAAAGAAAATCTTTCTATGGCTGGTCATAACTATTTATGAATCGAACGTAAAGTGTGTTGCCTATCTACAGAAAATAAGGAGTTAAAATTGTAATCGACGCACTGTGTTATTCTTTGGTGTAATTTGAAATAGGTAAATATTTTCAATCACTTATTACATGGCTGAAACAACAATAAACGATAGTTCTAAGTTTCGATTATTGCTGAATTTCTGAAAATAATTTTATTATTCAGTCTGTCATCGTGCCCTGAATAAGGAGTTAAAAATGTAATCGGCGCACTGTGGTATTGTATTCTTTGGTGTAATTTGAAATAGGTAAATATTTTCAATCACTTATTACATGGCTGAAACAACAATAAACGATAGTTCTAAGTTTCGATTATTGCTGAATTTCTGAAAATAATTTTATTATTCAGTCTCTCATCGTGCCCTGAATAATATATGTACGAGTATATTTACTAAACTATAGTAATTAATGTAATGCACTTATGAAACATGCATCGGTATTGCCATTAAACAATCAAATTGCAATCAATATTATTATTGTTGATAATCCAAAATTATCTGAAATAAACAATCAACTAAGCAAACGTTTCAAATTTATTTAAAATAATTAAATTTTGAAACGGTTTCCTATGTTTCTATTGCAATGAGCGTCATCAGTTGCTAATCGAGTCCACACCAGTAGAATTTATATGAAGTTCTGAGAAAAAAATTCTATCCAAGCACTAGTCCAGGGCGATCTCCTCGAGTGTAGATTGAAATTTGGTAACTCTGGATTTGAATCGTGAGCCCAAGAAACGTGCTTTGCATTTTGAATTCCCTTACTCAGACATTGAGTTGCCAATTATCACTTTCCAATTACCTCAACGTAATTAAAGGCTTAAATAGTAAATTCTTATTCAAAGATTGAAAATAAAATCTAGATTCAAAGACGAATTTCAAATCTCAAAACTAAAAACAAAGTCCTTAGTACCGCTTAAAGGACCCTCCTAAATGGTTCTGCTTTAAATTCACTAAAATTGCAGCAAATACAAAACTCAAATTTTGAATCCAAAAATAAGATTCGAGGTTCGAATGCCCTTGCTAAGCATAAGATTACCACTACTTCTTGATTTAGCCTGAACTTCAGTAGAAGCCATAAATATTAAATTCTGGTTTGAAGATTGAAAATAAAATCTTGGCTCAAAGATGAATTTCAAGTCTCATGACGGAGAGCAAACCGATTTCCGAAATTTGAATCCTGCATACTGATTTTTCGTAGATTCAAATTCCAATCCAATACTAAATGGTTCTATTTTAAATTGGCCAAAATTGCAAGACATTTCTGTAACTTATCTAAATTATTTATGAAATTTTCTCAGACTGATTTATAAATAAACAAAAACAAGTGAAATAAAAACTCCGCCGTAGCCGGTCCCAAGCTCGATTGATAAAGGAGGAGGTGTCATATGTGGAACGGGCTAGCAACCTCCCGAATTTGTCTATACAAATTACGCTCACAGAACTAAATAAGCCTCGGAAGACGGACTCCGACCAGTATGTTGACGACCACAGCAAATAAAAGGATGAATGCATGGAAAAAGAAATTGCCACATGGAATATTATGTCTTGGGCAACAAAAGACCAAGAAATCATAAACGAATTGAATAATCACAACATCGAAATATGCTCCCTGTCTGAAATAAAGCGGAAAGCCAAAGGGAAATTTGAAATTGACAACTACATTTTCATTTACAGTGGAGTACCGCGAGAGTCTAGAGCACTCCGGAGTGGGACTATTGATAAACAAAAAATATCAACAACAAATAGGAAACCAACACTATATAAGTGACAGAATACTACAGGTAACATTGAAAGTCAACGAGGAAAGAACATCCTTAATAAGTGTATATGCACCTGACAGCAGTAAAAATCAAGAAGAGAGAGAAAAATTTTACGAAGAGCTACAAACGGTTATGGATTCCATTAAAGTATAAGACGGGGTTGTAATCATGGGAGACCTTAACGCAAGAATTGAAAACGAACCCCTCAATGGTATAACACAAATATTTAACGAGGAAACAACGAACGACAACGGTGATTTACTTCTACTATTCTGCGCTACGAATAAAATGAGAATTAATAACACATTTTTCAATCATCACATAGAATACAAATATGCATGGCAAAATTCATGAGGCAGAACCTCGAAACGCTGCAAAGAATGCTGGACCTCTACGTCAGAGGAGGCTTAATAGAACACATAGGCAGTTAGCCTACCAATATGGATTATTCATATGTGAAAGAAAGAAGAAGAAGAAGTGAAAAAACTTATTAAAGCTTAAACTAAAAATTTGATGACAATTTTTGGAGAATTGTGATTCAAAATAAAATCAAAACACGATAAGAAGCTCCTTGAAAAGTGAATTCATTCTTTTTCTTTGATAATTGTTTAATTCCTTAAATACATACTAAAATAATCATGATGGAAAATTGTTATCAATCGAAATATAATATAATAATCGAGGGTCAAAGGTTCAAATCTTGACGAAGATTATTGATATTTTACTGTATACAGAATTTTTATAATTTGTTAAAATGTATTAAAAATAATACGTAAATGAGATTTATACTTATTTTTTATCCTGCTCCTTTACCTACTCTGTCCTCCCTTCGGCGTTTTAAAACACGCTACTTCTCCAATAGTAAAAGATAATCAAAGGTAAATACAGAATTTAAATAAAGACAGCACACAATTTTCGGAACAATTATAAATTAAGCATTGTCATTTTAGCAATACATAAAAAACTGTTCAAAATTTTATACTAAATATTTCTTTCAGTTACTACTGTTTTCAAGAATTCTAAAAAATACTTTGTCTGTAAAGTAAGCTTAGCTGAAGCAACTATAACGCCTGATACGATACTCTTCCCATAGGATTAATTTGTATTTGTTTATTTATTTGCTCGGGTTTACTTCCAACAGGAAATCCTCAAATTCAAGAAACAAGTACAGAATTGTTATTGAGCGTAATATAAAATAATAAGGTAGGAGTCAAAATTATTTGGTAAAATATGTTACACATACGATAAATACGTGTACCGACATCAGAAACAAAAATAAACATAAACGTAGGATAATAAATTGGGGAAGCTAACCAAATAGATAAGTATCTATTTAGTTAGCTTCCCTAATTATAATTAGATGTACAAGCAGTATGAATTATTTATTGATCGATAGCATTTCTGTTAGGTTAAACAGTGTCGCCTTCAATTTTTAAATAATTAATAGGTGTGGGCTCAATTACCACAGGTGAGTATAATTACTGAATTTGAAACAATTATGTAGGTCAGTGTTTCTCAAAGTGTGTTCCGCTGAACCCTAGGGTTCCATCAGTACTTGTTAAGGGTTCCGCGTAAAGTCCCGCAAAATACAAAACAATATTTTTTGTTACAGTTTTGTAACGAAATCTCCCAGACTAATGTACGGTCGTGACCTCAGATTCTGGAATGCATCGGGTCCGGTTCCACACAACTTACATTTACAAAAAGGTGTTCCACGTGAAAAAAAGTTTGAGAAACACTGATGTAGGTAATAATAATTTACACAGCAAGGGAGGGAAATTCAAGTAAAATAAGCATAGCTACGCTTAGCCTGTAACCATACGAAACAGAATCAAATCTGTTAACTTACATAAAACCTACAGTATTCCTTCACAACCGAGATAAATTGTCCTTAAAGATATAAATAACTTTTGATACAATAATTAATTACATATTAATTGCTACTAAATTAATTAATCAAATATATAAACCTAGCTTACCTGCCTTGGTATATGAACAGATAAACACATTTACAGAAATAAATAATTTTAAAGCAAAATTTAGGCAAATTCAAATATTAATTTATCATTTTATGAAGATGTTAACAGAACGACTTCCGGGTTGAAACCGTGTCATGTTTGAGACAAAAGTACTCAACGTTTCGCCCACTTTCTTAAGGGGCTTCTTCAGGAGAGGGGGGCACTAAAAGAGCACGGTAACTCGACGTGTCAACCACGCCAGAGGCGAAACTCTTGTAGCAAGAGAAAGAAGGGAACGGTTACTCAACTTGTCAACCAAGCCAGAGGCGAAACCCTTCTGTGGAAAAACAGAAAAGGCAGTGAATTTATACCGACTGTGCTCGGTCAAGCGTGACGGACGAACACGATGATTGGTTAGAAGTGACAGGGTCGGAGCCAGTAGGTATTACGGAACTCCATATGTCTGATATGTGGTAACCAGTGTCACGATTCAAGTTGTTAGGGGTCTTGATGATTTCAATTAAAAGCAACACGGTTTCAACCCGGAAGTCGTTCTGTTAACACTAACACCGACCGCGGAAGTCTTCGAATTCATTAATTTATGAAGATGTCTTCAAAGTTCCACAATTCTTTCTCTAAACTGAGAAACTATGGTGAGTTGATTAAAAAAGAAAAATCTTTTTGACAAGCAAAGGTCCAATTATTCTTCCTCGAGGAACCCCTAAACGCAACATAAAATTGATTAATTTGACAGAACATCAAGTATTAGATAAAGAATTATAAGAATTGATTTTATTACTAAATGCCAGAAAATCTGAAAATAGTACTTGAATTATACACCGTCATTTTAAATTCATACATTAAATTGAACTTTCAAATGTCAGTGTCAACAACAGCAACTACAGGTTGCATTGCTACCAATTTAAATTACATTTTGTTATTGCCAACTAAAATAGTAATTCTTAACCACACTCCATTAGTTGGATAAGTGGCAAAACATTGAACCAGACATTGAGCGTTCCATTTATGAGGTAAATATAGCATGATTTTGCTGAGAGAATGTCAATAACATCCACTTGAGTATGTTCTCCAACGTATCGACCACGTACTGACTAATTACGTTAATTAAAGAGCAGTGTTACAGCTCAAATATGAACGTCCTACAATTAACTTCAGACATGAAAGAAGGTACTACAATCACAGTGACTCTATATATACAGGGTGTGCTATTTCTTAAACAATGCGTGCAAAACTTATTTATTTGTGCAGATAGAGAAATAATAAAGTTTTTGGGAATTCCATGATATACGAGGTGCAGTTAAAAAATTATTGGCGAAAAAAGATTATTTTTATAATTAGATACATATTTTCCAACAATTTTCTCTTTCAACCTGAATTACACAATAAGTATTAAGTCTGACACCCTGGCAAAACTGGTAACTGTCTAATCTTGTTTTTGTTACTTTTACGTTGATTACACGGATCTTTCGGGGTTTGTGCAAAGTAAGAGCACGATACTTGAAAATTTCTGTCGTTTTAAAGGGCACAATTCCTGTGGTCTTTCCATGTCATTAATTACAGAGGGATAAGCATGTAATTGTCTTAAATATAAAACAGAAAGAGGATTCCTTTGTTATTGGTAATTTCTGTCCCAGTGTTTTTTTCCATTATTATCGTCATGGGTACGGTGCAACCAACCACTAATCATCCGCGACCACGACACCCCAATTAGCCTATCTTTCGCATAAACAACTCACTCCGTATCACAGGACGCCGGCTGTTCGCTGATAATTGATACATTTGAAATGGGTATGATGTCGGTTTAATATGCAGAATTTACTGAAGCATCCCCGCCGTGTTCCACGAGTACTACATTTAGAGAATTATACTGCATGACCGTCTCCATATGTTACATTTGTGTACCAAATTATAATAATTTAGTTTGCAAACACGATTTTAGAACGACGACGTATTAAATTCGAGTATATTCTCCACATGTTCAGTCATTTCATCGCTAGTTTTAATTTTTTTATTGCGAGCCGCAGTTTATTGAACCTGCACTTCAGAATGAAAAGGTCTGCCTTCGTTATTTTTCAAAACAATATAACCTTGCCCTTTGTATTTAAATAAAGAAAAAAATCCTATTCAGCTTGTTGAATTTCTTGCAAACGTGTTTTTCTTTGCGTGTAATGCAGGTTAGTGTGATTATTTAAATTTCTTTCAGCTAATTTAAATTTTTATGGTCACCTAACATTCTTTTATAGCGTTCTTTTTCGTTTTTCCCTAAGGTCGCTTAACTATTTATGAAGCTTTAAAACTGTGCCACAATGCCTATCGTATATAACGAAATCACATCTACTTGACGAAAGCTTCCTTTAGATTTTTTCTACGCCTTCTTCTAAGGAGAACTTTCAAGAGGTGAAACCTTACATCAAAGCATCATTTTACATTGCATTTTATACGACAAATAAGTTAAAGAAACTGACAATATTTGAGAGTTTGTGTATGCTGAAACCAAAAATTAAAAAAAAATTATATTAACACTGGGCCAATTTTATTCGTTTTTCATATTACTTTTTAAAGGTGTTACCTTTTAAACATGATTGCCCTTGAAAAAGTTTTCCTGTTAAATTCGATACATGCAAGCAGTGTTATAAAACTGCCCTTATTAAATCGTAATCCGTTACTCTTTCTAAAAAAAAAAACAGCTCACATTCCTCCCTCCACATAGTTTACCTATTGTAATATGGTGTTGCCTAAGCACAGTAATTAAGAGGTTGTAATTAGTTGCTTTAACTCAACTCAAACTGTAGAATCAAAAGAAAACGTACGTTAAAGTGAAGAGCAATAAGGGCGAGCTTGATCCAAGATTAAATCACTATCACTATCAACCTAATTTAGTTCACTGCAGGACGTAGGCCTCCCTCAATCTTGTCCATTCCCCTCTATTCTGGGCTACAGTCATCCATTTAGTGCCCGCCATCTTTTTGACATCGTCCCTCCATCTCATCTTCGGTAGACCGCTGCTTCTTTTTCCGATCCTTGGCCTCCAATCTAATATTCTCTTAGTCCATCTATCGTCTGTAATCCTTGCCACGTGACCATTCCAGTTCCACTTTAATTGTGATGCTCTCTGTATCACGTCTTCCATCTTTGTTTGCTGTCTTATCCATTCATTCCGTTTGTGGTTTCTCAAGGATATATTTAGTATTTGCCTCTCTATAGCGCGTTGGGTTATTCTAAATTTTCTTTTTGATTAGGCTCCATGTGTCTGAACCATAGGTTAAGACTGGAAGGGTGCAATGGTTGAACACTTTCCTTTTAGGTGTGATTGGTATATTGGATAGTCCTAGTCCTAGTCTTGTTCTTCGGGTAATTTCCGGTGTCATGTTTGCAGTTGATATTAATTGCCCTAGGTATACGTAACTATCTACTATTTATTTCGTTTGTTCTCCAATATGATGCGGATATCTTTGTCGTCATTCATGTTTGATATAATTTTTGTTTTTGATTCATTCATTTTAAGTCCAACTGATTTAGATCGTGTATTAAGATCGTCTATTAGCTCCTGTAACTCTTCGGTACTATTACTTACCAAGACTATATCGTCGGCGAATCTTAAATCGTTCAAGTACTCTCCATCTATGTTTATTCCCTTCTCATTCCAGTTGAGTGTTTTAAAGATATCCTCCATTGCGGGTATGAATAATTTGGGTGGGATGGTGTCCCCTTTTCTGATTCCTCTTTTTATTTCTATGGTATTCGTATTTGTGTTCATTTTTACGTACATTTTTGCGTTTTCATAGACTTTTTAATTAGGTTAGAGTATCTGCTGTCTAGTCGGCAGTTCTTTAGAGATCTTAAGATTTCCCATATCTTAATCGAATCATATTCTTGTTGTTCAATCATGTTAAGTGGAACCTTGGTATTGTATAGTTGTTGGTAATATTTTTCTATTTCCGATATAATTTGTGTTCGTTCTATTATTAAGTCTCCGTCTTTATTTCTTATCTTTATGATTTCATTCCTTCCTAACGACAACTTTTTCCTTACTGCTTTGGGGCTCTATTTTGGTTTATTACTTCTTCTATCATCTTCGTATTATGGTTTCGAATATCTATCCTAATTATTCGTATGAGTTTGTTGAGTTCGGCCCATCTAGTATTGTGGTTTCTTCTTGCTTTTAAGTCTCTTCTCTTATCCATTAATTTTTTAGTGGCTTGACTAATTTTACCATTTGTTGCTTTTGACTCTATGGCTGTAATTACCGCAGTTTTTGGCAGGGATTTTGTTAGGAGTTCTGCTTGTCGATCCAATGTCGATGTATCCTCCTGCATGTTCGGACTCCTGCTGTTCTTCTTCCTTGTTTCTAGTTGATACTGTTCTTTGAGTTTTTTGGGACATATTTGGTAGGATTTTTGTCTGATCTTTTTTATCCGTTCCATTCGTCCATGGTCGCTACCATTTGTGGTTTTGTAGCAATGTTACGTCTTAGATAATGTATTTGTGGGTAGATAGCATATAATAGTCTATTTCGTTCCTTATTTCTTCGTTCGGACTGTCCGAAGTCCACTTACGCTTCTTCTTCTTTTGAAGAAAGTGTTCATTGCATACATGTTGTTTTGTTCTAAATATTCTAGTAGCATATTTCCCCATTGATTCCTTTCTCCAATGCCATAATCTCCAATGTTATTTTCATTTGTTTCCTGTTTTGCATTGAAGTCGCCAGGGTTTTCTTCCAATTCTCTTCTCATTTCCTCATAGAGTTGTTCAACTTCTTCGTTTTACTGGCTGGAGGTTGGGGCGTATATTTGTATGGTCTTTACATTTATTGTGCTTGAGATTTTGATGTTTATGTAAATTACCCTGCCGGATATTTCTTTAAAGTGGATAACGTTGCTCGTTATTCTTTTGTTGATTATAACTTCAACTCCGCCTTCGTGTAAGTCTCATCTTTCCTAATAGTATAGGGTGTGTCCCGTTTTGAGTTTTGTACATCCTTCACCCTTCTTTCTGACCTCGCTCATACCCAATACGCCCCACTTCATTTTCTTCACTTCGATTTCCAATTCATCTAATCTGTCGTCTTATAAGAGGGATCTAACGTTATATGTTGCAATAAATAATTTAGTTTGTTTCGTGGCCTTTGCTTTCCTTGTATTTTTTGTGATTTGTAGCACCCTCTCTCTTTCTCTTACACTGGTCACTGCATTGACCAGGAAGATCTCGACCGCTGCGGACTGAGGACCTTTCTATCTTCTTTCTCTTCATTTGGGGCGTCTTTATCCATAAAACACCACGTTGGCCAGGCGGCTTGGTGAGTGCATTTTATACCTTCTACCAGGTTTAATTTCAGTCGTCCGTAACATGGGATACAGACGCTGTCTGTGGCCCCGCAATTTGGGTACAGTCGCAACTATTTTAAAAATAACTGAGTCGCCTCTTCGATCTGCTGTTAGAGCCGTTGGTCATCTTCTTTTCCTGTAACCCTACAAAGGGGTCCTTAACGGGTACAATCAGCCGGAGCCAGCTGAACCCAGGTTTTTTAACAAGATTGTTACTCGTCCCCCTACTCGTTTCTCATCCTGGCTTGAAGCAGGTAATGGTGGAGATTAAATATGAATATTAAATATAGACACCAAACGCGAAACCTTCCATATTCGACCGGTAAGATGGATACCTCGAAAACTAAACTTTCGGATCTAAATTTAAGTTGGAAATTGTACTGATTGATATTCTAATTGAAGTTCAAATTTAAAATCTGAATGCGACTTCAGACCTTAAATTTGTACTCGAAGGCGAGCAATGAGGTCCAAATTCAGAAAGTATTAGACATCCGAACATCTCCCAAATCGAAAAACAAATCTGAACTCAGGATAAAAAGTTATCTTTTAAAAATTCGAATCTTGATTTAGTAACCTATTTCTGCTTTTGTGCAGATTGGAATTTTCAAATGATTACAACTTTAAATACAGGTTTTAATTCGACCAACAGCACCCTAGAGCAGAAGAATCAGAACAGATAAATTATGACCAATAAATAAAGAGAACACACCAGAAATTGTTCGGACATCAAGATCTTTTTCAAATTCAAAACGAAATGGCCAAAAGCGATATTAGAACTGACGTATCCTTAATTACAAGTCTAAACCCTTATCCCTACTACCCAACAGGAATTCTAATTTACTACCTGAAGTTACTCTGCTTTTCAACAAGTTTAAAACGAACCATATTCGCACTAAAAAAATTTAATTGGTCGACATATTTCAAAAACGTACTGTTGTAACTGCATGATGAATATTTACATAATTAAGAAATTACTAAAGGAAAAGCTTTCTTAGTTGAGAAAGCTGTATGATGTTAATTAAACAAGCAGCGACGTTGAACTTCTAATTAACTAAATGAAAATGCACCTCATATAACTGCAGTATAGAAATACCCTTGATATACGTCGGGAGTGAACTTGTTCAAATGACTTCTGTTTATTAACTATGACACTATGAGATAAGGTATTCCAAAAGGCATTTTTGTTATTTCGGCAGTTAATTGATTTGTTGCCAAGTGCTAAAGTGCCAATTTACAGAACATCAATAGATTAGGCTTCAAACTTATGGGAATTAATTCCCTCTGGGCATATATAAATAATACCCAATACCCCCTTAATTTTTTCAGAATAGGCAACACACAAGGTTTCCAAGGTTCAATTAATTTTTTTAAGTAGCGCAGGTTTTTGTGGGTAAACACGTTTATGAATTCCAGCAGCGCCTTACTAAAGTTTATAATATGTTTGTTTGAGACACCAATTATTACTTAAAAATAAAACATTTTTAGTTGTAAAGACAGCTATAGAATATAATGTGTGTTGCATTTTCTAAGGAGATTAAGGGGCACGAGCATACGGTATAATATTTATAACTTAAAAGCTAATTTTTTCTACGAAACATTACTGCATAATTACTGTGGGCTGACTACATTTTCAACTCTTAAAATAATGCCCATATTACCCACAATTAAAAAAAGTTATAAAGATGAGTTAAAGAATGAAATAATGCTATAAATCGATTAACGTATTATGTATTGTTCCTCACCAACACCTCACGTTATATAATCGGTCTTAAAATCATTAATAAATTATTTTTAGAAGTTGGAATCTCTTATGTTAACGATAAAACAATGCTGGTAAACTTGAAATAAAAAATTAATTAACCAAGTAAGAACGATGCTGATAATTCCTAAAGCTAAGTTAAAATCAGTTTGAGATTAGCCAACGCACGTCTTTGGGGTTCGGTAGTTTTATCAAGCGTAATTAGGAAAGTTTGTAAATACACAAATAACAAAAGTTGATCGTAACACTTTTAATACGAGGGTAGGTGAATGAAACCTGTTGGTAAAATTTCTAATTAGGATGGTTATAGCATTCTGTTTTGTATGTTATACAATGATTGCTGTAACTACATTCATGCAGAGTTTAATATTAACTGCCGCATGCGAACTTGGCATAAACTACGGCACAATAATGAAACTGTATTTTCGCTTTGTGTTATATGTGTAAACATAAACCACACACATTTGACAAATAGCAGCTGGAATACGGATGTAACCATAATTTAACAAACGTGATAATTCAATATCGCCATTTTGGGCAAAAGATATGGTTTTGATCACTGCTTGTTTCAATTTTGATGAACAAATACGTAAACACAACTATTTTATGAGAGATTATGTTAGCTAATTTCCAGATACTGATGCGATTAATGTCGTTAACTGGAATTACTAATAAATGCACGCTATATTTATGTAACGTGCAACTGCGAATTTAATTATATTCCGCTTCTGGTTGTGAAATCCATAGAAATTGGAGAATTCAAATAAAACGCAATTTTCCCCAATGTTCCTTAAAACGAGTACCTAAAGAAAAGCAGAATAAATTTTCAAGTGTATAGGAACGAAAATGACACAAAGAAGGGAGGGTGAAACGGCACTTAACGAAGATGAGGGCAGTTTAGGTATCCCAGTTGGATAATTCTTGTTATTTATTATTTTCATAACTCATTTTGTCGCTAATAGAAGATGAATATAAGAAATATACCACGGTGTTCACAACTTTACCGCTACGAGTTCCAAAAAACTTTCCTGAAAGACTACGCCGTAAACTTTCAATGCCGTCCCAACCGCTTTATTTTCACGTTTTCACTTAAACTTAATAGTTGTTCAACAGTATAGTACTTTAAAACGCTTATTATGCTAATCGTAATTTTTACAAAACAAACGGACATTTAACATAACTGGAAATTATTGCAGCTGGTGGTTCATTAACAGTAATTAAAACTTTAAACTTAATTGCGGTTTTTACTAAATTACTACCGAGGAGTAAATTAAATAATTAGAATTATGTAGTTACCTAAAACCTTGAAAACACGTAACACAAGATAAACTAAAACCAGGTATTATGCAACTTGATATAATTATTATAGTTTTACGTGGGAATATTTGTAATGAATTGACCTTTAACTAACTTTCTCATACAATTAGTCAACATATCTAATAATACAAGAACGAACCAGTAAAAGAATTTATTACTAAGATCCGTACAGGTGATATGAAAGTACTTTGAACGGATATTTTTAACAATACTTTTGGTAACTTCAAAAATACATACTGATACAGCGCGCATATAGGTAATGAATATACAGGGAAATTTTCTTTTTAGTATACATATACCCTATGTATACTTTTATAATAAACGCAAATAGGCAACCCACTATACACTATAGACGTTAAAAAATTAGCATGCTGTGGCAAAAATCATCAAATTAAGTTAATGTCAAAAAATTAGTCTTTAACTGTTGCTGTTTTTATTTTCCTTTCTGTTTTGTATTGTTGATATTTTATGTTTTAGAATAATCGTTGAATTAAAATTATGTTGATATTCCACTAATTTTGATTTATTTGTTATTTACAAACATGAAACATAACCTTTACGCACCACGTGACGTGACGTTTATAGTGTATAGTGGGTTGCCTATTTGCGTTTATTATAAAAGTATACATAGGGGATATGTATACCAAAAAGAAAAATTCCCTGTATAGGTACATAAGGGGTTTTGAAATTTAGAACAACTTTAAAAACCTTTTCTGCCATTTTATTTTCTGAAGAAGGGCCTGAAAACGTTTCTGTAAAGAAGAGCTATAAAGAAAGGCAAAGAAAATTCTGTTAAAAAAATTTCTAATACCATTTTCGAAAGTCAAACGTTTTGAAAGCTAATAAATAATTATTTCATTGTTAGCCAATACGGTTCTACAATTATTTCTTCATATTCCTAGTCGAAATACATTCGCTGTTTGTGTATACAGAAGACTCTCAGTAAAGATGCAAAAAATTAATAAAACAGAAAGGCCAAGGGTGAAGTCCGTATATGTATATACGAAAACATAAATTTCAGAATAAAAACAAAAAAAAATTATGACTGCACTTAAGTACCTTGTTATAATTTTTTTTCGCTACCAGCAAAGTAAGCAAGGCTTACTTACATCCATGGCACCAGTGACTGTAAGTGGCTAATAACATTCAGGCTCTAGTTACCCTTGACGACGGAAGTTAATAGCGTCACTTACGTTCCTAGGACAATAATGAACAGATAACAGAACTGCACGTTTACCCTTGTCATTTTTACCACTATTATTAGAGGAAAGTAGCCTAATTTTGGATACTTTTTTTTATTCAACTTTGTTTGTGTAAAAAAAACATATTTTAATAATTCTTTTGTACCTAAAATATGCTATTACCTCAATGAAAACACGATACGTATACAACATATTTATTTTAACCTTAAAGGACATACAAATTAGGCAAAAGTAAAAAAGAGCACTTTCTCAACTTTAAAAAAAGGGTTCCTAAAATTGGATACCCTATCCAAAATTGGGAACTTATTTTTCAAAGCAAGAATAACACACGTAAGCTTTCTTTGTGTCACTACCAGCACAATCTTCATGTGCCCATCGGAAGCAAATTGAGCACTGTATCCAGGCTTCTCCATGTTAGTCCTCTGAAAAATTTCCGGTGCAGAAAATACACGTTGCGTCACCGTTTTCATCCGCGTCCATATCTGAGTCATCATCATAAGAAAGATCTTCCAAAGAGTCCGAGGACTCACTTTCTTCGACCTTTTGCCTCTTCTTAATTTTTTTATTTTTACCCATCGTCTTCTTTTTAGTTTTACTTAAGGATTTTGGTTTTGGCAACTTTCCTTTATTTTTAAGCGATGCTTTTCTTTGTTGCTCTTTAACACTAGCTTCTAACTCATCTTTATAGGGCGTACTTGTTATTACCGCTGCGAAACCAGCTTTACGTCCCCTGTTTGAAGTAGGTACCGAACTGCAGGATGGCAAAGGCGACTTTTACAACGTTTGACAACTGTTTAGTTTCAATACCGCCATCTGTTTGTTGTTTCGGGGGAGTACTTTCAATAGATAGTTGAATAGAGCTGATAGTGTTGTCCGGTTCGGATGGAGGAGTGTTATCGGAGGTCTGTTGTCGAGGCGGAGTTCTCTCTCTTTGTCTTTCTATAAGAAAATCTGCTTCTGAGAATATGTTCCGATTCAAGGGAAAAATTCCCGCTTTGCGAAAGCCATTTGCTGATATCTCAGCTGTCGCATATTTCTGATAAGCAGGGCAGAATAATTTTATTTAGCTCATCTGAGGCAATAGCTTTTATGTTACGGCAAATAATAAAACTGAAACACCCTGTAACTTCTTAAAGAACTACCAAGGTACTATCATATGTTTGGTTTAATCTGTTTAGTGTTATCCCATTTCGGAACACCTTGTACAATGTTAATTTTGTTTTTCATTGACTGTAGTTCACCGAAATACAAAATTGTGGGAATTATTTATTTTTTATTTCTTGAATTAAAGCCATCTTTTATTTTTTGTTTATTTTAAAAATTGAACAAATGTGCACACAATTTTGAAAAAACATTGCATGGTTGGATAATTACTATTATCGTATAAATTCAAAGCTCATCGATTGTTCTTCACTTTGTTATATTTTATCAGAGTTCTTTCAACTACTTCAGATTTATGATTTTATTACTTTTAATTTTTTTATTTTTTAATTACTTATTTATTCCAATAAAATATGTTTAAATTGGCTGGGATTTCTATTTAAAGATTTAAATAAATGAACAGGAGATACTTTAATGAATAAGAAATAAAGGGGGAGGGATGATTTATAACTGATTTTAAAATTAACTTAAACACTAATTCAAGCTAAATAAAGACTACTGAAATTGAATAGTTTATTTTTAACATATACAGTATGATTGCTGTCTGTTTCTAACTACTTCGAAATAAATTTTAATATTATTTTTATAGCAAACGAAGAGTTCGCCCATTTCCCGATTGGTTTTTTGGGGGTCAATATACCCCACGTAATACTTCAGTAGAGAAGGTGTTATAAATAACATCCGAGTTTATGTGCTGCATCGATATTACAGTATTACTAAAACATAACAGTGGGAATATTAATTTTATTACCTTGAAAATATTCCGATACCGTTGAGAATAGGAAGAACCCCTGAAAATAATTAATATCATTCGAATTACGTGTTCTTTTACGTATTGTTTTCTTCGGAAAATTGGGTGGTATAAAAGCGGTATTCAGGTCACCCCTTACACAGTACGGTAAGAGCTTTTCAGAGACACTATAATTGATATTTGCTCAACAATGGAACAGTGGGTCGGCAGTTTGGCCGTAGTGACAGGCGCTAGTGCAGGAATTGGGGCTGCCATTACAGAAAAACTAGTGCAGGCCGGAGTTAATGTAAGGATTTCCCAGAGAATAATGATCCTTGTTAAAACACGTTTGGGTAAACTAAATTTTAGTTATAAAGTGCTTACTATGACGGTTTTATGAGCTCGGAAACCACACTAGCCTATATTAGAGCGATTATCATTGTGAGCAATTTATCTGTGTAAGATTTTTCTTAACTTTTCTCACAGGTATGTAGCAAAGTACCTTATCTTGCGAGTTTTAAAACTAATACGAATTTTTTCCTTCAATAACAAGTACCTAAGATTTACCAATCGAGCTTTGTTAATTTTAATAATGGTTAATTAACAAATCTAAAACAGAAAACCAGGATTTCAGACGAACATTTTATTTACAACAGTAAATTCTAGTTTAGAACACAAAGGCAACACGGTAAACTTTGAAAACATTAAGGATAATTGACGTAGGTAATTAGTTGATGTTACTGATGTTAACTAGCCTTCCAACTGTACTATCGGATTTTCCTACATCAACTTTCTAATTGAATTTTCATAAAATGATTTGAACAAAGTCTGCAAGAACTTTCATAAATAATTATCTGCTGCGGGACTAATGACTCAATTTCAAAATTGCTCATCAAATTACCAACTTAATTAAATCGGAAACCTACTTTTAAAACTGTATTACGTTACGTCTAATTATATTATTAAAAGTTTAGAAAAATTTAACCGACAATGAGTTTATTAAGGTTTTGGCATAAATTAAAACTGTCATAAAATGGATCATCGGGAAAACACTTTCCGATATTTAAGTTAAAAAATTGTAAACCCTTTGAGATTAAAATTCTTAGGTAGTAATTGTGATAAATCAAATTGCAAATATTGTCACGGGATAGTTTACAGTTTAGTTGAGGTTTTCAATTAGTTACTTAGGTATTACTAGAGAAATAGAAACCTAAAAAAATACGAAGGACTAAAATGAAGTATCTTAGATTAATGCACAGAATTGAAAACAGAGAAGAACTTAAGTTTACAGGCTGAAAAACACATAAATACAGAATTAAGAAAATACATGGCCGAAATGGAAGAAACTTGACAGCCTGGACCTCAAAAGGAATACGGATTAAGAGAAGGTCAAGAAGAGGGACGATCAGGAAAGGGGTAGAATATAAAACCGAAACAGGGCTGAACACCCAACCCATAAATACTATGATGGCGATAATAACCGATAATAATAAACCAATATTTAGCAACATTGTGGATGTTTATCTCTGAGGATTAACGCTAATTCACCCTAAACCACCTGGAAAATTGTCGACCTAAACAATGATAATATAGATAGTGGGGGAAATGAAGGCAGTTATTAATTACAACAATATATTCATTAAATCAAGGATTATACAAAAACATGAGTAACATTTATTTAAAAAGCAGATATTTACTTGCAATAGTTTTCTGAAACAATAAAAACAAGGAAATAAACGTAAACAAATATTTAACAAATATCCAAAATATAAAAAATCTGAAGAGGAAGAAGGAGAAGAGTTTAAATATCCCAATACGCCGTTTTCTTCTCCAAACTATATTGAATAGATAAAATAGTATAATGATGGAAACACTTCAAATAACATGATGGTCCCAGTAGAGTCCGGTATTTTTTACAAAGTAACCAATGTAAACAATAAAATTTACAACTATGTAATATAACAAACCAGACCGTAACATCACGTTTACTGAACATAATTCATCGTTTTTATTTTACGAAAAAGTCAAGAGCTGTTAGAGATAAAATTAAAACGGCAGAGCTAGATTGTATGAGAAGATGCCTGAGAGTCACAAAAAGAGATGGACTAAGGACAGAAGGGATTTGATAAAGAATGGAAATAAGCAACTCAATCACTGAAATTTTGGAAAATCGAGCTCTCTTGCGGTATGGACATGTCAAACATATGTCAGAAAACAAGAAAATAACGGATTGGAACCCGAGAGACAAAAGGAAAAGAGGTCGGTCAGTCCTAAACTAGGAAACTCACATAAATAATACTCCGATAATGATAGAAAAAAACTTGAAGGAAGGAAACTTGGAGAATAGGGAATCATAGAGAGATAGAGACATAAAATGGCAAATCCAAGAGGGTAATAACCGAAGAAGAAGAAGAAAGAGTCAAGGGTAAAATCAGTATTAATGGAGACCTTCCATAAATTATCAACAACCACAAAACAATATTCATATTTTTAACAAAAATATTAAAGTAAAAAGTGGAGAGTTTTCGCCTGTTTTATAAAACTTACCACCCAATACGTACCTAAAATAAATTTTTAGGGCTGTTTATGTAGAAATTAAACCTTACATGTAAAGCATAAACAGCTGTTAAGACGTATCTATCTTGAAAATAAAGAATCGATAGTTTAAAAGTGACAAAGTGCTTAATGTAAAATTCTTAGGTTGTAGGTATTGGAAGACGTGTCGAACTTATCGAAGAACTAAGTGACAAATTGTCTAACGAGAGCGGTAAATTACATCCAGTTCGGTGCGACCTAACTGATGAGCAACAAATCCTGAACACCTTTAAATGGATTGAAGAAATGTTAGGGCCCGTGTCTATTTTAGTAAACAACGCTGGCATTCTATTTCCCACCACGTTATCCGGTAAACTAAAACATTTTTTTTTTTTTATTTTCAAATTAAATTAAATTAACTAATTTGGAATTTTAGATGGTGAAATTGAACAATGGAGGACAACGTTTGATGTTAACGTACTTGCCTACTGTATTTGTACAAGGGAAGCAATAAACTCCATGAAAACCCACGGTATAGATGGAATTATCATCAATGTTAGTAGCGTTACCGGACTACAAGTGCCAGAAATGTGTACTTCAAAACTTTATCTTAATGTTTATCCAGCTACAAAACATGCTGTTAACGCACTTAGTAGCCAGCTGGTAATGGAACTGCGCAAGGAGAACTCCAAAATAAGGGTTTCGGTAATTACACCTATTCTTTTTTATTGAAACGAGAACTTCAGATTAAAATAATTAAATCCATAAATTTTCCCTTAAAAAATAAAGCCTTATTTGAGTTCTTATTTCGTTTTTTGCCTTTCCATTCACGGCCTGCCATAAAATAAGCTGAAATTTACGCGAAACAAGGCTAACGTGAACCCTATTTTTATTTAAATTAAGAAGTAAACTTAATTATGCTCTAAAATATAATTGCAGAAACTATTCAGTTCATAACTTCATTTTCTATTGTCCAACGATTACAACAGAAACTCGAAAGTTATTGTTTCAAAAGACTTTAACGTTATTTACGTATATGTACCATTCTGGCTTTGTATTTTGTGCTGTAGAACACCAATAATGGTCTAAAATAATGTCGTAAGTTTCAAGACTTAGCTTTTCCTAGTTGCGGTCTTGTGGCCTTTACCGCAACTTTAGACAGAGAGGGTAAATTCTAGACCGAAACTGTAATAGATGTAAAACAACATTGTTCTCTTTAGATTTATTCGTTTAACCACTGCTGGTGCAAAGTACAAACAGCACGATTTTATTATATTACATATTATAATCCCCGAAAATTGTTTCGGACGTTTAATTCTATTTCAACCACAAAACAAAATTGAACCCGAATTAACTTGATTTGCAGGTATATTAATTTTACGTCTGAGTACACTAGATTTATTTTGAATGTTAATATTTAAATATCATTTATTTAGTTTACTAGCCTATTTTATTTTGCTGACATATTTCGCAGATTAACGTGTCGATTAACGTGGATTATTTTCAGGAAATAAGTCCGGGCATCGTTGGGTCAGATTTATACAGAGTTTTTCCAGAGGATGAAGTGGAAGCTGTATCTGAGTATCCTATGTTAAGAACTGAGGATGTAGCCAATGCTGCTTTGTATATTTTAGGCACGCGCCCAAATATTCATGTAAGTATTCACCCCCGGGTTTTAAATACAAACAAACAAATCTTGTAAATGCAATTTCAAAAGAGTATAAATCCAATAACGTATAATTCCTACAATGTATAATCTCTTCCCTCCGATTTTCAAACAGCTGCAGCTTTAATAGTTCCCTAAACAACCAGCCAGACAGAAACGAAAGTTCTTGAAAATTGCAGTTAAATAAAATTAAAGTACCTACCTATTAAGCCTTTTTTGCTTTCATAAAGGACGTGAAGCTGCAATGAGCTTAATTTAATCACATTTAGAGGTCACACACTACCAGTTAGCTTGTTGGACCTTTCAATGCAACAACGTATAATTTCTACAATGTATAATTCATCCCACCCACGTTTCAGACAGTTACAAGGTTACAACCGCAATAGTTCACCAAACAAGCGAAAGTTCTTGAAACTACGAGCCCAACGTCAATGAAATTCGTACACCTGTATTTTTCGTTACACCTATACTTTTAGAATGCTAAAAAGCGACTCTTTACAACGATATTCTGAAAAATTTATATTTAGCGTAGAAGGTTGATTTCTTCTTTAAAAATAGGTGTACTCGTTTTGCCGAATTTTAATAACTGATAGGAATAAAATTAAAATCAAACCTAGACATACAGTTCAATGAAATTCGTACACCTACTTTGCGAGTTCACTGAAATTCGTACACTTAGGGATCTTATTTCGTATTAATCTAATTGCCATGTTTTTAATCGTTATCGTGTTTGTTTACAACATCTATGTACAAGCCTGAAGTCAATGAAATACATACACCTGAAATTTTTTACCTTAAACATGAGTAATTGGTTAATAAAGAGCTATGCAAGCAAATTTAAAGAAACGGGTTTTCAACATATGAACTGAATTTATTGACTTTTAATTACATGAAACTAAACATACTTACTGAGGCTTTTATTAAAAATTTGGTGGCCAAACAGAATACATATTAAATGTTTAATTATGGAGCGCAAGAAATTAGACCAAGGAAATTCAGATGGTTGGGGAATGCTCTGAGGAAAGCCAGGGATGCTGCAAGCTGTTTCGTTGGAATGGAACCCACAAGGTGGAAGAGCCAGAGGACACCCCCGCATTACATGGAAAAGGGCAGTAAAAGAAGAATATGGAAAAACCATCAGACAGGTTATGTGCAACTGCCCAAGACAAGGAAGAGTGGAAACAGTTTGTAGTAAAATGTTATATGTAGATATGTAAATAACCACACAGTAAAGTACAATATTAATCTTTGTAAATAACCCTATGTCCCCAAAGCGGAATAATGGGATTTAATGGTAATAATAATAAACATACTTAGATGCTACATAGTTAGGAAAACCCCATCATTTGCAATATCTATGTATGTACATACTTTGGTATTGAGTGGCATCGCCTTTATTTGCAATTACTGCTCTTAGACGCTTGTTTATGCTTCCTATTAGTTCTTGGCACTGCCGTGCAATGATAGAATTCCAAAATTTTGGTTATTTTTTCTTTAAGAAGAGTTTTCGTACTAAGACGACCTTTACGTAGAATCCTTTTGATAATTCCCGAAAGGTTTTCAGTGGGGTTCAAATCGGGACTAGATGACGGCCAGGTACAAAACATTGATGCTGTGATTTTGTAGCCACTGCAACTTACCCCATCTTGTTGAAAAATAATGTCTTCATCAGTACATAGCTTTTTCATGGACAGTAGAACATGATCCTTAAGAATACTTTGATATTTTTCGGCATTAACAACACCGTCTAGAAAGTGAAGGTTTCCTACAACATTGGCACTCATGTAGCCCCATACCATTATTCTATCAGCGAATTTAACTGTTCACAGGGTGAAAGACTTCAAAGTTATTGTGAATAACTCCACCGTGGTAAATACGTAGCAACTGGATGAATACTAGACCAAATTCGTAAGTGTACGAATTTGACTGAACTCAAAACATAGGTGTACGAATTTCATTGAACCGTATGTGTAAATTTAATTTAAATTTTATTGGTACCAGTTATCAAAATTCAGCAAAATAAGAATACCTATTTTTAAGATAAGAAATCTAAATTCTACGGCAAATATAAATTTTTTTAAATATCCTTGTAAAAAGCCGATTTTTAGCATTTTATAGGCATAGGTTTAGCGAAAAATACAGGTGTACGAATTTCATTGACGTTGGGCTCGTAGCAGTTAAATAAGATTAAAAGCCTTTTTTGCTTTAGCTTACGGATATTCAGAAAGCGGAGCGCGTACGGATTTGTCAACAGACCTCGGTAGCCATATAAATTATATCCAAAATTGTAACAAGTGACGAAACATAATATATACCTTTCTTTGGTGTTCCTACTCGTCAAGAAAGTCGAGTTTGGATACATGAAGTCGAGGAAACGCCAACAATAGTGAAAAAGCAACGTGCAATGAAGAAAGTCATGTACGCTGTATTTTTTAACAGTACCTACAGTTTTAGTGTCCACAATTAAATTAGAGGAACAAACTACTGTCACGGCTAAATGGTACGTGAAAAATTGTCTGCGTCAAGTCTTCATTAAAGTGCCAAAGAAGGGTATGATGTTACATCATGATAATGCGTCTTCCCGTACAGCAGCATTAACTGTTCAGTATTTAGCTGAAAATGGAATCAAAACAATAGAATAGATCATCCTCCATACTCGCCAGATCTTGTGATGTGCGACTTTTGGCTATTTTGCGAGGGAGGAGGTTTCATTCAGAACAGGAGATAGATGTAGCTGTTCCTAAACAAGCTTGGCTCGACGCGTTCAAACAATGGAAGGAGAGAATGGTTAAGTGTATTATTGTGGACGGCAACTATTTTGAACATATTTAAAATAAAAACATTGAAAGGTTCTACTGATTTTGTTATTCTCAACAACTGCAGCTTAGCCCTCGTAGTTCACCAAACAGCTACCTCCGAGATACCTAGCTTTCCAGACAGAAGCACAAGTTCTTGAAAATAGCAGTTAAATAAGGTTAAAAGCGTTTTTTGCTTTCATAAAGAGAAAGAAGCTACAATAAGCTGAATTGAACCTACACTACCAGTTGGCAAGATAACTTATTGGTTTGTTGGATCTTTAAGTGAAACAATGTATAATTTCTACAATGTATAATCCTTACCATCCACGTTTCAGATAGTTACAACCGAAATAATTCACCAAACAGTTACTCCGAGATAGCTTGCCAAACAGAAGCGAAAATTCTTGAAAATATCAGTTAACTAAGATGAAAGTATTAAGCCTGTTTAGCTTTCAATTGGTTCAGCGTGCGTCTGACCACTGAGATGGCACGGGTTCGATTCCCAAGGTCACATATACACCGAAACTACCCGGCCGCTTCCCTCGGAAGGCAATGGCAAACCACCGAGGTGTATTCTGCCTAGTAAAGTCCTCTCTGGAGTAGAAGTACAAGCAGTTCCGTGGTTCAGAGCCAACGTTAAGCTGTAGGTCCCCTATGTCTGTAGGCTACTTGACACGCACACCACAGTCATATGGAGAGTGGATCGGCAACGCCCTGTAGAGGGTATGCCACTCTAAGAAGAAGAAGCTTTCATAAAAAGAAAGAAGCTGCCATACGCTGAATTTAACCACATTTAGAGGTCGTGCAATACCACTTGGCAAGATACCTGACCGATTTTGTGAACTCATAAACCGAATTACGAGTAGTATTACAGAAACCACGTACAGCTTAAAAAATATGCTACGTTTTAATAATTCAGACCAACGGTTTTAGCTTGAACGCAAAAACAAACAATAAGCAATAGAAGTAGTGCTAACTAAGTTACTGTTCCTATACCACAATGTCTACTGGGCACCCTGCACACTAAAATCGTCTATCTATATTTTATGTGACTTAGAGTGGGTCGCAAAAAACTTTTTATAAGTTAACGAATGTTCAAATTGACAAAAAAACATCGTATTTACTTGCCATATGAATTTGAATTTTGATTCGATTTTATTCATTTCGACGAATGATGAACTTAATGAAGGCGGCAAATGATACTTGTGCAACCCGCCATTGGTATCTTTTTATTAAAGTCGATATGTATCTCGTCAAATGGTAGTGTGTGACCTACACACCTTGGTTGAAATTATTATAATTGACTGTATCTGAGTTGGGCGATGTTCTCTAATATTTTCACTTAAAATGTAAAAACTTCTTCTCTAATATTTTCATTTAAAATATAAAAGACATTCACGTATACAGTAATACTTAAACAAAATCACTGAAATAATTGTTTTTGGAAACATATTAAGCTCAACTTTTCATTTCAATTATTTTACTTTTTTATACATCATACATGAATTGCTGTCAAATTCAATTTTGAAACATTTGATGTTATCAGAAGCTAGATGAAAATGTTGGAAAACTCCTTGAGAGTTAAACAAAATCACTGAAATAATTGTTTTTGGAAACATATTAAGCTCAACTTTTCATTTTAACTCCCAAGGAGTTTTCCAACATTTTCATTTATCTTCTGATAACATCAAATGTTTCAAAATTGAATTTGACAGCAATTCATGAATAATGTATAAAAAAGTAAAATAATTATTGTCAAACGTATCTTACTCTAAATGGGGATGACTTTTATTAAAGAAGAGGTAAGGTTGTACATTGTAAAAATTCTGCAGTCTATCAAAATTTGTCCAATACGGAATTAAAAAGACACCAATCCTAAGCCTGTGCTTAGATTTTCAAATTCTTAGAGTTCTGTGTACCAAAACCACGAAATTTCTTACTTTATATTGAAAATTTCGGTTTATATTTAGCAAAACAACATTGTAGAATCTATGCTGTTTCTCTAAATCATATAAACTATTACAGCTTATTGCAAAGTTCAAAGTATTGAACAAAGGCACACAAAAGCTTTGCTTGGTTTTTACTGAGACAATGCGGAAAGTAGGGCCTTTCCTTTAATTCTAAATGTATGTTAAATAAGGAAGTTATATTACTAAGCAATTACCTAATTTTAATTATTTTTTAGATAGAAGATATCGTCATCAGACCGTTATGGGAGCTTATTTAAAAGGATCGTCGTTGCTTGGCCTGTATTCCACTATCTATAGATTTTTGCTTGAACTTCTAGAAATCAGAAGCCCTTCCAGCTGAAACTGTCACAAAGGTGCTTAATTAAACGCAAATTAATCAAATATGTATTTTCATATTTACATTGTTGTAAATCAATATCAACCACTGTAAATTGTAATATTAGCGAACAATACATTAAGTTTTAATAAAATCAGTCGTTTTTATTTACCGTAATTTGTTACATTAAGTTCTGGTCTATAAATTCAAAAACCGTCAAACTTAATAAAATGTGAGAGGAGAAAAAGAAAACTGTTATTCTCAAATGACAATAAATCTCTACAACTCAACAGGTAGAGTCGAGTTGATATATTAATTGTAGTAAATCCATTTTAGAGAAATTCCCGCTTAAACTTCAGCAATAAAATCTGTTCCTTACATAAATAAAAACTAAAACACAGATAAAATAATAACCTCGTATTTAAACCTTTACGAAATGGCATAATTAACTAACTTATAGAGTTGTCGTGTCAGTTTAACCAAAGAAACTTGAAGTAAGTCTGAAATTCTCCGAGTGTAAGTGGTGGTTTTATTCGTCACACCGTCATAAATTATTCCTAAATTTAATATTTTATAGACTTTCATGTCATGTAATTCCCAAATCAGTATATAAACGACGCATTTGGCCACGTCTGCCATAAATGTGGAGGCAACAGTCATCTTTGGTGATACGTTAAGTTAAAACGATGGATCGATGGGTTGGTACTACCGCATTAGTGACAGGTGCTAGTTCGGGTATTGGTGCTGCTATTGCGAAAAAGTTTGTCGAAGCTGGAATTAATGTAAGTCCACGTGATCGATTCCTCATATAATTCTGTTTGATAAAATCATAAATGGTCTTGTCTTCAACTCTTCTTGTATAAAACCAGTTTTTTTCATTTTTTGGCGATTTTTACTTCTAGAAAACGTTTGAAAACGTACAATGACAATTCTTTCTTCTTCTGTAAGTAATTTGATAACACTGATCGACCTAACACCTCATAAAGAAGATATAAAATCGAATATACTAAAAATAGAAAATAAAACTCACGTATTCGCTTACTACTCGAAATGAAGCACTATGTAAACCAAGGATAATTTAAATTAATTTATAAAACGTCTACAGACCTTCAACAATCGATTATCCACCTTCCCAGTAACCAGAAATAAGACCTAACTTAAATTTTTGAAAAATGCTGAATTAGGTATAACCAAACCCATCTTCATCAATCATTGTTCAAAGTGGAAATCAGTTTGTCCTTTAGTTTAGACAAACAGAAAATGTATTGCAACATAGAAAGAAAAAAACCATCTTGTAAATTGTTACGTAAAAGATCGACCTGCATATTGTTAGGTTAGTTAGGAAACTCTTCAAGGCACCAAATTAATCGAATGTGTCCCCACACTCAAATGAAAAGAGAATAATTTTCCCAACGTTCCATTTATTTATTATACTCAGACAAATTAAAATAAATATACTCTTCGAACACCTAAACATTTGCTTTATTAAGATTGATGTTTTCCTTTGCCACTCAATATTTACGGCCCTCAGTTACAACATCTTATTCATAAAAGAGGAATCTTTTAGCAAAAGTCCTACATTTTTCAATGTTATATCCAAGTTTCTTTCTCTTACGATGATAATCCATCATGTTAAGCTTCTGACTCAACCTAATTTACCTACAAAATTCAAATATTGATCGTTCTCCCTTTACTAACACGTCGACTGTGACCGAGATTTGAACCTGCGTCATTTCTCTTGAAAATGGGCACTCAGTCCGCTAAGCTACCAAAAACACCTCAGCATTGTTTTTCATTAACAAAATTCCCACTAATTCAGTTTAACCAATTTTATTTATGTTTACATCCCTGGTACCCGCAAGCTTAGATTTCGCCCAATAAATGAATAAACAACATCACCTTTAATGTTCAGTTTGTTATTAAATTTATTTTTATTTATATTTGATTCGTTTATTGTTATTAATAAATCAGGTTGTTGGATTGGCAAGACGACTCGAACTACTGGAAGAACTAAGCCAGAACATATCCACAGATACAGCCAAACTCTATCCTATGCGCTGTGATATTACCGATGAAAAACAAATCTTTGACGTCTTTGAATGGATCGAATCAAATTTAGGAGGAATTTCTATTTTGGTCAATAACGCGGGAATTTTTAATGGGTCGACTACTCTAAACGGTAATTTTTTTTCTGAGTAATTACAACCCGGAAACTTCAATAAAAACAAATTATAGATGGAGACATCGAAATTTGGAAACAAACAATCTACACTAACTGCGTAGGTCTTTGTATCTTTACAAGAGAAGCTATTAAATCAATGAAAAACCACGAAATCGATGGTCTTATAATACACATCAGCAGTATTGCTGCTCGTTACGTGCCAGACGTTCCTTCTGAAGTATACCGAGTTAATATTTATCCAGCTTCAAAACACGCCGTGAAAGCACTTACTGATGGTTTAAGGTTTGAATTACGTGCTGAAAAATCGAAAATAAGAGTTACGGTAAAAGTTAGGTATTTATTTTTCTTTGAAATGGTTTACGATTTAAATTTTTCAGAGTATTAGTCCTGGAATTACCATAACAGATATATTTAGAGATCATCCTTCGGAGGATATGAAAGCCTTTGGGAGTATGCCGTATATGGTGCCTGATGATATTGCTGATTCTGCTATGTATATTTTAAGTACGCCACCGGATGTACAGGTAATTATTAGGCTTTACAGCAAAAAAAAATATCTGGCCTTGGAAGTTTTTAACTCTTGCAGTTGTTTCTATAATATCTCTCGTTTAATCTGATTTTCCAAAAAAGAAAAAAAGATAATTAGTTTTACTAGCTCCGGGTAAGAATTTTATTATAAAAATTGGAATTCAATTGTTATGTTATATGATTTTTTGACCAAATAATTAACCATAATTTTCTTTCTTTCTATATTAATGAACCCGAAATTATATGTAAAAGCACACCAAGTTATGATATGAAAGTGTTAATTAGAAACCAGAGAAAGGCGGAACGTACAAGCTAATTATAAACAAATTTAGTGTAAAAGAGTAAAAATAGCGGTTACCTAACAAAATAAAATTAATTCTCTTTGGAGAAGGATATGTGCGTTATATTTTCAGCATAAGCGTATACATTGAAGCACATGAAACGCTCCTAATGGAAAGATTACAAATCAAATGCAAGCATTCTAAAAGAAACTAAGAATTTTCTGAAGGTTTGTTGTGACGAATTTGATATTTTGTAAAATTGCCAAAATAAAAATTACACTGAACGTAACGTTTCGGAGATAAGTCTATCTCCGCTTTCAAACGAATTAGGAAGGTATAAACTCTGGCAAATTTTGTAATTTAATTAAGTATGAATAGAAACAAGAAGAGGACTGATGGAAGCAGTGATCATTCCATGATATCGGAATTAAAACTGATGAAGCCAAACCTAGTAAAACATATCAGTAAAAAAGTTAAATATAAAAAGAGGAAGCACATCCTAGTAGAACCTAAGCATGGAAAGTTATTGAAAATAGCAAAAACTATAGGTTGGCAGATGGAAACAGTAATCAGTTCGTGGTAGCCAAGTTAAAATGGAGAAAGCCAAATCCAGTGAAAACAAATCAACGAAAGAAGGGTTAACTAGGCAGAAAATAGATGTCATTATTTTCAAATATAGAAATATTTTAAACAAGTCAGTGACTGATGTAGAAGGAAGCCACAACAATATGTGTATATTAT
The DNA here is from genome assembly GCA_963082815.1 of Melanotus villosus. NCBI lineage: Eukaryota > Metazoa > Arthropoda > Insecta > Coleoptera > Elateridae > Melanotus > Melanotus villosus. The sequence continues at coordinate 22,792,345 of OY720421.1, forward strand.
CTAAAATATTGTTTCCGACTCAGCCAGAACTATATGACCTAAAGCAGAAAAAAACATGCGCAAATATTGACTCACTGATGTAAGGAAGGTATAGAAAATGGAATAAATAGAAAAATAGAAAAAGCAAAGCATAGGTTACTCAAAAGAAAAAGAAAAAGGGTACTATAAAAGAAAACCATTTATAAATCAGAGGGAATGGATTTGGAAGAAAAACTAAAAAGAAATAGTCTATAAGCACTTTGCAGACAAAAAAGTAAAGAAGTAAAAAAATTTTACAAACGATTCAGGCAACAAAAGAAAGAATATTGTAACGAGACACGTCAGCGGTCAGTGGAATCAGTACGAACGTATAATTCATCCGCCGACCGAAGTTTCTGATTATATCACCGTTGGAGCATTTTCGAAGGCCACAATTGGTATAAAAGTCGCGTCCCTTGAGCGAACGGGTTTTGTATTTTTAACCTGAAAACCGAGAACGAATGCCGGCCCTCCCTTCGACCAACCAACATTCCCCATGGTCGCAGAGAGCTTAAGCTCTATATCGGCCATTGGAGGTGATCGGGAGCAAGGCGGGCCCTTCGTACTATTCCCTTTCACATCCAAAAACTTCACTGATTTGACTTGACTTGAGCGAACGGGCAGTCTACCGTCGCGACCAAGTACGTGTAGTACAAGTGCGCGCGTGAATATAAATAAACTGTATAAATAAATTAGTTAGTGTTTCGGGTTAATATTAGTGCTGTGCTTTTAATGTTTAAGTTGTTGATTCGTGTTAATTACTCAGTGTAACTATTCCGATTTAAACAAAAATTGGTATTATTGTGTTACCAAATATAATCGATTACATTTTCATTGAAAAATACATTCAACAAACACCAAAAAAAATAGTAATGGGTAGTAAATTAATACAATCTGCTACTCGCCTAGGCATGCTTCGAATAAAATTATCTATGACCTCTTGAGGTATCTCATCCCAAGCTCTCTGGACAGCATCATGAAGTTGTCGCAGGTTCATTGGGCGGCTGGGGAGCATGCCCAGTCTTCGACCTATGATATCCCATACTTTTTCTATAGGCGATAGATCCGGTGACGTAGCAGGCCAGGGAACGACATTAATATTGGCGTGTTGTAAATACCCTATCGTTACAGCTGCTACATGAGGTCGAGCATTGTCTTGTTGAAAAGTAGCATTTTCAACCCCTGAAGGTAGGGTACTGCAACTTGCTCCAAAACTTGTCGGATATATCCATCAGCGTTTAAATTTCCATGAAGAAATACTAGAGGTGTTCTGTCTCCTAAACGTATACCACCCCACACCATGATGCCCCTAGTAAGAGCGGTTTCCCGTTCAACTGAGAACTCCAAAATTGGCGTTCTCTTCACTTACGTCTGACACGTCTACGGTCGTCGTGCATCCACAAGAAAAAGCGGAATTCGTCCGAGAAAATTACTCTATTCCATTCCTCATCCCAATTGGACCATGTGTTGCAGCATTCTAGTCTGAGGTAACGATGTCGATTTGTAAGAGGGAGTATTAGACTTGGTCGATAAGAAATCAGACCAAAAGATCGAATGTGGCGATATATTGGCGCTTTGACAGTCTGGGGCCTACATCTTCCAAAAAAGTGTTTCCGACTGACATTGAAGTGCTGTGTCGATCCCTGGAGGCAAAACGTTTAAGTCGTCTATCTTTACGCTCTGTGGTTTTTCTAGGCCGCCCGGATTCTCGTTTGCGATGTTGTCTCGCTTCTTCAGTCCATGCTCTCCAACAATGAATAATTGTATGAAGGCTTCTTTGCAAACGTCTTGCAATTTCGAGAAATGGAAGTCCTGCCTCGTGTTGGCCAATAATACTACCCCTTTCAAAATCACTCAGTTGGCTATAATTAATCTGTCTTCGAGCTCTTGACATTTTAGCACTTTTGTAGTTTACAATAATCACCAAAAAAATCAAACAGATTGATAGGGTACAAACAAAAATGAATTGATAAACACATTTTGTTTCTAACAAAATACGCTCGACATCGCGAAAAACATGCATCTTTTTTGCTCAAATTTTAATCACTTTTACACTTAAACAAGTCATTTAAAATACACTTGATTTGAATAAAATGTTGTATACTGAGTGATACGCTTTTTATGGCGCGCAGTATAGAACAAATTTTAGTTTCGGTATACAAAACAAGACTACTACAGATATATAGTTCCTCTTTCTATGTACACAAATAAACGTTTAAACAATTATGCAGAACCCATCTTAAATGGTTACCGATATGGGTTCAAACCAAATAATTCCATAAATCAGCAAGTTTTAACAACTAAGTAAATCTTTATAGATGGTTTCGAACATACACAGGATGACCATTTAATATTTGTTAATTTTAAAGTGACATACGTACAGGGAAAATATGTCAAAATTCCAACAGATGAAGAGTCTTCTCGCCGTAATTTTAATACTATTGTATTTAACATTAATACCAGGGTGGCGCAGTGGTAGAGTGTTAGGCTAGCGCACGTTAGTCCTTGGTTCGAATCTTCTGATGGGCAGGATTTTCCTGCAGTCTGGAAGTCGGTATCGAGAACTGGTGACCATTCGTTGTTGGGCATCTGGTTAACAACGCTCTCCTCCGAATACAGGCTTAAGAGGTAGAGTAACAAGATCCTACGCTTACAGGCACTTACACTATACACATGGTGTAATAAAGCCGGGTTGTGTATCGCACCCATAAAATCTCATACGTTAACGCACCAGCATCGACACGAAAAGTAAAAGAGTTTAACATTAGGGAATGCGATCAGAAAATTAGGATATGCAAATAGAGACACAAATTTCTACCCTACCTTTTTATCTACGAAGTATTATTCTGCAGCGTGTGTTCGAATGAGTTTCGACAAGTGAAAAAAAAATTATTGTGGATAAATATGACAAAATAATAAGTGTTTGCTTGATTTAAAAGAGATATAACCAACTACTAGAAAAGCAACACGCTCTTGAGAGATATGTACCAAATCGTATCGCACATGGTAATTACATAGTTTTATTTTGCTTTTACTTTAAATATGGCCAGGCTATCTCATAAGAAGCTAGCGTGTGAATGAAAATCGAACTACAAATGTGGTAGCTGAAATACAATTTTTTTACTAATAAGCTGGGCAGTTTGGTATATTAACAATCCTTTCAAACATACAATACATATACCACCCTTAATGATTTCAAACGCTCAACACTTTGACATACTATACTAAAAATGCAGTACTACCTGTAAGAGCAAATAAGGGCTGAAAACAATGGTACACCTCGTAAAAAAGGTCACAAACTGATTTATTGGGCAACGAACGCAAACTTAAAGGCGTGCTAAGAGGAAAGAAAAACAAATCAATGAAGAATGGCCAGGTTATAACAAATATGGCAAACGGAAAAATGTTTAAAAAGGTAGAAGTGTATAACTATTTAAAGAGTGGTGGCAACTGTATGGAATTCTGGACATTCGACATCAAAATAAATAAAAGAAATACAAGTGCTTACTTCGAAAGACGTGTCGAGAAAAACAAAAATAGGAATACATCAGAAAGTTATAAATCCTATGATGCTCAGCAAATAATCTGGAAAGATTATATCTATGTATGTATCTACGGTGGAAAAGCAAACGGGGTGTGGAAGAGAAGAAAGAAAAAGGAATTAATGGAACTTTTCAGCCAACCAACCACTACAACAGCTATCACCTTTTCAAACTTCCAAGCAGGAATCGGAGAAAAAGGTCAAAGAAAATTAAACCGAGCAACGGATAAATTTAAGAAAAGATTAAGAAAACGTTAAAAAAAAGTTGAAATAGATTGACAGGGAGGAATCTGTATCTTGTTTATAAATAATACACACCTTTTGGGACGTGGCGAAAGGTGTCGTTAATGTCTATTGCCTTCTGGAACTTAAGGGTCGTCTTAAAAAATTAAATACCAGAAGGCGAAACGGCAAACCAAAATTATTTCAAGAACGGATCCGCAAAAAATACCAGATATTTGAATCTGTTTCCAACACTAAGAACAAAATAACGGAAATAGCCAAAGAACTGAAAAGGTTGAAAGAAAAACGTTTTTAAGTACTTTTTTAATAATGGAAAATACGAAACCAGCGGTTTGTTTACACACAAGTGGAGTACAATAAAGCGGAAAATATGTAAAACGTAAAATATTTAATTTAAAGAAAAAATACTGTAACTCAAGTCTCGTTATTTAATAGCCTCGTACACATTAAAGAAAAATGGAAAACGAATTTGTAGCTTCGGTTGCAATGGCTCATAACTCCAAAATATTTCAATGCAGTTATGCTCAAAACTACGAGTAATTCTATTCTAATTCCAAGCTTTGAAATATTAAGCTTTTTATTGGTTTCAAAAGTTGTTACTATAAAAATTAAGAACATACGCTGTAAATTATATGAATAAATATAATAATAAATTATCATTCTTAGCACCACATATGTTAAACGTTGTAATTACTTATTCGGGTCCATTCCTACTAAAAAATATTGCAAACCTGCTAAAGTAAAAGCTAAATTTTCCTAACTTGTTCAACTGCAAATTCAACTTTGTAATTACTATAACTTTCAGCACGTATACCCAGTAATTAGAACTGTTTAGAGGCTAAAGCCACCTCAGCAAAGCTTTAGCTTCTTAATTATAGACTAATAATTTGTCGTATTTCAGATACAGGAACTCGTAATTCGTCCTATTGGGGAATATATATAATTACAGTTGATAGCACATCGGTTCTTCGGTCATCGATAAAACCACACAATATTAACTAATTTAATCATGAATTATATAGACTGCAAACTTGCACAAACGCTACAAAAATTGTAATGTTAATATGACAGTTGTTAATTTAAAATAATTCCTTGGAAATAAAATATTTACTCAACTGCTTATTTTTATTATTTATATTAACTCTTTATTATTTAAATTAATATTCTTATTACTTATGCTTTGGGGTGGATCTAATGGCATCCCAAATGCATCCTACAAATATATTATACACTTTGCAAATTGAGCCAATCTGTAGGATATAAATTATGGGACATAATAAAACGATAAGTTCAAGTGCAGTGGGTTATAAACCACATCCCCATGTAAATGACAATCCTAATTTAAATTGATATTTTTAATATTTAAACAAATATGTTGCTACTTAAATTTATCTTTTATTATTCGAACAAAGCTTAAATTTGAACATTAAAGAATTTAGGGACACCCTGTATTCGAATGCAGCAAGCTAGTTTTCTCGTTATTTAAAAAAACTAAGAACACTTTAACTAAGGACATTATTCAGAACGGTAATAAACCTTAATGCTGAAATGAAAATGACTTTCTCGTAGTACATTGCATTAATCATTCATGAAATATAAGCAATTTGATGTTAATATCACCTTTCCGGATATTTATAATTTATGTAACTGCGTTGCTTTTGATACAAAGTATCACAATTTGTTCTGCAGTTACTTCTACAATTCTACAATCTGCATTAAAATCGATCGGTTTCAGAATGCCTATAGCTATGCTAAATTATTAATTATAGTTATTTAACTAATTTTAATTTCTTACTCCTCAAGTATTACTAAACATAAAGAATCCAATGGTAATTCCATTAAATTATCTTTAAAGCAAGTCTCTACAATCCTTCCTTTAAAAATCTCACCTAATAGTTCTATTGCATGTGTCAGAATGCATAACGTGTTTTGTGTAATTTAGGTTTTCATACTAGATTCACTAAATGAATTTGATGTCATGTTGGAATTTTATATGTCGTGTTATTATACGGCGTTGTGTTTTCAGCTTGATAAATGTTAAAAATAAAACAAACGTGTCGGCTACAATTCTGCGATGTTTTCAACTACTTTTACTTAAATCGTTCTTTAAAAAATTATAATTTATTCTCATTTACAAAACAAGGTAGCACCGAATGTCATAAATAATTTCCTACTTATTAAAACTATATTTATTTTAACCAGCATGCATTAAACTGATTTGATTTATGACTTGGCATTTTTATGATTTTTCTGTTTTATATTTCAAAAAAAACATTTCCGCATTTAATCAGCTTTAAATTTATAAAGTGTGCTCAAACACCATTTAGTTAAATTAAACTCTCAAGCTATACCGCAAACAACAGCAGAAGTTCTTGCAATAAATTCCAGCATACAACAGTTAGAACAAGATTCGAAACAATTAAGTTCCTGTACTTGTTACGCTTGCAATGAATCTGTTCTCATTCAGCTCACCATCAATTATGATGTAATTTTAAGAGCATGTAAAATGTCCGATTAAACGTTTAAACTCTACGAGAAATCTGCTGGATTTAATTGCTTAAGAAAATAATCAACCATCTCGAGAAAATCAATAAAGTTATTCCAGGCAATATTTACATTTACTACCTATTAAACATTTTTGTTTTTTAAATATTTCCACCTAATTTATTAGAAGCTTATAAAAATACTATACTTCAAGCTTCATATTTATTAAATTTAATAGCAACTCAATTTAAACAAAGAAAGCCCAACAAGAATTCAAATAGGGTATTAAGAACGTACTTTCTGTTTGTTTGTTCAAATTTTTCTTTGATGTACTTACTTTAATTACCATCGTTGCAATAGCTTTCTTATTTTCTCATAATGAAACAAAATCTAGAAAATCTTTGGAATTGATCCATACTGATCTGTATGGGCCCATGGATATCGTAACATCAAGTGACCATCCTAACATGTTAACGTTTATTGATGCTTTTTCCCGATTCAAGTATGTACGTTTGTACGTCTTCTTGCTAACAAGTACGAAGTAGCGAATTTAATTACACAAAAAATACACAACATTGTTACGAACATATTTACAGTGGTGGAAAAATGTATTGTACCTTAAATTATTATCGAAACCATACTCGCATAATGCATTCTTGCAGTTCGCTCTTGTTTCTTGACTTTGTTTCGCAATTTCATTTCCTATTTTCTTCGAACAGTTCTCGATTGGATTAAGGTATGGACTGTTTCCAGATCATTTCAAGTCCCTAATATTGTTTCTGACAAATTCTTGGACTGGGACAGAAAATTAACATCGTATAAAAGCATAAACAAACATACAGCAAATGAGATTACTGGCAATTTTAGCCCTGTGATATGGTGCGGAGTAATCTTGGGAGATGCAATTTCGTACATTTCCATATTGCCTTACAATATCGGAAATAAGATAATTTTCCAGGATACCAATATATTTGTCAGCATCGAGTGTGCCTTGGATAAACTTTGGAGCACCAACTCCTTTCGTGCTTATGCAACCCCAGATCATTTGTCCTTAGGATGTTTTACAGTAGGCACATGGTACTTGGGTTTATACTCTTCACCCTTTCTACGCCCAACAGACCATGCAGATTAAATTTTAATTCTCCTGAGAAGATGATTTGTCCCACATCTCGTTAGTCCAATAATTCATATGCTCTTCTATGCTCACTCTAGATGTCGTTTTCGCAATCTTACCGTCAAAAGAGGCTCCTTGCTGGGGTGCCGAGCATTCAGCTCTGATTCCACTGGTCGGTTTCGTACAGTTCGACTACTCACTGTTACTCCACAAGCCTTTCCCCACTCCCTTTTCAGTTCCACAGATGTTAATCTACGATCCCGAACCGTTTTTCTCTTTCTCAGAAGCATGTCGTCTGCTACAGTAGAAGCTCTTTTTCGACCACGACCCTTTAATCTCTCAGTAGGTCCGGTTTCGCTTACTATAATGGATTGGTTAAAAACCACTCTTAAAGCAATTTGACGTGTACTTAACCCCTCTCTCGATAGCGCAACAATGACACTCTGCTTTCTGAAGTTAATTCGACTCCTTTTTCCATTAGCACTGTATCAGTTGCAGTCACTTTAAAGGTATTTGAGGTTAATTCGCACATATATTCAAATTGACAACTGATTTCAAGTATTGCTTGATCAAAAATAATTACCAGAAAAATAAATTAATAATTCGCAAAGAAACAAATACCTGTATAGGAATAGTGTGGTGAAGCCGGTTTGCCAATAACGTTAGAAGTAAACAGAAATAAGTTCCTTTAATATTTAGGTAGAGTAGCCTTTGACCAACATCGCCACTTGAATCTTTGCTTGGCTTTTACGAGAGGTTTTTATTCAAAGTCAAATTCAACTAACATCATGTATTTCATATCTGTGCTAGTTTTACAAAATGGTACAAATGATTCCCAGTTCAAAGTGAAGTGATACAAATTAGTTTCAATTCAATGTAAACGGATACAAATCGTTCTAAGTTCTGATTCAAAGTAAAGTTATGCAAATTATTCTAAGTTCCCATTCAAAGTAAAGTGATATACATTATTCTAAGTCCCAATTACATTTAAAACGACTAAGTCCATAAAAAGAATTTAAATATTTTACGCAAACATTTCATAACTCTTGAATTAAAGTTAAGTTAAAATAAAACAGTCTTACATGCATATTACTGGAACATCGTCTTGGAGGGTGTCAATTTGTCGTAGATACTGCTCCTTTAATGGCCGGATATAAACCATGTCTTTTTAGCGTATTTCCAGCAGCATTTATACAGAAAGACTCCCTTCTCTCAATATTCTCAGTCTCTTATCTATACTCGTGGGAAGTGTTGAATTACATAGGAGCGCGTGTGAGGTGTTGAGTTTCACAGTACATTTCACTTCATGAACGTGCTTTTCTTGCATTTTTAAAAGATGTAACTTCGATACGTCGTACGTGTAACTCGCTAGTGAATGACCTTATCAAATGACGTCATCCTGCTAGCTTGTAATTACGCTTAGATTATAATATTTGATATTTATACATTCGCCTTTGTTACAATCGCTTTTAATAAAAACCTCTTCTCAACTTATATTCCAAAAATTAAGTTGACACAAAATTTTTTTCCACCACTCTAGATATTAACGGTAGATACATTCTTCTCATGCAGTATAGTATGAAACATCCCAAATCAACTCCTATGGAAACGTCATACTAATCTAAAAGTGCTGACGTAAGTAATTGTTTACCTAACAATACCAAATATAGGAAGCAGTAGGATCACCTTTACAACAAAACCCAGACCAGATATTCTGTGTTAAAGTGCCAGTCAATCGCCTGGAAAGCAATTACGCACATGATGCTTTATATAGTACCAACACTGGATATGAAAATACGATTATTAGCACAAACTGAACCTATACTAAAATGTTACCTGGAAGCAGACTGGGGCTGAGAAATGAAAGACCAAAAATAAAAAAGCGTTGCCATTTCGCCAACCTAAGCGAAATATATTGCAGCAATCTGTGCTTGTCAGGGATTAATATGGTTGCGTCAACTAACTACTGACAAATATGGAATTGCCAAATATTGTCTTACTGAAGAAATGATACCGGACATGAAGACAAAGCCGATATTAAAATAAACTTTAAAAAGATTTTCAAAAGCCATACAATTGCAATATTGCAATATTTATTAGAAAATCTGATAATTATTAAGTACCAATGTGGTGGTCTATTAAACCAGCTACATCACGTGGATGTTTGCTGCGGCAGGTTTTATAACAAAAACGTTGATTCAACTAACATAACATATATTAACACACTTTGGTAAAGTTTATAAAACTATTTACAAAAAATAAGTAAAGTTAACAAGCAATATAAAATAATTAAAAATTAGTTTTCAAACAAATAAAGCAGTATTAAAATGAAAATAATATAAATTTAAATAATTAGCAAGGCTCAAACTAAACAAAATGCAAAACAGTTATCTTACACTAATCGTAGGGAACATCACTACTAACACGAAGGATCTGACGCCTTAAAGCATGGTTCTTCGACGACCACGCCAACCATAATCAGAGCTTACTGACAGAATCCTTTTATATAAGAAGTCAAGTCCAGCTCCCACGTACACGTGTCTTGAAACAAAGGTAATTGCTCTGCCGTGCTGTGCTATATATTTTCAACATGCTGTGAACGTGCCGAGCTGCGTAATCCGGCTTTGCCGTGCATATTCAAGAATGTTATTTCGATGTTCCTACGGACTCCACAGCTCACCCGAGCGTCATTTTTCTGGGTTCACAGCGGTGCATCTCGCATACTTGGATGCCTTCATTCCAGTCTCGTGTAATGACGGATTTGTTCTTATCTCTAATAAAGTACAGTTCGTTTAAAAAGAAGGGTGCGATCATACATTGTACTAATAACACCTTGTATAAATAAATTGTATGTTTAACATTTATATTATTACAACTTAGTATCATTTAAAACATTTTCAAGAAATTTGCTCACTGAGAGCACAAATCAAAATAATGTCATTAAAGAAAATTAATTAAGTTTCAGTTAAATCAATACTTATAGACTGTAGTTGTAACTCATAATAACTGGGTTCTTAATAAATTCATCTGACTTTCCGGGTTCTTATAAATCTGACTTTATTAATTCGAATTAAAATGAAGCAATGTAAATGTTTAAGCATTTCATGTTTACAGTCCATGAACAGCGTGTCTCTTGTAGTAATTAAAGTTTAGCATTCGTTTCATCAAAAACTTAGCTGTTTACATTCAACAGAAACTTACTTAATATAGATATCTTTAAACTTTTGATTAATTTTCCTGAAGTAAATGCGTTTACCGTTGGTTTCTATAATTTAAGATTTTTTCGATTTTTGGTGAAATAAAGAAGTTTAATAAAAATTATTTTGAAAGGACTACTTTTAAATTAAATCAGCTCTAAAGTAATGACGTAAATTAAAGCAGCATTAAATTTAATTAAATCCATAAGTTATTCCGCAAACAACAACCAAAGCTCTTGTAATGAATTCCAGCAAACAACGGCCAGGACAACATTTCGAAACAATTAAGTTCTTGCCTTTGTCACACTTGATGAATCTGTTGTGGTTCGATTTATCATGGATTATCTTACAATTAGAACAGCTTAAGCTCCTTGATTCGTGGTTTATTGTCTTCTTGATGAATTTATTGTGTGTTGAACACAACAGACAAATTAAAATGGCATTTCCTTTTCAACAAGGATTTAGAAAAAAAGAATTCATTTATTTTTAGTACGGTTTTCGAAGTGATTTGATAAATATACGGAAAATTTATTGAACACGATGCAACTAAAGTTTCGGTCGTCAGTGTGGGATTCAGATATCGAAATCCCTTAATGCTGTCGCTAAAGTTAAACACAAACTAGAAACATAGGATTTATGTGACGTTTAACCGTAAATCTTCAAGTGACTCTTCTAAAAATTTATAGTTCAACTCTGAAAACTGTGCGCATAAAATATAAGTGGGTACTTGTACTATCGCAGAACTTTTCTGGACTCCCTTCAGACGTAATATTAAAAATCTTAATTTAATAAAATTATCATAGAGCCTAACAAAGTATATCTTGAATAAATTTTTAATACTTCCGAGTGATAATCTTGACGTCATATACGAAAACAGGATAATGAAGGAGGCACGTTTTATGTATTTTAATACTTCCTACGACGAAGGGATCGAATAATTTACGAAACGTACCTTCATAAAGCTTTCGATGTTAAATTCATAACTTTACTTTCGATATCTAACAACTGAAATTAAATTTCTAAAAATACAGAACTTCCGATTTCGATCTTTACGTAGGTTACTCGAATTTTATTTATAATCTAAGTCAAGATAATTCCAAAATGTAAGAATTAAAAACGAATGCAATTCATCATATCCTCGCTCATTCATTAATTGAATGTTCATGTAAGAACTCATATCCTTCGATACCTATCATAAATTTATAAAGTTTCAATAAGCTTTTCATCTTCGCTGAAAATCCAAGGCGAAACCGTTCACAGTAGCAAGTCTACTTATATCGAGTTGTAAGTTGTTTCTATTCCCTTTGCTTTTATCTACATGCTTAAAGTATAAACTTTTAACCAGTTTTCTGGTAAACTTCAGGGATAATCAAACTGTGCGCTCGTCTCGACGATATCCGTCATTCTGGATGACTGTCAAACAAACAGACATCGGTGCTTTGTCGAACTTGACAGGGCTCAGAAAGCTTTTAGATCTATCTAACTTTATAAGTTTAACCGTTAAGATGCTTTAGTTTTACTGTTTTCGGCGATTAGCTTTATTTTTTCGCCGCTTCTAAACTCTTACCCTTTCGGTAATATTTCACAGATCCCTTCTTGAATTAACAACTTTTCAAAGATAGACCCAAAATACTTCAAATAAATGTTTCGGCCAACCAACGTTTTTTGAAAAATAAACATAATTGTTTTTTAGAACTTTGGCAATTTACGTTACGCCTAAAAATTATTGTTATTCTGTAGGAATAAAGTATCATTTTGATCAGGTAAACCTAACTAGAATTATATAAGATTCTCAATTTAAAAGAATTAGTATCTTTCGTAAACGAATTTTAGCTACAGTCGTAATAAGAATTCATCATTTACGAAGAACTTCTTAAACTTTCATAATAATAATTTCTTTCGTTAAATTACTTTACTTTCGTACTAAGCTACGCTTTAATTTTCTGATTTATTCCCAAATATATTACGTAGTTTAGCCTGGTCGTTTATTAAGCTCTAATTGGATATTCGGATATCCGAATTTAACTTTGTTTATATTTTTCTTTAAATTACTTATTTGAAAACATTTTCAATTTGAAACAAATTACTTGTATTTTTGTCTTTATAATTGTATCCTTAGGTAAAAAAGTTTGAGTGTAGTTTTACGTTTTAATTTTTTTACAAGATACAGAAGTCAACATTAATGTTAAAAATATTTTGAGACTTCTCTTCTTCTACTTCTTCTTCATCTTATGGCCGAAGCCTAGGCCAATGGCCTATTTATGAACCAGTAACTATAAGATCTGTTAGCCCTCTTTGCACGTATGCCAGGCAGGAGGCCAACCTTACCCATCTAAAGAGGGGAGGAAAATCGACCGCCGGCTTAACGTGCTGTCTGAAACACGGAGAAGGGTACGATCTCTAAAATTCCAGCGAGGATATAGTCGGTCTCGGGAATCGAACCCGAGATGCCTGTAAGAGACCGAAGCCTTTTACACGTGGCTCTGTCACTCTTCGTTCGTCTTCTGAATCAAGAAACAATTTCCATGCCAGTTGCAATATTAATACAACAATATGTTAGTGACTGGCTTAGACTTCTACTTTATAAACCAGGAAAAATAGCTTTAAATCCTAGTCTTAATGGGATTGCCATTTCAAAGCTTCTAAGATGCAAATCTTATTGTGATTTGTGTGTGAACTATAAAATGTCATATTCTTAGTTTTTAACTGAAGGTCAGAGGCAGTCCGAATAACGGGATATCACCACGAGGGAAATTTGCCTTCTCTGCTACGGAATCTTGTAAAAGATGGACTTTTAAGGGCACTCAATAAAAAGGGATTTACTCCCTCCAGATATGCAGCTGACGAATTATTTTACTAGAAAAGAGAGGTAAACAAAAATAGAAAGCCCTGTTGTGAATCCCCAAAACACCATCGTATGTAGTTCTTAGTTCTGTTTACTGGAAGGAAGTTTGTAAACGATATAAAACCCCCACATCTCCAAATAAAACTGTTTTGGTAGTAAAATAAGGTATTTGGCGTTCATTTTGGACTTTAAACTTACCTAGAACCAACACATCAATACCAAAGGCAGGTTGCACAAACATGATTTAACGGCCTCATTAAGTTAATCACTCGTCAAAATGAACAAAATCGAATCAAAACTTAAAATTCACGTGATAACTAACATATTAAATATAAACTGATGCTCTTTTGCCAATTTTCATCATTTGTTGACACACAAAGGCTTTGTGTCACCCACCCTAAAAGTGCGTAGACCAACTTTTGGTAAATCATCTAGTTTAAGATCAAGATCAAATAAAAACAAATCAGCTTTAAAGCTCAGCAAAAGTCAAAAGTTGATTGATTCTCAAATTGAAACTTAAATTCACGGCCAAATTGCAAACCTTTCAAAGCACCAAAATCCAAGGTATGTAGTCCTTACCCCAAAATCGAAATTTAAATGTAATGAAACATGTTAAAACCTAGAATACAAGCCAGGATTGACCGATTGACTAAAAGCCGGGTTCTCATTAGTCGATTTCATTGATCAATGAGATTGAATCTATCCCATTGAAAATACAATTGAATGCGAAACTAATATTATTTCAAACACTGTTCAATTTCATTGAATCAATCCCGTTGATCAACCAAAGTAGACCTGCCTTTCACTTCCATTGAAACGAAAAATCATTGATCAATATCGTTGAAATGATGTTCCCATTATTCAATTTCTTTACAATGGCATAGATTCAGTCTCATTGATCAATGAAATCGACTAATGAGAACCCGGCTTCTTAATCAAATATTTTTCAAGGGTAATTCGATTGAAAACAATGTCAATCTCAAGTTTGATTTACCAAATTGCATAATTAAACACATTAAAGTGCAAACCTTCTAAAGTTTCAAAATTCTGAGTCTGCAATTCTAACCTCGAAATCGAAATACAAACGTAAAGGATTAGGATTGAATTCAGAATTCAAATCAGGATTCACCTAAGGCTTCTTTATCAAAGATTTTTCAAGGGTAATCCATGCGCGAGCTTGATTTTGCGAAAAAGTTAAACATACTAAAGCGCTAACCTTGTAAAGTTTAGAAATTTTAAGCCTGAAATTCTGGAAATTAAAAGGAATTCTGGATTCAAATCAGGTTCGATTTAATGTTTTCCAGTTGGCTGTTTTACAACTATAATCCGATTAAAAGCTTCACAACTTGAAAACTTTAAATACGATTTTCATGTCCTCAAATGAGCATTTTAAAGTTCGAAAAGATCCGTCGAAATAAATTTCAAATACCAAAATGAGAAAGCAACGCTGTCTTAATTTCAAACTCTAAAGTGAAAGTGAATGTTCGAGTCAAATCAGGATCGATGTAATGTTTTCATATTAAAATATTCAATACAACTCAAATCTGTAATTAAAGAAGTTTTTTTGATTAATCTTATTAAGTTCCAGGCCATAGAGTATTGGCTTAACACTAACATATCCGGCCTTGATTAAGTTGTCTAAGATAAAAAATGTTGCTTTGACCCCCTTGCCAACGTCCTTAGAAAGGATAAGGCACAGAAAGAAGAAGAAGGTAAAACAAGAAATCGTCAAAATGAGACCAGGCAAGATTCAAAAACTTGCTTGCTTTGATATAGCAAGGTGCATCCCCATTGCTGCAACAAAGACTCTTCGGAACCTTCTCTTCACACAGTGATAAAATAAGAAGCAAGATTGGAACTATACCAACTGCAGACTTGTTTTAACCACGCAAGGTAAAAAGCACACAAACAAGGTTAGAAATATACAATGTGATTTTTTAAAAACTCAATTGCAGCAGGCCGTATTCTGTCTTAATAACCTTAGAACTGTCTGTATTAAGTCAGAATACGGCCTGCTGCAATTGGGTTTTTAAAAAATCACATTGTACATAGGTCCCATGACAAAAATGGGGATTAACTAAACTGTTGGACAAAATTATCGCATCACCTATAAATTCGTTTTGGAAGGTCTCCAATGTTTTTAGAATTTACATAGTGTAGAAACAAAAAGCCGCTATTCCATTTTTCAAAATTAGAGAAAATCTAATCAAAATAAACGCAATTTATCTAAGCAGAACCAACTTGTATATTGAGTTAATCCTGAGAAATATTGCAGATCGCCTCGATGTGGATTAATCTACTGTTTCCGTAGTATTGAAACTATTCGGGGAGATATCCATAATATACCCAGGAAAGCGCTGATTGTTATATCCGCTTGGCGTGTCTCGAGGTGATTTTCAAACGAGCAATCAGCTTAAGGAGGAGTTGCAAAGGACACGAAATGTAGCAAAGTCATCAGAAACTCTCGGGCGACTTGCCACAAGATCTTTTGTAACCAGGGGTCACACAACAGCTAGACTAATTGGTCAGAGAACATGGCTACTGAACAATGCCCAGTCCATTTTAACTCAACATTCGCCAAATGGGCGCCATAAAGTATAAAGGCGCAGATGAAAACATTAATTAAGATGTAACATGGCTCCATAGATCGAATGTGGGAAGGCATACCATTAACTACACGCAGTGAACTGTATTTCATTGCCAGGGGAACATCCTGAAAAGTATGTAGATGACATTTTAAAACAAGATGTGGTACCCTTCGGACCCTTTATTAGGATGCAGTTTCTCCTTTTACAAGACAATGCTAGGCCTCACATTGCTAACGTCGTTGAAGAATACTTTACCTAAGTTAGAATTAATGTTTGATTTAAGCTAAAAATACGCTTCCAAACTTTTGTACATTTACCCACAATTTTAGAACAATCGCCAACAGCAAGAAGAGGCGTAACACGCTGGTAAAATCAGTTTTTTTTTTCGTTTTTTGTTTCAAATTTGTTGTTTTGTATGGTTTACATTTTGTAACATTTCTAAGGTTTTCCTTTTTCCTCCTTTCTACTATTGCGATGCTTTTATAGTAATAAAAAATTAATTCTCAGAACTACTTTTAGTGATGTGATGTGATAATTTTTTCCAGCAGGTTGTATGACTCCAAAACAATAGGTTGTTATAACAGAGAATCAAAGAGAATAAATGGAATACCACCGAAGCTTTTCTCTTGGTAATCTTCTTCTCGAAATAGCGTGCACTTTACAGGGGGTTGCCAGTCTTCTCTGCATATGTCTGTAATGTGCGTGTCAGGTAGTTTACGGACATAGGAAACCTGCAGCTTCACGTGGGCTTCAAACCACGGAAGTTCTTGTACCTCTACTCCTTCTTCTTCTAGAAGTGGCGTACCCTTTACAGGGCATTGCTAGTCTTCTCTCAATATGTCTGTAGTGTGCGTGTCAAGTAGTCTACAGACATAACCTACAGATTAACGTGGGCAGCACTTCTACTACATAGAAGACTTACTAGTCAGAAATACCTACCTCGGTGGTTTTCCATTGCCTTCCAAGGAAAACGGTCGGGTATTTTCGGTGTATATGTAGCCCTGGGAATCGAACCCGGGCCAATTTAATTTCAGTGGTTAGACGCACGCTGACCCACGACAGTAACTGGTAATACTTTAAGAAAATCAAGCTTATAAAGCAATAATCTAGTAAAACAAAAACTGTTAAAGCTGATCTAGGTTAGAGGCCACTTCTATATGGGTTCAGACACTTCCCTGGCGGTGTTGAAAAGCGTAATTCGCAGAGATGTAAACTAGTTAGTGATCATAACAAAGTTTAATAAACCAGTCTTGATAGCGTCAAGGTTTGTCCTGTAAATCAGAAATCTCAGATTTGATTCTCCGTTCAAGCCTGTAAGATTTTAAATTCGAAAAAACCTCAAAGTGTCTTCTTTCAGATATAAGGTAAAAGTATAAAAAAAAGTGCCATTTGGCACGATAACGATCCCTTCTAGGGGTAGAAGCTCCTTAGATTTAATACAGATCTACTAGTGCTAATGATCCCTGGCACCAGTAAGCATAGATCTTACTCATAAATAAATATAAAGTTTAGTAAAAAAGCAGACTCAGGCTAAATCATAGCAACGAAATCACAGAAATGCCTTACAATAAAACTATTCTGTTTAAGATGAACATAGCTCAAATTTACCATACTATTAACAAACACATAAGGAAAAATTGAAAACCAGAGGTAGCAATGTATATTTTCTGAATAAGCAAAACGTAATACAGGAGATAATTGCGCATCTTTAGGAACTTAATTATGGAACTAAAGGATTTCCAGGCACCCCCTGTGAATGATCCGAATTTTTTTAAACATGGCCCAAAAGTCGCAGACTCTATATGACTGAATAACTAAGTAGTGCAGCTACTTTTAATAAAATACTGACCCTAAAATACAAATAATAATAAAATAATAATAGGTCCAACTCCCATTTTTTTGCTAAGAATATACCAATAAACATTATAGGACTATTCAGTCCTGAAACAACAATAAAATATTAAGAAAACCAAGTCTGTCTCAGTTTCTTTCAGTAAAAAATACTTATTAATTATGAATCTGCCCTGTACTTCACCTATTTTCGATCCAATTAACATTTTAGTCTTCCAAATTTGGTATCTCATTTAGAATGGAAAAACCGAAGGGTAAACCGCAGTGAAATTACGATGTACGTCAACTGAATAGAATTTTCTCAGCAAAAAGTTCAGATCATTGGTATTATTTTTAAAGTTTTAGTTTAACATCTTTCTAAAGGTCTCTCAAATTTAAACCACTCTAAACAAAAAATTACACAGCAGAAAAACACACGAAATTTAATGTTTGCTTAATAGTGTTTCACTTGTATTTCTTTCTCATTTCCGGTTTGTAAAATTATTTATAACATAAAACTCACAAAATTCTAATTTTCGTAGAGTTTAAATTCAAACACCCTATGAATTTTCCTATAGAACAGTAAGAGGTTTTTCAATAAATATCAAGTTTGATTGCTTAATTTCCACCCTTTCCGGGGCGTTTAGGACTTTAGATATCTCTCCAGGGTGCATATGCATATTACGAAACCAAAGGCAATCAAACCATTTTCGATCGAATTAGCAAGTGCAAAAGGGTCCTGAATATCTTTTAATTGCGTTCAAATCTAAGCCACCCCTGCTTCAAAGTTCTAAGAATATCTTAAAAGGGCTGCTACTAAATTTTAAGCTGTTGTGTATAAATCCCACTTTCCTTTAAATTTTTACAATGAAAATGGAGCTTTTGAAAAGTTGTGTTAAGAAGTCTCAAGTTTGGATTATTTATTGAATAAGCTAGCAAACAAGAAATAAACATTTTTTTGCCTTTTCCAAGGCTGTAGTTTTTACAGTCAATAACTAAACTAAGAGTGAGTTTGGCCTTTGACAGGTGAGGGCCCTCAACCTGATTGATGTCCAGAGGGTAGCACAATCGACAGATTGCCTCCCCAATCCATACTTCCTGTTCGGCGGGGAAGCGCAACGCAATTACTAACGATTGCTGTAGCTGCCGGTGCGAAATTGAGTAATGTTTGCATTTTACATTACAGCCAATTTGATTATCTTGTATTTGTTTTACAGTATGTATCTTAATAACCTGGCGAAACTTTTCCTGTTTATACGGTTACCTAATTTAAAGGATGAGGAAAAAGCAACTTACAGTAACGATCTTGTACACGATACTCTTTTTTCTCACACACAAAAGCAGAATAAAATAGAATTTTTGTTATTTATTTTTCTTTCACGATCTAAGCGAATTCGACAGAAAATAAATGGTGCACTCTCATACCTTACAATATACCTTTTTCAGCTGATCACTCGGCAATTTCTTATAATATTAAAAAAATCTAAATTAAAAATATTTAGTTCCACCACTACTTTGCTTTCTATGTTTTATTAGACGTTCAAGGAACAACATATACTAAACTTATAGGATATACAAGACTAAAAGTGCTGCTTTTAAAGAATAATGAAGGAATTACTTTGAAAAATCCTCTTGAACTTGCTAAGGGCAGTCTTTTAACACAAAATGAATAACAAAAGAATATTAATTTTCTTGAGCAAGCAGTTCCAATGTTAAAAAAAATAATTTAGTTAAAGAAAAAAGAAAAATAAAATTCAATTTTTTTGCAAAATTCTTCATTTCCTTTGAGGGCACAACGTATTCCGAAACTCCTTTCTGTTATAGCAAAGGTGAGAAAACTGCAGCTTTCATTGTAAAACGTAAGCATGGTTAACTTTCTAAATAAAATCGCTCGTTAAAGTTTATTGCCTTTTGCCTTGCGCTATAACTAAATGTACTGCAAAAAAAATAAACAAGCAAGTTATTATTATCAAACACTAAAATTATTTGGACGTTAAGAATGTCTTAATATTCTTTAATAATCGGTTAAATCCGCTAAATGCCAAGGATAAATAATTACAGAGACTGGCTTAAACATTTTAGATCTTTTATGGTAGCTAATAATATTAAACATTCTACATACTACGAAACTATACAAAATTTAAAATAAACTCTAGTTTTACATATCGATACGTTTAAAAAAAAATCGATGACCTATTTTTCTCATATTTCGTGTCACTGAAAAAGCAGCTGGAAAATTCCAAGTACAACCAAGACCCCCTTATTAACGTATAAATAATTCTTACATTTTAATATTAGTTTCCGTCTCTATATTTGTACATTCTGTCCATTGCCACGTCAGTGTATCCGATTTTTAAAATGTCTAACGGTATGTTTGGTGAAGTCGTCGATGAAAATCTGAAAGAAATGGAGCAGTGGATGGGAAGTTTAGCTGTAGTTACTGGTGCAAGTGCAGGTATTGGTGCTGCAATTGCTGTAAAACTAGTGAAGGCTGGAGTAAACGTAAGATATTTGCAATAAAATTGAAGTTTATCGACAGTCGGGTAGTATAACGTTTTAGTTTATGACGAACCGAGATCTATTGCAATAAAACTGAAATGTTATTACAATTTAATATAAAATTAGTTGCTGTGATTCAAATCATCTGAAAAGAATGCTATTTAGTTTGTTTAAATGAAAGGAATTATTTCACCGTCCTTAACATTTATGTATTAAGAAGTGTATGTGGTTATTTCAAAGTTATACATTTGTTGAGTATCACAGGTCAAGAACGGAACTATTTTTTTTTTGTTTCATATTTATTTAGTTTGGATTTATTTTCACTGGCGAAAAACAAGGTGAATAAACACTTGCAAAATTTAATTTGAATTTTTAACTAACGGCATTTCCTCGCCTAATGGATTTTTAAATGTGTACATTTATGCCAAATAATTTTAGGTTAAAATTAATTATAACTTCATTCAATTTCGTGAATGTTGTTAAATGCATTGAATTCTCATTTACGTATATTATTTTAACAAAATAAGGGATACGGTTACATGTTGTAGAAATTAAATGTCAAATGTGAATATGTATACATGTTAACCCAAAACAGGCGAGACAGCTGCACAGCTCAAGCATTATCCAAGTTACAAAAATTTTTCAAACGACACTTCGACAATAGGAAAAATTCGAATTATACATATATGTATTAAAAGAAATAATGCCATATTTACTAGCATCAACTTTTAGAATAGTAAATCCAAATTTTTGCTGAAATCGGTTGTTCTTTCTTCAACTATACCAAATGACCCATACCTTACATAAGAAAATAATTGATAATTTGTAGGAAATGCAAACACAAAAAACAGCATTGTAATTTAATTATTCTGTGATATCAAAAAAGGTTCAAATAGGAAATAATTTTACAATTTAAATCTTAAGCTTTTACACGAATTGCCTGTCGTTATAAATCCCCCAATTTTGTCCTTATGTAAACCATGAATAATTTCGGGGATAATTTGGAATCACTGAAAAAACAAAATCTTACTCTGTAACAGACAAGATTTACATTTAACTAGGCGATGCTTCTTCCGCTCTTACCGGAAATGACAATAATTTACCATTTTTCCTGTTTAAATTTTGTTTAATAAATTTTCTATAGTTTGCACAATAACTGGATTATGATGCCATTTTATTCTGACGCACCCTATATAGACTGACGTCAACTTAATGCAAAAATTATTTAAGTATACTTTTCTTAATAAGAATATTTACTTCTTATACTATTATTTTATGGCCTAATCATTTATATGTAAATTTGCTGAAGTTTTGTTCTAACATTGCAATCGTAAGGGGCGATTTAAGTAGCGCTTCAAATTTTTGTTAAACTCGAGCTTTATTAACTTCCACATTGTTCTAATATAGGTGTTTTCCTGTTCATCAGATGCAAAACGCTTTCCCCTGAGACGCTTTTTTAAGTTTTTGGGTAGAAAGCACGTAATACTGAAATATACAAAGTTAAAGGGGAGGGGTCCGCCCCCCCCCCCCCCGACACAGTAAAGGTATAAAGGGGTAAAAGAAAAAGGAAGTGAAACAGAATACAAAGAAGTCTGACGGAGCTAGGTCAGAGCTATAAGGTCGATGCCTTAACTCTATGAACCCACAGTCATTGATTATCTGCTGGACTTTTTCGTTTTTTTTTGCGAATAAGAATGTGGGCGTTTGTCCTCCAAATTTTGAATAGTGTTTCCATAGGCCTCTGCATCTATGATAGACTCCCTCAGTATATAGGTATGTGTATTCAATAAGCAAGACTCCTTCAGCATCCCAGAGGACTGTTACCATCAGTTTTTCCAGATAGTTGTGCTTTGAATTTTTTTGTGGTGGAGAGCCCTTATGAAGCCAGTGCATGGATTCATGTTTAGTGGGAGGGTCCCAGTGATATACCCTAGTCTTATCTCCGGTGATAATTCGAGAAAAAAGATTTTTGTCCCTCTCCAACGTGGCTAAATTTTTTTGAGAAATTTCTTTTCTCAACAGTTTTTACTCAGGTGTAAGCAATCATGGAATCCACCGTGCCTTCTTCCTTCTTCATACCCAAATCGTCATGCAACATGTTCAGCACGGATATACCGACTTCATTGGAAATAACAGTCTCTTCAGTGTGAGCTTCCGGGTCGTCCGGACTTTGGATCATCGTTAATTGTTTCTCTACCCCATCGAAAGAGTTTAGATTAAAATTTAACGTGAAAATAAGATGGTGCATGTTCCCCATACACAACAACAACACAACAACAACAACCATTCTTTCATGTATTACTTTTGGACCATTGCCTTCTTTTGTCAGGAACTTTATGACTTTGTGATGTTCCACGTTAATTTCACTCATTTTATCAAGAATTACACCTTCGCAAATTAAATACAACTTAGCATATGTACTTTTAAATGTTACAGCTATTTTTTAATAATTGGTTTGCCATCGTCGCTTTTTTGTTTCATGGCTAGGTAGATAACATAAAAATACGCCCTCGTAGTTAGCCGGTTAATAATTTTCCATATTACCCCATACCAGTCTAAAATGGTTTTAGAACTTATTTAGGTAACTTGCTGCAATAAACACGAATTGTGGTAACAATAATATTATTTAATGATATATAATTAAACAAACATTCGGTTATAATTTTTTTTTTTAATAAGCCCTTGAAGCACTTATAAGAGAATTAATTGCAATTTCCTGCAGCGAAGTCAGTCTCCTGTCAAATTTGGAATACAGGACTTATCAAATTTCTACATTAAGCCGATGAAAACATAGGTTAATATGAGACGTACTTCGTTTGTAATTAGTTACTAAATTTATTCTATTTTTTTGCAATGTGTAAGTATTTTGCATATTGAAGGATATCGTTTTATTATTACTGTATTAATTATATTCATCCTATAATTGCTTGTAAAGTTATACCGTAAAATGTGACTTTCTAAAAATAATTTTGCCCCTACCAATTTGATACGCTACATTTACTTACCACGTCATATTTGAGGAGGGAGTTTATCAGTTGTTTATTGGTTATCGTAACAGTAGGCAATTAAGTGTACATTTACCTGTCTAGGGAAGTAAATGAAGTGACTAATCCAATGACAATTAGTGTCAAATTACTTTGTCAAAAGTTTTTTAAATTTTTAAATGGTTAATATTAGGGCTGTTGATCCGAGTCGGATAAAACGAATATCCGGATAATTTTCACGTAGATATCCGGATAATTAGTATTTAAAAATATCCGAAATGGAAGAAATCGGATATCCGTGAGAGACAGAATATCCGGATAAACTGTATAACTCGGATAAAAAAATTATCCGAGTAAAGAATTATCCGGATAAAAGAATTTATCGCTGTATATGTAATACTAAATTTATAAATTGCAATGAGATTGTTTATTTTATTAAGAGTTTTTAGTTGGCGACTGCTGACTAAACACTAACACAGCAGTCAAAACATAACAGAAATAAATAACGAGAATTCACACCAAATATATGATATAATTTAATGCGGTATGTGATAAGAATACTAAAAATAGAATTAATGATTTCTAAAGATTTTTTTTAAACTGCTTACAGAATATTTTGTAGGCAAGTTATGTAGGAGATTACTACATTACTACTGCATAATACATTTTTAGAGCGACAACAGACCTTTTTTAGTATTTTCAATATTTTCATATCATTTTCAGCTTTCTAGTTAATTGATAATAGATTTAAAAGTAATCTGGATACTTCAAAATATCCGGATACTTTAAATTTTCCGGATACTGTAAATTTTCCGGATACTGTAAATTATCCGGATATTATAACTATTCGGATATTTCTAATTATCCGGATAAAAAATTAGTTTGTAACCGAATTCGGAAATTTCGGATGACTCGGATAAAAGTTCATACCCGGATATCCGGATAAATTTTTTTCTTTTCGGCAGCCTTAGTTAATATCGATAGTAGTAAATGTAAAATACTAAGATGATATTTGTTGTCTAAAAGATATTGAGATATTGGAGTTCGATGTATTTTATTATTGAAGTTAAACTTATGGCTGACTGTAATTATTCATTGTTAATTGAGTTTTATGCAAATTTAATTTAATTTGGTTTTAACTGAAATGTAAAAATACGAATCTAGATCTACAGGGTAGAATAGTTAAAATGTTAAAAAAATGTTATTATGTATTGTAATTGTAATTTAAATAGCTAGAAACGTAGGGATTTGTGTTGAACGAATTTTATTATTTTATAACCGCTACCAACGAGCAGGAAAAAAAATTTTTTTTTGAGGAACATTTTAGGGAATCGGGGCAACGAGAGACAACAGGAATATAAATAAATAAGTGGTGCGAAATATTCTTCTTAAGAAGGAAGTTGTGTTTTCCTTGAAGAGAAATATAAATAAATAATAAAAGTGCTAATTATTATTCTTAAAAAGGAAGCTGTATTTTCCTTTAAGAGAAGATAAAATAAAGAAATAAGTGGTTTTTCGTGTGAGAAAAAGAGAAGTTGCAAGTTGATATTGGAGTTAAATGAAAATTTGTCCTGCTCATTTGTATATTGGAGTCGATTGAAAGATTATTCTGCTTATCTGGATATTGGAATAGGATAAGGGATTGCAGAGTAATAATTTTGGATTTTGGATATTTTTGAGTTGATTTGATTTGAATAGAATTCACAGTTGCGTGAGAGCATTAAGACTATAATAAGTAAATGTTAACAGTGAGACAAATAAATATTAAGAACGCTAGGGAAGATAGAAAATAAATTAAAAAAATCATGTTAATAAATCTGCATAAAAACCGTTATTATGATTGAATTATTGTTATTATAGAACAAAATTATATACAATTAAAAATACTAAGAAATTATCGAACCTTCAGGACGACGCCGACGCCGACGCCAATAATGAGCTATCCGGGGGTAGTTCGTAGCAATACATACAACTTGGATTCTATTACAAATTCCTCGACTGGAAAATGCTGTGATACATACAGGGTGTTAGGTAATGCTTCTGCCATACTTTAGGAATAGCATTATAATGACAAATGGAGCAAAAAAGTATTATACAATTTTTATCTAAGGTACGATAGATAGAGGACTGGAAATTTTACTTTTTATTCTCGCTAAAAACAAAAACAACGGGTTAAAGATACAGGAACAAAATTTTTACGGATAAATAAGAGTCTAACACATCAAGTAACAATAAAACTTTATTAACAACCACAAAATAATTAAAGACAAAAAACTTCAACAGAAAAAATGGTATAAGAATTTTTTATTGCTTTTATCGTTACAAATCCACCCTTAAAGTTTGGCAGAAGCATTACCTAACACCCTGTATACATAGTTCTTCTTAGAATTTGTTCGTCAATGATGATCATATAATTTTTATTGAAATTTTTGCCAAAAAAAGTTTGTAAAGCGGCCAATATAGAGTACCTATCAAGTGTTATCATGAATCTCTTCTCTCGTACCTTTACGGTATTTCCAATCTTGCCCCTTGGAAATTTTCTTTCGGACATTTGTCTCATCTTCTCTGCCTGAAACTGTAATGCACTTCTGGCATCGTCTCTCTTCTTCTTAATATTGTTGATTTTATCAGCAATAATATTCTCCTCTTGAAAGCCCTCCATACCGCTGTCTCCGTCTTCTACTTGTTCACCTTCCTCGTAACCGTTCCCTACTCGTTCATCTTCTTCTTCGCCGTTCTCTATTCCTCTATCTTTCTCGTCTTCGTTCTCTATTTGTCCATCTTACTCATCTCCTTCTATAGCAGCCAATGAGGAGTCGATTAAGGCTTCAAGATCTTCTCCATATTCAAGGTTTCCAGTGGCATCAGTAGAAAGTGATGACGTTGTAAGGCCAACTTTTGCTGGGGTCCCAAACATGGCTTCTTATGGGCTGAAATTTATGCCTTCATGATGAGCTCTATTCTTCATCAACTGAACAAACCGCAGGTTTCAACTTAAACAAACACGAGATTTATCACTCTAACCAGAGGGTTCTGGATATTATTCATAATACGTAACAGGTTAATGTGATTAATTTTTAAAAAACATTGATCATTTGTCAAATTCACCAAAACTGTTGATTATTATGCATAATATCCGGTGATTATGCATATTAACCGAATTTAGCACATTAATAGTAACATATACAGGGTTATTCAAAAGTGTTGTCATTAATTTTAAGGTAGAGCATATCAAATATAACAACTTTTCTCAATAAACTATGTGTCGCAAATAAACGGTAAACTCAGAAAAAATTAAAAAGATTAACACAAAAAAATTTGGTGGTCACTGGAATTTCTATTTATCAAATGCTCTTGTTGTTGATACCGATAAGACAAACCAGCTGTGTACTCAGTTCATTGTTGGCTTACAAAGTGCATTCATCGAACGTTTTAATGGAAAGTCAACCTTTTAACAACTGAATTAATTGATGTTATTGTACTTAATTTATGGGGAAGCTCTTCAAAATGCTGCAGCAGCTCTGAAAGTTTGTGTTGTGTGTGTATTTGTGTTTGTGTAGAAGTTAATGGAGGAACATTTGAACATCTTCTTAAGTCCTCTTCCTCTTTATTTACAACATTTTTTTCTATATCACTTTTTAAACATGCCAATGATGGTTTACTGCCGGTCTTAAGCCTGAAAACTTGCGAGAGGAAAGTGTAAATTACATAAATGTGTAATGTTTCATTTAGTTTTGCAGGGTCAAATTTCTATCGCAGGCTTTTTAAATGCATATTAACCAGCGGTTCTCAAAAGTGTGTAACAAAATTTAAAATAAACAAGCTTTAAGTTGTTGCTCTAATGTACTTCTATTAAACTAGAATTTCCTGTTGCATGCAATTTCTTAATGCTGTATTTATTATGCTTTTTAATATACCGTATGTCCCCGGATTGACTTTACAAGAGAAAACACATTTTTATTTTTTATTTTATGAAAAAATGACAAAGGAACAAAAATTTTTGCTCGACTTGAAATGCCCAATTCTGTAATTAAGAGTAAAATATTGATACAGTCGCTTCTTAATATTAAAAATAATAACATTGATAACGCACGATTGTAAATATAATATTCTACTTTAAGCTAGTGGGCACTGAAAAGTTGACAAAAAAATAAAAAAATAAACACGTTCAAACGATGAATGTGATTAATTTAGAATAAATCTGTTCACATTTGCTTTTTCCATTATGTTAGTATTTTAATATTAAAAAGCGACTGTATCAATATTTTACTTTTAATTGCAGAATTGGGCATTTCAAGTCAAGCAAAATTTTTTGTTCCTTTGTCATTTTTCCATAAAATAAAAAATAAAAAAGTTTTCCCTCTTGTAAAGTCAATCTGCGGACATACGGTATAATAATTAAATGTACCCACGTACAACATAAAATTTCTTCAGAAAGAAAACAAAAAATAAAAAAATTCTCACAACGATCGGTTTTAGTAAACGCCTAAACCCGAGGGATAAACACCAGGCAAAAATGTGTACACCATAAATCCGTTTTAAAGGATAAATCCTAAATACTCATCGAAATCCTTGTACATCCTTATTAAAATCCATATACATCCCATAAATCCACATAAATCCTTATATATTCCTCTAAATCCTAGTAAATCCATTGGAAATCCCCGGAAATCTCGGTACATCCTCCTACATCCTTACACGAATTAATGAATTTCTTAGTTCAGGATTTAGGAAATAATAATTATTCCAACTGATGAATAACATATTTAATCTTACTGAATGTAAAATAAATTACAAAACAAAAATACAATTCATAACAAAAATATAGCTCTCCTTAAATAGGTGTTTGTAGAAAATCTTCACATCAATGTAAAAAAAAAACTAATTCTAAGAGTTAAATGATCAATATTTTCATTGAATAAAAAATAATATACAGTATTTTTCACCTAGGATTTGGGGTGTGACGGCTACGTCTTCAGTTTGTGGCCACCTAAATATCTTTCTATTATGTCTCGTATTATGTTTAGGAGACTTTTTCAAAAATATAATTTCGAAAATATTAGTATTTAAAATCTCAATGACACGTCCTATGTACCACCTTTCATCGTAGTAAACAGAATAGAACTCACTGATAATAATCTCGAAAAGATCAGAGTTTTCTTCTTTTTCAGTACTTTTGTTCAATTCTTCGTCGTCTTCATCAACTGTTACTTCTATTTCTGTCGGTACTGTCATCATATGCAATACTTTCAGCACTACTGCTAACAGAAGAATCGCTTGTAATATCAGTAACCTTTTTCACATATTTCTGTTTCTTTGATTTAGAATTACATTTTCCAACAGTTTTAGTGGTATTGCTACGCTTTGCCATTGAACTTTGTCTTTCATCAGCATTTGTTGATTTCTTTTTCTCAGTGATAGACCGCGGTAATCTATCTGTACTGACTTTAGATTTGTCTTGTTCTAAGCAGCACAAAGAAGATTTCTTTATAACAACCGATTTTTTATCTACTTTTACTCGAACAAGTGGTTTCGTAAAATTTATTCGTCTCATCATTCTGTGAAGAAAAATCTTTCATTTTGAGATCTTCACCAAGATCCAAGGACAAAATCTCGTACATATCTGAATGCAAATCACTATTATTTAAAACATTTTCTCTATTTTCATTCTCAATGGGCAAAGAATTTAGAACATTTTGCGTAAATCTATATTCATTCCCTGGTACCAACTCTTTCTCGAAATTGTCATCTACTTGCTCTTCCTGTCCGTCTTCATATACAACTTCTGTGCTTAAGGGAATTTAAAAGTAGTTCCAACTATTTTCCTCTGCACTCATACCAAGATCTTTCGTGCTTTATATTGTCACCTTTATATCATCGTCCGTGAACTCTTTTATACCCTTGCTTAAATTTAAAAAGACGCTGGA
The DNA here is from genome assembly GCA_963082815.1 of Melanotus villosus. Taxonomy (NCBI): domain Eukaryota; kingdom Metazoa; phylum Arthropoda; class Insecta; order Coleoptera; family Elateridae; genus Melanotus; species Melanotus villosus. The sequence goes on from OY720421.1 coordinate 22,821,615, forward strand.
ATTAATGTTTATAGATTCATCTTTTTTTTGCTCCTTAGAAAAAATGAAGATATGCTTAAGCTCATTTAGGATACTATTAATGGTTTGTATTCGGTCTAAATGATGTATAATATCTTTTATGCTGTAATTGATTACGGTTGAAAATGTGGATGTCATCGACCTTATTGCTCGAAATATTTTTTCGCACGTCTGAGAACTAAACAGACTTGGAAGAAACATCTCTTCTGGTAGTTGCGGATTATCGCGAAAATTTTTGATAATATTAATAAGACCTTGTGCGTTTAGTTTTACACATATATAACAATTTGTGGTGATGATTATCACCTACTTTGTATTCGCGACGATTTGTAATCCATTCTCTTCAAATGCGTAAAAGAAAGACACTGTACCATATGTTATACAATCTGGTCTTGATGTCAATACTCATATCCAAATAAGAGGTTATTGGCGTTATTGCTGAGTACATTACTTTAAGGTAAGGTCTTATACCTTTACTTTCTGGAATATTTTGAAGTAAATCTGTTACTAGAGGTACACACATTTTTTTGATGCTCTAAAGTTCATTTTATCTTCAGTATTTAAATCTGTTGACATCAACAAGTGTTTATCTTTTGAAAATTTCTCAATCAAAGTTTGGAGATGTTTTACTGATGCAAAAAATTACCCATCGATAATATCATGCTAGGTTTTAATAAACGCGTTCTGAACTTTGTGGCGATATGAACAGTGTCCTGAACATATGAAACCGAATTATGGTCATTCTTGTCGTAACCCGAATGGAACCACTCACATTCAAAACTTTTCACAATCGTTGTAGGTGGAGGAAGCAATGCGCCGATGCTATACTACGGTATACGAGGGTATATTAAATACTAATATACACTAATATTATCGATATTTTCAGTTAAAATGCAGTGAACAGTGCGAGATAATTATTCGCACATTCGTTGTGACAGTGGTCAATCTAAAGCCATGTCTGTATATGCAGAGCGCATGCGCAACATACTCGATCATCCAAATTTCTATGATAGACATCCCTCGTAAATCCTGATAAATCCCAGAAATTCTTTATAAATCCCGAGAAATCCTTGAAAATCTGTATAAATCCCGGACATTCATCGAAATTCCTGGAAGTTCCGAAAAAATCATGGTACATCCCTAGACGTGTACACCATAAATCCCCAGCGGTTTACTTCTCGCCTAGACCTTTTAGACACATCTACATAGCTTTCAATGATTTGTCTCACTGGCAAATACATCAAATAAATAATACGGACACGTCACCGTTTGCTTGATTTGCCTTGAATATAAAACCATTGAAACTTGTGTGTTTTTTTGATTAAAAATACAACTTTCAGATAGCAATTAGCATTCAATTTTCAATATTTTGAAGGTATCCACTTATGAATGTTTGCCCTTCAAATACATTACATTATATCGCCACATATACAGGGTGCCCGTTTTTCGACCTCAAGCATGGGGATCTCTGTTATTATAACAGATGCGAGATCGGTTAAATTAGGGCAAAGTTGCGCATTTTTATGGTGATCAATTATGCGAAAGAAAATTTGATCTGTCATTTTTAGTTTTTGAATTATTGGAGAAAAATGGAAAATTGTGATTTTTGTTTTAATTTTTTTAAACGAAAACCAATAAAACTAGACATTTTTAACTAAGACATTGTGAAGGCACTTTTTTACAAGGAATCTGAATCTGGCATCGTGTTTTCCAAGGCATCCTAGATGCAAGAGTTACAACACTTAATTTTTTTTTTCTTATGGGCGCCATATTTGATTTTTGCATTTTCGAATAGAGCTCCTTTTTCCGATTACGACTATGTATCACATGATATGGTCAAGCTTTACATTTTGATTAGAATTTAAGAAAAATGTTTTTGCGAAGAATGCTTTGGAAACAACAAAATCTACTTTTGTCTAACAAACAAAATTTTGACAATGCAATTAAATTTAGAGTTGCACGTCCACATTTCTTTCCAATTTACCTACAAAATTAAGTTTTAAATTAAGAACAGGATAAGGCAGAATTTTTGTATTTAAATTGGAACAAAATTAAAAATAATGCAACCGAATAGTGAAATTTAATTGAATTGTCAAAAATTTGTATGTTAGACAAAAGTAGATGTTGTTGTTTCCAAAGCATTCTTCGCAAAAACATTTTTCTTAAATTCTAATTAAAATGTAAAGCTTGACCATATCATGTGATACATAGTCGTAATCAGAAAAAAAGAGCTCTATTCGAAAATGCAATAATCAAATATGGCGCCCATAAGAAAAAAAAAATTAATATAATAATATAATAACTTTGCCCTAATTTAACCGATCTCGCATCTGTTATAATAACCGAGATCCCCATGCTTGAGGTCGAAAAACGGGCACCCTGTATAGAGTATCTTAATTTCTAGTCAATTACATTTTCTGTTGGTAGTTTGGCGTTGATTCATTTAAATAAAAATTACTTAGAAAACTTGTTTTCACAGAGTATCTCTAAATTATATTGTAACGAAGGGGTTCTGTTCATTTATTAATTATGATGGTAGAGTCTTAGACCCCTTCAGTTACGTATGTTAAGGCTTGGCTTTAGCAAGAGGTTTTATTTAATAATTAACGATCAAAACTAACATCAAATATATTGTTATACTTTTACATACAAACATTATTTATACTGGTCTACAAATATGAAATCCCAAACACATAATAAGTTCTAAGTCTGATGGACTTAATACAGACTACAAAATATTAACATTACTTATCTACTTACATGAATAACACATCTCTACAAACCAATCTAGCAAAGAGTCTCTTGTCTGAATACAATTCAGTCATCGTCGTAAGACCTCTTATTCAAGACTGTCTTTCTATGCATAGGGATCATGTATTTATACAATTTTGTTCGTAACATGTGTTCAAACTATTTATATAATTCATTTGTAATTATTGTTTCATATAAACATTAATCATCGCCTTTCTCGTTATCTAAATGCAGGTGTTGGCACAAATGTGTATTATTCATATTATTATCTAAAGACATTAAGATTAAAATAACAAGTTGTTTACATGACACATCTTTTGCAGGTGTATGTCTAGTTGATAAATATTTCAATAACATCCTATTCTAAACAAACGTTGCGTCACCTTTTTATATCAGTCCTGCTAAATATTAACGTATTGAATGTTAATAATTTACTTTCTTAAGGAAATGCTTTTAAATGATATTTAAATAATTCTGCTTCATTACAATATAGATACATCTCTACAAGGCATTTTTCAAACAAAATAGAAAGAATCTGATCTGATATCTATATCTAAAAGCAAACCTCTGTGGAGATATCTCCAATCAAAGTTGGCTTTAAAATTCAAAGAAAATGTTTATCTCGTAAAATATGAAGGTTATGAAGATGCAATACTTTAATAATTTATCAAAAGGGTCATTTTGACAAAACAATTAAAAATAACACTCGACTGAATAGGGGTTTATGGGGGATGGGACACCTTGGAAAAGTTTTATGTGTAAAAATAATCTAAATTTAACTACACACATCACAAAAGTCTAGGGATATATTTTTTTTTATGCAAAACTGTCAAGTATTTTGATTTTTTTTAGGTGGTCTGCATATAATAAATTAACACAATACTTTTACAACATTCTAAATTAGAAATTTAATTTAAAACAAAAGAAGACAAGTTGAAAAAGCTTTAATGAAACTTATTAGCAAAAAGTTGATTTTATACAATCATAAGAAATTGAAGTGTCAGCACTTAAAGTATTAATTAATTAAATTTAGTAGAGAGTATTTCCTCCTCTTTGGTTCAAAACGGCTCTGCATCTTCTAGGCATTGATAAAGTTAAATTATCTATTGCATCTTGCGGTAACTGTTGCCAGTGTCTTACAAGGGTATCACGAAGCTGAATCCGAGTATGAATTTCATCCAATTCACTTTCAATGCTTCTTCCCAACATGTCCCACACGTGCTCAATAACGTTTAAGTCTGGGGACTGCGCAGGCCATGGTAAAACAGAAATGTTTTCGTCTTCAAGCCACTCGGTAACAGTACCTGCAACGTGTGGGGTGGCATTATCATGCATTAGAATGAACTCAGGTCCAACAGCACCTGCGAATGGAAGCACTATAGGCCGCAGTACCCTATTTAGATACCCATCGGCATTTAAAAACCTCTCAAGAAAACAGAGATCTGTTTTTCCGCCAATGCAGATACCACCCCACATCATTACGGTACCTCCTTTATAAGAATGGACATCTTGAACACATCTGAGCCTTTCCAAGTTACCAGGTCGCCTCCACACTCCAACTCTTCGGCTGTCAGGGTGTATTCCAAAACGAGATTCATCTGTGAACAAAACCCTAGACCATTGCTCTTCTGTCCACAGAATATGCTCTTCAGCCCATTCTACTCTACGTGCTCGATTACCATGTCGAATTGGTGGGGCTCTTATTGGACGTCGGACGTGGAGATTGGCTTCATGCAATCGATTTCTGATTGTTTGAGAACATACAGTTACATTATGAGTAGTCTGAAGCTGTGAAAGCAATTGTTTAGCCGTAATTATTGGTCGTCGTCTAGCTTCAAATGTTAAGTAGCGATCTTGAACTGCGGTAGTAATGCGTACACGACCTGGATGTTGTTCGCTAGGATCTCCGGATGTCCTATATCTACGCCACAGTCTGCTGATAACACTTTGAGAGGTGTTTAAAGCTGCTGCAACGTCAACTTGTCTTCGACCAGCTTCTAGCATACCTACAGCTCTGTTCATTTCAGCTAAACTTAAATGTTGTCGTTGTTGATTACCTTCCATAATAACAGCACCAATAAAACTTAAATCACCCCAATATAAACGTAAATTAACTGTAAATGATGATTAAATTATTCCCTAACAACACTGAAATTGCTTTACTTTTAGTTGAATTGACAATTAAGCATTTGCATTTGTTTGTTTATTATTGAAACAATTGCTATCGCTAGCCCAAAGACTAGCACTAGCATACTTGATCAATGGTAGAGATATTTAATAACAAAATTGATTTATATCGATAAAAAAATATATATCCCTAGACTTTTGTGATGTGTGTACATCTGTTTATGTAAAATTCAATAAGAAAAGGTTTTTGTCTCCTTCCATTTTTTGTTAAATCCAACGATATTCCAGTAAATAAGCAAACATTAAATGGTAGTGAAGAGCGTCATCAGCAAAAAAACTTAATCAAATTGCCACGTTCTAATTTACTGTTAATAAACAAAAAACGTCAAAAACGTTTAATTTTACAATAATAATTGTTCAAATTGGCCTTATTCTTCAAATTTTAAAGTAAGCCTTAATTCGCCGTATCTCCCCAGAAGTATACTTTATGATAAAGGTAAATTACGTCAAAATACTCTAATTTTGTTTGAAAACTACCTTATAGTGTGTCGATATAATTCTACTTAAGAGTAATTCTAATAAGAACACTTGGCAACAGGGCATTCTCAACGTAACCTAAAATTAAGAATCTGTGAAAAACAGACCTCAAATTTCAAGCAAATTTAATACCGACGTAGGTCTACATATTACATTACAAATGCCTCATAGATAACCTAATATTAATATCTTACTTAGGTCGTAGGAATAGCCAGACGAATTGAGGTCTTAGAAGAATTGGGTAGCACTTTAGCAGACGAAAAAGGAGTATTTCATCCAAAACAATGCGACCTAACTAGCGACGAGGAAATACTAAGTACATTCCAATGGATAGAAGAAACATTAGGTCCCATAACGATTTTGATAAACAATGCCGGCGTTTTAAAGCCAACAAATTTAAAAGGTAACGAGAAGATTTCGTTTAAAGCTGTTCCTTGAGCTCGGTAGTTTTAGCTGGAGATACAGCCATGTGGAAAGAAACGTTTGATGTTAATGTACTTGCTTTATGTATTTGTACGAAGGAAGCTTTAAATTCCATGAAAAAACACGAGATAGATGGACATATTGTTCACGTTAGCAGTGTATCAGCGTATTACGTTCCAGAAATTCCATTGCCAGAACCGATGCTCAATGTCTATCCTGCCTCAAAACACGCCGTTAGAGCGTTGAATGACACTTTAAGGAAAGAATTGAATCGTATCAGCTCTAAAATAAAAATTTCAGTAAGTTATTGTATTACCTACATTTCTGATTCTGTATGTGAGCAACTCCTGAGAGAATTCCAGCAACTATGGAGATAAGTTTTCTTTACAGTAGAAATTCATGTGTTATTAAAGTTTAACATATTTTCCCAGAACATTGAAACGAAATGAATTTTAAAATATTTTGTTTTTAATGAATATAAAATTTTGGGAATATTTTGTTTTCTGATAAAAAAAACAATTTCAGAGTGTTAGCCCAGGAATAACTTCATCTGAAGTGTACCACATGTTCCCCGAAGAATTAACGGCTGGTTTGGTAGATACACCGAAACTACAAGCAGACGATGTAGCCAATGCTGTCCTATACATTTTAGGAACACCTCCAGGGGTGCAGGTAATTAATAACATCTAAACGTTGAAGTGAGGATTCGACGATGTAAAATATGGAGCTTTGTGTCGACCTCCACTTTCCCTCTGTTTCTTTCGGCTGGGTTTATTAATAAAAGTTAAAATATTATCAGGATTACTAGTGCTAACTAAATTACACGAAATTTAAAAATATAAATTTCGGGTATTCATTTTCAAAAAAGTATTTGTTTTCAAAAAGATAACTTTCTATCTAGTTCTAAGTGCCAACTTTACACGTGTAACAGGAACTGTAACTTTTAAGCTTGTAAAATGACCAAGTCTTATTCAAAATGTGAATAAACAAATTACATTGTAGTTTAATTTCAGGTACAAGATCTTATAATCCGAGCTATAGGGGAACAGATTTAAGTGACAGTCCAAGTTAGTTCACTAACAAGCTTTCAATGATACAGCGTTTATTATTTCTACAGGATTATTCAAAATTATCCGAACACTTACTATATCCAATAAAACGAACACCTTGTATATTAAAAATATGTTTTAATAATAGCTTGCTTAAATCAAAAAAACTTTTTTCTTCAAACGTCATAAAAACACGACTTTGTGTCCTTGGATACACACAGTTAAACATTCACTTTTACTCCTAGGAGTAAAAGTGACATAAACATTCACTTTTACTCCTAGGAGTAAAAGTGACACTTAATGAGCCAATGGCAACTCGTAATTTTTATTTTTTATAACAAAGCAACGACAGCTGGTATGACGTTCATTTTTGACTTTTTTTAAATTTTCTTGCTGAATTGCTTTCAATTTGTGCGTTTGAAGAAAAAATAACATGTGTTATTCGGAGTAAAAGTGATTTTGTGTGCCTCGCATGAATAGTCCGACTCGCTAGCGCTCGTCGTTCAAACATCATGCTCGGCACACAAACTGACACTTTTACTCCTAATAACACAATATACTATTGTTTGCAATTCTTTACGGTTTAAAGAATATTTAGGTGTGACGGTCATTTTGAATAACCCATTTGTTCATATTGTTAGTTATATTTTTTATTTGAAATGGGCACGTTAAAATTTAAATGCAAGCTTAAGATACAAGCGTAGCATGTAACAAACTTGACTGATTTGCTTTTGATGTAATTTAATAAAAATAAAGTTTATTCGAATGTTTCAGGCTTCATCTAATCTTTATTTCCGTACAGAGCAGATATTATACAAAATTAGTAACTACAAAATGTTAATTTGCAGTAAACACCTTATAATTATTTTGCAAAAAACATTTCATACTTCGAAATTTCCATTTTATCATGACTTGCCAGGCAGTGGGTAAATTAGTAAACCACAAACTCGCCTACGGTATTAAATTTAATGACGGCAGGTAAGTGCTAAAAGGCTGTAAAGAACATCGTTCATTTTAGATATTTTACTTATTTGTTCACAGTTGTTTTAGGCTAGAATTTTAAAGAATATTATCACACTTGTTCCTAAAGCAGTGGCTTAAGATTAAAACTATAAAATACATAGCCCACATTCTAAATATAAAATCACATTCGCACCTGAAAATTTAAAGACCTGTATTAATCTTACGTGCGATACATACATTAGAAATTTAGAATTGTAGTGGAAATTATTAAATACGTCACAACTTCATAAATAGCAACACATACATACAGACATACACATAAACCGTTTTTTACTGCAAATAACTTAAAATAATTTACGTTAATTTTTTAAAAATAAGTTAAACTGACAAAAATTCTAATATAAGTACATACAGTCAGCTTGTCTAATATAAAAAATTCTTTTTGGAAATTTGTAGCGCTTTATATTAAGTGTGCGAATTAATGTGAACATGGCAACATTTTTGAATTTGCTTACTGGCCTGTGGTTTGAGCGAGTAACATCTTGTTGCGTGTGCTATTGACGAGTTTACTGCATATTTTTATGTAAACATTGTTTTCTTCACTTCACGAAGTGACGCTGCTAATCTTCTCTCCATATATATGTGGTGACCTTGTCAAGTATACTACGGCTTTACGAACCACGGAAGTTCACTTCTACTCCAAGAGTTACTAGGCAGAAATACCACGGTAGTTTGCCATTGCCTTCCGAGGAAAACGGTGGGGTATTTTCGGTGTATGTGTGGCCCTGAGAATCGAACCCGGGCCAATCTTAATCTCAGTGGTCAGACGCACAACTGAACCACGACCACTATTATTTTCTACGAAGTTTATAATCTCAGAAATGTAAATTTTAATTGTTGTGTAGTGTAGTGCCATAACCCTTAAATGAAGATGTGCGCAACTAGCGGCATGAATGGTTGAACTACACTATTAAACAAATAAGTATTTTAGTTATACCTTTGTTACTCCATTTTCCTATTGTTCGAACTAATTTGCACAGTAATGTACACCCACAACTCAAATGAGACATTGCCAAGGTGTATGGTTAATATGTGACTTGTTTTTTTTTTAATGTTTGTTAATTATAGACAAGTGTAAACTCTGTTTTAAGACGATTATTAAATTATTATTATTATTATTATTATTATTATTATTATTATTATTATTATTATAATTAACTTCCTACGCAATTACGTGAATTGTGAAATGTGAAAAAGATAAGAAAGATTGATAAAAAAAAATGAAATCGACCAAAACATAGTGTATGTATACCTGAGTATGAGGATAAGAAAGAATAAGAACAGTTTAAAATTTATTATACTTTTTAAAACAAACTGAGCACGAAATAAACACATGCCTATTTAACTGCACATAAAGGATCATCGTATTCGGCTCCTCCACCAAATGTAACAAAGTTTAATATATTTTTGTTATTTTTTTAATACTAAAATATTACGGCTCTAATTGTTTTATTTTAAGCTTAATCAGTTTCTTGTATAAAATTAATACATTTTTGTTTAAAGGTCAACATAAAAGACAACCACAAACCCCATAAATAAATAAACAAAAAAGTTCAAAATATAATGTTATATAATATGAATCATGTGTAATTTAATAAGTTTGAATTAATATCTTTGTTATTACACTTTCAACATATTTCCAGCATTTTATCGTTAAACCTATTTTTGCCACCTTTGCTTATTTTAATCCTTTTCCATCCAATTAGCTTCATTACCGTTAATTTATTTACTTTAACACGAGCTTGTGTACTGGTTAGAACCTTATTAAGATCATCTGTTGAAGTAACAACCCGTATAAAATACAGCAATTTCGTAATTTAGAATAACAAATTAACCGAAAGCAGGTATCCTTCATCGTTTTAGTTTCGTTTCCTGTATTTGTTTCTTTTGAATAATTTCGCAAGGGTAATTTTTTCAATCAAAAATTAAAAATGTAGTTTAGTGTGCACGATTTTTACAAATTTAGGAACATCTGATGGTCTCTAAATTTGTTATTCTACGGTTGTGTAATTTATTATTAGTTTGTAGAAAATTATTAACAGAAATGTATAAAATTAAAATTTCTAATTAAACTTGTTAGTAAGTTATTAAAATTATAACTAAACTTTAAATTACAATGCCGATTACGACATAAAACAACGTTTCATTTGTATTTTTTTCCATTAACTTTTTCACCAACGTTACCCCAACAGAGTAAGCAATCAATGTTAGTTCTTAATTGATAATCCTTTCAGTATTCGGAACCAACTATCGATTAATCTGTCGAAACCACCAACACACTATGGAAATTCTATAACACAGCGCTTATTCACACGAGAAGCTAAAGCCTTTCAAATTAAAATCCTGAATATAACCCACACCTTCGAATTCGCCCATGCGAGGACAGCTTATCCTTAATAAACAAGAAGTGTTAAATAATATTGCCAGAACCGAAAACCTACCCTTTCCACTAAAGGCACTTCCTATTTGGTCTATGTTTAAACAAGATTTAAACTTGTCAAACCTCCATCACGTACCGCCTTGACATTTGGCATTTATACACATTACTTGTACATAAAGCTGATAATAACGTGGATGTAATAACTTATTATACAAAACCTATTAAAACTAAGATTTTTAAGCCTGACGACGCGACGTATGGATTGTTGACAACTTATATATTTTCTTTTTAAATTTTGAGTACCCAGACAACAAATCTTTATCACAGGATATACATTCTTAATCGAATCATCACAATATGTAACTATTATATTGTTCATGCAAATCAGATCTAATAAAAATTAAATGCCAAGGAAATATTAGTAATCCATCCCTGAATATTTCGGGGATTCTTAGAAAACAACAGGAGAAATTGATTGAAAACCACACTGAAATAAATATTTTTAAAAATCCGTTTAAAATAAATTTAAGCAAGTAAAATTCTGACACTCTCCTATAACAGTGCTGCTTTGTTGAAGACGATTGTTGAGTAGCAGTCCAACTTAATATTATGATATGAAACGCCTTTCTCCGGCCTATGTATTTTAAAAATTCCATGTGCGCATAATGTTAGTTGCAGTTTATGATTTGAGGCTTAACTGCAGGGATGGGTAGCTGTTAATTCAAGTAATCATTTCTTACAGCGACAGGTTAAGTGGCGCCATGCGGAGGACATCTGGAACTGTTACATAATTAGGCCGGATAAACACATTTTACGTCAAAATCGAGAAGGTCCTGGACAAAACCCTTAAAATAGGTAGCCATAAACACAGCTCAAAAAAAAACGACAGGTTTAACGTAAATCTAATTAATTAAACATGATTACCTAACAGATTTTGTGTATTTATACGAATTTGATAGTTGGTAATGTTCGTATTTGGAATACATTCATATTCAGTGCTTCCTCGCTATCTAGAATCTTGCAATCTGTGCTGAGCATAAACTTTAAAGTTGAATTAAATGTAATTAGATTAGATTTAGGAGTTACCTAAGTGTATTTTAATGTTGCACTCGCATTATTGAAGTACTTGAACTTTATTTAGAGCTTAGCTTGTTATCAAAGTGTAATAAACGAAGTTACTCCTAATGGATCTAACCAACTCTGTTTCGTTACGTAGCGGGAAAGCTTCGCAATTTGTCACACACTTCTTGTTAAAATCTGAAGCATTATAACTTTGTTTACCGCTTAACTCATCTTTTACTCAAAAAACTATAAATTTTTGAAGTAGAGCGCTAGAATTGGTGCCGTTTCGTGTTTAAAGCACAACTTTGATCGATAACTTTTAATAGTGTAAAGTTTGAATGGCCTACATTTTATAACCGGAAACGTGCCCAACAAAAAAGACGAAACGTGACGAGTAAAGTTTTCTTTACTTTTAAAAGAACACGAAGTTTATCACCATTAGCAGCCAAAAAGAATCGAACTGTATGAAAGAAGTAAATTATAAATAGTTAAGCTGCCGCGGCACGTGCGATTTCTATCGCTCCATTTTCATCAGCTAATAAACAGAGGCCGTGAGAACGACCTTTATGGAACGGTTTTTGGAGTTAAAATATTGATAGTTTATTGTATGCTGTTTCGGAGGTGTTGTAATTGCAGTTTACAGAACTATCGATTAGACTTTGCCCTATTCAAATCAGCTTCAGGTTACCAAAATTACTTCGTGGCTTTAATACAAGAAAATTAACGCGAAGGCCGTGACCAGAGGGATACTAGAAAGGCAATTTAGGATACAAAATTTTCAAACCATAAAATTTAGGAAAACATTAAATTAGTTTTCATCTTTCATAAAGATTGAAACCAGTGAAACCCAAAACCATTGTTTTTCTAACATTTTCATATTTATTACTAGGAAAAAAACAACGTAATATTTAATTACAAAAGTAACGAAATAATACTAAAAGACTGAAACACAAAATCACTACATCCGCCATAATTAAAAAGTAAAAAAGAACAAAACAAATCCTTACATAACTGTATTCAACAATGAAATGCCGTTCAGCAAAAAACCTAAACAACAGAAATAATAGACTTCCATATCAGAGAAATAAAAAGGTTCGTACTTTAAACCTACCAAACAATTTGTACCGAAATTATTTAGAATTTCAAACCTGGCTAAATTCGGTAATTTGCTGGTTACCATTTTTCTTATGGCTTCTTTTAGCGTAGCATTATCTTCCAGAAATATTATTTATTTTTATAACAGCGCCAATTTAAAATAACCTAATAAGCCGCAATATTCTTTTCAACAATTTTCATCATCTCGAAATACATAATTTTAAAGCAACTTCCAAAGTTTCCGGCAGAACGAAATATGTTTTTCTAAATTTAAAAAATGGCATCACTGAACATATTACAAAACAAGGTTTAGAGAAAAGCTCAGATAAACTGAAGAAAGTTGGAGAACGCCTTTACCATAAAATATGTTGTCTTTCAAATATTGTATAAATTAAATAGCTGAGTCTAAACATTAAAGGACATTGCGGCAATTAAAGCCCTTTAAATTGAAAAAAAAAATGCTGAACGTATAACACAAATAAAAGTCTAAAGTCATGTTTGGGAAGCTGAAAGACTCCAAAACCAGTTTTATCAGAGTAGAGTTAAATTATCTCCATATCTTCAAACAGAAAAATATAACAGCCAAGCATCAACAATTCAGAAAAATTGAAGATATTCCAATAATTTTAATTGAAAGAACATTCAAAGAAAAGATACAATCTCCGAAAAATTAAGGAATACCATTTGAAAGAATGTTTAAAGAAAGTTGGACAAAGTCCAAAGGTATTTTTATCAAAAGAGTTAAACTGGCAAACATATTGAAAGCAAGGTAATTAAATTCCAAAAAAATTAATGCCCTTAAAAAGTAAGCAAATATGTTGAATATAAATCAGCAAAGCTTTAAGAAACTAAAGGAAATTCAAAAATGCCTCTGAAAGAAGAAGGATATATTACCTTCAAACAGAAAAAAATATAACTGCCGAAGATTTCAAAGATTAAAGTTTAAGAAAGTTAAGGTGGTCTTAGAAATCTATTACAGAATAAAATTTAATATCCATCAGTAAAATAAGTAAAACTTCCGAATTTAAAGGTGTAAAATTTAAAGGAAAGATCTAAGAAAGTAGAAGGAAAAATGCTTCCGAAAGAAGACAATTGCGTTACATTCAGACAGGATTTTTTTTATCGGTGTGTAGAGGGGTCAGTGATGAGTCTAAATCAGGGTTTTCGGGGTGGTAACCCCCTCCATTCGGCCGCCATCTTGAAAAGAAGAGTTAATTCGTTTTTGGGCTATATCTCTGTAATCAGGAATCTCACAAAAAGTTTGTATAAAGCTTTTTTGTAGAGAATCAGATTATGTAAAATTTTTATTAATAACTTTTTTACAAAGCATTGAGAATAAAAAGTTATAAGCCGGAAAAAACAAAAAATTAAGGGCTTATATCTTTTTTATTGTTAACTCTACGTAAAAAAGTTATTACCAGAAATTGTAGAGAATATGGTTCTCTACAAAAAAGCTTTATACAAACTTTTTGTAAGGCTCACCACTACAGAAATATAGCCAAAAATCTAATTAACCTTTCTTTTCAAGATGGCGGCCGAAGGGGGTGTGGGGGTATATTAATAAAAGTTGTAGATAATGCGATTCTTTATAAAAAAGCCTTTAACAAACTTTTTGTAAGATTCACGGCTACAGAGATATAGCCGAAAAATTAATTAACTCTTCTTTCAAGATGGCGGCCGAATGGAAGGGGAAAACGTGCGGGTAAACGCAATGTTACTAGGTTATGTTTTTATTTGTTTACTGCACATGTTCCACGCTCTTCGCGTCTTTCCGTTGAATTTAAAATTTACCCAATCAGCGGCAAGGTCGCATCAAACCGACTGACGAAAATAGAGATGCCTCTAAAAATTAGAAAATTTGACCAAACTACAACGGTGACGTCATGTGACGTCATTAAAACAGTTTGTTTAGTCTAGTTTGTCAAACTGACTGATAGTGTGACATAAGCCTTAGACTTATCATTGGCCCCATACACATCGTAAAAAGAAAATCGCTGCCTACCCAAAATGTAAATTGAATTACCACTAGACTCTAGATTGGACTAATCCAATCAAATGGTCGAAATAAAAAAGCAAACTTTGCATTTTGGGTACGCAGGGATTTTTCACGATATGTGGGGGGTCAGTGGTAAGTCTAAATCAGGATTTTCGGGGTGGTAACTCCCTCGCCATTTGGTCGCCAACTTGAAAAGAAGGGTTAATTAGTTGTTCGGCTATATCTCTGTATCCGTCTTCCAAAAATTTTACATAAAACTTTTTTGTAGAAAATCGCATTTTCTATATCTTTTATTAATACCTTTTTTACGTAGCATTAGTAATAAAAAAATTATAAGCCCTTAATTTTCTGTATTTTCCGGCTTATAAATTTTTCATTATTAATGCTATGTAAAAATGTTATTACTAATTATTGTAGATAATACAATTCTCTGCAAAAAAGCTATATACAAACTTTTTGTAACATTCGCGACTACAGAGATATAGCCGAAAAACGAATTAAATCTCCTTTTCAAGATGGCGGCCGAATGGAGGGGGTTACCACCCCGAAAACTCTGATTTAGACTTACCACTGATCCCTTTACACACCGATAAAAAAAAATCGCTGCCAGCCAAACTACAAAGTTAAATTACCATTTGACTGGACTATTTCTAAATATCAGATAAGAATATTTTTTGGAGAAATGATTTAATAATTTAAAGGAAAACCAACAATGCCTTTGAAGGAAGAAGCCAGCCAGTAATTTAGAAAAACACAAAAATAAAAGAAACTACGAAAAACACATAAGCAAGTAAAATTTTGAGAAAGTTTTAGATCTCCAATAATTTTTACATAATATCGATGGTGCACAAGAAGAGTGGCACACAATTAAATCTCTAAAAACAACTACTAGATTGCGCTTATATCGTTATTCAACAAAAAAAAAGAAAAAAGAAAAGTGACTTATTTCAAGGTAAGGCTAATCAAACATTCTACTTTTATCTTTGCAATGACATGTCGGTTTTCTTAATTTACAAACTGTTAGAAAAGTCTCACTTTTGGAATTGTGTCACTATTTCGGAGAATCAGAAGATTCTGTTGATAAACCTTTCTTAGCATTTTGTTGTAGGAGAAGAATTCAACAAATGTCATCCTAAAATTAGTAAAAGATAGTGAATCATTAATCCCCGGGAGTAATTTTTACTTTAGTAGTACCAGAGATATGCAAGGAAATTGTGCGATTACTACACAACTTCGTGAGCAAGGAACTCCTTCTATTAATATACAGAGCACTCAAGCTTTAAGTCATCAACGTAAGAACATTAGCTTTACTGGAACTTATTTGTATTATACATACAAATAAAATTTTGGTGACTACCAATTTTCTAATTTTTATGATACTTTTAATAGATAATAACTCTAAAAGTAAAAAGGGGAAGAAAAGAAAGGCCAAACCAAAACTATGGAAAGAGGCGGTTGCAAAAAAATTTAGTAACGCTGGTAGAGTATACAGTATGTCCCCGGATTGAGTTTACAATAGGTATGATTGACCAAAAATTTTCGAATTGAAATTTCATATTTTGGGATTCCGCCCTGCTTGGTCTGAAACTTATTTTTAGTTTACTTTCGATTTTTTAAAATCAAGTAGGCTTTTACAGTTGAGCAATAACTCTTTTCGTTTCAGGTAAAGTACCTTTTCGGTTCACAGCACGCCAAAGTGTTACTAAGAAAAGTTGTTCAGAATGAAAAGTTATGGCGGTGTACAAATTTTCAGAACGATCGGCCTACTTTGATAAAATTTATTATTTGTCAATTTCGTTTCAGGTAAAGTACTGTGTCCATTCACAGTACGCCAATATTTTACTAAGAAAAGTTGTTCAGAATAAAAAGTTATGGAGTTATGCAAATTTTCAGAATGATCGGCCTACTTTGACTTACTGCCCAATACTGGATTTTACCTGAAACGAAAAGAGTTATTACTCAACTGTAAAGGCCTACTTGATTTTAAAAACTCGAAAGTAAACTAAAAATAAGTTTCAGACCAAGCAGGGCGGAATCCCAAAATATGAAATTCCAATTCGAAAATTTTTGGCCAATCATACCTATTGTAAACTCAATCCGGTGACATACTGTATATCTTGTTCTAAAACTAAAAAAATAGTTGGAGCAAGAAATATAGGGGCACCCTGTAATGAGACCTGTAAGTTGCAATGCACCAAAAAAAATAGAAGAAAATGATCGGCAAAAATTTTTTGCTGACTTCTGGAATTTAGGTGATTTACAAAGACAACGAGAGTTCCTGTTATTCAATACGGAGACAATTAATCCAAAATATCGATACGTAAGAGAAGGAAACACTCGTTCACAGATTAATGCGTTTTATTTCTCCATCAATGGAAAAAAAGTAGTCTGTAGGACATTTTTTAAAAATACTTTAAGCATAACAGACCGACCTATAAGTACATACAGTATTAAAAAAGAAAACCGGTTTCACAGACGGCATAATATCGGTGGACAGTAGAGGAAAACATGGCAATCACTAACAAATTGATAGTGCTATCAAAGAAGGAGTGCGATGTCATATTAATTCAATTCCAAGGATCGAAAGTCACTATTGTAGAAGAAATTCAAAACGGGAATATATAGAGGCAAGCAAAACGCTATCAGAGCTGCACCGAGACTATGTCAAAGAATTGAAAGAAAATAAGCTTCCTTTTGCCACTTACTTAATGTATTTCCAGAATATTTAATAATGACTAAAACAGATCAGTGTGAAGTTTAAAGGAAAAATATAATATACATTTAAAAGAAAAAGACCTTTCACGTCAAGAGAAGGAGAATGATAAGCAACGGGTCAGCAACAACTTTGTTGTTGCCATCTACGATATACAAGCCTTTTTGCAATGTCCGAGAGGTAACGTTTCTAACTTTTACTATACTTCTAAGTTAAATGTCTTCAATTTCACTATTTTTGAACCTAAGTCTAATTCAGCCAAATGTTTCGTTTGGGATGAAACAGAAGGCAATCGAGGAGCCAATGAAATTGGTACATGTACGTAATAACGAAAATGTGAAAATAACAGAGGTAGCGATATTTCGAATTTAGAAAGAAAACTCCAGCAAAATATCGTACAAGACGTCTTACACTGAACAAAATTTTCATTGTGCTATTCAAATTAAGAAGAAGCGAACATCAACGACTAAGACATCTGATAATAAGTAATTAGAATTTAAGCAAGTGTATCCTAATAAATATCGTATTAAGGATAAAAAGAAACTGATTGAAAAGAATATTGTTCCTAAATCTTACCTACATTTGTTACAATTTTTTTGCTTAGCGAGTAAAATTGTATCAGTTTTTGATCAAATGCCAGTGTTGTCTAAGTGTGAAGATTTTATGTTGTGCTTGTTTTGCTTTATTTATTCTATTTTTCAAAATTTTCCATTTTTCTTAATTAATTGTTATAATATTTTTCACATTGTTGTGAATCCATTACTTTCTACGCACTGTGCATATTTCGTGTTTGAAATCTTTCGAGTGAAATTCATATTTTTATGTGATTTTTCCGCCTATTAGTTATGCTACTTTATTTGCATAATGAAAATAGGGTGGGAGTTTGTGGCTTTGTTTTTTTTGCGTATGCGCAGTGTGAATTTTTCTGGGGGGTTTGGTATTGAAATCGTCCACGAGGTCTCTTTTGCCGTGAATCGTCATGAAGTTACAATCATCTTTTTGGTAATTTTTAACTTAACAGACTATTTAGTTGCATTGGCAATTATTTCCTGTTAATGGAAATTTTCGATGTCCGATGTTGGATGTTTTTGATTCAATATATTTAAATTATTTTTGCACTTCCGTTGAACATGTGGTCAGTTGATTTTTCCTTTTATTTTCAATTTCTTATAAAATTGAATCTTACAGCAACCTGGTTGGGGTTTAATCTTTCATCTGATTCCAATGTTCGGATGTAGATGGTTGTTCCGGTTGGTGCTGTGTTAAAATTTTAATTTTACTTGATTGGAAATTTTCAAAGCACGTGGAGGACGCCATCTTGATGTGCCATATTCCTGTGCATATTGCAGTCCCACTTGGCCGCTATAATTTTATGCAGCTACGTTGGAATCAATTATTTGCCATCTTACACCTGTCTGATGTTAATTGAGGAGATAAGTGCCTATCATTATACTTATTTTTGATAAACTTTTGATATGGTTACTTCGTGTACCATGGGTGATATCTGTACTTATTTTGTAGTTAACTTTTAGATATAAATTTTCATTGAATTGTTCATTCATGGATTGGGATTTGGGATTATTAATCTTATTTCATTCAAAATTTTGGGACTTTGGATTATCCACTTCTAATCTATGAATGAAACAATTTAATTTTTGATATATAAAATTTTTATTGCCATTTAATCTAGATATATTTTTTGGTCTTTAAGTGTTATTCATAACTGATTATTTTAAGCCTTCAGCTTGATATATTTTTTTGTGTATGTATATTTAAATTTTTGTGTACTTTAAAAAATCCTATCAAGTCTTTAATTCATGCTAGTCAATACTTAATTCTGTTTTGTAATTATTTTGAATCCTGGCCTAGCGCCGTTCAATGAGTTTCCGATAAAATAAATTGTTGCACTATTTATGGCTTTTTATTATCGTTTTGGATAAGTTTCGTAACACATTTTTACAATAATATCTAACTTCTACGCTCCTAAAATTTTGTTACTTCATAAATAGCTAGGCACTTAATACATTAATATTTTTTGTTCTTTGTATTTACTAAAATAAATTAATATTATAAAAGCTATAAAAGCTACAAAATTAAGCCTAATTATTCCTGATGTTAGCTTCTCAAAATTATTCTAGGGCAAATCAAAAGTGTCACAAATCAAAGTGGGGTGGATTATTTCAATTTTTATGAAGATTGCTTTTTCTGACAAAAACAACAATAGTAGTAATTTGAAGCTGATTCAACAATAGAAATACCAAATTAAAAAAGATATCCAAAGATCCAACATCTATCGCGGAATGCACATTCGTAGAAATGATAAATCTTTAAATGACTCTCCTAAAAAATTACATTTTCGATTATGAAAAACTTGGCGATCTTCAAAGAAAAGTAATGAATTTTTAGGAAATGTTTTAAGATAAACTAAAATAAAATACAATTTTAAGAAGACCCATAGGTGCTTTTCACGCAAGCGAATCAGATTAATTTCAAACTAAAAAACCTTCAGACCAGACCGTATTAAAAAATGAAACTTGAAGTTATACATGGTGGTCATGAAAGTTTAGGAAGTACGTTAACTGCGTTAACTACATGAAAAATAGTGAAGATTTTTTAAATGATTTTTTTTCCTAAAGGGTCAAATTAAAAAGTTACGGCCCTGTAAATTTGAATTAAAAATATCGATTGTTTTGAATAACTTGAAAGCTATTGGAGATTTATTTTTAATTTTTGCAGAGTAAATTAGGGTCTACCAAAGTCATAATTTGATAGTAATAAGAAAGATTTAATTTGTTCAGGGAATTAAGGACATTTTTAATTAAGCAAAAACATGAAGGGCGCTTTTTTTAAACACCATGTGTGGCATTATCGAAGAAAAATTAATTTTACGTAAAAACGTTCTCTTGGCATTTTTACCCCAACAAAGTCGTTTTTGAGATAAAGTTGTTTTTTTTACCACACTGGAAAATACTTTTGAGTATATCTCAAAAACGAATTTGTTGAGTTAAAAATGCCGAGAGAACTTTTTTACGTAAAATTAATTTTTCTTTCATAATACAAAACACGATGTTTAAAAAAAGCGACTTTTATATTTTTTCTTAATTAAAAATATCCTTAATACCCCCTAACTACGCCACTGGTCAAATTAGGAAAAATGTTTATTCTTTATTCTTCACTATTTTTCATGTAGGTAGTTAACGCAGTTAACGTACTTCCTAAACTTTCACGACCACCCTGTACAGGAAGTTACCTAATAAGATTCATTTAGACGAATATTATACCACAAAAGTACGTAATAGTAATTTACGATATAAGTAACGTTTTATGACACTTTTTACATTACGTGAAAATAGTTTGAAAGAACTAGCGACCTAGGAGCGAGTTCTTTTAAATTCTCAAGTAATGTTAACGGCAAATAACGTTACGTATGTCGTAACACGGTTTATGTCAATAGCAATATCCATAAAGCGAAACG
This sequence comes from Melanotus villosus, assembly GCA_963082815.1. Lineage (NCBI taxonomy): Eukaryota > Metazoa > Arthropoda > Insecta > Coleoptera > Elateridae > Melanotus > Melanotus villosus. Next base: position 22,842,264 of record OY720421.1, read on the forward strand.
TAAATCTTCCGTGGCTGTGCTGGTATCCAAGCGATTATTTGGAAAAAACAATATTGTTTTGAATTGTGTTAATTTTGTGTTAATAAAGTTTCGTTATGTTCTGAATTTTTTAACAACACTAGTGGTGTTAAAGCAAGGCCCGCTGAATTAATATTGCATATAAGGCCTTACCATTTCATTTAGCCAAGACGAAATTAGAAACAACAGTGGCGCCATTGGCGGTGAACTATACATTTTTTAATGGCGAAATGTGTAGTTCACCTCAAATGGCGCCACCGTTGTTTTTAATTTTGTCTTGGCTAAAAGAAGTGGTAAGGCCTTATATGCAATATTAATTCAGCGGGCCTTGGTAAAAAGGTACCGGGTGATCAACGGAATTCATAATAATTAGAGGAGGCTGTGATTGGTGCTATTTTATGCTGTGTGGTTGGACACACTGAGAAATGAATAATAAATTGACAATTGTTATAATTGAAAAGTTATGCTCGTGCTTTGTACGATCTTTGATGATATAATAAACATCATTTTGTTAAAACGCAGAAATAAAATAAGTTTGAAGAAAAAATTGGAAATTTTTATTGAAATTACAATAAATGTTCAAAGTGTTGTCCGTCAGCTTCAATGCACCGACAGAAAGAAAATAGCTACCGACCATATTAAAAAACGAAACTTTAAGAAATGGAAGATGATTGAAAAGACTTCTCTTAGAGTAAAATCTTATAGCAATCAAAATAAATTAATAAAAATGCTGCATAAGTATATTTGAAAGAAAACTGTATGTTATTCAGTATAAAAAAGCTATTACCTAAATGAAGAGAGTTAGATTATCTTCAAATAAAAAGTGAAGTTACAGGAAGATGTTTCTATCGGAATATTAATCTAATATTTAACAAAAAAAGTAAACCTACTAGATATAAACAAATACAGTTTAAACGAATGTTCAAAGAAGAAAGAAAGAAAATATTGATAATTTTGACGAGGAGAACATTTTTTTTCTTAAAATAAAAGAATTTACGAAGTATATACTATATAATCAATAATATACCTACAAAATCTTTGAAGGTATTATTTAAAAGCTGGGAAACATTAAAAAACAGAGCTTGGTAGGGATTTTTCAGTAATTTTAAAATTCATAATTATAAACTAAATTCGTTTTTTTCGTTAGTTCTCGTGTTAATTTTTCAATGTTTTTATAAATTAAATTTACATTTTCTTTAAATACAGCTGATGGTAGTAGTACCTTTTACTAAAGAAAATATGAATGAAAATATAAACAAGCTTTTTAAGAAATTTCGGTAATTACAAAATTTCTGCTTCTCTTTTTCAACTTTATGAAACAATTTCTTGCAACTTAACCTATCAGAAGGTAAAGTTTAAAGCAAACTACCAAGAAATTGAAGAGAGTTGAACGAATATTCAATTAAAAGCAAGGTTTGTCAATTTATTTCAACCTAAAAGTTTTGACATAAGAACTGTTTCTTGCAATACTCGCACTTCTCTACTAAATGATATCAGTTGGCAACGTTTACCTGATGAGCAGCAACCACTGAGAAACCATGGTCGTATACTGCCGACTGATACCTTTTTTACTTCTATTTAAGAGACCATTCGCCTCTTACATTAAAATTTAAAACGTGTTTTCCAACTGATCATAAGTGGAACTTCCAATTTTGTGCTTTTTATTTTTGTTAAAGCAATAGTTTCCACAATAAACATCTGAAAACTAAATTTATTACGCGATGAAAAGACCACCCCCTACTAAAGGTAAATTGAATGGAAAGTGTAAATAATTTCACTAAGAAATTTAATGCGAGAAAAGGGCTTGCCTAGTTTAATTAGGTAATACTGAGCGAGCCGTCACATAATTCAGAAATTACAGACAAACAACAAAATGTTACATTAACGTCATCTTAATAATTAAATTTAGATGGGAATTTGGTCAATATTGTTTTGGTTACCTACGACAGGAATTTCAGTTGTGTTAACAAGATCCTTCTTAGTAATTTCCAAAGTTTTCAGTGTAGGGTTTAACAGATGTCGAGGGCACTCCCAGAAAAACCAAAGCTCCAGTTATTAGCTGACGGTGATTAATTATACTGACTTGCAATTTAATCTGCCTGTTGGTCTTAAACGTATCCAAATCGGTTGTGTTCATGTCGTTCAAACGTAAAATGAGTAATTTCTCGACTAAGCCCTTGGATTACCCGAGAACTGAAAGTAGTGCCATGCATTCAAGAAACTAATTTCATGCGGTTTAACGAATAGTACGGTGCAGGGTTGATTTTCTTATAAATTAGTATGTTGGGTATACATTAGTATAGTCCACCCGACGCAACCACGTCAACGCACTTAGCTGTAGAGGACTGATTTTGCGGTCGCGTCGGGCGCTGCATGGAATTACTTCCGACCAATTTCCTCCCGCACTTGGGAGGATTACGCCAAGCCAAGATTGTTACGACCACAACATTTCAAGACAAGAATTACAACGCGTTCTATCTAGTACGGGCGTTTGTCAGTATTGTCTTGCCGCACGATTCAACCAACCCATTCGCCCTCCGAAGAATTATAAAACCACAGTTGCTGGTAAACTGTTATTTCGTTAAATTTACGATTTAAGTAACACGTTACTGCAACCAGTTAATTAAGTCCGACATTTTGCTGTTTTTTTGATTTTCGTTAAATATAAATTAACTTAAAAAGTCATCAAGACCGGAAACAGCGGAGAATGTTGTACGCCAACTGTTAATTAAGCCTTTTAAAATATAAAATCTAAGCTTACTTTCAGTGTGCCTTCATTTTATGATTTTTGTTTACCTTTTATTAGAAAAATATCAAGAAAATTTTGTTTGGGCGCTTCATCAAACATTAAAATTCGCTGAAAACGCCCATTCTGACCGCACATTTGTTTTATCTTTTTGACTAACTGTGAGAATTTAAATGGCCGTTGCTTTTAATTTTTGGTTTAATTATAGTTTTCGTTAAAAGTAAAACGCTTAAAAAACTTTAGTTTTGAATTACAAATTCATAGCAATTACATCTTCAAAGTATTACAACTTTCTAGAAATCAAAGCGAGCGCACAATGAAGGATGTATTTATACCTTAAAGAACCGATTTTTTATTCTACAAGTATTTCAAGTGTTAAACATCTTATCTTATCTTATCTTATAATTCTTCAACAAGTAGTTAACAATATTTTTAAAACTTTGCAAGAGCATTTTCAGTGTGCTGTTTGATGTGAAACTCTAGTTGCCTTGCCATTAATTATTACATAGAGAAATTGTTTCTTTAAGATAACGGCATACCCAAAACCCCCAACGGATTGTTATCTGGTGAACTTGGTGGCCAAAATTCAGGAATACGACTGCAAACATGTAAATTAAAATTTGTTTAGCTAAGCTATTTGCGAAACTCGATAAATAAATAATTCACTTCAGAAAATATAACAGCAAGCCTATTACAATATGCAAACACAAAATAAGAACTGTGTACTTATTTATTTATTGGGTGAGATATAGGCTTGCGGGTTCCAAGAATCTCAATAAAGAACTTTTAAATTGAGGAAGCTGTTCTTCTAATACAAATTTTATGAATGTTATGATTTCTACTGTTGAATTTAAATTTCAAACATTTAAAGTTATCACAATTATCAAAACATTATGAAACTCTTTGGAAAGTTTACTAAAATCGACAAAAAATTGTTTTTGTAAATATGCTAAGCTCATTTTTTATATTACTATACGTTTAAACTTCTTATATATTTTACACGAAAGTCTAAGGACGATAGGCCCACTTAGCTTTAATCAATAATAATTATTTCAGGCAAAATGTATATGTCTTACACTACCACTTGACGATACACATAACCAGTTTAAAAGCCACGCCAAATACAGATGCATAGATGATTTCAAAGTGAGATTTGACCTCGAGGTGTGCTATAGGAGGCAAACTTTATTTATTTAGCACTACTGCACAACCGTTTCTGTCTGTGCTGCCTATATTTCGGGGCTAAAGCGAAAATCGTCGATTCATGCTGAACTATAATAGCGTATGATATTTTCTAAACTCTTCTCGGTTCTTACAATACCAACACAGCTTAAGAGTTCATCAAACCTGTAAGCTATCTTACCAAATGGTAGTGTACGACCTCTAAATGAGATTGGATTCAGTCTACAGCTTTCTTTGCTTTCCAATGCAAGACAACCCTAACATGTTTTATCTTATTTAATTGCTGTTTTCAATAACTATTCTGTTTCGTTAGCTATCTTGGTTCTAACTGTTGGAAAAGTGGAAGGGAAAGATTATACGTTGTAAGAATTACACCTTGCTTGTAAATTGTAGTTATAAGGAGTCCTGTGTATCTACACTTAAGTATTGAGAGTAAATTGTGAACATTCAGGGGTGTGCTTCAAATATACAGGATAATTAAAGGAATTCTATGTTTTAAACTAACAAACAAACAAAAACTATATTTTAAAATTATAGTTGCCTTATATCTACGCTGTATGTTGCCTATTTATACAGAGTGATTCAAAAGTATTGTCATTAATTTTAAGGATAGGTAGAGCATATCAAATAGAACAACTTTTCTCAATAAACCATGTGTCGTAAATAAACGGTAAATTCAGAAAAAAATTAAAAAGGTCAACACAAAAATTGTTTGGTGGTCACTGGAATTTAAATTTATCAAACGCCCTTGTTGTTGATACTGATAAGGGGCACAAGCTGTGCTCTAAGTAGGTTAATATCAGTTCATTATTCGCTTTCAAAGTGCATTCATCGAACGTCAACCTTTTAATAACTGAATTAATTGATGTTTTTGTACTTAATTTACGGGGAAACTCTTCAAAATACTGCATGCTGTGTGTATTTGTGTTTGTGTAGAAAGTAATGGAGAAACATTTGAACATCTTCGTAAGTCCTGTTCCTCTTTATTTACCACAATTTTTTCTATATCACTTTTTAAACATGCCAATAATTGTTTACTGCCAGTATCAAACCTGAAAAAATGCGAGAGAAAAGTGAAACTTGTAAATTACATAATTGTGTGATGTTTCGTTTATTTTTGCAAGGTCAAATTGTCAAATTTCTATTGCAGGCTTTTTAAATGCATGTTAGCCAGTGGTTCTTAAAAGTATGTAACAAAATTTAAAATAAACAAAAACCGCGATTGTATTGTACTTTTATTAAGGACAGCATATACCCATTTAATTTAATGGCAATACTTTTGAATGAGCGTGTATATGTGGTGAAGATATTGGCGGTGATTATGAAGGCATTAAAAAACTTTACAGGGAATTCTTATTAATGCAAGAAGAAATGGAGAAACTAACAACAACCGCTCAGAAGCTGGTGGAAGATAAAGAAGAACGTCAAATAGATCCAATAAATAATTATTTTTAGGGGTTCACCTAATGTAAATATTTATTATTTTAGGCACTGCTCGAACAAGTCAAAACAGCTTTGGCTGATAAAGCAGATACGCGTTCCGTTAATAGGAAAGCGTCACATGATTAGTTTGAATCTGCCTGTGATGATCTATCGCGTAGCATTGAAGATGCTCTTGGCAAACTTACGATACACGGCAAGTTACGTCAGCTTTTTGCTTTATTTGGGTATGTGTTATAATGAGTAAATATTTTATTATAGTAACAATTACGGCAACAAACTTTTGATGATATAGCATAAAATAAATAATAAATTGGATAAGATGGAACTTACTCCATTAAAAGACTTTGTTACAAGCAGTTGTAAGACCGGCTTAAAGCGGTAAGAGTAAATTCCTAAGGTTTGACTGTATCATGTAAAATGTTCAAGATGTTACTTAAACATTGAATAAATAGGAATTTTAATTGTATATCTTGCGATAAAGAAGAAATAATGCGAAAGCAACACGACGCCACCATCACATGCTATACCACCTACGAAGAGTATGCCACCTTACTTAGCTTATGAATTGGATGCTCTTAGAAAGCAACAGAAATGATAAAGAATTGAATTTTAACACGTTGTAATTATGATTCAAGATTTTATACCGCATTGTGTGCCACTACAGTAACGTAAGTGAATTAATTATTTGTTCGTTTTATTACAGCTAACCACATAGCAAAAACACGCTTCACTTCGAAAGTGCCAAAATATGTATGTATATAAATACAGGGTGTCATCAAAAGGGTGAAGAAAAATTTAATGGTGGATAGTTCATACTAAAATAAGGCAAAAATACTTATAAATGTTCTTTCTCCGAAGCTTGATAAAGCTGGTAAAGAGGCTTCTTTTATGTGCCACTTACTTTTGAGAACCACTGTTTTTCTTTTTAACAATAAGTAGGCAGTCAAGCAATTTGATATCTAATTTTACTTATTTTTGACAAAATGTGTTTTACTTCAAACGTCAGAAAAACACGACTTTGTGTCCTTGGATATACACAGTTAAACATTCACTTTTACTCCTAGGAGTGACCAAATGAGCCAATGGCAACTCGTAATTTTTCTGGTTTTATTTTTTATAACAAAGCAACCCGTAGCAATGACAGCTGGTATGACGCTCATTTTTGAATTTTTTTAAATTTTCTTGCTGAATTGCTTTTAATTTATGCCTTTGAAGCAAAAATAAGATGTGCTATTCGGAGAAAAAGTGATTTTGTGTGACTGGTATGAAATTGCCCGACTCGCTTAGCTCGTCGTTCAAACGTCATACTCGGCACACAAAATGACACTTTTACTCCTAATAACACAATATACTATTATTATGAGACTAGATTTAGTTGCTTTTATTATAAAACAAACCAAAGGGAATACTAAACTACTTAGATTATTATTATGAACAAGAAATCGGTATTAACAAACTGAAATGTTATACAATAATAACAAATTATAAAAGTTGCTCAAAATGTCTCCCTTCAACCTCAACACAAGTTTCGGCGCGATGTACAAGCGAGTTACGAACTCTTGCAAACGTTTGGGGGTCTTCTCGTATTTGTGCACATGCAGCCTGCACACGTTGCCACAGTTCTTCGGCATTGTTAACTTCACTAGCATAAACGATTTGTTTAATTGTTCCCCAACCGTAAAAGTCTAACATATTTAAATCTGGAGATCGTGGAGACCAGTCAACCACCCCATTTCTTCCTATCCATCGGTCCCTGTAATGTTCATTTAACCAATTTCTCACTGCAACAGCAAAATGTGATGGTGCACCATCTAGTAAAAACCACATGGTTTGTCTCAAAGCTAGTGGCAAATCTTCGAGTAAGCCTGGTAAATCGTTTTCCAGAAAATTAAAAAAAAAATACCCCAGATAGTCTTGGAGGTAATAAATGTGGACCGATTAGGTGATCTCCACAAATCCCCAACATTAATGGAAAACTGTTCTTTAAAACGTGCATTTTTAGTTTAGTGAGAATTTTCATCTGCCCAAATGTGGTAATTGTGATAATTTGCAATACTTCGCCTTGTAAATGTAGCCTCATCCGTAAACAGAATTTTGGAAATAAACTCTTGGTTTTGTCGATGTCTTTGTAACAGCCATTCACAAAATGCAACTCTTCTAGGGTAGTCTTCAGGTCTTAAACCTTGAACACATTGAAGATGGTACGGATATAATAAATTTTCATGTAACGTTCTCCAAACTGTGTGTCGAGATACACCTGTATCTCTTGCAACATTTCTTGTTTAATGAGGGATCTTCATCTACCATTTGAAGAATATCATCCTCAGCATCAGTTATTCTGTGTGTTCTGTATCTGCCACAATCTGCAAACTTCGGCTGTAAAACTCCCGTTTCATGCAACTGTTGATGGAGCATCGAAAAGGTATTTGCAGATAGTTGACGTCGATTAGGGTAACGTGCTTGATACCGTCTTACTACTTCTAATGCATTTATGCATTTCCATTAGCCTGACCATAAATAAAGTGCATATCTGCATATTCGCTGTTACTGAATGGCCTATTCATAATAATTACATAAACATTGTTACTACCAAAACATTGGAATTTTAATGACAACTGTGACTGACATTTACTAAGGTCAAATTAACACAGCATAAGCATGCTTCAGTATTGAAAGTAATTCGGTGATGTAGGCGATTTATGAGTGTCGTAATTGCAACAAATTTCTAAGTGCTATTTGGTTAATGACTGTTTGTGCTAACTTGAGCATCTCGAGTTCTCGCCAACTTACAGCCCCGACTGTAAAAGGGAGACGATTGCAAGACATTAAAGAGATACAGCAGAACAGGATGAAGCAACTACTGACTATTTCAGAAGACGAATTTAAAAAATGTTTCGAGCAGTGGCATCAACGTTGGATTAAGTGTGTGGCTTCGGAAGGAGACTACTTTGAAGGCGATTAAATGTCAATTTCATAACTCTTACATTTCTTTATAAATAAAGCCATTCTGGATATTTTTTGATCAGACCTCGTATAAGATACATACATAACTGATGTCTATGGTTGTGGGCTGTGTATTATAGCACTCCTATATCATAGCATTATAATGCAAGTAACTCCAAGGTTGTATAACCAGATTTGTGTGTTTACTTTTTAATAACACCATACCATACTGAACCAGCAACTGCAATTCGGTTTTAGACAAATATTTTGATTGAAGATTAAGACTTGCGATTTTACCAATTTTCATTACAAAACTTTCAAAGAGAACAGCAGCATTTTTAAAATAACCTTATATCTTAAACTAAAAGCTGAAAGTTGGAAGGAAAATCTACATACTTTGAAGAAAGTTATAAATGTACTCTAAAATAAGACTTTCAAATCTTTACTATGAATAATAATATACAAAAATTACAAACAGTTGATTTAGAATGAAAGATAGTCTTCTTGTCCGGAACTAAATAGGAAGTTCGAAACAGGAAGGCTTGATCTAAATTAGATAATATTAATTAAATTAGATATAAATTGCAGAAATAAACCAAATTGCCAAACAATGTAATAAAATTAATTTTAGGTAAAAGGATATCGTTCCGTACATATTTTGGTAAGTAAATGTCAACTGTTGTGGTTAACCCATAACACAAAATTATTCTCCAAAAAGGTTCCCTTGTTTCTTTTTTTTCTCAACATCGTGTTTGTTTTCGCCACTTATTTTTTAAAAATACTGAAGCTATTGGGTTTTAGGAAGCTTTTCAGGTAACATTTGAAATGAAAAAGTTAATTTACTTTTGCAGAAAAAAACACGAAACTAATAACTTCAGACCATCTACAATTTGACAATATGAAACGCAGAAGCAGAAATTTAATATAAATCTTTTAGCAATTAAATAACACATTTCAACTTTCACCTTTAAAAACTACGTTTCTTTATTGTCTCAATTATCGTATTTGTTTTTTATGTTTTCATAATTTTACTTTAGTTATTACCAGTGCCGTAGCTAGGGTGTGGCAAAGGTGGCATTTGCCACAGGCGCACAGACTTCAGGGGCGCTCATTTCCCTTACGAAAACTACGATGTTTCATGTAATTTCAATGGGACATTCAAAATTTCAGTTTATTTTGAATCACATTGTATTTAGGAAACAATAACAGTGATGTTGATGGTGCGACGTCCGATGACAGCTTGACAACCCCAGTAATCTCATTTTCGCCACCTCCGGCTACGCTTGGGTAGCTTGGCGCTTAATCAAAGCAAAACGATGTATCTAAAGGCGCCCGAATGATTCAGGGACTCTTGAATGAGATTAAAAAATATAAAAAAACTTTTTTTACACCTCTGATTCAGTCCTCAAAGAGAAAATTGGCATTGAACCAATCACCGTCACGAAAGCGCAAAAAGCCTAAAATGTCTGGAGAGAACGCAAGCGGTGACTCAATCATCATGCAAATTCAAGAAAGATTTGTCGCTCTTAATGAGATGACACTTGATTTCGGGTTTTTAAACGGACTTTCTATAGAGAGAACGACTGTGGAGGAACTGAAAAAAAAGATGCAGATCTCGCACTATAATATCCTTCTGATATAAATGCCTATGAACTGACTTCAGAAATAGAAAGCCTCAAATTTCAAAGCAAGACACTGTTTGAAAATTTCATTGAAATGGGACGGGACCATTGGAAATTTTGCAAGCTATTATATCAACTGTCTGTTGAAAATATCTACTCAAACATAGAGACAGTTTTGAGAATATTTAGTCATATTTACGTTCTTCTATAGGACAAGAGCGAGTATGTCGATAATTTCAGCTGAAAAATCAACTACAACTAGTTTAAATTATGATGATATTATACACATATTTACGGAGTCTAAATCTAGGAAAGTCAAACTTTAAGTTAGATGTCTCAGTTATGTAATGTAAGAGAACAAGACATAAATGTGATATTTTTATTTGTCCAAAGAATATATTTTCAGTTATTGTTAGGTGTTTGCAATATTTAGGAGATTATTTATTTATTTGTTTAGACATGTGTAACAAAAAATCTTCAAATATTCACTGTTTTAGTATTTTTTTAACAACATGTTTCTGTATTTTTGGTCCTATATCCTATATGTATTGTTATGTTAATGTTTGATTTATAAAATATGTAGTTTAAATTTTATCAGATTTTTCATTTCGGGTTGAAGGTTGGGGGGGGGGGGGGCGCAAAACTACTGACGTGCCACAGGCGCCAGCAAGTCTAGCTACGGCACTGGTTATTACTTATTTAATGTTAATCCATTATAAACCAGAACGTTAAAATTATTTTTATTGCAAACGTTAAATCAAGAAAAGAGAGAAGAATATCATTTGCAGAGTACAAGTAAATTAAAATATAAAAAAAACTGTGATTAAGTCCGACTTTTATTTACGGTTTTTAAATTAATTTCCAGGAAAATCCCGAATTTCGTTTAAAGTACAAGGTTTTAATTTATATTTTCTTTGAATAGAAGCTTTAGCTGACGGCAGTCATACCTTTTAATAAGAAAAATGGAAATTTCGGCGTTTTAAAAAATAGCTTCTTGGTTAAGAATGTGTATAACTTATAAAATGTATAACCATAATTAAAGTGTTTCTAAACAGTTCTGGAAAGTTAACACGGCATTTAAAATACCAATATCACCTTGATATAAAATAAACATCTACAATAATTTTCATAAAATTTAATTCTACATTAATTTAACAAACTCTTAGTGTAAGCTTTTTAAATTCTGTAAATTACCAAAGCCGCAAGTTTTGAGGTTGTATAAAATCATTTATATAGCTACACCGCTACCTAATCTTCCTGCTTTAGAAAAAAAGGAGGATTATAAACGGTAGCACGCACAGATGTCGTATTTTTTACTCAGAAAGCTTTTGTACAAAGGAAGTAATATAATTAATTCTAGTTATTTACCGTGGCCACATAATTGTACCTGAGAACAAGCATGGGAGGAATTTTGAAAGGATTTTTTTTAGTTTTCTTTTTTACAATTCGGAAATTTAGTTTGGTTTTATTAATATTTTCCTAAAGTATTTGAATAAATATGTAGATTTATGTAGAATAATTCGCAATGTCCATAAATCTAAAAATTGTTTTTTATAATGTAAAGTCTCAGAATTAACATAAAAATTTGTTTGATAACTCTGCAATAATTTTAAAAATAGAAACCATTATATGCACGAAACGTGTATGGGCGTACGAAGGTGAAATTGAAATGTCAAGTTTTGACTGGTTGAAGAAGTTCAAGTTCGTGGTTACTCCATGTCTGTTAAATTTCTCAATTAATATTGTCGTCTCTTACTTTATTCAAGAATTTATTAATAAGTCGACATCTGAAAAACTCGTTTCAATTTTAAATAAGAAGACGAAGCAGTATGCATTAATTAAAAAAAAAAGATGCATCAAAAGCCTTAGGACTGAAGGTATTTTTATTCTGTTTTCATACTAAACTGAGCCAAAACTTAAAAATCAGATTTTATTTTGTTATCAGTATTAATATCTTTTTCCAAGATGTTAATCAAATAACGCATAATAATGTGCGTGATATGGTCAAGGTGACTGATTGTCGAGCATTCCTGTGCCTTTTCAAAGAGCATTTTAATGTATAGACTTATGTTTCACCTTATTAAAACCCTAAGTGCTTAAACTGACGCAACATGAGTCACTAAAATAAACAATTAAATATGCAAATATTTACAGCAATGTGAAATAAAAATTTTAATTATAACTTTCCTACAAACATTTATACTAAAAAAGGCACATAAAATACTTATTTATATATTTTATTACTCTTAAACAAAATAAATTTTTAATTTGCTGGATATTTTAATAATTATATCTAACTTCAAAAAATCTAAAACGCATGAAACTTTAATTTCAACAGATAAACGTTTAATAATTTATCAGTAATCACGAAAATCAGATTAAACTTGGTCCTCCTTTGTCCTTCGAACTACATTACAAGTTTGATAAAACTGTTTAAAGATAAGCTTCAGGGCTCACACCCACTAAATTTGACCGAACTTAAGATAACGACCCAATTCGACCCATCCACCAAACGTCTGACCCATGGGTAAAACTTAAACGCCATTAAATTATATTAATATTTAACTACCAACAAAGATGGTTTTCTAGATTTCGTATTAGATTTACATTATGGAAAAGAAGTAAAAATCAATAATCAAAATAGTAAGTTCCTTAGTTTGATTGTTAATTAAATCAATGAAAATGAATTTTTCGTCCAAATTTTAACACGTTTTAGACACAAATTCCTTAAATGGAAAAGATAATTCGACGAAAAGCGTCTGATATTTGCAAAGTCCACAAACGTAGAATTTTAAATACCTAACCCCAAGTAAGGTCCTTCAGTCATAAAAATAAAAATCCCATTTGAAAACGTGGCTACTACCGTTTACTCAATAATAAATATATGGCACTAAAACTTCGTCAAGATCTATAAAATGTTAAAAAAGTCGTTAAATCCCAAAGTGGGTTCTAATTTCATATAACAATTTTAGACAAAAAAATAACGAAACCGGTTATAACATTGCATTAAATAAACTGCAGATAAGTCGTAAACAGTGCTGTTGTGTGTGCTAATAAAATTGCTAGCTACAGATATATATTATTTTAGTATATACCAGGTGATTCACATAAGACGCGCCAGTTTCTGGCTTCCATCAAGCAAATCAATGGTCGCTCTTCCTTGCCACGCTATAAAATCATATGTTTTCTCAAATACTCCAGCCAATGCAAACAACTTGTAAACCCATTTATTTTTGATGCTTTAGGCAGTTATTACGTACAAAGTCGAGTAAAGGCCTTTCTTTAAAAAACCTATCTTTAGTGTCTTCAGCTTTAGTGTTGTCGTTGAAACGTCTTAGAGATATAACATCTGCAACTTGCAGTATTCTGGTATTTTTTGCCCAATAACCATAGTAAGTAGGAAGAGAAGTTATTCCCATTAACAAAAAAAATTGACAAGAAGTCAGTAATTTTTTTGGTATTCATATCTATACACTTTCCTATTACCTACTTGAATACTGTATAAATTAGTTTGGTCAACTAGATGATGCATACATTCGAAAGAAAATGAATCTTATGGCAATCTTACTTCAACTACGTTATCTTCGACTTGTTTCTGGTGAAAATCGCGGGGTAATAAGTCCGTTTTACTCCATTTGTATACAGGTCTTAGCACTTTTTTCTTTTTTACTGGAGGTTCCCTAGCAACATAGAATAATTATCGCCATCAACGTCTGAATCACTAACACCAGATTCATTTATGATTTCGTCAATTTCTTCAAATCCTGGTGGCACTGTTTCCGGTTCAAAATTAGAATCAGGATCAAGAACTTCATCATCTGAGTCACAGGAATCGTCAATGTCAGATATATTCCAAAGCGGAGGTAAGGAGCTACTTGTTTTGATTTTGAATAAAAAAGACTTCGTTGACATTACTGGGATGTCGTCCATTGAAATATTCTGAAAATAGCATACCTAATAAACCATTGTTGCTATATGACTACTAACAAGATGGAGGACATATAACTTCATAACTTCCTATAAGCAACCACTTTTGGAATCAGTAACATTCAATAACATGCATTTATCGATACCTTCATTGTAATACCACATATGAGAAGTCTTAGGGAAATGCAGGTTCAGAATATATTTCTGATTTATAAATATTATTATTATGGCTGCAGTATCTGCACTTCGCCCATTTCTCTGAATAGGCAACCACTTTACAGAACAAATGCTGCCTATTGCATTTAATGTGGGTTGCCTATTCACGAGAAGCAAGGCGTTATGAAGATAAAAAAGCATTCTCTTTTCTTTTTCTCCGACCACACGAATAAGACGCCATATTGTCGAATAATTTTGTATAAAAAGTAACTCATTCCGGGATGTTCACCAATTACCATGGCAACTGTATACTTTTCGATTCATATTTGTACTAATACAAAAATGGACGCAAGATAGGGTTTTACACTGTAAATTTTAAATAAAAAACAAACGCTTCGTCAACATTCGGCAATCGTCGTCGTTGTTGTTTATTTTCTCCGTATGGCGTATAGTGATTGTTTATTTCCGCAATGACAGTTCTCAAAAATATTTGATTCTAAATAATAATAGACCAAGAGCCAGCAACGGATTTCTTACAGTATTTTTAACAAGCGTGTAACTGTTATGGAAGGTTCCTTTGAATATACTGAGAAGGGAACCCGAAGTCTGGCAGGCCTGCGGTGGTGGTTTTAGCCCCCTTGGGTCCTTGAAGGGTGGAAAAAAAATAATAAAAAAAAGTATAATAACAAGTCTGGCGTTTTGCTATGTTAAAGGTAATTATCTCTTATGTAAGTAAAAAAATTGGTACATACAATATTTTTTGCACGAACGGAGATTTTATTTAAATTTTTGGATTTATAATAAAATTTTTCTAATGACATTTTTAAAAATGTCAAATTGACGCATTCACGGCAAGAGTGATTTTATAAATATCACAAAAATACCGTACTTACAATTCAATTTTTATAAAATCACTCTTGCCGTGAATGCGTCAATTTAACATTTTTAAAAATGTCATTAGAAAAATTTTATTATAAATCCAAAAATTTAAATAAAATCTCCGTTTGTGAAAAAAATATTGTATGTACCAATTTTTTTACTTACATAAGAGATAATTACCTTTAACATAGCAAAGCGCCAGACTTGTTATTATACTTTTTTTTTATTCTTTTTTTTCCACCCTTCAAGGACGCAAGGGGGCTAAAACCACCACCGCAGGCCTGCCAGACTTCGGGTTCCCTTCTCAGTATATTCAAAGGAATCTTCCATAACAGTTACACGCTTGTTAAAAATACTGTAAGCAAACCCGTTGCTGGCTCTTGGTCTATAAGTCATATTACCGAATTTATGAGTAGTTGGAGAAAAAACAGTATGCATCATTCGCATAAAAAATGCGTTTTCGGAACGCGTAAGACTCGCCGGACGACGAACCTAAATCCGAAATTTCATTAAAAACAAAAAATGTTGAAAATCCAGAAAATTCGAATAATAATCTCACAAGTTTGCCATGATTTTTTATTTTATTCTTTTAATACAATACAATAACAAAAAACGATGCTTAATTACAGGGCCGAGCCAAGGGTATCTGCCGCCCGGGTGCAAGATATAATTTGCCGCCCCTATAACTCCTTAGACATACATAATGTTAATTGTAAAATTCTGGATTTCCTTGATAACTGTTAACTTGTTTAAAAAATAGAAAATCATTAACGTTACCTACTATAAACTTTATTATTTGCATAAATTTAAAAAAAATAAAATATTTAAAACAACAAACATAAATAATGCTTTAATAGTTAAGACAAAGTACGCCTACATAAATTCGAAATTTAAATGTCAAAAGCTACTTTTCTTGCTTTTTTAATTGCAAATTCTCCAATTTATTAAATCCGAAAAAATTCGTAGGGCTACTACAGATGAATTCGAGAAAGTGCTAATTAAATCATTAGCCACAAGGTATTCTAAAACCTCCTTGGCCGAAGTCGTATTGGTTTATTATATGGACAATATTTCAATTTCATTAACATCCATTTGTTTTGTAGATGAATCGGTTAATTTAATTTGTAAATCCGTACAACATTTCATTAATTCTTCTTTATCTATAGATAAAGAGCCTAAATTATTTAAAAAGCCAAAATAGCAGTTGCACTCGTTTGGCTGTTCAAATCTGTCATTTAATTTTGATACTACTATATCAAGAATATAAAAATAAAAATTAACTTTGAAATTCACCTCGACTGATTCATCTCGATGTTCATAATCAAAATAAACCTTTGTTTTTCTCGGTCTAACCAAGCCTATAGCTGGAAAAACACTTTCGCAGTCTATATCTCCAGCAATTTTTTTCGCCTCATCAATCAAAACTGTAAAACTACTTTCAGATCGTATTTCGATGAAAAAAATTTGAATTTCTTTCAACATTTTTACAGCTTCTGGTAAAATAACACAACACAACACAACTTTGTATTTACAATAGCGATCGGCACCGATGTGTTTATAATAAAAATAAATTATAAGTAATAAATTATTGTATGCTTGCCGCCTTAAAAAATGCAACACTTTTTCTCTATCAAGTTATCTTTATAAATACGAAAAAAATCCAGGTTCAAGACTAACTTGATAAAAAAAGTTGCATTTATTAATCCCGCAATCATATCTTAAATTTCTTTCATTTTTCATTTTGCCGCCCCTAGTAGGTTGCCGCCCGGGTGCTGTGCACCCCTTGCACCCCCGGCACGGCTCGGCCCTGCTTAATTACTTAAATAACAGTATTTTCACCATTAGCACGTATACATTTTTCTATTCGTTTTCTAAAATAAAGAGATTTTCAATTTTTTTTGTTTTTAATGAAATTTTAGATTTAGGTTATTTGAACGATTCTGAACAGCTTTTATTAACAAGATTTTTTCAACAGTAAAAGTCCGAGACCTTTTATTTTTATCAATAAAATTTCATTTTGTACGAAAACGAAGTTGCCATGGAAAACATTTTACCATGAAGGGAAAGTAACACACCCTAAAAGTACAATTTAGTGAGGGGTATAATCAGAAAAAATAAATTTTTTAAATCGATAATATACAGGGTGGTGACTCGAACACCCGAACATAGGGATTTAACATGTAAAATCATATTTTCATAATTTCCTGCCCCCCTAATTATTTTAGGTAAAAAAGCTTCAAATAAAAGTTTTAGAGCATAAAATTCTGCATCTGAATCAATAAACAAAATTAATTTTGCGTGCCTTGTAACCTCAGAAATTAGGTATGAAGATGACGTAAATCACCCCAAAAATAGCGATAGCCTTGGAATTCAAACAAAAATTAACAAATGTTAACGGTTTATCTGTCAAGTTAGTTTATTTTTATTATTACTTGTAATTACTGTTAAAGTGAAAATATGGCCAACAATTATACAATAAGTGAAAAAAATCAATTTGTAAAGTTATTTTACAGTGGTAACAGTATAAGACAAGTGCGAGATCTATTTGCGAATTTATATCGTCATATACCAATTCCGTCGACATCAACAATCCATACCATCATCAATAATCAAACAAAATATGGGTCAGTGTTCGCCCCTTGCAAGAGTTGTACTAAAAAACAAATAAATATTGCACCAGAAGAAGATATTGAAGCTGAAGATCATAACGCTAACGAAATCAATGTATTAGCTGCGGTATCAGATAATCCAAATGTGAGCCTCAGAGAAATTGGATCTGGATTAGGTTTGCACCACACCACGGTCCTAAAAATATTAAAAAAACACAAATTTAAATCTTTTAAATTTTCCGTCCACCATGAAATTTGACAGATAAACCGTTAACATTTGTTAATGTTTGTTTGAATTCCATGGCAATCGCTATTGTTGGGGTGATTTACGTCATTTTCATACCTAATTTCTGAGGTTACAAGGCACGCAAAATTAATTTTGTTTATTGATTCAGATGCAGGATTTTATGCTCTACAACTTTTATTTGAAGCTTTTTTACCTAAAATAATTAGGGGAGCAGGAAATTACGAAAATATGATTTTACATGTTAAATCCCTATGTTCGGGTGTTCGAGTCACCACCCTGTATAAAAAAAATACTGGGGTGGTGCCGTCTAAAGTGAGACACACTGTAAATAGGACTCTTTGAAAAGTTACCATGGCACTGTGTTCGTGCCATAAGCTTTTTGGAAAAACGTGGGGTCTAAAGCCAGAAATGATCTCCTACCTTTACATTTATGTGTTAGGAGAGAAGCAAAGCTAAGTGCCTTAAGACTGCAACAGGTAAGTCAATATAAACCTGGAAATTTAGTTGATCACTTAAGAATTGTGAACAAAATGCAATTAGAGTCATAATGTCAGCACACTATGACTTCAACTGGCCCAGGCGGGAGGGCGGGGATCCCTGCCGGGGCCCCCTCAAGAAAAGAGAGAGAGAGAGAGAGAGAGAGAGAGAAAAGAGAAACTTTTAAAGTGTAAAAAGAATAGCGAAAGATAGTTTTTAGCCTCATAACTTCAGAGGGGCCCCCAAAAAACACTGAGCCCCCCCCCCTGATAAAAGATAAAAGAGGAAACAGAATGGAAATTTTAAAGTACAAAAACTCAAAAATAATGGTGAACCATGGGAAATTCAGCGTATATTTCAGCATGTTTGAAATTTTCAGACCAGCAGCTACCGAGGGGCCCCCAGAAATTTCTGAGTCTACTAAAGCTAGGGCGCTGCACCTACGTTCTACCCATTTAAAAGTTGGGGGCCCCAAGGAAGAAGGCTCCCGCCGGGGCCCTAACCCCCCCAGTCCGGGACTGGAAGGTGGGGGTAGTTAATATTTAAAAAATTACCCGAAACCATAGGCTTTAAAAAATAAAAAAAATTAACTGATTTGATAAAGGGTAATTACGTAATTATTAGTTAGTAAATATCTAATGAATTAAATATTTTCTGGATATTTCCACCACTAGCGACATCTCCTACAGAATTAACAAATCACTAGTTCATTTGATCTACTGTCAAAATGAAAACAAACAATACCAAAAATTTTCTGTAAAATGCAGTTTAAGGTTATTGTTTTATGAAGAAAGCTTTTTTTAAGCGAACAAGTCTCAGATATCTCTAAATTGGTTTGTAAAAATCTAAACGTGTTTATTGACTTTTAAACCATGTAACCATAAACGGTAAAATTTTAGTTACGTATAACGATAAAGTGCAAACCCACAACAGTAATGGTAAACAATAACAAAATTGTACCTGATCCTCCAGATCATGTTGAGGAAACATTTACAACAAATAATGACAACATTATCATGGGAACAGATTCAGATACCGACGAAGATGACCTGGCGCTCGATGGATACGAACCGTTACCGCTTGTACCTCCAGATGATGTAAACGATGAGGAATCTAGCGACAGTGAAGACGATAGTGGAGTTGGTAGCGGTGGACAACCATCATGTAATGATACATTACCTCCAATCGCCAGGATAGAAGACACGTTAGTAGGAGAAGTATGGGCAGGACCTTCATCGCCTGCTGTTGATATAACAATGGATAGCAATAAAGTGGACGAAGTTAAACAGGCTATGGCAAATATCACTTTACCGCCTAGTTCTATTCCAGAATGGGCTAATGACATTCCTGAGGAGCAGTGGAAGCAACATTTAATTGATAGACTACAAAATTTACAAAAAAGTTCTAATTAAATTTAAATGTTCCAAATACAGCCAACCACTTTAACCACTGCTTAGCTTCAACTGGGGGTTTTTTTTTTTCAACAAAATCACATCACATTCGATGCATTTCTGGCAGTTAAAATATTTGTAATCAAAATTCGATGCATTTTGTTCAGAACAACCAGTTGAAATAGGTTGATGATTTATGCAATTGGCCACTTGCAATTTCAATATTTAACCCAGCTGTATTTATAGTAATATGTGTTGTAATTCAAATAAATGTCTATATTTAAAGTTTTTATGTTTATTGTCCTATAAAAATTTTTAAAGTTAATACAGTTGTTAGGAAAATATCGTGTGAATAGTAACCATGTTGCAGGTTTTTTGGCATTATGATAAAAATCTATATACACTGACATAAAACTAGTTATAAAAACTTCCCTGCACTTTCATATACATCGAAAACTCGAAATAAGTTCTTACAAAGACTGCAACTGCAAATACAAATACTCTTAATATACATAAAACTATGCTTAAACTTGTCTTGTCTCCTACAATTGTGCCTCATTCTGTCATGCAAATCTTTCCCAATCATACTTCGAGAATGAGAATATTTCAATTTACATCCTACACTAGTTTTTGTTTTCACTCTTTTTCGCTTTCACTATCGGATGATGCTTCAGCTACATCATTTATTTCATCAACATCGGTGGAGTAATTAGGATCTTCTGTTACGCCTTTCATCGCCTTCCTTTCCAATGCTTCTAAAACGCCCTTCATTCTTACTTGATAGTGTAACTACAACATATTACAAATAATATTTAGAATACATTAATGTAAACACTGAACTATCAATCTACCGTTTGCCTATCAACCTGGTTACTTTGAATTGTCAAAGATTCAGGCAATGGTATACATTTTGTAGGTTCATGGCGTAGTTCAGGTTCAGAAGCTGCTGTTACTTCCGTAACCTGTTTATGTAACTTTTTAGGTGACGTTCCATTATGAACGAGTGTCCTATGCGGTCTATACCTAGTATCACATATTGGTTTTTCTTTATTAAAAACATATCTTACATGTCGTGCCCAATCCAAAAAATCATCACCAGTATCAGTAAGGGTTAAGCTCTCTAAATCTATTTCCAACTTGTCTACTTGTCTGCGAAGGTACATTTCCCGCTGGATTCTATTATAAAATCCTTGAATTGATAATCCTTTATCTTTAAGTCGATCTAACAAACGTCTAAAAACAATCCAAGTGAAGGTTATATTCTCTTAAGTTATAACTTCATAAAGTATATTTGAATATCTAATTGTTTAAACTTTATACTACTACCAACAAGCAGGCATTTAATAACAAACTATTTACCTGTTTTTCAATAGGGCGTCTTGACGTTCTAATAGCTCTTGCAGTTTTGATAAGGGCTGTTTAGCCAAGTTTATATTCTTTTCGTCAGACATTTTTCTGGGAGTTTATTAAACAACCTTTTATTACGTACAATTTTCTATGGAGACTGTAAAACAGCAGTATATGACCGATGGTATTTGCTGTCAAATAAATGTAGCTACTTTTGTTTCATTGGAACTACTTTAGAATATGGCGGGTAATTTAAATTACCAGTGCCTGAGTAGAAAGGTTCGCACCGTATGTAGAGCAAAAATAATCAAGGACGTTCTTTATGTTCCAGTTCAGTAGTTTCCTTATAAAATACAAACAAAAGGTAGATACGAAATAGTACTATGTATTAATTTTACAGGAATCCAAATCGATAAAAATCTACAGTGGCATTTTAGCTTTTTAAATGTAAAAGACCGTGACCTGCACTTGCAGAAAGAAATTAAATTTATGAAAGAGGTAGAATTGTATATGCATTTAGCAATCTTGTTAAAGATTTATTGACTTAGATAACTGCAGAAGGTTGCAGATTTTTTTAAGATAAGCGAAGTAAAACATTTTCTCTTTAAACTATAACTCATAAAATTTAAGAGTCCTGAAAAAGTATATTAATTAATAATTATAGCTGTTTTACTGATTGAAAGGATAATTAAATATTGCAATTAATAATTATTAATAACCACACATTAACAACCCTACATTTACTAAAGAAATTAAAGGGATTTCATCTGAGTTATTACTTTGTGAATATTTTAAAATTTTAGTGAGGTTTAATGAGTTTTATATTACACAAATTTTTCAAAATTAATAGGCAGTGAATCCCTTAAAATTTAATCTTGTTGTAAAAAAACGTTCTACCTAATTACGAACATATTTTTCCAGCATGCAGTAAATGTCACAAAAACTTAAAGAAAATGTAATTGAATTATCAGATGCGTGGCAGTAAGTAATTTGTAACAATAACCTATTTTAATATTTAATTTCCAAATGTTAAACTTCTTGAATTTCTGAAATAAATGCAGCGTGAAATTACAACCTTCCGTTACTCACTCGCCTGTAGTAAATACTTAAACTATCTTCTGAAATATTTGATATTTCAAAATTAATTTAATAATTTTTTACTGCAGAGTGCCACACTTAAAGAACAAATATGTAATTGAATTGTCTTTATTTTACATAAAATAATAAAAAATTAAGCATTTCAAGTAGCTTGCATTTCCTGTATGCAGTTATGTAATCAAATGATTATAATAAATTAAAGTAAAAGTCCAATATATCCTTAGCATAGTGACTCAGCAGAAACCACCATTCAGAAATTCTGATTGCCATCAAATAATTTACACACCTTAAATATTTCCCAGTTTATTAACACGCATAAATTTGGGGAAGGTTCAGTTTGTTTTAAACATCTTCGTGGAACCGCTATAAATACTTAATTAAAGCCTTGATCTCGAATACGCATTACCAAAGTCAGACGCATGGAAATAAATGTAGGGTATTAACGACATTGAACGAGAACTTGCTTAGAAAAAGTTATGTAGGTTAATCAACAAGCAGCATAAATTAGTTTTATTATAAAAATGTGTACTTACACATATCCAAGTACTAAAAATTATTAAATATATTTATATGTAGGTACATACATTAATGGAATGCTAGTTACCTTCAATTTGAAGTAAGAGCAAAAATTAGAGTAAGGAACTAGGTGTGGTTAGCATGATCAGGTAGTAAAGTATTTGTCTGTTTGTCGTTATATTATGAAAAATACACAATTATTTATTAACCACGAGAAGGTCACAATGTACTATAAATACTAGGGTTTCTCTTTCACTGGTATTGTATTCAATCACTACAAGCTCTCAAAGCAACAACAAAACAACCACTCAACAAAATGAATACCTTGGTAAGCTAGGGTGCTTCAGGTTCACTTCTTATCCATCAATTTTAAATCTGTTAATTTTTTAGGCCGTTGCTCTCTTCGCCTGCTTGGTCGCTTTCACCGCTGCCAAACCCGGTGGTGTCTGGGGTGGACATCTTGGTGGTCTTGGTGGTGTTGGTCTTGGACACGTAGTACCAGCTGGACCCACCACCCTTATTGGAGCATCCGGTGTAGTTGGACCAAATGGAGCTGCTGGACCCACTGGTGCTGTAAACGGACATGGTGCTATTGGACCCAACGGTGAACACAACGCCATCGGACACGCTGGTATCATCGGAGGACATGGACTCGGTCTTGGAGTCGGAGGACTTGGAGTCGGAGGACTTGGCGTCGGAGGACTTGGCTACGGAGGACTTGGTCTTGGTTTGGCTGGACATGGTGGCGCCATCGTACAACCTGCTGCTGCCGTAATTGCTCCATCTGCTCATGCCGTAGTTGGACATGCTGGTCTTGTTGGCCCAGCTGGTATCATCGGTGGACATGGACTCGGTCTTGGTTTGGGCGTCCATGGTGGTCATTGGTAATTCATTAGAAAATTTAGATAACAAGAAGTAAATGTTTCTAATAACATGTACTCTGAGTGCAGAATTATTTTTTCAAATTTTATTGGAAACTGCGTTTCAGTTGTACAATTTGTTATTGAAATTGTTTACCAAATGATCACCTTTTCATATCAATAAACTGACTGCATTTCAAAGGACCATGACTATATTTGTAGATATTTTTCGCCTCTTATTTAATGCATACTGTAAATACACTATTTAAAAATGTCTTCAAATAAATCAATGACTGTTTTATAATTTTGTGTTTTATTAATTATATTCAGGAGTAAAACAAAAACAACCAATTACGAAACGCAGTAACTGCTAACTACAATTACTTAAATTCAACAATAAACAATATTCTTCAAAATGAAGAGAAATATATAACAAGAAAATATTTATAAAACAAATAAATTTACTTATTTTTAAATTATATCATTTAGCTAATAACAAACAGAAAATAATTGTTTCAAATAAATTGAAAAACTATAACAATTGTTTCAAATTCCTGTGGTACTTCAGCTAAACTTTCTAAATATAAAATACTAAAAATTTCAATTCTTGGGGTCAAAATTTGAAAATCTGTAAAAGCTATGAGAGAAGAATATTCAAACGGAAATTCCACCTAGCTCTAATCTGGATTTGCCTTTCAAATCTCAAATTAGAGCCTTTGAATTTGAATCAAAATCAAAATCAAAATTTACAAATTAGACTCAAATTTGACTGTACATGGATCCAAATCTCAAATACAAATAAAAATATTAATTTGATTTAATCAGAAATTTAAAATTCGGCTACAAACGAACTTCCAAATAAACATTACGAAGAAAATTATGGTTATTTTAAAATCGAGCTTTGCCTTTCAAGTTATTTTTAATAATTTAGTAAAGTATTGCATAATGATAATTCAATTTTTAGAACAAATCTGAGCTTCGTAATTTTTTTAATATAAAATTAAAACTCAAGCTGATACTTAAAGCCACCCAAGTTTATTAAAATAAAATTCAGGGTTTCTGATAATAATTTTTCATTAGGCATAGTCGATTATATACAGACTTTTTGCTTCATTTGCTGATAACCAATTGTAATGTAGGGATCGCGGGCGATTTTTGTTGTCATTTACCTTTTGTCTATATATGTATAGGCACCTCGGTTTTGTTAAATTAAAAAAAATAACGTTTTAGCAATAAAAAACGTACAACTCTATTTTAATAATTCTAAATTCAAATAGGACTTGCAAAAATTGAGATATCGAAAAAATCTCCACGTCAGTGGATAGATAAAAACATTCTCTTTTCACAGGCCACACGAACATTTTTCCAAAATGCAAATTAATTCGGAAATAATGGAAATAAGATTTTAGAAATATTGTTGTAACTCACTATTCATAATGTAGCGTGTAGGCTACTCAACTAACAATCGAACCAATAACAGGAAACAGAATTCGAAGGCAAACTATTTCGTATTATTCCAAGAAAAATTTAATCATCTCAACTAACTTGTCAGTTTTTACCCGGCTTTACAGTTTTGAGGCATACACAAATCCGTGCACAAACCATTTTGCTTATTTAAGTAGTTATGCAACTTTAGATACGTCAAATAGAAAGTCACTGTATGTACGAGGATGTATTGATATCTAGTTAGCCTAGACCGCTTCCATGGATAAACAAAATATTGCGATACCATAGCAACGAACAGTAACTTATTAGAAGTGTCAGTGTAAAGTTTCACGTCAAAAAGTCAAACCAGTTTTGCGCAATAAAATTTCAAAAAAAGGATGTTGACCGAAAATGTGAAAATCGAAAAATTGGAGTATCGAGCCATCATCAAATACCTGTATTTGAAGGGGTTAAGAGGTAAGCAGATTTACGAAGATATGCTTAATACCCTTGGCGATCAATGTCCTTCGTATGCGACCGTAAAAAATTGAATTGCAAGCTTCAAAAGAGGTAAATTTTCCATTGAAGATGGAAAAGTTCTTGCTTCAGTTTTTTGGGATTGCCATGGAGTAATCATGATTGATTATCTGGATAATGGTAGAACAATAACTGGGGATTACTATTCGACGTTACTGACCACTCTACGAGAAAAAATTAAGGAGAAAAGACGCGGAAAGTTGTCAAAAAGTGTTTTGTTTTTGCAGGACAATGCCTCTGCACAAATCGCATGTTGCCATGCAAACAATTCGTGATTTGGGGTTCAAATTACTGGAACACCCCCTTATTCACCAGATCTGGCTCCGTCCGACTATTATCTCTTTCCTCAACTGAAAAAAAGTTTAAAAGGTCGTAAATTTTCTTCCAACGAAGAGGTTATAGAAGCTGTGGAGGCTTGGTTTGCAGAGCAAGATAAAACTTTTTTTTGAAAGGTCTAGAGGCGTTGCAGGTTCGGTGTAATAAATGTATTAAATTAAGAGGAGAATATGTCGAATAATAAAATATTTTGACTTTCAAATTTTGTTTGCTTCTATAGTAGGCTAAGAATTTTTCAATACGTCCTCGTAAATGCCACTCTTACGTATAAAACGCTAACGTGCCTCTACGCCGGAAGATAAAAGAGGTCACAGATTAAGACAGGACAATTATTAGAAAATTAAAATTTTTATTTATAAATTTAAAAATTGCGCATAAAAACAGTATTAGCTTAAAATAAACAATTTTATGCGTCTGAAGTACCTAATTAATGGTAAATATAAAATTTTCCAAATTTGTTAATTTATTATCTGGATTTCAGCATCAAAATAGAAACAAATAAATTAAAGAAAAACACATTTTGTTTTGAGGTTGGATTCATTTAATTAAATTTGCGTCAGTAAAGATTTTTAAACTGAAAACCAAAAATCTTGCTTTCGAATACAAGATTCCAGACTTAATTTAAAAATCTTCAGTGAATTGTTATATTAATATTAGTCCTTCGTTTTGACTTCCTGGGTTCGATTTTGGAGTCAAATTTTAATTTAACTCCAAATTCAAGGATTTGTATCTTTTTAGATTCACGATTTAAATACTACAATTTATTAACATCAATAGCAACAAAATTAATATTTAACTCCAAGTTCAAAACTAATATGAATAAAATACTTTAAATTCGTTTATTTGATTTTGGAAGGGTTACAATTAAATAAAAAGCAATTAAATTGGTTATTAAGAAAAGGTTATAATTACAACAATAAATTCTTAATAGTTGTATTTAACAAATGCGGAACAAGCGTCTTATTACTCTGTAACTTTTTATAAACCTACGACGCCTCTTTAATTATTAGTATGTCGACGTTATAACGTTCCAAAAAAATTAAAGAATTTTTTAATAACGATTAGTTATTAAATAAATATCCCACACAAATACAATTACGATTAAGCGCAAACCCTTGATCATGAAGCTTGTAAAGGTCACGGGCCTGCTTTTATAATTGCTTAAATAATTTAGTAACTATATACAGTCAAGGTTTTTGTTCGAAAATCGTGTTTAAAATTGTTTTATCTCAATTTTTTAACTTTTTAACACTTATTAACAATTCTGATTAAATTTTATAACTTAGTTTTCTAATGCAAAAAATCCAGATTTGATTTATTTAATTAAAACTAATAACTTACTCAAAGCGAGTGTCTTGGAATTCCAGAGTGATTATCAACCTGATGCTATTGTAGCAAGTATTCTGGATATTTTATCCAGCTAAATAATGTACAGACTGTGCACAACGAACAATACGAGACTGCTGCCGTGAAAATTAAAAGAGGAACTGTACGAAAAGTGAATGTAATGTGATTAATAGCCTTTCAAAAAATTATTTGCACAAAGTCTGTACGCTTTACATTACGGTGCTATAATTTCGGAAGGACAATGGATACTTAAGAGGAACATACATTTATTGACCATGACAAAGGTCATAGTGGTAGTATAAATACAAGAATTTTTCTTTCACTAATATATTCAATCATTACCAGCTTCAGCAGCTTCACTTGAATAATCAACAACAAAATGAACGCTTTGGTATGTTTACTACTCCACCTACTTTATTTGCATTAATTTTAAATTGTTTGTTGTTTTGCAGACTCTTGCCTTCTTCGCCTGCTTGGTGGGTTTTGCTGCTGCTGGACTCTACGGCGATCACCTCGGTTACGGTCATGCCGTAGCTGCCAAAATAGTACCTGCTGGACCTACCACCCTTATTGGAGCCTCAGGTGTAGTTGGACCCCATGGAGCTTCTGGACCTTCCGGTGCCGTCAATGGACATGGTGCTGTTGGACCCAGTGGTGAACACAACGCCGTTGATCATGTTGGCATCGTAGCTGGACATGGTGCTGTACTTGGACATGGTGCCGTTGTTGGACACGGTATTGCCATCCCCCATGCCGTTGGTCATGCTGCTCTTATTGCCCCAGGTTTTGCTGGACACGGTCTCGCTGGACACGGTCTCGTTGGACACGGCCTCGTTGGACACGGTCTCGTTGGACACGGTCTTGGTTATGGCGCTGGTTTGGGACTTGGTCATGGTCATTGGTAATGACAGTATAACTTTATAGATAAAAATGTTTTAGTAGCAAACATAGAAATACATTTTCAAATGTGTTACTAAAATTATTGAGAAATACCTGTATTGTTTTCTTCAATACTATCAACCTCATTTTAAAAATCATACTGGATATTTATTTACATTTAATGTATGCTGCTCAAAAATATTTGCAAATAAACGCATTGTTTTATATTTGTTTGTTTTATTGATTTTCTTAGGTGCCTAAGAAGTTTACAAGTTACTTTTTTTGCAACTAACAGAACTAAAAGTTGTTGTAAAACAACACAGTTTGAATTACTTTTTAAATTTCTGCTAACATTATTTTAACACTATTGAAAAATATAAAATCATAAAAATGTACAAGCCTCAAGTCTTCGAAATAAGGTAAATATCAAATCACCATAAATTATACAAAATTTACTTTGCAACTCTACAGCAAATTAAGAAGAATCTTAAAAAGAAAATAAAGTTTATTTAGAACTGAGCACAACAAATAAGCGTCTTGTAGGGCTTATAATTGTACCAAGAAGAAATTCTAGAACATTTTTAGAATTCTATTTTTTTGTATTTTAAAATACCAAATTTTGTTCGATAAAATGTAACATTTTTTTGTAAAAGCTCGGTCGTTGTAAAACCCACGAAACTTTCAGTTGCCGATACCATTATAATTTACAACTTGTCTTCTCAAGAAATTGTTTACTTAATATTTGTCTTTACATATTTTTATATACTTTTTACCATCTGTACTTACGGAGAAGTATTGTCTTAAAGCGTTATAAACAATAATATAAATAAACTGCCAAATGTAATAATCTAAAATCTTTGTTGTGATGAGTTTTGCATCTTATACATATTTTAGCAACTGGTGGCGTGAAACCAATAAAGAACTATAAAATCTATCTACAATCAAACACACCTTAAACCAAATCAGTAAGGGGGCCAATACCGTCGATTAAATAATAAACAATTTCAAATGCATTTTTTAGGAGGTACGTATGCTACGTATATGAAAGCCTTTGGTCTTGAAAACGAGCCCACTTTACAAAGGTCGCGCTTGTTTTTCCTAATTCCTCAAACAGCCGATTTAGAAAGTGTTTTTAAGAGTTAAATTAACATAACGTTAGAAAAAATTTGATAAAAAAATGGTCATAACAAGTAATTACAGTGACGTAAAATTTATGCGATTTTTATTAGTTGTTTTGCTTGTGTGTGTCGCAATTCTATTATAATATTATCAGTAAAACTCATAAAATGAACAATGAAGGTGTACTGTAACTTCTTATACCTTACTAGAAAGTAATAGAAGATCTATGGATAATATTAAAAAGATTCAATTTTAATTGCCAACTGAAGCTTTAAAAAAACAGAAAAAAAGTATGGTTAATAACTAAATAAAGTGACAATTTTTTACATAAGCAAAGGATTTACGTAAAAGTCTAGGAAAAAGTTTAGCTTCCATTTACACTACCATTAATTTTATTGTTTCTTTGGCAAATACAAATGAAATTGTATAGGTTATAACAAATATTTTAAGAAGATAACTTACTATAATCCTCGAAACGGAAATTTATCTTCTAAATGGTCACTTTGCTTTAGTGCTGCCACTTTCATCAATCAACTTTTATGTGAACTTAAGCAACAACAGTTTGGAGATCAGAGCTGCAAAGTAATGCAATAACAACCTGAATGAAAGTTAAGGGAAAACTTTACAAAAACCAGAATTGTGCGGTGCTTAAAAAAAACTGCAGTGGGCCTTTTCATTTTATGTTAATTTGTTGAGTTTCAGAAGGACAATTGAAATCTCAAGAGGAACATGCAGGCACTCATTTAACTGACCATGAAAAGTAGTATAAATACTACAGTATCTGATGAATTTGTATCATATTCAGTTATCACCAGTTTTACTGCCAACAACAAGAGAAACACTAAACAAAATGAACGCTTTGGTGAGTTTAAATAATGTTAAAGTTGGATTTATAACTTAATTTGTTGATTTTGCAGACCGTTGCCCTCTTCGCCTGCATGGTAGCTGCTTCTACATCCACTGGTATCCTTGGTGGTCATCTTGGTTATGCCGGTTATGGTGGTCATCTTGGTTATGGTGCCTATGGTGCTTACGGCCACGCTGTAGCAGCCAAAGTAGTACCTGCTGGTCCCACCACCCTTGTTGGAGCGTCGGGCGTCGTTGGTCCCCATGGAGCCGCTGGACCTTCTGGTGCTGTTAGCGGTGCTGGTGCTATTGGACCCAGTGGTGAACATAATGCTCTTGGACATGTTGGCATCGTAGCTGGCGGTCTTGGATACGGTTTGGCTGGACACGGTGTTGCTGTTGGACACGCTGCTGTTGCCGCTCCAGCTGTTGTCGGTCATGGTGCTTATGGACATGGTCTCGTAGGACATGGCGTTGTAGGACACGGTCTTGTAGGACATGGTCTTGGCTATGCTGGTGGTCTTGGCTATGCTGGTGGTCTTGGACTCCATCGTGCTGCTCATTATTGGTAAACGCTGCACGAAAATTTAGTAAATATTTTTAGTGGTGAATGTACTGTAAATAATAATTATAATAATTTTCAAATTTTATTGAAAAGATTTAAATTGTACAGTTGTTACTAAAATTGTTTACGTAAGGATCGCTGTTCTCGATGACTGAAATTGTGTGCTTAAAATTCTTTATATTTTACTTAATGCAAACTGTAAAATGTAGATTATTGCAAATGTTCCAAATAAATCAATGGACACTTTAGTTTTTGTGTGTTAATTATACAGGGTTATTGGTAATTCGATACATTCCTTTGGAGATATGATGGGACAGGAGCTAAGAAACAAATTAAACCTAACATACATTAGTATGCAAAAATAAAAAAATAATTTCTGAGAAAAACGAATAGGTAATTTTCGTAGCTGATTTTTAGAAATCATTTTTAATAAGTTTTTATTTAAAATTTTCACATGATCGAAATGTTTCCGGATATTTTCCATTCGAAACGGATGACCATAGAGTGGGACAAGTAACCCAGTCAAAAAGTTCAGAAAATGTCAAGTATTTTTTTTTTAAATTAACTTTAAAGACATTAAGATCTACTTTTTTGAGAAAAACACAAAAATTGAAATATCTCAAAAACTATTGAGTTTTGCATGATGTATGTTAGGGTTAAATTTGTTTCTTAGCTCCTGTCCCATCACATCTCCAAAGGAATGTATCGAATTACCAGTAACCCTGTATATTTTTTATTTAAATCTACTACCACGATTGTGATTGCTATCCCATTCGGTTTAGCTGTTAATCCTACAATCTGATCAAAAGATATCGTTTTAGTTGGCTATAATAGTATATTGTGTAACAAGTACGTGAAGCTGACCTTTTTATACAAGTGTGCACTTTGCGACACGAGCCGAAAGGCGAGTGTCACAAGCACACGAGTGTAAAAAGGGCTTCACGTATGTGTTGCACACTATACTTTTTCTACGACCTCAACTCAAACTTAAAAAATGAGTTAAATTAGCAAACGTTCAGTTCACTTGACAGTTCTCACAAATTCGTCGTTCAAAGAAAAAACAAGCACAGCAATCTATTCAAGTACGATTCACGTACTGCGATCAGTATGTGAAAGTACTACTTTATGCATGGGAGTAGAAAAACAATTTTACCACTCTAATTCGTGTTGTTAATGATGACATTTGAAGTTTAACTTACTAAATAATAACCTACAATTAGAAAAGTCGTTTTAGACTCTACCCTTTTTTCTATAATATTTTCAGAAATAAAATCATCGTGTTATCCACCTAAACACTTGTCATTCGTCACATAACATATTAATTGACGGTTTATCAAATTAATTAACACATCCGGTTAACAAACTACGCAAACTAATTATTACGATTTTATTGCCAAATGAGTTTTTTGATCGCTCTGCAGTATTCTGCATAAATAAAATATCCGAAAGAAATTTTAGTAAAAGAAAAGAAGTGATTTTTTGTAATCACATTCTGTAATTAAAAATTGTAGTTAATGATTTTTTTTTAAATTTAAATCGAAACATATAATACGATTTCCAAAAAAAATAAGTTTGAAGAATGAAAAGTGCTTTTAACCCTCTTGATGTCATTCCTATATTCCGTTAAACTAAATTGTTAAACAAAGAACTCGTTAAACTTGACCATGCTTATAAATATCTGGGATTTTTACAGAAATTAATTGCCCTGCCCACTTCCTCTCCGATTTTGGAAGATAAATTTTCACTCATTTTATTCGTCTCTTTATATTTTGTATCTCATTTACACTTCTAATTCAGAAACAACTTAGCTTTGCCGATTCGATATTCAAATGAAGTAATTCAAGTAGTAAACACTTGAAGGGACTAATTTAACAGCAGATGTTACAATTCATTAAACAGAACTAACTGTAAACTGCAGAATTTAAAGTCCTTGACAGTAAAAAAAGAACTTTAGCATATTCTAAAGGTGAGTAACTCCTTTTTTACTTCCTTAAACTATTTAGAAAGTATTTTATTGAACCTCATAGTTATAGATTATTTACCTACAAAAAAGAACTTGACATATAAAATTCAGGAAATTAAGAATTGTCCATATGTATCTCAGTTTTGGAAATGCAGCTTGTGCATTGTGTAAACATTTCGAGTTGGTTAGTTTATTGCGTTTGATCATTTCCGACACTTATGTTTGATACAATCATTTGAAAATATCTTCTAGGTGCTGGGATTCCCTAATGTTTTTCTTTAATTTGTTATTAAGTTAGAAGTAACTTTATAATTTAATAACTAATGTGGTTTCAACAATTGCAACAAGCAAAAAATAAAACAATCAACTGGTTCGAACAGGATACTCATGAGGTGTGAAAAGAATAATTTCCACTGAAGTTCAGGATGTATAATTTAAAAAAATGGCTGAACCTATCCAGCTTACAAGATGGGTAGCTAAAAGTATTTTTGAAGCAGAATCTATAATTGTCAAGTTCTTAATTAATATACGTCGCATTTTTGGAAATCCTTTTTTAAGCTTTTCCGGGTAGAATAAATAATATTACAAAAAAATAATTGACTATTTAAAAGATGGCAGAATGTTAACTACGACAAAATGAAAGAACAACAATCAATCAACTTTCGACGTTTCAATTAAATTTAGATCGTCAACAGGATAAAGATTTGGTAAGTAACTGCCGCTCTGACGTAACTAAACTAAAAACTTATTTTAAACTACTAATTTTTAGGGCACAGTTAGGTCGCAGTAAATTGTAACAAAACAATTAAAAGTATTAACCATTAGTTGTCTAAAAGTAAAACACAAGCTTATGGTATCGATTGATTTATTCGGAACCTTCGCAATAATTTACATTGTACAACATACATAAAAATATAATTTGAATAATACAGATCGTAATTTTTGTATTTCAGTCAATGATCGTAAACAGTTTTAGTAACAAATTATACAATTTAAGAGGTATTTTCAATAAAATTTGAAAATTATTCTTAACATAATTATCAACAGTGCATTTGCTACTTAAAACGTTTACTATATTTTCGTGCGTTATTATAAGGATTTACCAATAATTAGCAGCACGATGGAGTCCATGGAGTCCAAAACCAGCACCATAACCAAGACCATGTCCATAAAGACCGTGTCCTGCGATACCATGTCCACCGTAACCGACAACAGCTGGAGCGGCAATAGCAGCGTGTTCAACTACGGCACGGGCAGCTGGTACGGCAAGTCCGGCATGTCCGGCCAAACCATATCCATATCCAAGACCACCAGCTACGATACCAACATGTCCAAGAGCATTATGTTCACCACTGGGTCCAACAGCACCAGCACCGGTAACAGTACCGGAAGGTCCAGAGGCTCCATGGGGACCAACGATGCCAGATGCTCCAACGAGGGTGGTGGGACCAGCAGGTACTACATTAGCTGCTACAGCATGACCGATAGCACCATAGCCACCATAACCAAGATGACCACCAAAACCGGCATAACCTAGATGACCACCATATCCAGCATATCCAAGATTGCCACCGTAACCACCAGCATAACCAAGATTGCCACCGTAACCACCAGCATAACCAAGATGGCCACCGAAGATGCCAGTAGATGTGGCAGCAGCTACCATGCAGGCAAAGAGAGCAACGGTCTGCAAACAAATAAATTAGTTTACAATTCCAGATACCTACATGTCCTACATAATTAAAATTTCGAATTCTTAAACTATTCAAACTTACCAAAGCGTTCATTTTGTTTGGTGGTTGTTTTGTTGTTAACTGTAAAGCTGATGATACTTGAATATAATACATTAGAAAGAAACTGTAGTATTTATACTACTTTCCCATGGTCAATTAAATAGGTGACATATGTTCCTGTTGAAATTTCAATTGCCCTTCTGAAAATCGACAAATTAACATAAAATGAGAAGGTCCACCGTATTTGTGTTTTTGTAGGACCACGCATTTCTGGTTCTTGTGCAGTTTTCTTTTAACTTTCATTTAAGTAATCATTTTTTAAGAGACAAAACCGTTATTTTTAGGATTAACTGTTAGCTATGGCTCAAGTTAATGTCAAAGTTTTTGGGTTAGAGATCTACGATAACAAAGTGATATAAATTTTCCTTTAAAAAAATCATAACCCCAGTTGAATACACCTTGTTAGAGAAATTATTAAAAATTCAATCTGAAGTGCGTGCCGCATATTACAGATTAACAGATAAAATTAATTCGCAAATATGAACGTGTCTATTAACTATAATGCATTTATACATAATATTTAACATTTCCTAAAGCAAAAGAAATCGTATTGAAATCTAAGCTACAAATTACAACTAAGATACGAACATCAAATTTCAATCTATCATTAACATATACCTAACTCAAGTTCTTAAAACGAAACTATCTGAATTGTTTTGAGTTACCTACATTAAAAAAAAAAGTTAAAGCAATTAATGCTAAGTAGAATTGCATTAAGTAATCGATACTGCTGAAAATAGTTTGGCAACTAATAATTGTTAGTAAATTTACTTAAATCTCAATTGTTCATCTTAAATTATGTTCCAGCATAAGTTAATTTTAAAAACTACCTAAAATTGTTTAATACGCGTTGAGTACCATTAATAACCAATTTACTGAGTATAAATAAAATAATTAAAAACGAAGTAAACGTAAACACCCTGATTGAACTTTAAAACCAGTAGTGATCTAAATGCCCTGCAGAGTTTTAAAGGTTGTAATTATTTAGGTATACTTTCTAAATTAACATAATGAAAAAAGTAATGAGGTGCAATTAGTAGTGTTACAGTCGATGTTAGTCGTTCTTGTGCTTTTTATCGATTGTACTCAAACTTAGAAGCATTAGTAGCTCCGACATTTAATAAAATTAGTATATCAAATTATGATCGTCATTACAACCACAGACAATGTTTAATAGGGAATATTCTATAATCGATGCGCATCATTACAACTTAGAAACAGAAAGATTTGTCACTGTAAAAACGAATCTGATAAGTGATTGCCCCCAATATTTTAAAACAAAACTATAAATACTTTAAAAGATTTTGCGAAAATGTTAATAGAATGTTGATTATTTCCTCACCACGGATTCGCATTAGTTGCTGATGCTTCCGACCGTTTGCCTATTTATTATAGTAAGATAGCTACTGGCAGTCACGCTTATTTGAATCTTCTTAAAACGTCTCCTTTTGCTGTTGATGTGTTGATTATTCAAAGATTTAGAATTTAAATGTTAAATGAACAATAAATTCAACACATTAACATTATTTTTTAGTTTTAAATATTTGGACGCTATTTGAAGTTGATCTTTGTCAGTGTTCGCTCTTTATTATTTTGTGTTAATATTTCTAATTAATTTAAATTAATTTTGAAAAATCTCTGTATAGAAAAATATCAAATACGCAGCAATTTGAAAATTGTGAATAACATAAAAACATTCATAGACCATATTAATACTATATCTAAAAACAGTGATGTTCTCCGGTGATAAACTTGTAAGGATAGTAAGATTAAAACTCGGATGTTCACCTGATCTATATTTTCAAAAATGATACATTTTCGAAAGCTCATTTTATTGGTAGGTTTTAAAGTTATTTAAAACGCTTATTTTTTGTTATTGAGAACGATTTCTTAGCAGTTACAAATTTTTTGTCAGTAAATTGAGTGATAAATGCTGATTATTAAAAATGTTAACGAAATGCTGGTAATTATAATAATAATAATACAAAATTAAATTACGATCTTTGCCGTTCCTTCTTTTCCTTGGATAAAGCTAGAAGGGATACGTTTGCAACTTTATAACGTTGAACAACCTTAAATCTAACTCCAGGAATATCACCAACTGACCTTTACGACCGAATCCTGCAACTAAAAGACTTCATCGTTTTCTTCAATATGATTTAAGCAACCGGTACGAGGTACGAATGCAGTATTTTTTTGCCACATTTAATGAACTGCACTCTTACGCATTTACGAATGGCAGAGTTTGGTTGTTTAGCTTCTACTCCTACTTTTTCTAACACAATTCCTTTAGCATGGGTAGCACCACCAAATGGCCTTCCAAGTGAGCTTTTTTGTAATCTTTACCTACCCATCGTTGTTCACGGCAATGGTTCACATGTTTTCTGACAGTCCGCAAACCTCGGAGTTTTTCCATGTTGTGACTTCTCTCGAAAGACCGGAAAGTTATATTTAAGCTAATGGATTCGTATATTAATTTTACATTAATAGTATTTTATTTAACGAGCATGTAATGTAGCCATTATATGCGAGTCATACAAAATTTTGTGTACATATCTATTTTTTTATAGTTTTTGATAATGAAGGTAACTGATTCATTGAAATTATGGTTTTGTTCTAATTATTGGTGCTTTTGCTTTATTGGTCTTTAGGTTTGAGGAAAATTGAAGGAATTAATAAGTCACTTACATGTATAATAACCATGACGTCATTTATTTATTTGTAAAATTAATTGTAATATTAGAACATTAATTTAATAAAATGTATAGGTTTAGTAGCTGTATCTAAACTAATATCGCTATTGTTGCTTGTAATACATAGATTATTTTTATTTAGAAGTGTAGAAATACATGAATTAGCAACAGTAGTTGAAGCAACTGGACTGGCAATACCAGTGGGAGCACATGAATGACTATTGCTAGCACATTAGCACATGGATTAGCACCTAAAATATTAATCAAAATTTGGATTGATTTGTGTCAAAATCTTTCTAGCCGTATCCATTTTATTTCTCTTTGAATCAGTAATATAGCTTTCGGCCAAGGTGGCTAATTTCCATCCCTCGTGGTGTTACAAAGTTGTTACCATCAGCACACAATGTAGCCGACGATCTTCGCAAGCAATGTCCGGTGTATCTTTCTGAATTTGATAATCCTAGAAATTTTGCTATTTCGTTCCCCATAGCCCCGATCTTGTTGATACCAATTATTTGCTTTGTGCATTTCCCTTTTTGAAAATTAAGAAACAGTGCATCTGAGGGTGCATTCGGTGGACGAAGATCATGATAATAATAATTTATAGATTACTTACCTTCGTTGCCAACTTTTAATATCTGGCGCACTATGAATGTATTATAAACAATCTCGTAATTGTTTTTAGACTTTTCGGGTAGCAAATCCAATGACGCCGCTCTTGCCGCTTCTCTAATTTCTGGAGGCGTCCACTGTATGTCATTTTCATTATAACAGCACGAATCACTTTTATTAATTTGACGCTAATATCTCTTCATAACATACCCCGCCTACTTATTTAAAAAAATTGTCGTGGAATATGATTCATATTCCACTAGTGTAATATGAGCAGCTTTATATACCGTGAGTTCAAAAAGTTTTTACATAAGGCCCATAAGGGTTGGCCGTGAGACACAAAAGTAATGTCTATTGCAAGATTTAGAACCTTTGTTTTTACGATTTTATTGAAATTTGCGCAACAGTATTATGCCTGCAACACAATGATGACAGTTAATACATTCTAAATCTTGCAATTGACATTATTTTGTGTCTCATGGCCATATGGCCAACCCTTATGTAAAGACTTTTTGAACCCACGGTACTTAGAAGTAAACATAATGCATGTAGTATTTAGTAGTTGTAGATAAAGAATTTTTTTTAAATAAAAGGACGAACAAACCTCGGTTTGTTTGGTTTCAAATTTATCACTACAACTTTTAATTTATACACCTCTTTGTTTTTATAATTACTGTAATTATGCTTGTGCTAATTCTTTTAAGTTTAAGCAAATTGGATAAAATCCATTAATACAGCACATTACAAAAATAAAGAATACAAAAATAGTTTTAACTTTTTTTAAACCAAGCTGCGAACAGGTGCATACAAACACACCTCTGCAGAATGCAGTGCTAATAGCGTAATGTTATAATGTACAATGTGATTTTTTAAAAACTCAATTGCAGCAGGCCGTATTCTGACTTAATACAGACAGTTCTAAGGTTATTAAGACAGAATACGGCCTGCTGCAATTGAGTTTTTAAAAAATTACATTGTATCTGTATTGTTACTATTTTTGTAACCAGGTCTTCAATAATTAATAAATAAATAAATATTAATTAAAATTATACATACCTACATATATTGTGTGAGTATACGTTTCGGGTTTGTTAATTTATTGCGTTTTTGATTATTTCTAACACTTACGTTTGACACAACCAACACACAACTTTGCTAAAAATTATTCAACTTTTGGGTAGTGAGATTTCTTAATGTTTATCTTTAATTTCTTATTAATTAGCAGTAACCTTATGATTTAATAATTAATGTGGTTTAAACAATTTCCTCAAGCAAAAAATACATATATAACAATCAACAGGCTCGAACAGGATGAGGTATGCAAAGAATAATTTCAATTTAACTTCGGAATGTATAATTTAAAAAAGAAAATAGCGAAACATCTCCAGCTTCACAGTTGATTAACTAAAGTTATTTTTGAAACAGAATCTATAATTGTTAAGTTCTTAATTAATACACGTCGAATTTTTTGAATTTTTGAAACTTTTTTTAAGCTTTTATGGGTAAAATAAATAAAATTACAAAAAAATTGACTCTTTAAAAGGTGATAGAATTTTAACTCCGACTAGATGAAAGAACAACAATCAATTTAATTTAAATCTTCAAGAGGATAAAGATTCGGTAAGTAATTGCCGCTCTGGCGTAATTGAAAATTTATTTTAAACTAGTCTTTAAAGTAGACTTTAAGTCGTAGTAAATGCGTAACAAAACAATATTAGAGTCTTAACCATTACTTGTATCAAAGTAAAACACAGACTTATGGTATCCATTGATTTATTTGGCACCTTTGCAATAATTTACATTGTACAACATACATCAAAATATACAAATTTTGAAGTAACACAGATCGTAATTTTTGTACTTCGGTCAATGATCGTAAACAGTTATAGCAACAAATTATATCTACAATTTAAAAGGTATTTTCAATAAAATTTGAAAATGATTCTTAACATAAGTATCTACAGTACATTTGCTGCTCAAAACGTTTACTAGATTTTCGTGCGTTTTTATAAGGGTTTACCAATAATTAGCAGCACGATGGAGTCCATTGAATCCATTGAGTCCAAAACCAGCAGCATAACCAAGACCATGTCCAAGAAGACCGTGTCCTGCGATACCATGTCCATAAAGACCATGACCGACTACAGCACGGGCAGCTGGTACGGCAAGTCCGGCATGTCCAACAGCAACGCCATGTCCAGCCAAACCATATCCATATCCAAGACCACCAGCTACGACGCCAACATGTGCAAGAGCATTATGTTCACCACTGGGTCCAACAGCACCAGCACCACTAACAGCACCAGAAGGTCCAACAGCTCCATGAGGACCAACGACACCCGATGCTCCAACGAGAGTGGTGGGACCAGCAGGTACTACTTTGGCTGCTACAGCATGACCGATAGCACCATGGGCAGCGTACCCAAGATGACCACCATATCCATATCCAAGACCACCAGCTACGATGCCAACATGATCAAGAGCATTATGTTCACCACTGGGTCCAACAGCACCAGCACCGCTAACAGCACCAGAAGGTCCAACAGCTCCATGAGGACCAACGACACCCGATGCTCCAACGAGAGTGGTGGGACCAGCAGGTACTACTTTGGCTGCTACAGCATGACCGATAGCACCATAGCCACCATAACCAAGATGACCACCATAACCGGCATAACCAAGATGACCACCGTAACCAGCATAACCAAGATGGCCACCGTAACCAGCGTAACCAAGATGACCACCGTAGATGCCAGTAGATGTGGCGGCAGCTACCACGCAGGCAAAGAGAGCAACGGTCTGGAAATCAATAAATTAGTGTACAAGTCCAGATACCTAATTAAATTTTTAAATTCTTAAACTATTTAAACTTACCAAAGCGTTCATTTTGTTTGGTCGTTGTTTTGTTGTTAACTGTAAAACTGGTGATACTTGAATATAATACATTAGTAAGAAACTGTAGTATTTATACTAGTTTTTCATGGTCAATTAAATAAATGCAGAAATGTTCCTGTTGAGATTTTAGTTGTCCTTCTGAAAATCAACAAATTAACATAACATCTTGCGCAGTTTTCTCTTAACTTTCATTGAAGTAATCATTTTCTAAGAGACAAAACTGTTGTTCTTAGGATTAACTGTTAGGTATGACTAAAGTTAACGTCAAAGTTTTTGGGTTAGAGACTGCTATAACAAAGTGACAGTGAATAAATTAATGTTCTCTTTAAAAAATTATAACGACAGTTAAGTAGGTACACCTTCTTAGAGTACCTAATTATTATAACATATTTGTACGCCATATTTAAAAATTGAAAGGGAAAATAAAACAATTCAATCTGAAGTGCTTGCTGAAAATTACAAATTAACAGACAGAATTGATTCGCAGACATAAACGTATCTAGAAATCAATTTCACTTAAAATTCTAAAGTGGCTACGTGTCACGTTGAAGAGTAATTTTTGTAATGCATTTATACATATTATCTAACATTTCCTATAGCATAAGAAATCGTATTGAAATCCAAATTTCAATATATCCTAAACACCTACATAACTCAAGTTCTTAAAACGAAACCATCTGAATCGTCTTAAGTTACACGCAAAAAAAAAGTTAAAACAAGTCATGTTAATTAGAATTGCATTTTGTAATCGATACGGTTGAAAATAGTTTATAAGATAAGTAGTTTGGCAATTAGTAGTTGTTATTAAGTTAACTTAAATCTGCATTGTTAATCATAATTTATTTTAAGCGTAAATTAATAATTTAAAGAATACCGAAATTTTTTAAATATTATGTTGAATACCATTAATAACCAATCTGTTGAATATAAATTCAATAATTAAAAACATAATGTAAACACGATGATTAAATTTTAAGAC
This sequence comes from Melanotus villosus, assembly GCA_963082815.1. Classification (NCBI taxonomy): domain Eukaryota; kingdom Metazoa; phylum Arthropoda; class Insecta; order Coleoptera; family Elateridae; genus Melanotus; species Melanotus villosus. The sequence goes on from OY720421.1 coordinate 22,883,714, forward strand.
CAGTAGTGATCTAAATTCAATGCCCTGCAGAGTTTTAGAGGTTGTACTTAATTATTTATGCAAACTTTCTAAATTGAAGTGAGATGCAATTTATGTATAATCGACGTTAATTAAATATTTTAGTTATCTATTCATTCATCTACTTTTGTATTCGTTGTTTTTGCATAGAATTTTAATTGATTGTACTCAAACTTAAAAGCATTAGCTCAAACATTTATAAATTTGAGACTATAAGTGCTTTAAAAGATTTTGAGAAAACGTTGAATTATTTGAGAAAAAATATGTAATAAATAGTTGAAGATTACTGTCTTAGGGTATTGATAAGCACAATAGCAATATTTCTTTTTGTTTGTAATAGTTGCAATTTGTTGCTAAAAGTGACGATTGTTTTTAAAATAAATGTGTTAAGTTTGTGGACTCTTGTTTATTAGAATATGGTTTAACAGAGATACGTTGTAAAAAAAAACATAATAATTAATTAAAGGACTTAGTTGTTTCGTTGTTTGAGTGCCAAGTACCTACTAAACAGAATTGATCAGACGATCAGTGGTATATGAGTTAAAATGACGCTCATTGTTCATTCAAACATTTATTAATTTTACACAGGGTGGTGCAAAAGTAATGAGACAAAGACCAACAGTAGATTCGCAAAGCCAAAATATTACGATTTACCTAAAATTACCTTAGTCCAAAAGTTAATATTTAGGGAGATATAGGGTCTCAAAGTCGAAATTTTAATCTTGATTTCAAAAGTTTTCGAAATATTGATATGAAAATTGGGGAAACTACCCTTTTTGGGTCCCCAATTTTAACATAGCTCTTTAAATAACCTTATTTTTGCTACACCTAATGCCTTTATAGTAAAATTAAGGTTCTTTTAAGGGCTAGGTACATTAGAAATTTGGAATAATATTACGCAACAGCTGACAGTCAGGATTCAGAATTTTAATGAATTAAAATTTGTTGAATTATGTAATTTCACCAGCTACAACAAATCTCGTTTTCCAAAGGAAGCTTTTAATAGCCTAAAACTGAATTATGCTAATTTCTTTGACACTGACGCTTTGCATTCGCAATTAAATGTTTTGTATGATTTTCAAGAAGTCAGTAATCAGAAAACACCATTGAATGTGCTGCTTTTTCTGAAAGAAACTGGTTTAAAAGAGTCTTATAGTGAAGTGTATAAGTTGTGCCAGTTTTGACAATTCCGGCAAAAAGCGCTTAGGTTGAACGTAGCTTTTCTACTTTAAAGCGCATTAAGACCTTCATCAAAAACTCTACAGGTGAAGAAAGACACTGTCTACTGTCTAGTGTCCATAGGGTGGAACTTAACTATACGATGAAAATAAAAATTTTTGTTTTGATGTGTAATAGTGAAATTTGTTTTCCTTTTTGGATGCCTAAACTATCCGTAAAAATTAAAAAACTTTTATGTTAATTCATTTGTTTTCCGGTGCCGCACGGGCGTCGAAGTTTTACAATTTAAATATAAAGTAGGTAACTGAAAGTACAAAACGCAGGTCTCAGCTCATATTGGCTTATATTAAGCAAATACTACCCAAAAGTCACCATGAGGATGTGGCTGCGTATCAACTTCCACCCTCCCTCCCACCCTTTGTTATATTTGCTATTCAACCTACAGGCTTATAGTCCTTTTTAGTGTTAAACTTTGGCATAACATTACGAGACTTTAACTTTCCCAAGATAAAATAATCTCTAGCTTCAAATCCAGGCACCAATGACGTGGCTTTAGCGACAATCTTGACGCACCTTTTCACTGCTTAGTATGAAAAGCAAAACGGGGAAAATCAGGTGTTTCTCCGGTTTGTACCACTTCTTCGTCAGATAAGTCCGACAAGACAGGAGGTTCCGTCAGTTTACAATCATTCCAATTTATTAAATCTCTATACTCACAGAAGCTTCAAAGTTAAGGGGAGGAATTTAAAAACTCCTGACACTTTTATTAGGCTTGGATCTAGCAGCAATTATCCTCCTAAGCCCAAGTTCCCTAGTTATTATTGCCAAAAGTATATTTTCATGATTGCCAAAAAAGGCATTCCTTTTGAATGACTGGATCGATGATCTCTTTGTACTGTTTTTCGAGGTAACTGGAACATTTAATTATTTCCCACAAATGAATAGATCCATCCTTACAAGAAGGTTTTACTTTGATATTGAACCACATATGACTATAAATTTTAATAACATATTCGGCAAGAACCTCTAAATTTTGAGAAGGAACCTTATAGGACACATATAAACGCAAAATTCTGTTGGCTGTTGTTAACCAACGAGAGTGGGTGATTTTTCCTGGGTTCCTTTTCGCTTGACACCGCTTAACAAATTTCGAACAAGTACCTGGTCCGTACTTAAATCCCCAAAAATTAACTTGTGGCAGCTGCGATTCCATTATTTTATAATTTATAATTTTCATATCTTTGTATTTTTCAAGTTATTTTCCTATTGGCCCAGAAAATCCTTTAGGACCCGTAGTTTGCCCATCGAGTTGTTGAAATAAGTGCCTGAAGGGAAGCTCATTTGCATGTAGTTAGCAAATTATTCATTGTAAGGGTCTTTTTGTCCAATATTTTGATAACTCCAGAATTACGTCCCATATTGACGGCTGTTCCGTCGCACCCAATAAGTTTCAAATTTAAAATGTCAGTATTATTATTTGGAAATACGCCAAAATTTCATTGGCTATATTATTAGCAGAGGAAGATGTTAGTGAAATATGACCGATATATTTTGATCCTGGCTCTTGCACTAAGACTACATGTTCTTCCTTAATGACTTTTCGATATATATATTTTTTCGTTTGCTTCAGTTACCATGGTGTTATCTTTTCTGTCGTCAAAATACAAAGCTTCTAAAATTAACTCATGTCGTCTTTCTTGTTGTTTCAAATCCTTTCTTTTCTTTTCTCTTTGTCTTCTTAAAGTCATTCTGTCAATTACCTTTTCTTTATTATCATCAGAAATAAGACCAATGTCTTCTAAGGTGGCATTTACAATAATAGCTGCTGCTCTGTCTGATACTCCTTTTCTTTCTACCAGGGCAAGTGCAGGTGGATGAAATTTTTGAGTTCGATTTCTTTTTACAGTACAACTAAAGTATTCTCTTTATTACAGGACTCTAACACTTCTTTATTTTATGTTTTGCGTAATATAAACTTATTGATAAGCTTAAAATAATTTTCGAAAATCAGAGGCTTTGCGGCACCGGTGTCCAATTTAGCAGTGTTGTCCATAGCAAAGGAGTGTATTAAAGACTTATCGCAAAATCCAAAGTTTTGGGAAGATGCAATTGATAGGTTTGCTCAGGTGCATAGAAGAATAGAACTTCATTACAAATAAATCACTATAAGTACGTAAATTTTTGTTTGTTTTTTTTTTTTACTGTTGTGTACCTATATCAAAAGCTGTCACCTTTTGTACTTATCAGTAAACCAGAAGCGCTTCCCCAAGTAAAACACTCACTGCACGCCACTGCGAAATTTAGGTAGATTCTTTTAACACGGTCGATCTACGTATATGTACCTACCTCTAAACTATTTCATAGGATCAAAATCTCAAAACAGCCAAAATGTGACTTAGGTTGTTTCAGTAATATAATAACCGATTCAGTTAGATCCCGATACTTACGTCCGACCAGTGGCGGCTGGTGACAATAGAAACAGGTTGGGCCAGGGGACAAAAACAACTTATTTTTTTTTCTTCTAGACTTAATAACGAGAAACGTTTTTCGGATAAACTATCGATTTTGTTCATAGTTATATATCGTTTATGGACGTACCTAATAAAAATTTAAACTTTAAAATAAATTATAACAAAAAACGACAACAATAATTAAACACACTAAAAACAATAAAACAGATCAATCACTATTTATATATACCTAAACGCAATGACGGGCCAGATTAAACGGGCCCCAAGATAAGTTTTGCGCCCGGTAAGCAAACACGCCCCGTGCTCTACTCATACAAAATACACGGCTGGCCTCAAAAACCGTACCAAGTCGCATTATACAATATTGCCACAAAATACTACAGTAATTTTTTTGATTATACAATAAAACGTGTTGGAAATAGACCAAAAATAATAATTACAAGAAACACATTTTTTAAAACTACAATTATTGGGTTAGTTATACAAATATAGGTAGGGCTCGGCCCCTAACGCACCTATAGACGAGGCGCCACTGCGTCCGACTGGCAGTCGCACTTATTTGAATCTTCTTAAAACTTCACCTTCCGCTATTGATTATTCAAAGATTTTGTAACTTTAAATGTTGAACGAATAATAAATTCAGCACATTAATAGTATTCAAATATTTGATTAAATTACTTTTTTGCATTATGACAAAAAAAGTGGACTTTTTTTATCAAAAAATCATAAAGAAAGCAACACTTTTTTTATTTACATTTTGCATTAAGTAAGTATGCTTTAAATAATAGCTATTTATGATACAAGTGTTAAAAGTGAGATTTTATTTTGTGAGTGGGGGAGATTGCGAAACGAGCGTAGCGAGTTGAGCAACCCCACGAACAAAATAAAATCACTTTTAACACGAATATCATACACTATTTTTTCTACAAACGCCATTGAAAGCATTTTAAACTCTCTTATTAGGGATTCCAAAGATTACCTAAAAAATCTAGTACTCTGTGACATTTACGAAACAATTTAGAATTGAGCTTACATATGTATTGTTTGACATATGCTTGTCAAAAGTGAAAAACAATAATTTAAGATGAGTTCTAATCTAAGTGAAGAAATTCCGGTCGATATAGATGAAGCTGCTAGTAGGGCAACGTTAGATTTGTCAATTTAGTAGGTAAAATCAATCTTTGAATAATATTTGCTCCAAAATTGTCATTGTGACAGCATACTTTTAATACTAGTGTTAAAAGTAAACCACGTGATCTACTTTTAACACGCTGCCATTTAATAATACATTTTTAATTGCAGTATGCCGTGTTAAAAATTCAGTTTTTAGTAGTGTTTGTAGAAAAAATATTGTAGATTGTCAGTTTGACAACTGTCAATTCTCAAATCCTTTTTATCCTGTTTTGAGGGATTTAAAATGTAAAAATGCAAAAAAATATTGTGTACAACTCGTATGAAAGCATCTTTTTTTCACTCGTTTGATTGATGCACTCCGGCTTCGCCGTCGTGCATCAAACTTCAAACTCATGAAAAAAGTATTGCTTTCATTACTAGTTGTACAAATAACTATTTTTGCACTATTCAAATTAATTATTGTTGGATATTTGGACGTAGTATTTTAATTTTTCTCGCCTTTCTCTTTACTTTATATTAATATTTGTGATTAATTTAAAGTAATTCTGCCAAACTATTTAGACTGAAAAACATGACTTCAGCAGAGATTTAAATCACTTTCAACTTCACATCTAGTTTTATTCTGGGACAAATTGGAAATAACAGAAAAACAATCGTAAACCGTATTATTTATATTTTACAGTGATATTTTTCATGGCATGATTTCAAACATCCAGCAAACACCTTCAAAAGCAATGGGGATTTTAAGTATTCCTTAAAATTATTTAAAAGTAGTTTGTTCCAAACAAATATAGAGTAAAGCAACCAAATATGGAATACCGTTTTTGTTTTTTGCTATAAATATTTTATTTTAAGGGAAAAACTATAACTTTTGCATAATATATTTCCTAAAACAATATATATCAATGTCATGTACAAAACAGTTTAAATAAAGAAAATATTTGTTAATAATATAAAAAGGAGCATTTTTGTGTTTCACCAAAATGTGTACGTAATATGGAATACCCCTGTTCTTAGTACATATAGAGTTATGTCAAATAAACGTTTCAAAATTGTTTCAAATATTTATATTTTATGTAAATTATAAAAAAGACAAATTAATATTCAAAACACAGACAAAAGATAAAAGATTGTCTAACAAAAACACAGTTGTAAAAATATATTCACTTTTACATAGGTGACTCTTTTATTTGCAAAAATCACAGACAAAGTTTTCAGTCAAAGCACCTGAATAATCTTCATGCTCCCAGACCATGCGCAAAATGCATTGAATGCAAAGTTGACCATTATTATTATTTGGATTCGGGATATATTCCATATTAGGAACTACCCTCACTTTAATACAAAACTAGTTTATTTAAACAAAGACTGAAAACTTCATCAAAAGATTGTTTGCAATAATTAACGAAACATGTCTTCTAAGGCATACAAACAAAAGAACCTAATAAAATCAAAAAACTACAAATTAAAAAATACTTACATGTGAAAAAACTTCTTTGCCTGGTAAAAAAGGTTTTTCGGCTATATGCTCGGTAGGTTTGGTAACATTGATTCGAAACTTTTACAGTAAACTACTAAGAACTAGTTCTTATGGTCTGCATGTTGAAATGAGAGATGACGTTAGTAGTTTTAAAAATAATTAGGTATTTCACATAAGGCACGTATACCATATTTGGCAGTGTTGTAACAGGTACTTCTTTTTTGGTACCTAGGTAAAGGTACAGGTACACAGAGGAAAAATTACCTAGTTACAGGTACAGGTATACTTTTACAAAAATACCTAGGTAAAAATACAGTTACCGTAAAAATGTACCTAAATATTGTAGGTACAGGTTTAGGTACAACCGCACAAATAATTTTTTTGATCGATTGTTAAAATTTAAATATAAAAAATACTACCATTTTTTAAATAAAATAAATTTTTTTCTTAAACATACCTACATCATGCACATCATTTATATTATTCATTTTTCTTGAAGAACAATAGAGTTTCAAGAGCCTCATCATAAAGCCTATTTCGTTTGGAAGTTAAAATTAAATTTGTCCTCCTGTACTAAACAGTCTTTCAATAGGAGCTGATGAGAGTATGATTGTATTATTTATTACTTAAAAATTCTTAAAATGATTTCATAATTAAATAGGGATTTTAAATTTTTTGACTTATCTTCAAAATACTTCACTATATTTTGATAATATTAATGGCATCATCATTCTCTTTCACTTTACCGTTAAATACGCTACACAAAATAGCAAAATACCCAAATGACGCCAATAAAATTCGAACTAGTATATGAATATATTGATATTCTCTTTATATCCACAATTATTGTTTAAATTTTTTTACGTAGTTTTACAGAGAAAATAGAATTTACGTTGTACCTTAAGTTTTTATGTTTTTTAGGTACAAGGTAACAAGGTAAAAAATACCTAGGTATAGGTAAAGGTAATTCTAAAAATATGGACCTTTTTGTATACGAAGGTACAAGAGAAGTACCTAGGTACTTGTACCTAGGTACATTTACCTAGGTACGTCTCAACACTGATATTTGGTCATTTTACTCTAATTATTTCAAAATTTCAACATATAATAAGTAGTTTCAAATATGAAAGATCCTGTAAATAAGAAATTTAAAATTACCGCCTTAATATTTAGTAACTTTTTGTTTTATAAGAGTGGCAGCCATGAAACTGTTAGTAAGTTTTACAGTTTGTGCCGGGATTTGCGAAATCTAATCTTCGTTCTGGTTTTTAAGTCGCTATTTTTAAATTAAAAGCCCGTAAAAGTGTTATAAATCGGTTTTTTGCTGTTAAAATTCAAACAGCTTTTCTTAGTGCCGTAAAATCCGTGCACAAAAGTAATTTAAACTTTGAATAAATGTATTTTCGTCGTGTTAGATTGTTAAAATAGTTGTGAAAAGATTTTAATTTACGTTGCAAGTATTTTACATAATCAGAAATTAAAATGATATGTGTTTGCGTTTGTTGGAAAACGTTTCAAATAATAAAAGTTGCAAGTCTTACCTTCAAAACATTTTAAATAATTTTTTGGTGCACTTCAAGGCAACGAATGCGAAAGATTCATAAACAGTAAGTTTTAAATGTATGTTTTACTGTATAGGTATAGGTAAATATCATGATTACAACCAACACGTTTTAATATTTTTGGAAATGTTCGCTCATTGATTACTTGTACCGATGTCTGTTATCGATGTACATAAAAGGGGCGTTCGTTTATCTGTTCGGAACGCTCTTTTTACTCCAAAAACTCTGTTCTGCGTTCGTTTATTACGGAACGGAACATTTGGAGTTTACTCTTTCCGCCCGGAACAAATAGTTGGGGCTAAAGCGTACCACGTGACCTTGTTTCAGATTCTGGTTCTGTTCGCTCCGTTCTTAGAACAAATAAACGAACGCAGCTAAAATTGGCATTATCGATGTACATAAAATTGGCATTAACGATGTGCGTAACTAGATTTAATATACTTAGTCAAATTAGTTTAATCATTAATTACGAAAACTATTTATCATCGCATTTATTTCATCTTCATTTAATAACTTCTAGGCATTTTTATATTACACAAATGTCATTTTATTTATTATAACAAAGCCTAATATAAAATATAATACATGGTGTAATTACATCACATATTGCTTCCCTATTTACAAATTGCAGCACTCTTAACATTTCTGCACTAACACCAACTCATTTAATTCTTCAAAGCAATATGTACAAAATTGCGTCTTGCTTACAGATTATGTGGAATATATAGCTAAGTACTTAATACATTTTGCTAATTAACAAAAAATTTTATTGTCCAATATAAACTGTCTTCACTACAAAATTTAAGTTTCTTTTAATAAACCGGGACTCTACGGAACAGTCTTTAGCCATTTGTGCCTCTAGTTTTATAAACTATTTTATTAGCACATTAACAATCTGAGCAATATATAAGAAATGGTAGGAATTTGTTTAGTTTTTGACTTTAATTTGAGATACCTAATATTATATGTTATGATCACTTCGAACGAGGTTGTGCTTTATTTTATAATACAGTATCATAGCCACTTTTGAAACGTAGAACCATTTAGTCTGCAGCATGTTTGGTTAAATTATCAAATGAAATCAAACAACAGAAATTAACCTAAAGCATACTACAGACGGTTTTTTATTTTTAACATCCGATTGTACTGAATTTACATAAATCAACCTTGATCGAAATTGTAAAAACCCTCATTATTTTCATGAAATTGGCAATTTCTATTGAATTCATACTGTCATAACTGTAAATCTTCAAGACACAATTACATTGCTTTTCTTGCATTGTTAATTACATACCTACAGTTATGAATCTGGTTTTTAATATAATTATTAGTAACTTATAAAAATAACCTTTAACTGTAACAGGAATTTAATTATTTAACTAATTATTTATTACATGGCATGAGAAAAATTGAAAAATTTATATTGGCAAGCTATTATTGTAATCTTTTAATACATATTTTCAACTTTTCTTCTAGCTGCATAGTTTAAAAAATGTACAATTTTAAATATGAAATAGGTAACAATATTTTACAGGACTTAAGTTGCTAACAGGTGTTAGCTATTCTTTTTTTTTTAGATCAAATCTAAAATAGGTAACTTTATTTCGTTCTATTCTTTTTGAAAATACAAATCAGGCTTTGTTAGGATTGTAAATTGTAAGTAATGTACTCAGTTTGCCTGATCTATATTTTCAAAAATGATACATTTTCAAAAGCTCATTCTATTGGTAGGTTCTAAAGTTATTTAACACACTTATTTCTTGCCATGGAGAACGAGCAGTTACAAACTTGTCAGTAAATTGTAATAATAAATGCTGATTATTGTAAAGTGAAATGTTAGTAGTTATATTTAAGTTGACGAATTCGCGTTTTTTTAATAAAAGAAAGAACAAACTAGGTTTGTTTAGGTTTGCAATTTATCACTACAACTTTTAGTAGACTATACATCTCTCTTTACTTTTCATATTTACTATAATTATGCTTGTGCTAATCCTTTTAAGTTTGAGCACAATCGGTTAAAATCCATTAATAGAGCACATTACAAAAATAACGAATACAAAAATAAATATATGAGTAAATAATTAAAATGGGGGTTATATTCCTAAACCCGTATCTGGAACTTAAGATTTTTTTTTAAAGCTTAACATATTTAATTAGCATTGATAATACATGAATCATAATACTACTAATTGCATCTTACCACCTTTTTTTCAATATGTTACATTCGAAAGTAGGTATACATAAATAATCACAACCTTTTAAAATATACAGAGAATTGAATTTAGATCCACTACTGGCCTTAAAATTTAATCCGAGTATTTACATTATGTTTTTAATTATTGTAATCATACTTAAAAAATGGTTATTAAATGCCTAAACTTTTTAGGTATTTTTTTCATTTGAGCTTCAACAATTGTAAAAAGTAAAAACAATCAATCAAGATTAATATTTAATAGCAAATCGGACTATAATTTTAGCCGAATAAAGTTAATGTGATGCAATTCCATTTGGCAGTAATTGGTTTTATTAAAACTCTTAAGACAATTCAGACTGTTTAGCTCTACAAACCTCAGTTTCGGAAATAGTCTGCATTTTTCAATATTTTGTCATTAAACTACAAAATAATAATTAAAAAAACAACTAGACTACATACTGCAACGATACTAGTACAAAACATGCTTTTAAAACTTGTATTACAGTGATGTTTCATGTAATTATTTAAAGTTGGTAGTCATAGTATATATAACAAATGAAAGTATAAATAATGTAAAATGTTGTTAATGGGTGAACATGCAATACAAGAATTGAATCCTAATACTCTGATTGGTACCAGTAGTTTTGAAACTTTCATGTACAATCTCATTTCATAAAAACAAAACCGACTAGTACTTCGTTCAAGGTTTTCCAAATTAATGGAATCTTTTTTGCCTTCTACCCTTTTAGTTAATTAAATTAATTACTTCGTTTGAATTATTTTAATTTTTAATTTAAAAAAGAATTTAATAAAGAATACATCCTGGACATTTAGTAGTATTAAGTGAAAAAGGAAAAAACATTTTTCTTGGCCACATTCTATTTTTTTTTCCTGTATAATTATCTTGCTGTAGGGGTTTCCTTTAGGTAATTTATAATAAATTTTAATGCGTATGCTGCACAATAGAAATACTTTTTTTTAGATCAGAATCCTGCAGCAAATTAATTATGATATAATTCTAATTAAGTACATTCAGTTTGAGGCTTAATATTATTAGCCACTTCTTACAGGACATATTATCATTTAAAGCAATTACAAAAAGGTCTACCTATTTTTGCTACATTTATATCACTGTTAAGTCTTTTTCAAATTTATCTACACCACCGACTATGTCAATTAATAGTTTAAGTTGTTAACTGCCACCTTTGCGTTTCTATATGGGTATTACATTTTTCGGCAGTAATACCTTTAATATCTGTATATCGCGAATCTAAACATAACGGAAGTCTCGAATGTTTTAGTAAACCACCGTTTTCTAAATATCTCCACTTCTGATTATCAGAGCCGTCACATATACGCATAATAACTTGTGCACCTTTCACGTATTTATCTATAGTTAAACATAAATCGTGATGTTTTATTAAACCACCACTGGTGAGGCCCCATTCTTGATTGCCTCCTGTATTATGACACTGGTATAGTGCTACTGTTCCATCTAGTAGATGACCCATCGTATCCAAACAGAATACCCCTTGACGGAGAGATCCATAATTGGTTGTTGTCGTATGTGGTATGGTTAGTTCAGGATATACGTTAGCTAAATACCATTTGAATGGCTTACACTGTAGACGTTCACGTAATTCCATGCGATCTTGTATGCTGAAAAATATAATTTATTCGTTCTTAATCATTTTCTGATTAGTATACATATAAAGCCATATTATATTTATATCACATTTTCAAATAAACAATAATATGAAGGGGTTGACCATGGTTAACCAATTGAAGGTTACATGTTTTACAATTTAGTTAATGCCGGAATAGAGTAGAGATGGAATATAAATAAAGAAAATCTGGAGCCAAAACACTAGGACAACAAAAATGGAACGAAAAAACAATGACCAGGTTAAGAAAAGGGACAAAACATAGGAACAGGCAAGAAACGGAAAAAATGGGGATAATGTGAAAATGAGAAATATAAAATTATGAATAGGTACCTATGGAATATATAAACACACGGAATAGAAAATTTCGAATTACCGAAAGAGCTGAACGAAGAGGACATAATAAAAACAATAAAGGCGCAAAGACTAGAGTGGCTGGGACATATTGAAAAAAGCGAACCAAATAGCACGATTAATCGCATAACATATTGGAAACCCATGGAACAGTGAGAACGTGGAACACCAAAAACAAGATGGTATGATGAAATTATAGACGAATGGAAATGCAAGTCAAAGACTGGAAACCAAAAGCGAAGAACCGAAAAGCATGAAAAATAATAGTAAAAGAAGCTAAAACCCACACTAAGCTGTAACTAAATTAGTGAATAAACAAGATTATGATGCAATGAGGAATAGTCCACCTCAATAAATGGATAAAAGAGCCCGTGAAAGGCGACAAATATTCCTGTAAGGAATGGGCCGAAGAAGAAGAAGAATGGAAAAGAAATTGAGAATATATGAAGGAATATGATCTGCAAATATTAGGGATAAGCGAGACAAAGAAAATAGACCAAGGCACCAAGGAAGAATAAAACTAACAAATGAATACTACTACACTACTCAAGAGTACATACAAAGAGGATGGAGAGCCAAAGAAGGTGTAGGTATTACACCAAATAAAGAAATAAATAATAAAGCAGTAAATTTTGAAACAATAAGTTCCAAAATAATAACCTTGATACGCGCCAATAGATGAAGGAGAAGAGAAAGATGTACTTACAGAGTTTTATAAAAAATTACAACAATTGATACATCACTCGAGAGAAAAAAATGATAAAATAATAGTCATGGACGATTGAAACTCCAGAACAGCGCCAGCCCGTCTGATAACGCAGGTGAAGCGCTACTTCACCTATGTTTTTCGGTTAAATGTTTTGTTTTTATTCAAAATCCGAAATCATTTTAATTTTTTTCATTTTCTTTAATTCAGTTGATACTAGAAAAGAATTCTAATTTATGTATTTTATGCCCGGCGCACAGTACATCGTACAGCAAACCCCTGCAGGTTATGCCGCAATACATACTGCAGACCACAAGCGTTCAACTGAAGCAGGTTCGCTTATACAGGAATACTGCGTCAATTGTCGTATGTTTGCAGCTTGCAAATTAATTTGTACAGAGAAGTGAAACAGATTCAAGACCTGCGTCAGTCGCAACCTGCTTTCTGGTTTCGGTGTTACATACAGTGGCTCCCATTCGTATTCGTACAGCTCCGCGCGTTTGGTTCAAATGCAAATTCAAATACATACGTAGGTATATATATATATTTTTAGTTTTACATTGCAAACCCGGGTTACATCAAAATTTCAAGTTGTATATAGCGAATAACCTTGAATTTGAACAAAACTGGGTGGCTGCCCCTGCAGCTCGACCCCCACAGGGGTGAGAGAGGACCTAATAATCTGATTCACCCATTCATACAGTCACGAGCCGCCACTACTCCAGGTAGCAAATGACTGGGTTGTATAGAAAAATACGGCGAAAAATCACAAAACAAAAATGGAAGAAGAATTACAATTCTGTATAAAATGAATTGATAATTGGGAACACCTTGTGGAATCAAAAAATGGAGGATAAATATACTTTGGTAGCAGAAGAACGAAATGCAAGAAACGTTATAGACATAAACCGTGAGTTCAAAAAGTTTTTACATAAGGGTTGGCCATGAGACACTTTTGTGTCACTTTTGTAATGTCTACTGCAAGATTTAGAACATTTGTTTTTACAATTTTATTGAAATTTGCACAACAATATTATGCCAGCAACATAATGATGACAGTTAATAAATTCTAATAAATCTTGCAATTGACATTATTTTTGTGTCTCATGGCCAACCCTTATGTAAAGACTTTTTGAACTCACGGTACAAGGGGCATGCAGTACGAGGTGAAACATATCAAAACTATACCGGAGACAAATATAAGAGATGTAAGAGATGAAAAGAGAAAAGTTGGGAGAAGTTTGGAACGGCTTTAAGAATAGTAACAGGAAATTTTGGAATCGAATATGAAACATGAGAGGAGGAAAAAAGAGCAATGAAGAATAACGATAACGAGATAAAGATTAAAAGGCACGAAATTTCTAGGCTCAAAAAATTGAACAAGCACAAAATGATGAGACATCAAGACTTGAAGATACAGAATATGGGGAAAGATATGAATAAACGGAAAAAAGAAAGCTGGAAGAGATAGAAAACATTAAGAAATATTAAAAGTAGGAGAAGCAGACAATGTCGAGCCGGAAATGATAAAGTGGATGGGCGAAGAAGGAAAAAGATGGCTGTATTTAATATGTAGAGAGGCATGGGAAAAACAATCCCTAAAGACTGGGATAACAGCTTGATACTACCAATCCACAGGAAGGAAGGGCAAACTTTGTGCAATTATCTGTTATCTGTTTATCATCAATATGATTTAAAATGTACACAAGAATAGTAGAGAAACGACTAAGAACTCAAGCAGAAAACAAATGGAAGACGAACAAGCGGCGTTTCGAGCTAATAAACGGATAAATGATAAAATAAGCATAATACGAAACTTGATAGAAAGAGCAATATATAACGGAGAGCAATTATACTTGGCATTTATTGACCTCCGAGCCGCTTTTGACATGGTACAAAGGGAGGTAATATGGAGATGCCTACTAGACATCCAAGTAGATAGAAAACTAATACGTAATTAAAAGCCTATATCAAAATGTAACAGCAGAAGTACAAAAATCAGAAGCCTTTAATTTGAAAAGATGAATAAAGCAGGGCGACAGTCCGCTGCTATTTATTATAGTAATGAATACATTAATAAAAAAACACGAGAGGAAAAGTAGAACAAACAACTATAGGATACAAAAACAGCCCCACAAAATTAGATAGTCTACTTTATGTTGATGGTAAACCTTTCAGGGTAGTATACCTGAGAGGAGTGACGAAAAACGAAAACGGGAGCTGATCCAAAGACAAGGATCTGTATGGTATACAGATGGTTCAAAAACAGAACACATCTCAGGAGCAGGAGTGTTTGAGGTAAGAACAGGCAATGGCACTAGTGGAAACGTGGTACAACTCACCTCAGTCTTCCAAGCTGAAGTAATAGCCATAATGATATGTGCACAAAGTGTGGTGGAGAGGAGTTTTGAAAACAGGCGAATCTCCTTATTCACAGACAGTCAAGTGACGTTAAAGTCTTTAGAAAGTGTTGAGATACACCCCAAAGTCGTGCTTAACTTTATAGAAACAGTGGTGACACTGGTCGATCGCAATCGAGTTTGCTTAGAATGGGTCCCAGGACAGGCAATGAAAAAGCTGACCAACCAGCGAAGCTAATAGGTCCTGAATCTCCTTATCTAACCGCAAAAGGGATTATCAGGGACCTACTCTAGGAAAAACATAACACCTCGTCGTATCGTAATCGTTTGACCTCTATACCTTTTGGTGTTGAGGCTGGTGCGTTAGCGTATGTGGTTTTACGCGTGAAATGCACAATCGGGCCCGCTTGCGAGTTACGCGATTAGTGCGCCGTTTTTTGCCTACATACAGCACCATGTGTATAGTGTAAGTGTGTGTACGTACAGAACCTTGTTACTCTACGTCGCGTCGTAGGCCTGCATTCGGAGGAGAGCGTCGTTAAATAGCTGCCCAACGAACCGGGGACTAGCGCAACGTTAGCCTGGCGCACTTACCACTGCGCCACCCTGGCCTCCTAAGCATAGCACCCACTGGGAGCAAGTACAGGGACATAGGCGCTCTCGAGCGCTAATGATGCCCCTCCAGTAAGAGAGCAAAGGAAATGCTAAAACTAAGCAGAAAATAACTAAGGTGTATAGCAAGAAACATCTTAACATAATGCATATTGTTAATGATCCAACTTGCAGGCTGTGCGAAGATGAAAAAGAGACAACACCACACGTCCTATGTGAATGTCCAGCTCTCAGAGCCCAAAGATTCATCCACTTTGGGGCTCATTATGTAGAACCGAATGAATTGGCGATTGCACCCATCAACAGCATTCTTAACTTGTTTAGTCATACAGGTCTGATGGAGTAAATTACTTCTTGGGGCACAATAAGCCTAGAGCTTCAGTGCAGTGGGTGAAGACCACACCCAGAATGATTTTTTTTATGCTGATGTTATAGTATTAATAGCTAAGACACATACATAATACAAACTATAGTAGATGCATGGACGCAAGAAATGGAGACACTTAAAATAGAAATAAACATAAATAAATGTAAAGTAATGATAATCAACAACATAAACAAAACAAAAGAAGTAAAAGTGTAATACTAATGTAAACAAGAAAGGTTAGAAGAAGTAACAACTTATGGATACTTGATAAGCGTGATAACAAAAGATGGAAAGAAGTTAAAAGAAGGCTGAACTGGAGAACAGACAACTGAACTGGTATGGTCACATAACGGACCTAGAAAGAATAGTAAAAAGATGATAGAAACAGGAAAGGAAGAAAAAGAAAGAGAGGCAGCCCGAGGAAGACTTGGATGGAAAAGATAGAAGAAGTGGCGGCAAACAGAGGTAAAACGCTAAATAAAATGAGAACTTTGGCACGGGACCGGAGGAAGTGGAAAAATTGGGTAAAGGAAAGAGGAAGCAGAGAACAACCGACTCCCTAGAGGGCAAATGGATAAAGAAGAAAGAAGGCAGTTCGGGAAAGTTAAGGTAATCTATGAGAGTTAATAGCAATTTTCTCGCATTTTAAGGCAGTTTTGCTGATATTCAGTAATAATGATTGTTAGGGAAGACAATGCAGTATTAGGAGCATTCCAAGGCAGTATAAAAAGGCAGATTTTTATTTGTACAATGTACCGATACGGCCACCCTTTGACTTGAATTAGATTTGCTACTGGGGTTCGGTGTAAGTAAATGCCAGGTAAATACGAAACTATCATTAATAATGTGCTATCCATAGCCAACTCACATATTTTTATTTATTTGAACATATAGTACGTATATTACAAATACAGTGTGATCAAGAAATACTTTTTCAGTTGAAATAGAACGATGGCATTTTTTTTATAGATTAGTTGGCATAACTTCCTAACAAGGTATGTTAGTTTCGTTTGACAGAACATTAATTAGCAACTTACTTATGTCAGTTATGTGAAGAATAACGAGGATTTATGTAGCCGAAACAACTGTTATATTGTTAAAAATACAGAAAAGGGATAAAATCTAAAAGTATCGCTCTTTTAAATTTATTAAAGATATCGTGCGTCAACAAACAAGAAGTAAATGTTACATTGTTACCAATTTTTATTGCCAACTGAACCAGTTTTTTTGATCACACTGTACTTAATTTTACTCGACTTGTACATACCTTCCAAATGGCACATTACGGGCTAAAGGCACGGCTGCATAATAATAATTCTTGTATTCATCCATCCATACTTCGGCTGCTCTTCGGGTATTCCTTGCAAAAACGTTGCCGCTACCTCCTGGGAACGAGTAAGGATGTCTTTTCCGGAATACGTGACCAACCTACAAAATAAAAATAAAGAAAAAATCATTAACCATTTTCATCAGTTTTATAAAACATTGGGAACTCACCCTACTGCAAGGTATGATTTCAAGGTTTCCTCCGCATTGCCAAACTCTGAAGGATATTTCAAGATTCTCACCGCCCCAAATATCCATTTTCATGTCGTATTTACCAAGTTTTTCGAAATATTTTTTGTTTATTACAAATAAACCGCCTGCTATCATGGGCGTACGTATTGCTTGCGTTGGATCGCGTTGTCTGCTTTGTCTCTCGACAGGGCTTAGATATTCCCATTTAAAAACTAAATTCCAATCAAAACCACCTCTTAAATCTGCAGATGCTCCGATGTACTGGAATGTATCCATACTGATTACGTCGATGACTGGACATACCACTCTAGTAGGATCCTATAAATTTGGAAGTTAAAAATTAATATTATGTAATTCAAATAATAAATTTAACTTCCAGATACTTTCTTTGATAATACTTGTTAATAGAAACCTTTTCATAGTAAATATAACAGATTATTAAATGAATCCATCCCCAAAATGGAATTAAAATAAATCTGAGACATCAAAAGATGGAAGGTTTAGCCTTTAATTAATTATTAACTAAATTAATTAATTAAATAGTTTGTTAATATTTTAAAGCTTTTTATGATTCTAAAATGTCAAATTAATTATAAATCATTTACTAAACTTATGACAAACAAAATCTTGAAAACTGAAATCTGTTGTTTGGGCTGAGAAAAATGACCAAAATAAAATAATAAACGGATAAAGCAGATCTATTTAATTTATAATTTCAACAAAAAAATAACTTAACTTTAAACAATAAATTACAAAACTTGAAATTTTCAGACCATTTCTTCTAAATGTAAATTTCAAATCCTTTTTTTTTGACATAAATGATTGACTTTGATCAAAATGCCTCTTGGAACGGATTTCTTAAAAAATTCGTTTTCGCATTTACCTACTTCTCAAAAATTCAAAACTGAAATTTGCGACCCAACTTTTAAAGTGATTCTTTCACAAAGTTGCCGATTCTAAAATATGAAAATTCCAGATATTGACGTCAGCTTCAGATCCCGCAGATGTTACCTATCTGTCGTTACGTTGTTCAGAATTCCAACTTTTAAACTTTACAAGTATTCATTTTTATAAAACTTTTCATATTTTTTTAAAGCTATACCGAAATTGTTTTATACTAGGCAGAAACTTGCAATTTTTCAGGTTTTATGTAAAATCTGTTTATTGAAAGCCTTCAGTAAACTTCAGGGGTTATTGATTTATCCAATTTTTACACTACAGAAAACACTTGGCTTTGTAAATTTACCTCAGCTACACGTTCCAGTAGAGGTTGTAACCAGTTGGCATTGCATTCACAGTGACTGTCTAGGAAGGTTAATACTTCTGCAGTGGCTGCATCAGCCCCTCGAACGCGCGATCTCATTAAACCTTCCCGTTTTTCATTTCTTAAAACTCGTACTTTCTGGATTTTTGCTAATTCTTCACCATCAGCAGCTTAAGAAATCAAGAAAAAAAGTTAGTTAACTTATTATCATTACTACAAAAAGGGGGAAAAAAGCTCGGAAACTTCTTGAAATTATAGTCGTTCATTTAGTTTTTAATTTACCAAAGTGTCTTTAAGTGTAAGACAGGATAACCAGACGATTAAAATTTGGAGGGGAAATATTTCCTATCGTTAACCTTTGTTTGTTTTATTAAAATTTAAATACAACATAATTAAAAATTCTGATGTGATAGCTGTAGGTGCTATATAAATATGCAGAAGTAATTTTGGGTTTTAAGCGCTTTTTTCTTCTTTCCAAAGAATTGTTCTGAACGGAAGCAAATATACGAACAAAAATTAAAATTTAACCACATTGGTGTATTCCCCAACATTCGCTCCAGTTTCTTCATTTATTATTAAACTTGTTCAAAATTGAAATAAACGAGGTGTAACTTATCTCCGATAGCTTCCAGATACTCATAACACCAAACCCTTACAGCACTTTAAGCCCCCAAAATCAATTTTGACCTGGTTCCCGAATCGAACAATCGTCCCTCGAAGCAAAATTTGTTTAAATCAAAGTCGAAGAATGCTAACCAAGCGATTGCAAGGGTGAGTTTTAGAGTTAGGGATAAATTGCACGATCTGCAGAAACGAATGAATGTACTTACGATTATCGCTAAAATCGTCCACTAGGATGATCTCCTTGATTAAGTACTCCGGACTTCTATTCAAGACGCTGAAACATTTTATCGTGAATAGGAATATTCTAACGTATGAATTTAAATAAGACGTTTGAATAGTTGGGGAAACAAAGTAATTTAAATTCAGGGTGCATGCAGATGGGGAACTGTTGTAATTACTTGGTACGCCAATTTCATAATTCTTTAAAAGTAGCGTGTGGGTAATTACGTTATGATATCGAAAAAAGTAGTTAGGGGTTTTTACTACACTTAATTAAAACGATTCATTTGCCATTTGAATTTATACTGCTATTAATTATTTGAAAATAAATTTAGCGCCTAAATTAAAGCATAAAAAGGGTTACTTAAAGATATTAACATTAAAAACTTGTGACAACTTAATAAAATCTAGCAAACTTCAGTTTCCAAAGAAACACAAATTCTAAATTTGGGATTTAATTTTTTAACGTAATTCTTCTCTTTTTGAAAGCTTGGCAAATATTTATTGCCGCAAATTGTGTACGAAAACAACCTAAATAAATTAACTTTATCTTTAATGAAGTTGGCTTTATTTGACGTGGTCAGATGGATGACACTGGACTTTTATTAGAGGAAAACAAAGGAAAATAGCCTATATTTCTCTGTTAAATTGGCTAGCTTCACATGATAGTCGATGAGTTACACGTATAATTCACCTAGGACGATAAACTACTTCCCAGTAAGTTTTGTCATTAATGAAAAACAGGAAATGAACTTTGTCCTGCTTCTAAAATTGGAATTAAAGCGGAGGAAAAGGAAAGACCAGTCACGAGTTAACCTAATACATTTAAATGAACTGAAATGTGTAAAGTTTTACTGTAATCTGGATTTTGCAGATTCCACTTATCAAACCCTCTTCATGGTTTCTGACAAATATTTAAATTGTTTTTTAAGAGTTAGCTAAACAGAAGGGTTTTGCCTTGAATTTTATGTAGATCAATAGGAATAAATATTTGTCGTTGAATTAAGCTTCAAATAGTAAGTAATTTCGTTATTTTAGGGTATTTGCAAGGAAACCCACGCCTTAAGGGTGGGTTTTAGCACAGAGCAGGTATTAATACCTGCTCTGTGGTTTTAGTTAAAATATTTTTCGTTTTTAAGTATTTTGGGTTGCCTGACTTAAAACCAGCCAAGAAAGGATTGGATCTTCTAGTATTGCTTCTACCGGCTTCTACCTAACAAAACTCCAAAATTCAGTATAAGTATTTGCGAATACCGATTTTTAATCTCTTAAACCTCTTTGTAAACATTGACAGTGACATTGACAGAGTTGGTGAATGTTGGGTTGCCTATCTTTAATCAGTTTTTAAAAATTTATACGCAATTTTTTCTAAAGTTAAATAAAGATCACGCCAAAATTATACAAATTTGCAAAAGGGTCGATACATGCATAGGAAGGTAATATTGTTGATCGATGTCTTGTGCAAGTCCCTTTTCGTAAGTTTTTCATAATAGGCCATAATTTAATTACTATATTAAAATTGGTCGTTCTGGCCTTGTAGCGTATGAAGGAAAGGTCTAAAAATTTTAATTCATACTCGTCCTTCTTTTCAACTGTCATTATTTAACCGTACCGTTATTTTAAAATTACACAATTTTCAGCGCGTAAACATGCTACTAGAACCCCCCCTATTTTAAGTTTAAGATACTCAGGACCAATCTTTTCATCTCTTAATAAATTTAACTTTCCGATATCTACTATGAAAACAATTGTATTAACAAGGGTTTCCAATTAAATAACCAGCCAAATCTGCCCTTACAGTTACATTAGATTCGGAAATTAATTTTTAAAGGCATTCAGGAATTAAAATGAACGATTAGACCTAATCTTCTAAAAATACAATACAACACAATAGATTCTTCTAGGCAAAAATAAAGAATTCGGAAAATTAATTAATATCGTTTAACAAAATTTAAAACATTCCAGAAAATGCTTAAAATTATAGTCGAAAATATTTTTCTTCCTTGCGAATTTGTTTAGGAAGAATATCTGAGATTCCAAGCATTTACTGTTTACCAATACTCTCATTCTTTATATATTTCAAGATTTTAACAATCAGATAAAAGTACAGAAAGCTTATGTAGAGCTTGAGCCAGCAAAAACCTAAGCTTTTAGAAAAGCAAAAGCAAAATGTTTACCAAACCAATATATCGAAGTTGCCTAAGCAGACAGATTTTCTTTTCGTTGATTTTTTCATATTTTACTGTAAAGAAATTACGTAATTTCGTAACAAACAAACTTAGTAACAAAGTTTTGTTCGTATTTTAAACTTTATGCATCTTCAAATAAAATCTTAACTTTGAATTTCGTTATTTTTGTCGAAAATTAAGTAAGTTTCGAATATAGCAATGTGATATAAAGTAAAATTCGTTACGAGATTCTCTTGAAAAGCGCAGTGAATTTATTTGCTTGATCGCTTATTATTTTTTTGTAGAATGCTTTCATTCGTTATTTGCTCATTTAGTGCATTACATAGAAATACGATTTTATAAATCCATTTGTTCTGTAAAAACCTGATAAGAAGTATTAATTTTCAATCAGTATTTTAATCAATCAATCAATCTCACGGTATATACATATTTTTTAAATTAATCATAAGAAGACATTCATAAAACCACATGAATAGCACCAGGAAATTGATACAAAAACCAGATTGGCCACATAATAATTGAGAGGAAATAGAGTAATGGAGAATTCCTTGAAAAATGTGAGAGCAGTGGGAGGAGCTGACATTGCGTCAGAGAAAAATTAAAAATAAGTCTCAGAGCCAATTACTCACAAAAAATACAAGAGAAAAATACAACACCATGAAGCTAAAAGACCCACACACTTCTAAAATACCAAAACACTTTAGAAACAGAACTAGGAGACATAAACAAATTACAACACTATAATATTGAAAACCTCTGGGAAAAATACAAAACGGCTTTTAAAATACAGACAGCTAAAAGAACAAAAAGGATAAAAAACGGCTGACAAAAGAAGCAAACGAAAAAATATTAGAAAAACAAAAAATTACATTAAACATTATGTCTACGACCAATGCAGAATTAAAAAAAGATGATCAAAGTAAAGGGAAGTGCAAATGATAAAAGGCAGAATCTGAAGAAAGGAAGAATTGGCATTGGCTGTTAAAAGCAGAAGAAGCAGCAAAAAGAACTGATACTAAAGAATTATTCGAAATCTTAAAGGAACTAGAGGAAAGAAAATATAAATAGTCAACGAGACTATCAGGGAAAATGGAGAAATATATAAAACCCAAAAAGAAATGCAAGACAGATGGATAGAACGCTTCAGAGAAATTTATAAACAAAAAATGGCAACAAAACAGAAAATAATAATAACGGAACGAAAAAAAGAAACACCAAACACATCAATATCAATGAAGAAAATTTTACAAAAGATGAAACAAAACAAACAATTAACCCCTTCAAAAACGGCAAAGCAGCAGGAATTTATCAAATAACTGCAGAACTTATAAACTCTTACCTAGATATATCGGTGGAATTACTACATACATACATACAGGGTGATTCAAAAGGTATGGTCCAAACTTAAGGGTGTGATTGGTGATGTTAAAATAAGCAAAAAATGTTAATAAACCCATGTCTTATTTCCAACTGTTATCTAGTTACAGAGGTTTTCTTTGTTTCTATCTGTGTTCTGTCAAATCACGTTATCTAGGAAATAAGTAAAACAAATGTTAATTTCTTATTACAGAAGACGTTTCAAGCTTGAACTGGCGTAGTTTTCAATAAATGTGGTAATGATGGACCATTTTCTGTATGCGTTTATGCAGAAATGCATTTTGTGTATGGTTATTGCAGCGGAAGTGACCGTGCAACTGTGGTAAAATATGGGAGAAGGTATCCTCACCAGAGACAGCATGACCACCGAATAATCGCTTTCCACAGCGCTGGTTTAGAAGAAGCAGTCCAGGACTATGGCCGGCTCGTTCGCCTGACATTACTCACCTAGATTTTTACTTGTGGGGTGAATTAAAGAAAAAGTTTATGCAACGGAAATTCAGGGACCATTTAGTTAATAGAATAAATGAAGCTGTTGAAGATATTCGAAGACATCCTCAACAGTTGAGGAATGTTCGAGATTCCCAACTTTGTATACAAGTACAAGGTGGACATTTTGAACATTTGTTGTGATACTTTTTAATGTTTCTTGTAATTGTATACGTTCTTTATTAATAATAAATTATCGTAAATGTTGTTACAACTAGAAAACAATTGCGAATCGGACATGAGTTTATTGGCATTTTTTACTTATTTTAACATCGCCAATCACACCCTTAAGTTTGGACCATACCTTTTGAATCACCCTGTATGTGAGGCTCATGAGAACTACATTAGAATAAGGAATCAGGTAAATAAATACCAGAATCCGTAAAATAAAGGAACATTACTGGCAGAAATTTAGCACCGATATGGAACACGACATGTACGGAGCACAACAACGAGTGTGAAAGCTGATAGAAGGCCAAAAAAGTCAACAAATGAAAGTGTAGAAGTGAAAGCCGTAAGCGAAGAAGGACTGAGAGAATACTTCGAACATCTCTACGATAATGCCGACACGGAAGACCAGGAAGAAGAAGGGATCCACAGAGAACTAGACGGCGAAAGAGTAACAACAGAAGGACAAGTCAGACACGCAATAATGAAACTGGAAAATAGAAAAACGCCGAATGAGGACGAAGTGTACAACGAATTCGTTAAATATGGTGGGGAATCTCTGTTGCAGGAATTAACTAAACTAAATAGTAACCCAGGGTAAAACGCCAACTGAGTGGAGGAAAAGCATCGTCATCCCAATATTTAGAAAAGGATAGAGAAAGGAACCTTCGAATTATAGGGGCATAACGTTGTTAAGCGTGGCAATGAAGCTAGCTATTCACGAGCGTGCTCGCAACGGAAATATCCATAATCCCAATGAATGAAGAACAAGAGGGCTTCCGAAGAAACCGATCCACAATAGACGCAATATTTATCCTACGGCAAATCGCAGAAAAAGCTCTCGAATATAATTCCCCCGCTTATACATATGTGCTTCGTAGACCTTACAAAAGCGTTTGACTGCGTGAAGCTCGACAATGGCCTACAAATACTAGAAAAAAATGATATTTCCAAAGAATATACCCGAATCATAAAAGAACTGAATGCCAGAAATACCACGAAAATAAGAATTAAAAGAAATAAAGACAAACACTGGGAGTCGGAAAGGAGACACCCTTAGTTCCCCCCTGTTCAACATCATTATGGACAAGATTATAGAGGCCGTTAAAGCACAGGGGTTGGGATACATACTCAGTAACCATCACCTAAACATTATCTGCTATACAGATGATGCAGTACTGATAGCCGACTCAAAAGACGACTTACAAAGACTGCTCTATACCTTCAAACTCACTGCGGAAAAATATGACATAACTATGACTATATCGAAAGAACCTTTGCGATGTAAATTAGCAGTCGACAACATTTCAGTCTAGCAAGCGATGTCCTTCGACTATCTCGGCAAAAAAAATATCTAGCGCTGGAATCTTAAAGAGGAAGTCAGACATCAAGCGAATAAAGCAGCCACCATATCGGAACGCTTAAAACATGTTATCTGGAACAACAAATACTTAAACATAGAATGCAAATCCAGAATATATAGAACATGCGTATGGCCAATCATGACCTACGGGGCGGAAGCCAGAGCCGTTAGTCCAATAACCAAAAAGCAAATGAGATCAACGGAAATGAAGACACTAAGGGTTATTGCCGGATATACTCTACTGGATAGATAACGAAACACCCATGTAAGAGAAAAGTGTAAAGTAGATGATGTGGTACGCTGAAAGAGAGGACGGAGACGTGAGTGTAACGGACACGTAACCAGAATAGTAGACACCAGATTAGCAAAAATAGCTCGCAACGGAAAACCCGATGACACAAGACCCCCAGGAAGACCCCCCAAAAGATGGTGGAACAGTTGACAGTAGTGATGGGCGAATTGGAAAGAAAAAAATTGGATCATTCAATTGTCGTCGGTATTCGGAATGTTTCGATTGTTGTCGTCAAAATTATTCGAATGATTTTTAATTCGGAAACGAATGTTGAATGACGAATAACGAATGACGAATGCGAATGCGAATCAATTCCTATTCACATCGAGTTATTTTTGTACCACGGCTGGCACTTGCGGATTGTCGCTGTTGCAATGCAAGCGTTAGGCAAAGATAAAGTTATATACAGGGTGTTAATACTAAGTCGTTACACCCGAAATCTTCTTTTGTTTCATTGTTCAATGGCAGGAAGCTACCTCATTTTAAATTGTTTTCTTTAGTTTGTTAATACTTATCAGTAATTCAAGTACATTAATAGAGACTTTGTTTGGATAGATTGAAAAAAATTTTAGGGCAAATGTTGTAGTAGATAGTTTAAGGATTTTATAAATGTTTTACTTTCAAAAATCGATGGAGTGGTTATCAAAAAATCTTGTTTTGAAAGTTTTGATCGAACGCCATTTTGTTATTTGAAAAAATAAAAAATAATTGTCAATGCAAATGGTTTAGAGAGCCGAAAACTAATTTTGAAAATGTTTGTAATTTTTTTCAATAGTCCTTAAAATAAGGGAGTTATGACGATTTTTCGAAAAACAAAAGAACTCGGACAACTACGAACCGGAGCACCAAATCAAAAATTGGAACTAAGAAAAGTTGTTTGTTTTAATGAGTTCTAACTGCCATTTTCGGGTGTAACGACTTAGTATTAACACCCTGTATAACTGCACACCGTATTACTTTAATTTTGAAACGTTTCGTTTGTAAGCGCAGTATGAGATTGCGCATGCAATTCGAGTGATCATTCGCATTCCGAATAATCACTCGCACTGCGAATTGTGAATGATCATTCGATTGTTGAAATTATCCGATTGCTGATTATTCGTTTCTCAAAATCATTCGATTGTGCCCATCACTAGTGAACAGTCAACATCGCAAGAGCAGCCAGGGTAGATAGAAGGCACTTCCAGGAAAAAAACAGGCGTACCGTCTATAAAAAGAAGAAGAAGAAGAAGAAGAAGAAGAGAAGAAGAAAATATGTGTATGTTACTAAACAAAATCTGGAAAGAAGAAAAGATACCCAATGAATGATTACAATGCATAATTATTATTAAACTACCAAAGAAAGCAAATCTAATGAATTGTGAGAACTGGAGAGCGATCACTTCACTATGTGTAACAAGTAACATTTTGACTAAGATAATGCTAGAAAGAATGAAAAACGCTACAGAAAAAAAACTTAGAGAAAATCAAGCAGGTTACAGACCACAAAGATCTTGTATTGTTCATATAAATATGTACACTTAGAATAATACTAGAACAGTATAAGGAAATGAATGAAAACATAAATATACATAAACTTCCTGGACTTTTTTACAAAGCATTCGACTCAGTAGATAGAGAAAAGATGTGGGATATCCTAAGTCAATATGGAATACCAGACAAGTATCTAACAATTATTATAAAAATCCTATACAATAACTGCACAGCAAGGATCCAACATAATGGTTAATTACTGCAACCTATTAGCATTGAAACAGGTGTAACCCAGGGATGCATTTTATCGCCGATGGCGTTCTCATTGTAACTGATTGTGTAATGAAGAATACTGTAGATGAGAGAACAGGAATAAACTGGGGGATCAGCACATGCGAAGAAAAACAAACAGATTAGCTAATACATCAAAAGAAATAGGATTACACATAAACACACACAAACTAAGCTATTGACAAAGAACCCAAACGACGGAAACAACGTACTCATTGATGGAGAAAATATGTAAGAAGTTGAAGAGTTTCGTATCTTGCAAGTATCCCGAACTCTGAAGGAGGAGCAACAAGCGAGGAGAAATTGGTTTGGCACGCACAGCTGTCAATGCCGTCAATAAGATACGGTCAACCAAAAACAGAAACAAAATTGAAGATATTTAGATCAAACGTAAAACGGAGTGTTCTATTGTATGAAGCTGAAACCTGGAAAATAGTAGTAAGTACCATGAAATCGTAAAAAAATGATTCTGAGCAGGCCTTGACTAGTACAACACGATTGTCAAGACTGATTTCAAAATGCCGCAGTAGGTTAGAGGTTATCTAATTGATTCAAACCAGGAAATGTCAAATAAATTAAAACACAAAACAGTATTTATTTAGGGAACAAATTGAAAACTAAGATGAATACATGTTAGAGTAGGTCTTCAAAATGTGATAAACTTAAATAATTCTGGAAACAAGATTGCAAAACTGACTTACATTTGAAATGTCACTGTCACACTAGAATTCATATGCATTCTAGAACCAGTGTAACCAATCGTGTTGTACTAGTCAAGGCCTGCTCAGAATCATTTTTTTTACGATCTCATGGTATAAGGTTATTCAAAACTAAGTTTTGAAGTAGATATAACATTTGTAAGAATTAACATATATACAAAATAAAAACAGATTTAGACCCATAAAGATATGGGGTTTACTGAATTTAAATGTTGAATATGTCCGCCATTTTGTTCTTCTATGTTGTGAACAGCATTTTCTATTATATCTCGTGGAATATTTTCAATTTTTTGCGAAATGGCATATTTTAGTTCGTCGATAGTCGTGGGATTAGTTAAAAAAAGCTCATCCTTTTAAATAACCCCCCAGCCAAAAATCTGCTGGATTGATATCAGGGGAACGCGCTGGCAGATTATAAACAAAACCTATTACCATGATAACCAAAACGAATAAATGCGATTAATGAACAAATCCCATTGTTCGAGAAACACAAATGGGTTATTACGACGGGAGTTCAAATTTAACCCGGAATGTTTTTGTAACTTTTTACTTAAACAAGATCTTTACAATATGATTTATCTTACATTTCAACATATTCCCCTTCTAACTCTACACACTTTTGCCATCTCTATGGAAGCTTCACGATCCCTTCTTAGTAGAAGTTTTTTTAGCTGAGCGGCAAGCCAGTTTTGCACAAAAGTTTTGACCTCCTCATCATCTTCAAATCGAATACCACCCATTGTTTCTTTGAGTGGCCCAAACAAATAGAAGTTACAAGGAGACAAATCTGGACTATAAGGAGGATATGGAAGTGTCTCCCGGTGTAATTTATCTAAAGTTTCCCTAGTCAATTCGGCGCTGTGCGGGCGAGCATTGTCGTGAAATTGTCGAAATGTAGGCTTAACTTTTTCGGTAGCAGTTGAGCGTAATAAGGGACATTAAATGTACGTCTATTTTCTAAAAACTCTGTAATAAACAAAACCCCTTTTGCGTCTCAAAATACAGAGGCAATTTTCTTCCCAGCTGAAGGGATAACCTTGTTCCAATTTTCCAGCTTTTCGTTTCAAATTGTCTCGTTTCCTCTTATCAATCGACATTTCTGGTTGATTGATAAGCTAAATGTTTTTTTTGTAAAAGAGGTTTCCTCTCATGTTACTGGGGTTGTTACCCTACATTTAAAACTTTGCTATTTTTTGCTAATTTATCATCCTGCTTATGTCAATTTTAAGTAGTTTTAGGGATTGATTGTTCCTGAATCAATTGCCTTACCTTAAGGTAGTGAGATAGTGAGTAAGATTTATTTATAATCACGTCTTCTAAATTATATTGCATGTTGACATTCTTTAGGGAACGATGCCTGGTTTTTTAGTCGTGGTTATATCCTCATCTCTTTTGGTATTTTCTTAGAAATTTTCGGTTTAATTACAAGACAATCTCACGATCCTTTGTCTGGTTATCCAGTATCCTTCTTATTCCTTCTTCTGTGTTGTCATTCCCATTTTACTTGATTAATTCCTTTCATTATTTTCCCTTTTCTTATTTTTCAAGATTTTCTTTTATTCGTGGTTCTGACTGCTTTTGCTTCCTTTATTTCCATTGTGCCGGCGCTTAAATTTCCATCTTTAGGCGATGCCTGGTTATTTAGTCCAATTGCTCGTCTTTATTGTCGTTTAAAAGTAATTCTTTCGGGTTTTCCGAGTCTATTATTCTTATATTCTTTTGTTGTGTTATCCAATTTTACCATAATTTATTTGAATTCATTTTAAATGCTTTCCTTAGTGAAATTTCGCCTACTAGTTATGCAGCTTGTTTTGCATTGCAGTGTATTGGGTTAGAGACTTTCTGGTTAATAGTTAGGGCCTGCGCAGTCGATTTTTGGTCTGTCAGGTGAGGTGGAAATTAAGTCGAGTCTTTCTCTTTGGCGAATGACATTCCTTCGAAACAGACCTTTGGGTTTTTGCTGAAATTATCATCTTTACGTTCATGTTTAATGGGCGTATTATTTAAGTATTTCGATATAATTCTCTGCTATGTTTGATTATCAAATATAGTCGTGTTCTGCACTGTTCTTAGTGGTGGGTTATTTTTTCTTAAATTTTCGTTAATCTCCTTTTCTTATGGAATTGGAATTTTTCAGCACCTATTTTGGGTTATAAAATTTATTATAAATTTGATCTACTTTCCTAACTGGAGGATCGATGTGTGTTTTTCTTTGCTGGGATCTTCAATTCCTTTGGAAATTTTACTTTTTATTCTGTCGAAAAACGTGGAAGGACGCCATTTTATGCACGCTGCACATGTCCACTTTAATTTAATTTCCTGCATATTTCAACTGTGACTGGATGTGGAAATTCACCTATTTTCAGGACTGAGATAAGTGTTTAATTATATTTTTGGTAATTTGATAAATTTTCTGTGTTCATGTTAATCTTTAACTCCTTTTTGTAATAAAATTTTCATATTAATTTCAATCATGAATTAGATTTGTTATTAATTCTTATTCAAATTTTTCTTGTTTTAATTCATGATTGAATTGCTAATTTTTTTCCTAATTCATGAATGAATAGATACTATTTTTGATTTTTAGATCTATATTTTGTATTTAATATTAAATTTATAATTGTGTGTAGATTTAAATTTGTGTAATTCTATCATCAAGTCTTTAACAACGAACTTAATCATTATTTAATTCTATTTGTTAGTAATTTTAAACCCTGGCCTTTTGCGCCGTACATGAGTCCGTAAAAAATAAATTGTTAATGTTTTATGGCTTTTTATTAGCCTTTTGATAAGTTTTGTAGCAACCTTTACTTTTTTAGGCTTCGATGAAGTTTTGTGTCTCCATTCCATGCTTGATTTTTTAGTTTCTGGGACAAAATGCTGTACCCAGGTTTCGTCACAGGTCAGTATTGAGTTTAAAAAAGCGTTCTTTAATAAAAAAAAACAAATACTGATAATTCGCTGCGCAACAGAATTAGGAACTGGTTCTTCCGTCATGGCTGCAGATACTAAACAAAGACAATTGTAACCATAACAACAGAACACACGGTTTCTAGATTGTCCAGTGTATTATCAAAAAAACCTATTTCGCCATATACAAATTATTGTGTATATGGCGCCAAAATTCCGGATTAAATTTGAACCCTCCTCGTATTTTGTATATTTAACATATATGTATTTACAATTGTTATATGTAATTCAAAATGTAACTTACTTTGAATAACCTTATATTTATAAACAACTGTCTGAGAATTATATGTAACATATTTTGGCCAACCAGAATTAGTAACGAAGATTTGTGGAATAAAACAAAAGAAGAACCAATAGAAAACACCATCAAAAGACGTAAATGGAAATGGATTGGGCATACTCTTAGAAGATCAAATGACAGTATACCAAAACAGGCTTTAGAATATTGTGTGAGTAGAACAAGGTAACAAGGTAGAATAGCAACCGACAGAAAGAAGTGGAGGGGCCTAGTGAAAGAGTTTGTACAAGATCCCACCAATGATACGCAGGAGTAGCGACCCTGTTATTATACATCTACTTAGCTTTCGTAACATCGAAGGATGCCCTATACTCCATAGGATCAACAGGAAGAAGAAGAAATCATAAGTAAAATCTTAAACTATCAGAAGAATTAAATATAGAAGAGGTTGTCTTATCTCTAAATTAAATTTATTGAGGCCTTCTCGTTTATTTAATAATATTAAGTCACGTTCAAAAAATACTAAAATTTCTGATTGTTTGCCAAGATTTTCCTTTGTGTTTTTTCGAATTTTATTATAAAGAATGAATCCTAATTTTTCATTTAGTTACACTTCTAGAAGTCTTAAAAAATTTAAGTTTGAAGCTTTTCCGTTCCTCCTTTTTTTCTTTTAGTTATATACAAGCCAAGAAAGTATTCTCCTGCCTCATGCATTAAAAATTTTAAAAAAGTGTTTTGGCTGTATGTAGAAGTAACGTAAGGAATTCTAAAAGCAACAAACATATGCTTTTTTAGAGATAACTGTCTTGTTTTAAGTTTGTTTTTTTTTAACAGTTGCACATAAATGCCAAATCGAACGTAAAACTCCATATTTTAAAACTTGTTAAACGTGAAATAAAATATTAAATCGGTGTAGAAAGTATCTGTAAACACCCGAAACCCAAACTGGATTTCGCTAATTCATTTAATCATCCATTAATTTTTTTAACGGTTATTTGAAAGAAGAGTTATCGTACAACATTAAAAAATGATGGCTGTCACTTTTCAAATATTAAGTTTGATGTAATATATGAATGAATACATGATAGATAGGCAATCTACAGGTGTTATTCAGCAACGGTTAAGTGGAACATGATTGAAACGTTTACGTTGTAATTACTACATTAAATTAAAGTGTAAATTAATCGATTATTTTGGCTTTAATTTTTCAGCTTTCTTTGTACAATATACAGCGTTAATTTATTTAATGCATGCCTTCTAATCATTAATTTGATCAGGAATCTTCTGTTAGTTAGGGATTAAATAAATTAAATAAAGAAATAAAAAGGATATGGCGACAGTAATCGTGTAAAAGTTTTGTTTTATTTCATATAAGCCGACATTTCAGCATTGAGCATGACATAACCTTTAATATTTTTTAAAGACTGTCCCAATAGTATTTTTCATTCTTTTTGATAGAACTTTACACTCCGTAAAAATGCTATTAAAAGAATTTAAAATAACTCGACAATTAACTTTCACGTTTATGACTGGGACATTATGCCGAGTAAAATTGTTATTACACAGTCATCTGTTCAAGAATGCTCATTAAAACTGCGTATTTATCTGTGTTAGTGTTCCATCTTCTGTGTTTAAAATTTTCTCCGTAATCCTAATTTCTAAATGTTACACAACATAGAAATTTCGTGCGGGATATATTAACTCTATTATTAAAATTTAGTACGCATGAAATCGCTAATAACGTTTGATCAAGGATAAAAGTATATCCTTCTTCTCGAACCAGTAATGCAGAAAATGATGTTTCGTTCAGACAAGATCAAAGAAAATAGGCAGATCGATGCTACAGCACGTGTGTTTATGTGTTTAGTTATACTTTACCAAACTAAATTGTATGGATCGTTTGGAGTCTTCCTTAATTGGCATCATTTTTGTATTTATTTATTTATTAATTTAAATACCTAAAATTTCTTTTTCTTTTATAAAATTAATATCCGCCGCCTTTATATTAGTACTTGTAAAATTGAGATAAATTTAAGAAGTTTAACTAAAAGAAAATTATTTTAAGAAAATTTTATTTTCGCTGATTCGAGAAAACTTTAAATTAAATAAATCTTTTTCATTGGTTTTAGGAAAAGAGAATTTAGACACAGCATTAAAGAGTAGGTTCAAGCTAAAGCTTAGCTTAAGGCGGCTTAAACTGGGTTTAAGTGGTAACAATAAGGTAACGAGACTTAGCCCTAATTTCAGTCTACTTTAGCTAAGCCTGTACTGGAGAAGATTTACATTTATTCTTGATTTCTTAGTTAATTTTTTATTTGCCCATTAAATTAAATAAAAATGTTTCTGAATATCTTTAATAGTTTTTAACTTTTAAAATACAAAAAATAACGGCAGCCTTCAGCTAGAACACTAGTTTTAACATTTTAAATTAATAGAATTTGAAGTACTTTGCTTTCAAGACTTTATTTAGGTACCTACAACAAGAAAACAGATAATTCAAAACGAGTAAACAGAAAGTTAATATTTCCAAGCATACTTTGATTAAATTCTTCGAAGAAATTCTTGTTGTTTTTGTTCTAAATTTCAACTGGAATACTCGAAGTGTTTTCTCGCCCTTGTTAGGAAGGCAAATATCGATGTAGGTGTTTTATTCAGAACAAAGGTTGAGGTTTTCTTGTTAACGTTTTCAAAGTGGTTAGTTTATAATTAAATGTTTAACATTTGCGTACATTGAAAGGTTTTAAACAAAATTCTTCGGAATTTCTTGAAGTTGCGACCAAGAAAAAACTTATTTTAACTACAACAAAAAATGAAATTAATTGAAATAAAAATTAAATAACATCAGCAAAGCAAGACAATGATTGTTGAGTAATTTATAATGCTGAATGAATATGTTTTCCTTATTTTAGATTTTTATTGATGAAAATATTTGTATAGAAATACTGAAATTCCGATTTGTAAAAGGGGCAATCTTCAAAGATAATCCGGAACCGTATCTCAAAATTGAAAAATCACACTTTTTCAGACATGAATTAAAATTCTTGTTGCAATATTTAATTTTCTTTTTTACTTAAGAAGCAGTAAGGCAGTATAGTTATTACAAACCCACAATGCATTAAAATGTTTCCCCAAAGAAACGAATCCTCAAAAATGTCTAGGTTAAAAAGTCACAGGAAGTGTTATTTATTATAATCCAAATCACCTCTGAGTTTTAAGAAGCGATTAATTTGAGTAGCTAATATTTTTGGGTTGAAAAATAAAGGGAAGTTGTCACTCAAAATGTTTGGAATTCTGTTTCATAAATTAAGTTCAGGAATATTTCGAACATCCTGAAATTTTAAGGTTTTACAATTTCTTCAATCTAAAATCTAAAACCTCATAAATTCATTATTGTAATGCGTGTTGCATAACCGCAAGGGGAGTTCATTGATGCAAACTTTTATTTACATGTTTTTAAAATTCCTTATTCGCTAATTCCTTGTTCATGTACTCATTAATCTGTTTCATGATAGATTTGGTTAGTTATTTACGCCAAATTTTAAAATGCTATTCGATAATTATCCACATAACAAAGGAAAAAACTACACTACAAAGCTTCAATAGAGTTCGGTTATTTGCTCTCTCAAACCTTTTCTTCGATTAAATGCTTACAGAGCTTTATTAAGTTACTTATAGTTATGTTTCTTCGGACAGCTTTGAATTACGCTTTCTTAAAGCAACCGAATTCAATTAGAAACTTCATATAAAAAGCTGAAAGTTGGTTAAAACAAAGGCTTTTTAAAAGAAGTCCATTAGCAACGTTTTTGGTTTCTTTTCAAAGGAAAATACGATGGTTTTCTTCTAATAAGGCGAATTACATTTATTTGCTCCTTTTAAGGATTAACCTTAGTCAGAGATAAATATTTATCAAAGAAATCATGTTTTAAACATTTAGAAAAAATTTCTTAGGGATATCAAAAAGGAATTCTGGGATGTAATTTATTATTTTCAGGTTAAAATTAACCTTTTGTTTTCAAGTTATAGTGTGGAATTTTATATAATTTAAGGAGTTGTTTAATACCTTGTACCTAAACAACTTACGAATTTTTTCCTTAAGATTTCCATTCAATCTTCAGCGGAAATAAATAAAATCGCCGTAGGTGTAATCTCGTAACCTTTTTTATTTAACCGAAAAGTGAAGGACTAAACATGAAATGTAAGGTCAGCAGAACGCTTCTCTAGCACCTTTAAAGGAAGATTCTGAAACTTATTTATAATTTTTCGATGTTGCCGTCAAATTGGATTTGTTTGCACTGAAATTCCCGTCGTTTAAGCTCGTTTATCTGACTGTAAGCGGATATCTCCTGGTAACGTCACGTATTCGATAGCCACCAAGAAACTTCACGGTTTTATAAGATTTTAGTATAAAGATGTTACAACTTCATCTGATTGTTACTGCTTTTTCTTTTCGTTCAGCACGTATGGTATTGTATTGTGCTATATTAAATCCGTGTTATTTTGGAAATTATTTATATGGAAAAGTTTAAAAAAATTCTAAAACCACAACGGTTTTTGGAACGTCCAAATAATAGAAAAATCACTTACTTTAAATTGGTGAAATTGTAGGTTAATGTTAATGGTTCAAATCAAGGTAAATGTCAAAATTTTCAAGTTTAAACCTAAACCGAAATGTAGTGCAACATTGGGCAATTTCAGTTTAAATGTCGAGGTTTAATGTTATAAATGCCGATATGTAGTTCGCACGTTCCGATTTTCTAATGAAAGTTGTTGCGTAATGTAATTTATACTCTAGCTTTGTTAACGATATTAATGGATTAAGGATTTCTTATCGTTTTAGTAGCAGTAATTTACTTTCAAGTATCGTTTTATCACGGAATACGTTCCCGTTGGTTTAAATTTAAAACCTAATTAATATGTTAAGCTTAATATTTCTGCTTTAGCGAATCTGGAATATTTATAATTTTTACCGTAGATTTGTTTTAATAATAAACCGATTAAGTTAGTAAGTATTCAATTTAATATTAAAAAAAAAAAACTTTCCCTTTCGATTTAAAAGTAAGAGTTTTTAAGTAATAACACAAAAGGTGAAAAGTATTCTGCCATTCACTGCAGTATTTGTAGGATTTAGTTTTTATACATTTTATGAAAAACCAGTTTCGTGCCAGTTGAACTTGACTGTCATCACTGACCAGTCGAATAATTTCAAAGAAAGTTGTACTGCGGGTGTTACATAAATAAATTTGCCTGCAGTAAATTGAAAGGTTTAAATCGGTTTAAAGGTTTTTATAAGCAGAGAAAACGCTGATTTCAATGGACCCCTCGAAATCGGTAGATTTTGTAGCTTTGTTTATGAATTGGTCTGGGAAAACTCGTTAAAATAGAGGAAACGTGCTGGTTTTAAATCACTGAATTTCTTCGCCTTCTTGACATTTCCCCCATTGCAAATATAAATTTCCAGATTTTGCTTGCAAGAAATCATGGCAAAATAATTGAAAGTCTTATTTATTTACTTCTAACGTGAGCATAATTACTTCAGTAGGTAATTTAAATAAT
This sequence comes from Melanotus villosus, assembly GCA_963082815.1. Lineage (NCBI taxonomy): Eukaryota > Metazoa > Arthropoda > Insecta > Coleoptera > Elateridae > Melanotus > Melanotus villosus. Next base: position 22,920,562 of record OY720421.1, read on the forward strand.
TCTTTGTTGACAAATTCACTAATCTTTTATATTCTGAGCTTAAAATAACAATTACTACTTCCCAGGTCTTGAATCTTTAAATTGGTGGTGAAACACCTATGCAAAACTAAAAATTACAAAATTTTGTTCTATAAATTCCCATAATAAATAAAAACCCCATAACTTAAACTTACATTTCTAAAATTCATGGAAAATTTATGAATATTTTATTCTATTATTAAACAAATTAGTAAGAAAGTTTCATGGGAAAATATTGTAATTCTCATTAGTAAACATAGAGTCCTATTATTAAATAAATTACACAGCCAGGATTTAACTTCAAAATATGGTAATTCCCTCCTGCTATATACGCTTAAAATAAACATCCACCTATCTTGTACGGTTTGCAAACTAATCTCACTTTCAAATCAGATCGTGGAATTAGCGCACTTTCGATTTTCATTATTTATTTGCATCATATTACTGACTTTCATAACGCTATTAAATTAATTTATTGAACTTTCTCAGTGACAAATCTATGATATCTTAGTTTACTTTTCTGAGTTAAAATTTTTGCTATATTTTTAAGCTGGCCTTTTGAATTTCTCTACAAAAATCTTAATATACTTGAGTTTCTTTGTAATTATTGGCTTAGAAAATTAGAAAAACGTGTCGTTTAGATTTCAGCTCTATTTAATAAATTAAATTCGGCTTATTGTAATGTGGTAGTTTAAACTAAACCTTTGTTGCATCCAAACCCAGTTTAATAAAAATAATTTATAATTTTTTTTAATTAAACTGTTTTTGTCGGACTATCACCTACAGAAAATGAGCTTAATTTAGGAACACACCCAAAGAAAACGAAAAAGGACAAGAAGAAAAAGCAGTATGATATGGGAAAATGGAAATAGATAGCAAGCTGAAATTGTATAAAAATATCAAGAACTAGAAGAGGAGCTACACCGAACCATTGACGAAGAATGGCGTAAAATAGAAACAGTCACACGGGAGGCAACAGAAAAAACGATACGTCTGAAACAACATCAGAAAAAAGAAACATGGTGGGACGAGAAATGTATAAGAGAGATGAAGATCAGAAATAACCTGAGAATTAAAGCACTGCAGACACAAAGGGAGGAAGATAACCAAGCATATAAAGAACAGAGGTCCAAAGTCAAAAAGATTAATAAACAAAAGAAAGGAGCTAGAAACGAACGAAGAGTTACAGAAGCAGAAGGCTATTACAAAAGGAAACAAACAATCAAAGATACAATCAAATACTATACAGAGAGAGTACTCCTACGAAATGTTAAACGAAGGGGAGAGTTAGCAAGATGAAGAACAAGCTCCACAATGTCACGAGGAAAACCAAGTATATGAACCGACCGGAGAGGAATTCGAAGAAATTATATCAAAGCTGAAAAACAACAAAATTCCTGGGCAAAATGGCATTACAACAGGATAACATAAAATATGTGAGTAAAGAATAAATGCCAAGGAGCTGGGAAAGTACTACAATACTACCCATCCTGAAAAGTGGAGACGAAATAGAATGCAACAACTACAGCAGAAGATCCTTGCTAGATGTGGTAAACAAAACAATAGTGACACTAATTAAGTTGAGACTGGAAACAAGAATAAAACCGTAGGGAATACCAAGCAGGATTAAGGAAGGGGAAAGGAACAAATGATCAATTTTTCACGATGAAGGAAATACTAATAACTTGCTATGAATACAAAATCCCAGCAGCTGTTCTCTTCATAGATTTTAAGAAGGCCTATGATTCAATAAAAAGAACTAAGCTGATAACAATAATAAATGAATTCAATGTCCCCAGGAAGTTGACAAACTTACTGAACATGACACTAAACAAGACAACAGGCAACATAAGAATAAATGGTGAAGATTTCAAAATTAAAGTAGGGTCCTGACAGGGTCTCTCTCAACACTGTAACATAGTATTAGAGAAGATACTCAGAGAAAGCCAACTAAACAGAGAGGGAAACATATTGTTCCATCAAGTAGTGGGGTTATGGGCATGACCTGGCAATAATGGCCAGAAATGAAAAAGAGCTAAAAGAGACAACAATAAGGATTACAGAAATGTCACAAAGGATAGGTTTACAAATAATTCAAAACAAAAGCAAACTAATGAGAATAGGAGCACAAAATCGAATAAGAAAAATGGAAATTGATAACAGAGTGGGGAGAATAGAATTTGAGGAAGTAGATGAGTTTGTCTATCTAGGAGTAAGGATAACGAGAAAGTGCGAGGAAGAAAAAGAAATCTAAGCGAGATTAAGCAATGAACCATCTAATAAGGGCAAAGCAGTTATCCAGAGGCGCTAAAATAAGAATTTATAAGATGATATTGAGATCAATAGCATTGTATGGGTGTGAAACATGGGTAGTGAATTAGAACACTTAAGAGGCAGTAGGAAGGTGGGAAAGGAAAATAATCAGAAGCATAGCAGGAGGAAAAAAAAGAACAAACGAATAAATATATGCTATATATCAAGACGCCAAGATTGATGAAGTAATAAAAGCAAGAAGACTACAATGACTGGGACGATGGAAGAAAAGGAGCTGAAGAAAATAACTTGAAGAACACCAACCTACATATAAGGAAAAGAGAGGGAGAACAAGGAAGAAGTGGCGGGAAGTCGTATTGGCAGATTTAAGAGAAAGAGGCATAGAGAACAGAGAACTGGAAAAGTAAAGCTAAAGCTAGGAAGTTATGGAAAGGAATAATAAAGCTGTGGGTCTAAAGAGCCTGTTAATAGCTAATAATAAAAAAAAAAACATTTTATTTTTAACTTAATTCAAATAAAGTGAGATAGCCAAGGAACTCTCAATAAAATGGACAAACCAAATACGGACATTTCCTAAGAAAATTGGCTTAAATTGATATCTGATGTATCAAGCTATTTAAAAGAAACAAATTGGGTATTTGTAATTAATAGAAAAATATTAAAAAAGGTTGCGATTTTCAAGTTTTTTAAATAAATGCTTGAATTTAAATCTAAGCAAGTTTTTTATTTTCCTCGATATCTTGTCATCTAACCCCAACTGAGGCTTTCGAAGAGAACACACGTGCTCTACGAGCGCTCTCGACTTTCTTGATAGCTTTCTTTAAGTTTGAAAAAATAAATTGTATAACTATCGGGGCAATACCAAAGCTCTGGTTGTTATAATAATAATAAAACTGGTGAATTAATAAATAAACAAAAAGTGTTTTGTGTAAGTGCGGTAAGCGGGAAGGGCTGAAGGGGGTGAACAAGGGGGCGAGGGCAGGACTCTACTATAAGGAAGAAAATCACACATCACGCACGTGTGATTCCAGGACGAGATAACAGGTGGAAACAGAGCAAACACCTGTGCAAAGTTAGGTGTAATTACTGTAATATTACTAACATACTCGTAGTAGCATTTTTGCAATATGTATGTAGATGGGTAGTTTAGCCTAGTATAGACCTTCACACCTTATTGGCATGGGGTGGGGCTGCCGTAATCCAGAATTGATCCATGGGGATCTGCTCCACGTCAATTGTTGATGATGATGATGAAGATTATTCTCCTTATCATAGTACTGCCAAATCCCAAAGCAGTAACAAAGTTACTGTTACATATTGGAATATCTGTTCTACACTGACCGAGCATCTCGCATAATCGGAACCCTACTGAAAATGTATGGGAATTGCTTAAAAAAGAAATAGCGGAGGTAAATTTTGCAAATCAAGGTCAACTAATAGAAAAAGTCGAATGGCACTGGAATTACAACCAACGCAACGCCTGAAAGAAATGGAATTTAATGTGTATTAGTAGTATGTCAGGAAGATTGCAGACTTCCCTAAAAAATAAGGGAGGCTAGATCAAATGTTGATTTACAATTCGTTGACCACTATTTCATGTTCATTAAAATGTTGCACATATTGTTTTTACTTTACCCGATTTAACCCCTACGAGAAATGCTAAAAATTAAATGATGGGCTAATAATTTCATGAGGGACTGTATAATCTAAATTTATTGTAATTTATTTAGTTAATTATTTTTTTGCTAGGTTTATTGGATTTATCAATCAGAAAATAAAAACAGATTACGGTTGAGACTTTAACTTTAAGTGAAAAACGTGAATGTTAATGGTAATTTTGAAAGGTGTTAAATTTGAAAGGAATTTTAATTAATAGAACTCCAAACATTCTGCATTTTTCAAGTGAAGAAGTTCAGAAGCAAGGTTTGTCATTTGTCATTCAGACCTGAAATTCTATTCTGTAAGTTACACTTTTGTGTTCTACAATTTTGGTTCCTTAAAACGCTGTATAAAACTATGCTTTGTTAGAGATTTTTCTACGATTTCCTTGAAAAAAATATCTTAAACAATTCAAAGGGTGACATAAATTTATTTTTCCAAATTTCCAATTTTTATATTCTTCCAAAATTTCCGATTTTACATTCATTCAGCTAGCAAATTTATTTTCGATTTAATTTAAAAATAGCTTGAATCTTGCTAGATTTAATATATCTATCTCCGGAACAAATCTTCAAAAATTTGAATATAATTATAGCCCTAAACCTAACATTAAGGATGTCAGGATGTGGAAACATCTTGAAAAGGTAGAATTAAGAGTAAAGTTAGGTCAAATTTAGTTAAGTAGAGACCATGAAGGTTAATCGCAATTTTGTAAGGTTAAATGAAATTAAATTTGCATGAGATTAATGTTACTTCAGGGAATCCCCAACTACTAATTCCTTGCTTACGGAAATATTTTTGAAAATCTATTGTACTTACCTAACTACTGTTCTTAATAACGTAGAACGGGCTTCGTTGTGAAACGTAATTATTACACTTGTAGAGGAAAGTTTATTGGGGTATATTTTCTTTCGGCACCTGTAAAGAAATAAATGATTTAAAAAAAGCACGTAACAGAATTAAATAGTCACGATTATCTTTTATATTGCCTTTTAACTTTTTCACGGCCATGTATCTAAATTAACTGTGCAGTAACTGTTACTACAGGTACTTAGTTTATTATTTATGGCCATATAACAGGAGTAATTAACGGGATTTCATTGAAGTACCCGTATTTAGTATTCAGGATGATAGAGCTTTTGCACGGTTTTATAGGTAGCAGGGGTTAAGACGATGCTGAACCCGTCCAAAAACTTGTCTTTCTGTTCTATTCTCGGTACATTTTAGAATTATAGGTGTTATAACAACAGTTGGGGGCTGTTTAATTCAACAGAATTGCGAATTCTACAACTAAATTCCGCCAACCTTTGTTCTTACCGAGTTATAAATTTAATTGAATACTTCATTCAAACTTAAATTACTTATAACCTTCATCGGTTTCGCAAGTCGAGCCATTTATGAGGGTGCGTTTGGGATTTAAATTGCTTTCTCACCGAATACGGTTTCAATCTCAATAAATCCATGTCTTTTATTATTCATCAATCGATATATATCACTTTAGTTGAACACGCAAACTGAAAAAGTTGTCGATTTGGATAAAGTTTCGATCCCCTTTTTCGTTTTCAAAATTTCAAGACTTAAAGTTATCTCAAGTTTAACATTTGAATCCGTTATTAATTTTTATAATAGATAAATATTGAATATCATGAATTTTACTTTAACACGAAAAGCCAGGATTTTCAGTTGTAAATATATATTTAGGAATAAAATTATTTCAGCTTACAAGATTTGAATTGTTCTTTTGCACTCATGAAGCCTTAAGCATTGTGAAGCTTGGCAAATAAATGCGATCGTCATAACTTAGTTATTCCCACTCCTTATGATCATAAGGATAAAGGATTAGAAGCGTGTGTTTTCGAAAGAAACTTTTATGAGCACTTTGTTGTAATGAGATTAAATCTTTGAAACTTCCGAAATAAGACAGCAGGATGGTAAACCTGTTCGAATCAGAGCTTTCCGGTCTTAACGTTAGAAATTTGACAGTTAACTCATGAAAAGTCTCAAAAAAATTATTTCTCTGATCTTTTGCTAATTATGTCCTAAGTTTCATAAGATAACAAGTTGTTTGAAGATTAAACTGTAGAATTCGAGGTCGCCTTGTTTTTTGATTCGCGTCTTTGTCTGTCATTAGCTTCCCTGTGATGAAACATAGATGAATAAGCATGGACAAGATTTTTCTTCCATAAAAACTTTCTGGGACATACGAGTAGGTTTACCAGCCTAACAAATTAGATGTCAAGGTCGACGTAATTTATGTTTTTGGCCAGTTGTGGTCTGTGGCGTAGTGCCAACTGAGAGAGGTTTTAAATCTGGTTTTTTTTTTCCAGAGAAATTACTGTGTACAACAAATCTACGACAAATTATAGGGGTGTTCGTAGGTAATTTTTATTTTTGGTAGTAAAACATCCAAACGTTTAAGTGGGCTTTCAGCCAATTTAAATATTGTTTGTTGAGTTTTTACGTGTTGGCTCAATTAAAGTGAAACGTCACATTTTTTGTGATTATTGTTTGAAAATGTTCAGCACATCTTTAAGCCTTCAGAAATTCGCTGCAATCAAGAAGCAAAGGCAGCTCGATTGAAGTAATTTTTGTTAATCGACAAAATTCGGAAATCGCTTCTGAAAGATTCTTATTTATTTGTCGAAATAAATATTCGGAAAAACTAAAAACTTAAATTAAAAATTCATATAAAAACGGCCACAAAGACAACAAATAGAAGGCACATGTGATTCATGTTTTTTATATATTTAAGTTTTTTGAATTCCCTAAGATTAGACCCAATTTTAAATTATCAAAGGTTGGGTGAATTATTTCCTAAGGTTAACGTAACAGAATTTGAAATATCTATCTTTCATTTAAATAATTAATATCCCGAAACATCAAAATCCTTCAAAACTTTCAGGCAACTAAAATAATCCAATTATACGGAATTTCAATCCTGAACTAAGTTGGATTCATATTTTATTTAGTTAATTAAAATAGAGGTAGGCGGTTATTGCCAGTAATGTTATAAACGGTATTGATTATGATCAAAATTAAACTTAAAAGACATGAATACCGAAAGCTCAATAGCTTTCTAAAATAGGAAGAAAAATAGGCTAACCTATAGAGTTACGTGCTGTGCTGTAATAGGATAGCCATGGGCAAGGTTCATTAGTGGGTCATATTTGGGTGTAGGACATGTCGAACAAGCCGCATTCTTTCAAGTTCCTACTACCTACGTTGCATTGTGTTGTAATATAGATTTAATATCTCTTACATTTACATAAATCGAAGGTATCAGTAGTATTTTTATCCTTCAATCCTTGATACAACTGTCCTTAAAAGTTTATTTACGCCCAAACTGCTGTTTTAATAATATCTCGGTAGACTTTGTGTACTTTCGTTATTTTATTATCATTATTTTTTATATAAACGCCTGAATGCAAGGCAGTTTTAATTTGAAACTAAAGAATAGCAAATAAGAGGTGTTTTAGTGTGTAAGTTTTAAGAATTGAAGCAAGGAAGCGTAAAGGGAATAATTTATTTCTGAAATAAATGGATTTCCTGCTGATTTATGATATCCAAATATTTGAATGCGATACAAAAATACGCAACTTCGTTGATATACACTCGAATTCCGTTCACGTATTGATTTATTGATTCGATTATTTTTATAAACAACCTCTTTAGATGCGATGGAAATAAATGGACAACTACAGCGTTTGTTCATTTAAAATTTCGAAGTTTATGAAACCATAAAAGCTGGGCGTGTTGTTAACGTGTAAACGAGCGTTTAACAAATATAAAATAATGAATTTCAGTAATTTTCCCATTGGAACAACCGCCAATACGTAGGAAATAAGCTGATACAATAAATCGTTAAAGCTATTGAAGTCCATTGGGTGTAAATGTGAAATACGATAATTTCATCCATAAAGCGTAAGTAAATTAGTTTCATCGATAATTATGGTAATAATCCAACCGCCGATTGAGCAAAATTCCCTCTGGATTTGGATATAATTGCCGATACAGGGATGTAAATCCACGATTAAATTATACAAGACGTTCAATACGTATTTGAATGGTCAATTGTAAAGTCATAGGTCACTTGAGGTCTAATAGTTCGATCATCCCTTTCACTTTATGTTAAAACAACCTTTTGTTCTACAAATAATAAGCAAAAGTGAATCGTGTTACAAAATTTATGTAACGCTTATTAATACCTAGGATTTGCTTTAACCACAAGAAAAGAACTAATGAATCAATAAACGTTAACGCTAATTCGGGTTTTATAAATACTGTTCGTTCCATTTACTCGTTCAATAAGCAATGTAGGAAGTCAGAATGTTACAAACTTAACCCAAACTCGATCAGTACGTCAAACTAGGTCAACCACGAATTATTTAGCGTTCTCACAACCATAAAATTTCCTTTTAATTCGAGACACTATGGAAGATTAACGATGATCATAAAAAGAAAAAGTTCTTATGTGATAAAAATTTATGTATGATAAAAAAGTTTTTCTTAAGGGATAAATATAAAAATCTCCACGATTCTATTGTGAGCTTTTAAAGTTGACTGACATATAAAATTCTAGTTTTTCTCCGACGAATGGCTTGTCAAAATGTTGAAAATGTAAAGATTAAAAGTTTTGCGGTTAGTTTTATACTAAAAGTTGGTCGTATGTTCTTGTTTTGAAGCTGTCTTTTTATTCGAGTTTCTCTTCTATTTCAAGTAAACATACTTTAAATAATAAAAGGAAAAATGAATGTTACATGCTGCTATTAGTTTTTCACAGCTGTGTTCTTGTTACGATGTATGGTTTTCAAGGAACTTCTCGTGCTGCATTTTAAAAGTTTATTAACATCCTATTTTGCAATAAGATTTTCGAAAGCATAATTAGTAAATTTTAATTTAGAACAAGGAATCATGAAGATGTTACCTGGTTAATAAATTACTTTCTTTCGTCTATTATAATTAGCTTGCTAAATAATGTAATTTTTCATGTCAGAATTTGCATATTATTTATTGCTTAAGTTCAAAGGTTGCAAAAATCGTAGAAAACCTAACAATTAATGTATTTTCAAATGACTGAACAACTAAAGGCGATAAAAAAAAATTTTGCTCGATATATAAGGTTCTGACTCTGGTTTTGAAGTATAAAAATTAAGGACTGCAAGCTATCAGAATATAAATTAAATTTCGGGTAGATAATGCAATATAAAATTCGGTCTTTTGCCTTCAAATGCTATGCGCATCCACTTTAGTTGGACCCTTAATAAAAAGCACTGGGAGGGAAATGTGGACAGCCAGCCCTAGTTTTCCAACAAGAAATGGGTCTAACGGCATTAATCTTTCGTTAGCGGCTAAGCTTTTAAATCATCCAAAAGTGACAGCGAATTAACTAATTTGCATTCAGATTAAGTACTTAATAAATATTCAGAGAACGTAACCTGCAACCAATTAAAAATTACAACGGAAAGAAAATTTATAACTGAATATCGTTTTAGAATCCCAGTTTTCTTGATAACTAACCGGAGAAAAATCTTGACAAAAAGACGTTTGTAGTAAATCTGCCAGAAATGATTATTAAATATACATAAAACGAAAACTTATTTAATCAGAACGCAATCTCGTAATCTCAGTTAAATAAATTATTTTCCAGCATTTGTATTTCTGCACGTTTTGATTTATTCATAAATGCGACGCATTTGGAATCAACGCTATTTTAAAGCAAACGGGAATATTTGCAAAGTCACGTAGTCACTTCCAAGGAGCTGCTCGCGGTAACTTATTATTTATTAATTATATTTCTTTAACAAAGAAGGGTGCCAACCCCCGATTTGACCTACAAAATGCTGAATTTTAACACAACTCACTGCCAGCTGCGTTCAAAATTCTTGTTTTTTCTGTTGAACTTGATTTAGTCTTTAAATTTGAGAACATTTTGACATTTTCTCTTTTTACTTGTGTTTCACATGTTTAATTTATAGAAAAATGAACTGTTTATAATCAAGTTAAGCAAAATACAACTTTCATTTTTGTTAATACAACATTTATTTGGTGCATCTGCCGTTAGACCTTAGATTTCTAGGAAAATTTTCCAAGGTTCCAGTGCCTTTTAAAAATTATTTAAAGGATGGGCTATTAATGGCCTTTTTATATATTACACTGTGGTATTTCAGACTTTAATTATTTCAGAAGAAGGATTATAAAGGCGCAGTATTTTGATCACTGATCACAAATAAAAATTTGAAGGATTGTTAGTCATAAGTTTGCCTTCTTTATTTTTGTGAAGTCAACCTAAATAATTTTTTGAAGTACTTAATGCTTTTAGCAACTATCTATTTTTTGTAGTTTTTATTTTCAAGGATTTATTTTAAAGCTCGTATTTTTGATACAAATTATAAAAATTTCGAAAAAGCTTGGTTTTTCTCCAGAATTATTTATTAAAATTTCGATTTTAGGCAATTTACTTTAAATACATATTAATTAAACCGAATTAAACATAATTTCTTATGTTTTCCAAAAAATCGAAAAAATCTTCTCTAAATTTGGAAATAAAGATATTTAGAATTCCTTCAGACATCGGCAACAATATATTACTGGCGTAATACGAATTTGAATGAGTTTGCTTGTTTTATTTCTAGGAAGTCAACACATTCGAAACTATCTATCTATGTATGTATCTATCTGTTTCTATTTTTATAGATTTTATTTTGAAAATTAATCTCCTCTAAATTTGGAATATCTGGATATTTTCAATTTGTTAACATACAAACAACAAAATTACCGGTATAATAAGAATCTGAAGGATTGTTAGCCATAAGTTTGCTTGTTTTATGTTTCTGTGAAATCAACGAACATAATTCTGATTTTTTTAAGTATCTCACAATTTGCGCAACTATCTACTTCTGTTTTTATAGATTTTATTTTCAGAATTTTTTACTTTGTGTACTTTTGATTCAGATTATAAAATTTTCATAAAAAGCTTAACTTTTCTCTATAACTATTCATTAAAACTTTGATTTTAGGTAATTTATTTTTAAATAAATAATCAAACATTTGCTTTCATATTTTCCAAATAGTCTAAATAAGCTCATTTTCAATTTCTCAATTTTATTGGCCATTGAAAAGTACATACTTAGGCAGCGTCAAGATACATACCGTGAGTTCAAAAAGTCTTTACATAAGGGTTGGCCATGAGACACAAAAATAATGTCAATTGCAAGATTTAGAATTTATTAACTGTCATCATTGTGTTGCTGGCATAATACTGTTGTGCAAATTTCAATAAAATTGTAAAAACAAAGGTTCTAAATCTTGCAGCAGACATTACTTTTGTGTCTCATGACCAACCCTTATGTAAAAGCTTTTTGAACTCACGGTAGATTTCATTAATAATTTACCACATTGTTTTACCTTTATGTGAACTGTTCCCAACAAAATTGTTATTCTCTTTTTTTATAGTTTGAACCTGTATTATGTAATACTTTTATAATTTTTATACAATTCCTTGAGATTTTCATTGACAAGAAACAGTACAAAAAGAAAACTTAAAATATTTTTAGATTGTTGTAATTCACCAGACATGAACTCTTGGTTCTGATGCTTTTTCTTTTTTTCTTTTTGCAACGTCTTAAAGGAAAGCTGCAATTAAACACCCTCAGAATGATTAACTAAAAGGTATCGTACATACAGCGAATTCTTCTGTTTAGTATACATATTCCCTATGTATGGTTTAAAAAAGAAAACGTGTCAAAAGTGTTATACCAAAAACTATACCAACTATACACTAAACGTCACTCTGGCTGTGAATTTAAGGACATTGGTTTTTATTTTTTGTGGTGTGTAAAGGTTATGTTTGTAAATAAATCAAAATTTGTAGAATATCAATATAATTTTAATTCAACGATTATTCTCAAACATAAAATATCTACAACACAACACAGAAATGAAAATAAAAACGGCAACAGTTAAAGACTAATTTTTCGAAATTAAGTTAATTTAATTATTTTTGCCACAGCATGCTATATTTTTCTTAAAAAATTGAAATTTAAAGTTTAATGCATAGTTGTTGCCTACATATAGGACTTTTGACACGTTTTGTTTAATCATACATAGGGAATATGTATACTAAAATAGTTAGTTGTACCATAGACTAACTTATAGTTGTACAACTAGTGATGAAAGCAATACTTTTTTCATGAGTTTGAAGTTTGATGCACGACGGCAAAGCCGGAGTGCATCAATCAAACGAGTGAAAAAAAGATGCTTTCATACGAGTTGTACACAATATTTTTTTGCATTTTGACATCTTAAATTCCTCAAAACAGGATAAAAAGGATTTGAGAATTTACAGTTGTCAAACTGACAATTTACAATATTTTATTTAAAGCACACTTACTTAATGCAAAATGTAAAATTAAATAGTTAAAAAAGTGTTGCTTTCTTTACGATTTTTTAATAAAAAAAGATCACTTTTTTTGTCAAAATGCAAAAAATAAAAATTCCGTGTATTATCTGCGTTTGGTTCTGCATGCGCCTGGTTGATTGCTTCCTCTCATCTTATACCGTTCAAATTATTATAGAATTTCAAAATGTTATTATTGTCAAAACTCAAACTTTTTATTTAGGAAAAAAGATATTTTAAATTCGTTTTTACATAACCAACAAAATACATATTACCCACGTAATAATAATTTGAAGAAATTTTAGCCTTCTTTTATTTGTATAAATAAGTCAACCCACATAATTCTAATTTCAAGTATTTAGTGATTTTATCAACTATGTATTTATCTGCCTTTTTCTCATAGATTTTATGTTTAGGGGTTTATTTTTTATTATTTTTTTCTCTAAAGCCTTTGTATTTTTGAATCATGTAATAAAAATTTCGTAGAAAGTTTTTTTCCAGAATTATTCATTAAAATATCCATTTTAAGTGGTTTATTTTTAACGAAATATTTATTAAACATATTTTGCTACATACAAATTTTCCAAAAAATTTAAATAAGCTTGTTTAAATTTAGAAATAAAAATATTTTAATATATTACTGGCGTAATATTGTACATTAATTGTTTATTTAAGACGTAGGTCGCATCTGTTTGGTTTAAAATTAATTTTTCTCCATGCCCATCTAGTAAGTTACACTTACTTTGACATATCCATTGCAGGTAAGTTGATTTTACTGTTTGTTTACTGGTTGTCATGACATTAGGGAAGTAAGGTAAAATTTACTCCCCAAGGGAAGTAAGTGAATTACGTGTTATTACAGTAATTTTAGTTTTGTAAGTGATCTGAACGGGTTTGAACTTAATTGATACTAACCTATTTGAAATGTAAAAACTTGTTAAGATAAGTAGGGTTAGGGTATAACTAAATGGTATAAAAAGAGCTAAAGAACTAATTTATTAGATTATATTAAAAACCAACCTTCATTAACAAATAAATTTCGTCAGGAGCTTCATTCAAAAAAAGATTAATTTCGAGTATAGTAAATACGTTTGACTTTCTAGGTTGTTAACCATCATTTTTTTCGTTTTAAAAATGCTAATACCTTTGGATATTTAGAAATATCCTTATTGTCGTAAATGTCACACCATAAGCTCGATAGAGATTTTAATTTGACTGATCTTTCTAAAAAATACGCCAAAAACACGTTTTCTTCCACTGAATAGATGTTTTTCTCCGCGCACCATTTTTTAAACAACTTGTATGCATTTTCACAAGGAATTTTCGATTTTTCTGGTAGTAATTCCAAACACGCAATATTTGCCGCTTCATCTACGCTAAATTCTCTATTGTCCTTATCGCCTATTTGCATTTTTATCTTTTGAAAACTACCAAGAAACGCAAGTACAAGTGGTTTTTTTATATTGACAGAAACAACTGAAAAACAATTGCTACTAAGCAAATCAACACTAGGTGACTATTTGCTTTGTTTGGAATAAGTAGATTAATTTTCTATCAATTAACGTGGAATTATTAAGGGAAAATTATTCAAATTTTTGTTGGGCATGGAGAAAAATATTATAAGCATGCTCGGGAAGTAACTATCTACAACCAGTCTCGAACTTTGCCAGCCCTCGCTCGCTCGGGCTGGCAAACTCGTTCTCGACTGGTAAAAGCTACTTACTTCCCTTGATGCTTAAATAACTATTTTATACGACTTACATGAAAAGTAGGCTTTTTTGCTTTCATTTGACAACCTAAAGTTGACGTTTATTGAGGAGCGAGCGATTTAGTAAATTTACGCTCGTCTCCCATGACAGCAAGCGTAAAGTAGCGAACTTTACGCTCGCTTAAACAATTACCCGAGTTTATTTACTTCGTTTCCATGGATACGAACAAAATTACATACCTAGGTAATTGTTTCTGAATTTTTTACTAGGATTGCTAAATTTTCGTCCCACTGAATGAAATTGTTTTCAAGAAACACCTTTTTTTCGTTAATTTTTGTATAAGTCGTATAAAAAATTATGTGTGCAGCTCAAGCGTAAAGTGTCTTTGTTGCTCTCCCACTATTGCAGCTCTCGCCTGCGGCTTGAGCTGCAGTGACCGTGCTCGAGCAACAGTGTATCACTTTACGCTCTTGATACACAAATAACTATTTCAAGCGCGTAGGTAACTGTCACTTTTTCAAACATTTCTTTAAGGAAACGAGTTTTCTCCAGAAATACGCATTAAAATATTAGTTTCAGGTAAAATAAATATTACATAAGTGACCATATTTTTTTATTTGTTTATTTTGAAAAAAAACTTCTCTAAATTTAGAAATAGAAAAGTTTTATGTTCGTTTACACAACACAATAAAATGTTGTCGGTTTAAAAGCGTACATCAAACAATGTTGATTTAAAGCGTAGGTCCCAATCTCTTTGTTTCAAAATTAATTTTTCAGCTGCGTAGGTAACTGAAACTTTTTTAATATGAACATTCGCGAGTAAATATGTACAGTTTTGTAATTACTCTATGAAATACCTGTACTCTATTTAAATAAAGCTTCCAGGCTTGCCGTTTTGTGTTATTAATTTTTTTATGAAGTCATACATGCGAACTAGTAACAGCATTAGGTTTGCAGTATTCCCATATGTTTCCAAGGTTAGCTATTTCTTCATTTTAAATTTGTATTGAAGTTTGGTTCTGTTTCAAATTTATTTAATAAGCACGTGAGATGTACTTTTGTGGCAGATGCATTTTCTCTAAGTGAAGTGTTTTTGTTATTTGAATGTTGAATTCTAAATTTTATACTCGCTTGTAACACTTGGAGTTTAAAGTTAATAATGTTTCATAAAATAAAGGCTAATTAATATTTAATTTTGCAGGCAGGGCGGGATAAAGCACAAACTAATAAGAAAGCGCTGGTTTGCTATTCTGCCTGCAGAACAATTAAATTGTTTCATTATAAAGGGAATGCATTACGCCTCCCGCATTTAAATTTCAAAAAAAAAAAAAAAATCGGAGGCGTTGCTGTAGTAAACCGAAATGCCTGGCTTTGATTCTCCCCCCGGTTATAGATGGTGTTAGATAAGTAAATTTCATTTTTCCCCGTTCTGTATAACGAACTAACTGTCATGAATTCAAAGAACGTCACGTGCAAGAAAACAGAGAATTCTAGAGATCAATCTCAAACGTCGGTCTCAATTTTATACCTAATATTTTTGCTGATGCTCTGAATAATTTAACCGATCTACTATCTAGCACATCCGGCAAATTTAAAGGATTAAAGTGGGCCTTTAATGTTACCAGGGGGTTAAAGTACGGTCTGTATTTGCATAATTAGAATGATCATTAATTGATACAGCTGCCCCGTTAAAGTTTACGTAACTGGAAACCGCTATCATGAAAAGCCCAGGCAAATCCGAATGATAATCCGCTAAAAATGTCATGTTACGTATGCACTCAGTTACGCACTGAATTAGCGAAAGCGAATCAAACCGCTTACAAATAAATTTGCAATCGGACATTGATTACATTATTTAGTAATAAGATTGCAACTAACTTAATAAATCTGATAGCCAATTACGTATTAATACAATCAAAATTCATAATGAAGCACTGCTTGTAAGATCATTATGACGTAATTACCTACAGTTTCGTTTTAAGTTCGTCGGAATCGTTTAAAAAATCATAAAAAGTAACGTAAAAGTTGCTAAAATCCCTCTTAAATATACATGAAAAGTCAAGTGAAGTTAATTATGTTAAATTAAGTATCTACTAATATGTAACATGTCGTAGTAAAATATGCTAATCTGGCCGTAATAGGCTTGTATATTTTTTTATTAGATTCGGTGTCTTCATTACGAGACTTTTATGAATTAATTTGGTTAGTCCTGGAATGAAAAAGGGCTTTTTAATAAAGTTTATACGGCAGTACTGCAATTCAGTTTATTATACTCTTCTACCTTTTTTTCTAATATTCTAGCGTAAAATGATCTTGAATTACGACAGTTCTTATTAAAATTAAAATTGCTTCTTTTTTATATTCTGTGTTTCATAAGGCTCGTTATCCTTTTGTTGATTAGTTTTCTGTTGTGTAAAACAGGACAACTGTTAAGAGCGAAATTACATAAACCCTAAAATTTAAAAAAAATGGGAATTCAAAGAAATTATAATAATTAATAATATTAGAAATCCATCAAAAATACTGGGTATTCCGTTTAGTTATTCTCTCTTCGATAAAGAATAAAAGACCCTTAAGGCTGGCATTTACATGCAGTGACATTCTATTTGACGTATCTAGAGTTGCATAACTACTTAAATAAGCACGGATTTGTGTATGACTCAAAACTGAAGAGTCGGGTAATAACTGACAAGTTGGGATGTTTAAATTGTTTCTTGAAATAATACGAAATAGTTTGCTTTCGAATTCTGTTTCATATTTTAAATGTTTCCCATTATCTAACGCACTCTGTTAGTTAAGTTGCCTACACGCTACATTATGAATAATGAGTAACAACAATATTTCTAAAATCTTATTTCCATTATTTCCGTACATTAAAATTGTTTCTCAAACAATGGAGCAAAGTCCGCATATAATGGACTATTTTTCAAGGTGTAAACTCCGCCGTTAACCATATTGCTTTATCTGTTCCAGAGAGCTATAATTAGTCGTTGTATCTTCTTCTAGCACTTGCCTTCTTGTCAGTTTATCTTGATTTATCCTTGACTCGTTAACGTTCAATAGTTTATAAATGTCACCCACCTCTCAATACAAATCTAAGCACCGCAACAGTTTATTTTAATCATCTCATCATTGTCACATTTTGCTCCATTTTTATCATTAAATTCAAGCTATTCGTCATTCTTTCGATGACATTTTCAAAACTTTTACAATTTCTTCATTCTGATCATGTTCTTTCATCTCTTTATATTAATCTGTACACCATTTCCAAGACTCTTTTATTTCCATAACATATTTCTCTTCATAAAGTTTTACATTTCTGAATTGATTCTTCCTTTTCTACCTTAAATTCCAAAATTCTTAAGCCATTCACTGTTTCTTTATTAACTTTCTTTGATTCGAAAGAGCCGGTTTTTATTATGTTGCTTGTTTGCTTTAGTTTTAATTTTATTAAGACTGTATTTAGTATGTTTTTAGCATTGTTAAATTGCAGTTCACCAAAATAACTTAAACATTAATAACTCGCTGAAAAACAATGCAAATTCTTCATAGATACGATTTGTCACGACGACCGTCGATTAGACGTTTCTTAAAAAAAACTTCTTCTAACTTCTAACGTAGGCTAGCAGCCTGTTCTTAGCCATATTATTGAATTACGTCGCTCCATCGTTTTTTGAGTGGTCCGATACTTCTTCTTCCCCTCAGGTTGGCAATCTCGTGTGATTTATACTACTCTACTTTCGTCCATTCTTTCTATATTATAACCGAAGAAATTAATAAGATGATAGAAATGGCAAGATCAGCATTCATAAGACTGAAATCATTACTTACTAACAAAAGTATAAATCTAAAACTGAGAACCGGTATGGCTCACTGCTACGTCCTTTCAATATTGCTATATGGGGCAGAGACATGGACATTAACGAAAAATAATATTAAGAAAATTGAGGCATTTGAACTATGGATTTACCGTAGACTCCTAAAGATATCATGGAGAGATAAAATATCCAATGACGAAGTCCTACAAAGGATTGGGAAAGAAAAAGAAGTTGTTTTCAGTATACAAAAAAGAAAACTAGAATATCTTGGCCACATAATGAGAGGACCCAAGTACAACATACTACAAATTATAATACAGGGTAAAGTCGAAGGCAAAAGATCAGTGGGAAGAAGAAGAATTTCGTGGTTGAACAATCTGAGAAAATGGTTCCAATGCACATCATTAGATGTATTTAGAGCAGCCGCATCAAAAGTTAGGATAGCCAGGATGATTGCCAACCTCCGTGAGGAGACGGCACCTTAAGAAGAAGATATATTTTTAAATATCCAGGATCGTCATGAAACAACGAGTTCAATGATAGGGGTTTATTGCTAATAATTCAGCAGTTTAAAAAAAAATTAACTTCACTTTGAATGAACGCCACCGCGAAAATAATTAGAAGTAAGCATTATTTTTCAGAGTTTAATTTAAGTATGTTTTTCCATGATAAGGGTCTATCCAGATGAATTCCTAGATTTGACACTTTCAGTTTGAAAAACCAATTGGCGATTCGGCCAAGCTCGTGGGAGGGTATCTTTTTTTGTTATGGATGTCACATGAACCAATCTTGACATATTTTTTATCCGAGAGGGGTGGTATAAATTATCAATAATTGAGACAATTATGATCAAAGCTACTTGATAATTAAAAAACGTTTTTGCAGTTCTTGTGTTTGATGTTGATGGAAATAACCTAGATCTATTATATATCACTGAAGTCAGAAAACTATTCGGTTATGGAAAGATATAAAAAACCAAATATTGATAGAAGACAGACGAAACGTTCTTTTAAAAAAATCTGACTGCATTAGCCAATCTAGCTTGAACATTTGGCTTAAGAAAGTGTTTTTTAATTTTTTGATATTATTTTAAATAACTAATAAACGGTTACAGTTAAGTAGAGTTTCTCTTCTCTGTTACATTAAACAGGAGATTCTATCAATATTCTCATAATAAGCGAGATCCTCATGATGTACCTCGAATTTTAATCAGCCTGTATACAAGGTTTTACGTTCCTTCGTGCCTTGGAGGATAGACTAGGCCGTTGGCTTGTTCGTCATATTAACTTTGGTTAACGGTGGCCCCTAACACTGCGGATAGATATTTTTGCCCTCCTTCAATGAGTAAGGACTCCTTGTCAAATATATGTGCTAGCTATGCACCAAAATAACTTGTATTGTATTACCAGTTAATAACCAAGAACGCCAAGAAAATTATTAATGGGCCACTTTTTGAATCAAATCTGTTTAATGAGGAAAATTGTCCTCAGTGTTGCTGTAATAGGAAACATAAAAGTGGACCTATTACATTGCCTTAAGGGATGCCAAAATTAATGTGAAATTAAGTTAACCTTAAGCTTAAGAAGATGGATCTATACAAATATATTATTACAAGATGCTAATAGCCTGGAGATAGTTTTGCCTTGATTTTGAAAAGCAATCCGTCACACCAAACTTTATCAGAGCCTCAGGTAACGTTTATGAATTACTGCCAAGCAATGCATTTCTCTTCGAAATCACTGTTGATCTTATCCACAGTTCTAGGCATGGTGTTTTCACAAATTGAATGTGTGATTAAGTATTAAGTTGTTTTCTTGATGTAAAGATGGTGTTCCAACTAGCAATATTTGTTTGAAGATTGAATACTATTGTTAGAAAAACAATTTATCGATTTTCTTTGGTCTTGTTTAGGCATTAAAATACTCGTAGTGAGTTTCTATCGTAGGAAAAAAATCATAGACTTATCGCTGCATTTAACGAATAAGTTCCGAGTCTGAAATTTTTATCTTTCAAAATCTTTCTCGTGATCAAATTATCTCTGGGTGCTTCGCGTGAATTTAAATTGCCGAGAATCTCAGTTTTTACATTGTTTATTCTGAATTGCTCTATTGGAAGGCATATCTGATATATATGTATTTAGAAAGAGAGCAGTTTTAAGATACTGTTGAATGTCGTTTTCTTGTTGTCAAATCACGGAAGGTGCAAAAATACTTCAGTGAAGTGATTAGTTATCATTTTCTATATCCAGAGGTGGTTTATGCTGTAATTTTTTCAGAATTTAGTCGTTCTCCAGATCACATATTCAGTAACTTCTGAAAGTGATAAAGACCTCAAATAAATTTGAACCGACTGATTTCTGACGTTAGAATTCAGAATGATTTGAGCTCCAGCTTGGTTTGACCTTTGTTGATCAGCTGGGTGTCTTGTTGTTTACCACCCTCTACAGAATCCCTTTTCAGCAGCTTTTTTGCTTCGTAATTACTTAGCGTGCTAAATATGTAATGTGATGTATTTGTTCTACTATGTATTGTCTGCTAGGTAGCTTGTTGAGCAACCATTAGGCTCACAGGGATAAAAAATATATGTACAAATTTATTATTTAATTTAATTAATAAATTGCAACAATTTATTTACCTTTTCTCAAAGTCCATATTTAATTTTTACGTAAACATTAATGTCTCTGAAAGTGTTAAATTACATAAGTTACTATTCAGATGAATTAACAATTAAATATATTATCGGCAAATTGTATAGCAAATATGAAAAGAGTTGACCTTTACGTTGATTTCATGGTTACGATTCTGAATTGAGAAATAACCATAATTTTAATTAATTTGAATTTATAGGAACTTCCTGATGTTTTAATAAATTAATCTTTTCTATGAACCTACTTGTTGATATTCGATAAGTAACTTTCAGTCTCTAAGATTGCTTTAAATGTTTAAATATTATTTTATTTTTGTTACTTAGAGGCTTTTTCCATGTCTCCAACTTCTTTATAGTATTACAAAATTTTGAATACATTGACCTAAATTTACGCACTTTCTTTGATATTAAAATTCACGGAAATGTAAACAAGTGAGAGTGAAGGAGGAAGACGTGAGTTTACATAGTCTAGTTATAAATACGTCTATTTAAAGTTATTTAACTGTCATTAGAGCACACTACAAAACCGTCGAAGGCTTTCTAGACAATACACCACGGAGAACAATCCCGTTTTATACTTTTAATGGTTTAAATTGTAAGTACCATCGTTATATGATTATTGTTTCAGTAACACATAACGAAGTGTTTACAATTAAATTTAATAACAATTTAATGTCCGTTTTATTTTCATAACGTCAAAGCGAAATGATGTAACTTTGTATGGTTGAAACGTTCGCTGTAGCGAAACGTGAACTGATATTCATGTTGATGATGATGGATGGTATTTAGGCTAATCGTTTACTTTCCCTATGTTTGGAATTGATGGGTTTATCGGGCTATATTTATATCGTTTCGATTTACGTTCTATAATTATAATGCTTTTAACTTGTGGACGTTTAATAATCGGAAATTTCGGATTTTTACCTCACCAAATGTGAACGTACGTTTAAATACCGTCTGGTATTTAAATAACACCCTGACTTTTACAGCTTTAAACGATTTCGTCAAGACAATAATCTAAAGGGTAATTCAGAAACCGCTTATGTTTTACACAGAAAGCGTGAAAATCGTTTTTAACAGATTAACTTATCTCAATTCGCTTTATCAGGTAAAAATATGGGAACATTATTAGAACGATGCCTGTCTTCGAAACATAAGACTCGAGAGGACTGCGTCCTATCGACCCTCTGATAAGTCGGAAAATTATTTTCAGGCCACCTCATTATGGGCAATAAGATTGGTTCACTTCTGATAGGCTTTTGTGTTAGACTGATTTATTGTTTAACTTCGATTTTTAAAAAAGGGAGGATTACGTTTGATGAAGTTAAGTTCAATTTCCAATGATAAATCTTGGACCCTTTTAACGAAATGTTAAAAAGCCGACGTATTTTATATTTTAAATAATTGCTTAAATATAAAATTCGATAGTTTCGAATGTCAATCTTAGTGCACATTCACAAATTATATTTAATCAAAGTAAAAATATAAGCTAAAAATTGACAAACTTCGAACAATTCTTTCAAATGGATTTTTTTTTTAAATGTTTTAGAAAAAATTAAAATCTAAACTTCAAGTTCAGTATGCGGTCGAAATTTATTTCAGATGAAAGCAAGGGATCGATTTATGCCCTGAAATTTCTTCTATAAATTTTAATTACACGTTGCAAATTTTGCTTCGGGTTTTCAGCAGTTTTTCTGTGTGTTTCATTTACATTTTATTTGAACTCCGGTTAACCATGACCGTTTGATAGTTTTTGCTTCATGAATTCAACTTTTGAAGTTTCAGATTGGGGGTTGTATAATCAGTTGCTGTTGCACCCTATAAAACTGAGATTCTTCCACTTTTAATTTTTTAGTAGCTGGTCTTTTCGTCTTTTGATACAATTAGCTTTGAGGTACTTACTACGGAAACAATTGTATTAAGAAAAGTTACCAGATGAGTTTAGTAGAAGATAAAAAGACCAGCCCTTAATATGGTAATTTCTGTTTATTTTCTATTTGTAGGCGACATACAGTGTTATTCAAAATTACCGGAAGATTTAAATATTTTTTAAACCATAAATAATTGCCAAAAAATTTCAAACAGAGGTTCTTGGATCTGTTATGAATTCAAATTGCTTTTTTCAAATGAAGCACCCTAGATACATCAATTATTAGATTTTTAAATTTTACGATGAATTCTAAGAAACTTTTGAATAACCTTGTATGCAATAAAACTTCATTAAAAATACTTGTTGATGATAACTTGCTTAAATCTAATAAAACTTTTTTTTGCAATTCTTTAAAAGATATTTAGGTGATTTAGTTGTTTTGAATAAATTAGTGCGAAAAAAAGAGATTTTTCAAGATATCTCCTTACTCGTTGCTTTTACAGCAAAAATGATTCTGTAATAAATTAAACTACATATTTTTCTATACAAAATTGGTCCTTATCATTTTTTTCATAAAACTAACCGTTTTCGCGTACGAGAATTACAAAGTTGACCAAGTACGCAACCTGTAAACCAATACGAATTTTAATGTGTTGAGCCTACCGCTCGGATGCAAAAGTTAGCTGTTGACCTCGCCCTCCCCACCAATGGATTGGTAACGAAAAACCTGCAGATCAATGGAGTTGGAAGAAGAACAAATATGGTCTTGTCCCTCTGACTACACTCCAAGCCCCTGCTCCAGAAGTTCTTCTTCGATTAATTTCTTGTAAATGCAAAAAGGGATGTCGGGGAGCATGTGGGTGCAGAAAAGCAGGACTCAACTGTTCTATAATTTGCTCAGACTGTGACAATAAATGTGATGACATGTCTCAAGTTTTGGAAGATAGTGATGAAGATGAAGACCCTGATACGATCTCAGAGCCACTGTTTAATGAAATTGATGCAGAAAGTAGAGAAGAAGCTACTGCGCCAGAATTGATCCCACACGACTCTGAGACTTTGTTGCCTTTAACTAGCAGAAACATAGATAAAGCTGGTCCTTCAGGGATATCAAAGCGAAAAAAATTAGTGTAATTTTCACTAAGCAATTAATTTGTGGATTAGGTCTACTGGGGAAATCACAGAAAAAAAAACGCGCCATATACTCTACCTCATGGTGGCGTGGAAATGGGTATTACTTTTCACTGCACGTTAGTCTCCTATCCAAAATGGGTCGGTTTTATGGAAAAAATGATAAGGACCAATTTTGTAGAGAAAATTATGTAGTATAATTTATTACAGAATCATTTTTGCTGTAAAAGCAACGAGTAAGGAGATATCTTGAAAAATCTCTTTTTTTCGCACTTTATTACAATATGGCGGCGTCGGCGACAAAGATACGAGGTGGCAAAATAAAAAATCGAAAAAAGCAGTTCAAAATACATAGAATCACCAAATATCAAAACTTCCTCAAATTTTTCTAGGCAAATTGACTAATATAATACTAAATGTTAAAGAACTATAAACAATATAAACATACTGGGATTGACTGATCAAAGAAAGTCTCGCAATATTGCTTTAGTGTCCAGAACCTCGTGACTTGTATCGAAGAAGCTGTATGGGAGGCTACGCCAACTGATACTGACCAAGTCCATCCCTCAAATAACATACTACTTTACACAAAGGAATACTTGCCGACAAAAGAAGAGTTAGAGCTAAATGGCAAAGCTCTTGTAGCGCTACTGACAAACACAATTATAATATATCGATTAAATCGAAAACTACGCGCGGTTCTACAAGACTGCCAAAATTTCAATTCTACTTATTGCATTACTAATCTTAAACAATACAATACTATCTGGAGGGCAACAAAAAAGTTTAAAAGGCCGCAAGTAAACAAACCACCGATACGAAAAAATAACGGCGCTTGGGCGAGATCCAACAAGGAAAAGTCTGATACGTTTAAAGAGCATTTATTGAATACTTTTCAACATTAACAGAACGTCTTCCGGGTTGGGACCGTGTCATTGTTGGTGCAGAAGAACTTAATCTCAACAATGACACGGTCCCAACCCAGAAGACTTTCTATTAATACTGATACTGACCGTGGAGGTCTCCGAATTCAATACTTTTCAACCTTTCGAATCAACAGTGACCGACGAAGTTACCAAAGAGTCTCTTGATATTGCTTGTCAGATGTTCCTACCTATGAAACCTTTTACTCCTGAGAAAGTACACACTTAGCTGTGCAAATTAAATGAACACAAAGCGCCAGACTATGACCTGACGACACGTCGAATACTGAAAATGCTTCCACGAAAAGCTGCTGATTTGCTAACAACGGTGTATAATCGTATGATAAGTATTTTTTACTATCATATCTTATGGAAGCATGCGCATATAATAATGGTGTCCAAGCCTGGAAAACCACCACAGGATGTAACTAACTAATAGGCCTATTAGCCTACTGCCCTTACTAGACAATGTATTTGAGTAATTGTTCCTAAAAAGACTACTGGAAGACAGATATTTCAGAACACCTACCCCTATTCCAGTTTGGATTTAGAGAAGGTCATTCTACAACATAGCAAATACATAGAATAATAAACCAAATTTCAAGAAATTGCACTGCAGTGTTCATTGATGTAACCCAGGCGTTCGACCGAGTCTCGCACACTGGACTACTTTACCAATTAAAAAGACTGTTGCCAAGTTACTATCTTCTACTCAAATCTTACCTAACAGATAAGGTTCTTCTCAGTTAAATATTATAATGTAATCTCCGAGTATTACCCTAAACAAACCGGTGTCCCACAGGGAAGTGTCCTTGTGTCCCCTTCTTTACTTAATATGCGCTGCTGACTTACCGGAAGATGAAAGTACCGGTTTAGTCATTTTCGCCGATGATACTACTCGTACTATCATATCCATGCATGGAGAATGGAGAATTCAAATTAATCAAATTAAATCGGTAGAAGTGACATTTACCATGAGAAGAAATGTGTGTCCGCCTATTGCTATAAATGACGTACCCATACATGTTAAGACCGAAACAAAGTATTTGGGCTTACACCTAGACCAACGACTTACGTGGGAAAAGCACATATAAACCAAACGTCAGCAGCTGAACATGAAGTTTGAACAAGTGTATTGGTTTTTCGAAAGAAAGTCCAAGTTATCTCTAAGTAACTACTACTCTACAAAACAATGATCAAACCAATCTCAACTTATGACGTACAACTCTTGGGATGTGCTAAGCCAAGTAAGATCAAAACAATCCAGCAGTTTCAATCAAAAACGCTCCGCGCGCATATTGGTGCTCCGTGGTACGTTACAAATCAGACCATTCATGAGAACCTTGGCATCTCATTTGGTAGGTAATGACGAGATATACAGATTTGCCCAAAACTATCAAGATAGACTCAAAGGATACAACAATAAAATTATTCGGCAACTGTCGGATGCCCAACCACCTACAAGAAGATTAAAGAGAAGCTGGCCTTGCGATCTTAGAATACCCTAACCTGGAAGGATTACTACAGGAGTTCCATTAGTGAATGGTTTCTCCTTTCAATGTTTATGTCCTGTCATCACATTTACTTAATACTCCATGTAGAGCAGCTTGTCAATAAACAATTTATCAATAACAAAAAATAACAAACATATTGGGCGCATTCAGGGACGCTCAGCTGCTTAGCTAAGCGGTAATTTAGTCAGCTTATGCTAAATGACAGCAAACGGTATTTCCCTGAATGAAACGTCTGATAGTAAGCTGCTTTGACAGTTTGTTATTTGTTTTGTAAGGTTAGGTGTTACTTTCACTATTATGTAATTAATCAAAAATTAAAGAAATTATGGCTAATGATCTTCAAATTATGGACTATGTGTACTAGCTCACCCTAATTAATATGTTTTTATTCACATTATTAACTTTGTGTGTTTCCCGCTCCTTATTTTGACACCGCTGACCAAGTCAGCTAACAAATTATACGCTGAGCGAATTTCTCAGCGGCTTACTGCAAGCTTTTTCACAGCGTGTCTGTTCAGGGACTTTGCTAACTCAGCGCATCAGCCGCTGAGCGTCCCTGAATGCGCCCATTGCTTTAACCAAACTTAAGCACTAAAATATTGGCAGCACATGACAGTGATGCAACTTGAATAAAAAAAGATTGTGAACGCTGAGAAATCAATAAAATATGACTGAGTTATATTCGCCTGTAAAATTTGAGAAAGTTACACATTTCGGAAATAAAATTTGACCATTTAAGGGTAAATTCAAATCTCTAAACAACCCAGAATATCCATGGAAAATATTACAAAACAAATATTTACTCTCAAAGTGAGAAAATCTCCCAAAAACCTGGGTTTTTAAGCGATTAATATATCTTGAAATGTTAAATGAAACGACCAGCCAACATCCCGGACTATTTAACTAATGTTAACAGCTTGAAAGAACATTAAGAGAATTAATGGACTGAAAGCAGATTGCATACAGTGTGGATGTGCTTGATGTGAAAGTCACAGATTCATTAAAAAAGTATATTTTTAAAGATGTTTAGGCGAAATTTAACTGTCATTCAAAAAGCATAACAGAAACGTTTTTATCACCGGTTAAATTAAAAACACAACAAATTAGGACAATATGAACCGACAAACAACAAATATAAGCGATAATGAAATTCGGTGTAACTTTTCGTGACAGATAATAAACTTTGTTAATTAACAATGAAACGCACGCCTGTCAAGTCCACTCTACAAATATTTTAATTTTCAATTTACCCGGCGGGCGTTGTATTACTAAGTTTGCTTGGCACAAACGACAGTCAAATACGAATCCGATTTAGAATAAGAACAAAATGTGTTTTTGTAGTAAAGGGGTAGCGTTACCTACTTTGGTTATTAGTTTTGCAAATATTGTTTTAATGTTAGAATAGCTTTGCATCGTACGGCAGTTCAACAAAGTTTGTTTCGTGTACACGGTAATAACTCGTTTTATTAGTAAAACAAACATTGTATTGTTTCAGTTACTCCACGTTATACAAGCTAATTAATTCATTTGGGTTACATTTAGGTATTTTTATTTTAGCGTCGAATTTTTTTAAACCCTTAAAAAGCGATATTGAACGGTATAACCGGGAAAATACTTGGAAAATTGGCAACATCGCCTGGTGCATTTCCAAAATAGGGCTAATTGTTTCCCCTTTAAAAAACTTCAAATTAATTGTAGGATTTTTCAACTGTTAACTAAAAATAGAAAAATCTAAACAAGGCCTAAATTGGTTGTAAGTGTAGCTGACAATTTGCAAATAATAATATTTTCAATGTTAAATTAATTTTACAGCCCACCAACCGTATTAGAAATTGATAGCTAACATTCTTCATTGTCACCTCAGCACATAACCCTTGTATAGTCTTCGTCAAACTAAATGGTTAAAACCACTTGAGACTTAAATCTATAATCCCTTGTAAAACCTAGTAACAAGAGGCTCTTAAACGGATTACAAGCACCTTGTCGGCGTGGACCGTACCTAGGAATAACTCCTTTACAGTTGTACAAAGGTATATAGATAAACAATGCGTCCAAAAAACATTACTCTACTCACAAATTAATTATATCTGTGGATACAAAGCTGTGGTTACTTCGGTAAGTAAAATGATTACATATTTGTTTTAGTGTAGCAATTATAAGCATATTTAATCTGTTTACAATTTTCCTTCTTTTAAATAGAATTCTTAAATACGGTTCTGCTATTTTTACCTGCAGTCCGCACCTACATTAGGTTTTACAAGGGGTTATAGATTTAAGTCTCAAGTGGTTTTAACCATTTAGTTTGACGAAGACTATGTATAATAAATTCCAAACAACTGAAAAATCGATTCCGTTAAACACTCCTTCATGCAATTTTCCAAAATTTAATTATATTTTAGCACAGAGTAATACCCTGACTTTTGTTAGCTCCTTAAAATTTTCAGGATCTTTTTCCATCAGTCATTTAATTAAGTTATAAAAATCTTGTAGCTGTTAACTATTCATCGTTTTCATTGTACCTTTAAGTTACTTAAAAACGATTCTAGATAGACTTCTAAAAAACTAATTTCCATAACATTGATGGAAGTGTTAGATTATTTTGAGAATTTGTAAAACATTAATATTTTTATAATAAATATTTTAATCCTAAGAGCTTTCTACTACAGGGTATTTACCGAAGGATATCTTTGTAAATTTATGTAAATTTTGTTAATTTTGCAATTTGCAAAAAAAATATTGAGTAGTATTTGAAGGTTTTAAATTCCATTAAACTTGAAATCTTATTAATTTAGAAATATTTTAGTAACATTTTGCTGTATTTTATTTTTGATCTACTGTAAAGTCTTAAAAGTAGTACGTAAATTCACAAATTCACTTTGTTCCTAGGATCTTAAAAAATTCATGAATTCAGATATTTTACTACCTGCTGCAAAAAACGTTTCTTTTTGATATTGTTTGAAGGAGTACTTCAAAAGATTCATGAGTTTTCAAGTGTGGGCAAATGAGACTGGAGATTTACTATGTGGCATTTTGAGCTGGCGGAAAACAGATTAAACAAATTACATTATTCAAACAACAGTTTATTAACAGTTTATTAAAAATATTTTTTTTCTATAGCAACTGTTAAAGTGCTATTTTATCTATTAATTTGAGAAGATAAAGTAGCACTTTAACATCAAGGGTAGATAAAGTACTACTTTAACGACTGTAAGCCCATATACTAATGACATTTTAAAACGTGACTCGATTTGTAATTTTTTAAACGTCAATGTCAAATAAAATTTATTTTATAATTTTTTCCTTTAAAATAAATGCTATAGAAAAAAATAGAGTATTATACACGACGATAAAATTTAATTATCTTCTCGAGCGTAATTATAGTGTCTCGACTGGCGTCTCGACGCTATAAGATAAAATCGAAGATAAAATATAATTTTATCGTCTTGTATAATAAATAACTAAACTTTACCTGAATATTTTTGCTGAGTATAAAATTTCTTTCTCAAAACTATTTCAATATACTTTTTGACTACACTTTATCTCAAGACCAGAATATTTTTGCAGAGTATAAAATTTGTTTCTCAAAACTATTTCAATATACTTTTTGACTACACTTTAGCTCAAGAAACTTTTCATGCTTCTTCTACTTCCTAGTTACTTTTATTATTGAACAATATTGAACAACAACAGCGGCGGCAATTTTAATACCAAACACCCCCACCGGGGTTCTCGGATTTCTAACCCGAGAAGAAAAATCCTACTATCTATTATGCAACATCACCATCCAGGTTATCTGTCTGCATATCAGCCTACTTACTGAGCAACCGATAGGACAAAGAACTACCCACTCGACTTCTTTGTGGTTAAAGACATGCCGCAAGGATAGCTAAAAATTAAGTCGTGTCTCGACTTGTCTTCGGACCACGGCCCCATAATAGCCACTATAAGTACCTCTATAATCAATAAAAATATTTCCGAACAAACTGGGACTAATCAACTAATAACTAATATCCTCCGGGGAAGTTACGAAAATGATTGCTAGAAACACTAATTGCAAAAACTCCCCAGGGTATGCTTTAATCACCGGTCGAATAATCAAACAACCACCCCCCAAATGCATTAAATTAGTCACGCTAATATTCAACAATATTCTAAGAACAAGATTCTTTCCGGTTAAATAGAACATTGCACAAATAATCATTATCTACAAGCCTGGCAAATCACACAATAAACCCGCCTCATACAGACCTATCAGCCTGTTACCATTGTTTTCCAAACTATTTGAAAAAACTCCTACTGAAAAGAATCATTCATATTCTCGGAACTGAGCAATTAATACCTGATCATCAGTTTGGATTCAGGAGTCAACAACACTCCACTATAGAACAGGTATACAGAATAGTGGATAACATCAACATAACATTTGAAGGTAAAAACTATTGCTCAGCTGTCAATATAAATTAAAACAGGTCATCCCTCACCCATACCATATGATCATCAACTCTTAACATTGAAGAAAGGTGAAGCGATTTCAGAGCTACCTTTTTAAATCGAGAGTCCCAAAGAATCCTAACACAACCATTGCAACATACGCCGACGATACGACAATACTAGCAAGGCATCAATACCCAGCGGAAGCTGCACGAATCTTACAACAAAATCTAAATGAAGTGTGCGACTAGTTCAGGAAATGGTGCTTCAAAATCAACGGATCGAAATCGGTTCAAATCACTTTCACCAAAAGCAGGGGCACTGTTCCTGATTCGGGATTCTGGATTTTGGGTGAAGGGTGACTCGTGTCACGTGCACCTAGGCCTCAGATGGGCCCATTGTGCTACCTCCGTTGCAGCAACCTCACTATAGACGCATCACTCAAGCCATCCTAAGCTTTGAATGAACATGAGGATACTAGCCAGAGAGACGCTGCTAATACTCGCCATACTAGGCCAGAAGTCCCCTAGCATGGATCCTCTGATTGGAGCGAGTGCAGGACATTCACACAGAATGTACTCTACTGTCTCGCCTTCTAAGTTGCAACCACTACAGGTTGGGTCCTCGACTAGACCCAACCTGTGCATGTGCTTATTTGGTTTACAGTGTCCTGCCAATATTCCTATAACAAGTCGTAGTTTGTCTCTTGGCAGCTGTATACAGAAGTTTGCCATCTTCAATGCGGGGCTTTTGATCGCCATTCTTGCATGGTAGCATTTGTTCATATTAACCCATCTTTCACGGTTGCGATTACGGGTTTCCTGTTCAATTAAGGTATTGAGCGCAGTTGGGGGATAGTGGGAGTGCTGGTTCGGGGCCAAAAAAGGGTTGTTCCGAGCCTTGCCTCGCCAAACCATCCGCCCACTCATTACCGTATAGTCCAGAATGTCCTTTGACCCAAACGAGTTCTAGGACACTGTTCCTGAAGTTAGCATAAATGGTCAATCACTACCTCAGGTGGACTCCGTAAAGTATCTTGGTCTACATCTTGATAAAGGCTTAAACTGGAGAACCCATATTTGGACAAAAAGGAAGCAACTTAATTTAAAATTGAAAAATTACTATTGGCTGCTAGGTCGTAACTCTGGACTTTCTTTTACAAACAAATTACTTATTTATAAAACAGTATTAAAACTCAAATGGGGTTATGGTATCCAGCTGTGGGACACTGCATCACAAAGATACTGGAACGCTTTCAGCCTACAACCCTCCGCATAATAACCAATGCACCATATTATGTTCTTAACAGAGAAAACTCTAGACCTTCCATTTCGTTTTTAAATTATGTGAATACTAAGCAACAACTACTATAATCAGACTTACAAGGAATTTCATTAAGAGGGGCGCCGATGGACGCTCACTCTCACATGTTATTTTCAAGTACCGTATTAAACTGTAACTGTTGGATTTGATTATTGCTACTGTAGCAGATTGCAAATAAATGTCTTGGTAGTAAAAAAAACTACTTCAAAATTTTGCAAGCTTAGAACGTTATAGCTTGCAATTTTTACATTGAAAATTTTATCATTTCATTTCCAAGAATTACATTCATGTTATTTATACTTGTCAAAATAAGTGTTAAAAATAATTTGTAATAAAACAGCTTTAAAAATTTTCGAATTTTAAGGCGCTAATTAAATTTTCATAGCAAAAACTGTTACTACGCCCATTATATGTATAAAGGAAATAATTGTCTCCAAAGATAAGATTTGTAATAATTTTTTAAACTAAAAAGCGATATTGTAGGGTATAACTGAAGAATTACGTGTCAAATTGGCAATATCGAATAGCGAATTTCCTAAATAAAGCTAAATTTTTCCCTTTGAAAAATGTCAAAAGCGAGGTTGATTTTAATATAAAATAATTGCAGGATATTTCAAATGTTGTATACAAGCCAGAAAAATACAAAAATGTTTTCGGGAATTTCAATTAAACTAATTAATGTGTTCATGTTATACCTACATCTAAACAGGGCCTAAATTGTAACTGGTTCCCAAGTACGTGTTCTCCGAAATGAGTTCTAGAAATAGACACAACTCTGGAGATTTGTTGGCCTTAGAGGATTCTCCTTGAGTGGACGAGGCTTTTCTTTGAGAAACTTTTGAAATTTCCAAACTACCATAATTTTACTCTCCATACCAACTAAGCTTTTGGAATTTCTGTTCTTATCCAACTCACATTAGTCTGGATAAACTATTTTAACCTGATTTTTTAATAAAGGACACTTTTTCACCATAGTCTGAAAGTTTCACTATTTGATCCTTAAACTAAAAAAGTAACGTTGAAGTTTGAGGTAGGGGGTTCGTCATTTATGTACATAACCCACTTATAAGTTGAGAATTCTATCCACCACTTGAAGGCCACTTACTCCGCAGTACGTCTACTTAAAAGTAACTTTCCTAATTACGGTTCTAAATCAATGTCAACATACGACACTGTATAATTAGTCTTATTTTTCCTTCGCACTTGAAACTGTATAATTATTGAATAACTTTAAATTTTCCCTCAGCTTTAGGTTTTTCTCTTTTAACAAATTTGATTCATGGATGCTAAATTGATATTGAACAATTTTAGTGTGCTGTAAAATGAAAATTATGAATGAGCGACCATGACAATTGGACGCTTAAACCATTGAAATGCCATTGTTTGTTATCTTTGTTTCAATTCGATGTAACATCAGGCTTTTAAAATTGCAAATTGGCATTTGTTTGATTAAAATGCCAATCACCAATAAGTTTTTCTCGCTTGATTCGTATGTTTGCTCTCACTTCATTTCTAATATGTTGTCCTTGTCCTCAGAAACACATTTTTCTAAATAGCTTAATTAACAGCTTAAAGTTCGGCAATTTTGAGGAACGTAATAAAAAATATATTGGCCCACCATAAAGACCCTGACCACAAAATAAATTTTAATTTAACGTTTTTATACCCTCAAATTCTCGCGTTTATGCAGAGAAATTCCTAGTGTGGGTTGCGTTATTACGATTTATGTTGTTTACTCTTAGTTAAAGCACTTTTTGTGTTTAGTAACATTTTGAGCTACTATAATACCGGAAGTGGCAATTCATCAAGTGTCACTATTGTACTTCTTGGATATGAGAAAGAAATGAATTGCTTAAAGTTAATCCAATGGTTGTGGCGTTGTGAGGTTATCCAGATGAAGAGTTATCTTTGCGAAACGTATATTGCGGTTTCGTAAAAGGAAGACCGAAGTATTATATTATGGAAAATCCTAGAAAAACGGCGCCGTAAAAATCTTAGAATAAGAGTTTCATAAAAAAAGGTTCCGAAAGATAAATGTTACAGAAAATGAGATCATGCTTGTTAAACATTCAAATACTGAAAAATACTAAAAGCTTTTCATGTTAAAAATAAATAAACGTTTGCATTGGAACATGTTATTTATTACTACCGTTTGATCTGCTTGTCACGTTTTTTGTTACATTTAGAATTTTAATTTGAATATTTTTACTCAAATATACTAAGGATAGGACAGCACACATACAAACAACAATAGGATATAACAATCTAAGACCGGTAACAATGGAAGGACTGTTATATGCAGACGACATAGTATTGGTGGCGGATAATCAAAGAAAAATGTAATAGTTAGATATATGGGTGTAAGAAATAAAAAAAAATGAAATTAGAATTAAACATCAATAAACGTAAGTACATGAGGATAAGTCAAAAAGAACAAGAGGAAGGAAACAGAATTCAATTGAGTTGGAGAGGAAAACAAATAGAGAGAGTGACAGTATCTGAATACCTCGGGGTGGTGATATCAAGTGATGGGAAGATCGATTTAGAAATTGCAAGCAAAGCTAAAAAGACAACAAAAATTTATTACGCTCTAAAACTCTAAACAATACAGTATTCAGCAAGCGGGAAAATAGAAAACAAGAATTCACGTATATAATGCAATCGCAGTACCAACATTGATCTATGCAAGCGCGACATGAGTTATAGGTACATGAAAAACACAGAAGTAAAATAAATTCGGCAGAAATGAAGAAATTAAGAAGAATAGCGGGAAAAACAAAAAAGGATAGATGTAGGAGTGAAAACATGAAAAACACAGAAGTAAAATAAATTCGGCAGAAATGAAGAAATTAAGAAGAATAGCGGGAAAAACAAAAAAGGATAGATGTAGGAGTGAAAACATCAGGGGAGAACTAAAACAAGAAGCTGTAGAAATAAAAATTAATAAAAGGAAATTAAATTGGTACGAAATGGACGAAGATAGATTGGCGAAGAGAGTGATGGAGGCCGAAAGAGGTAGAAGAAGAAGAAGAAGGGGCAGGCTGAGAAAAGGATTGCTAGGACAAATGGAGTAGATTGGAAGGCAAAAAGGAAAAGCATTACAACAATTGAAACAGATGGCAAGGAACCAAAAGGATTGGAAGAAGTGGGTGAATGGTTAATGAACTAATACCTCCGACGCCTAAAGGGGCAGAAGGAGTCGGTAGAAGAAGAATTTAAATATTTTAATGTGTGTATTTTGGAATTTATGCTTCAATTTCATCTTTATACGTTCTTGAAAAGAAGCTCCTTTAAACAGCTCATTAAATGATAAATGTTGTAGAGACGAAGTATTTATTAATAAACCATCAAGAATGTAGATGAGTAGTTATACCAAGTATAATTTACGAAATTACTGAAAAAATTTTCCTCTTCACTGCAATAAAATGTCATTTTGAACGTCTAAATTTTCTTGGAACAAAAACAGAATAACGTCAAGGATGGCTTCAACAATGTAACAAAAATTAATTTTGGTTTCACAAATCAAGTACCTACATTGGAAAACTGTCAATATACGATAGAGCAGTATAAAATTTTCAATACATGAAGAATCATAAAGTTGTTATAACCGCCATAAAAATTATCCTCCTTTCAGATTTACTGCATATAAAAATGAAAATTAATGGCTTTTGAAAATATGGCGATTGTTTTCAATTATTTTCGTCACTTTTTTCCTTGTTTTACTGACTTAGCTCTCCTTAAAATTGGCAAATTTACGAAAGGGGCGATAATCACTCGTATTTATTTTTGCCAACGAAGGACTTGTGTTTTTAGTTAAATTTGTTATTTGTAACTGGTGAAGATGTAGATAATAAAATTTTGAACCACTTTTTAAAAGTGTATTGTTCCTACGGTAAAAAGTGCAAACTCACCTTTACGTTTATTCTGACTTAGTTTTCAAGTAGCTTGGTGAAAAAATTACCAAAATTTAATTTATAATTTAATTTACCTAACCTTATAAATGAATTGCCGAGAACAAATAGTTTCACTGAGTTATTTTAATTTTAATTTGTATAAGGCTCATTTAACTTAAAGGGCCGTATTAAGTAAGTATATCGGCAAAATTTTCAGTAGTAATATAACAAGAGAGTGAGAATAAATTGAAAATAATTCGACAGATTTTTCGAAAACTTCTTGCCAGGCAATAGTCACGAAAGCCCGTAGGGCTTGAGTGGCTATTGCCAAATGGCAACAAGTTTGAGAAAGAAACTGGAGAATTATTTTCTAATTTATCGAACTCTCGAATTATATTTAATTAGATTATTTTTTGATCTACATTGATAACTACCTTCCTGACAACTGACATTTGTCAACACAAACAAAAGCCACAGAAATTATTCCCGGGAATAATCTCTAGAGCTTATTCTCACTATAATAATGACAGGATTGGTTAAAACGCAGTCACATGACAAAAAATGAAACATTTCATTGGTTTTAAGAAATGTCAAAAAATAATCAGTAATAATATAATAAGTGCATAAACAATTATCGATAATTTTAGGGAAATGTGCATGAAAGCAAGTTGGCCTGAAAAAAGCACGAATGCACGAAGTGCATGAGTGCTTTTTTCTGCATCAACTTGCTTGAATGAACATTTATCTAAAATTATAAATAATTGTTTTATGCACGTATTATATTTGGCAAGAAAATTTCATAAATCAAAATATTAAACTGGAACCATTTTGACATTACTTATTCGTTGTTTGAACAGCATAGGGGATTTGATACTTGGCGTGATTGCCAAAATTAAGGTGGGTAGATATATTATTATTATATTAACTTAAATGTCAAAAAATTATCAGCAGTTGCACATGTGCAATTATCGATAATTTTTTGACAAGAAAAATTATCGAGTAATTAAATTTTGTTGAATGTTGATTGGTTAAAATAATTTCATATCTAGAATGTGATTGGTTGTTTAGGTGACAGTGACAGATGTATGAAATTTTCAACAGTAATTACATAAGTGGTGATAATTATCAAAAAAAAATTATTACCACGAATGTAATTCGGCGTGAGTATTTTTTAAACTACTACACCATGATGACAGTACTGAATTTTTAATGTTTGTATTGACACAAATGGCTGCGCTACCTTAACAACCAAGTCAAGGCTAACTTTTTTATGCATTTATTTAAACAAAGATCCAATGAAACAACGTGAAAAAATTGTCGCTGTAATCAGCTACTAGAAAAATTGTCAGTGTAATTTTGATGCTATTGGTCGATTTGAAATTTTTTCTCATTATGATTGGCTGACAGGACTGTTTAAAAAATAATCATATTAAAATATTAGTAAACTGTTTTATTTGAATTATTACCGTGGCTTGGTTCTAACAGGGCCAATGTCTATTTTTTGTCATTTGGGCCTATTTACATTTTTGAATTGCATTTGAAGTAAACTTTTATGTGCAGAAAGGGCCAATGTTTCTCTGTAGTAACAAAAAAGTTACAGACCTGCTTAGGGCCAATGTTCAAATCTAATGAAGGTTTATATTTATAGATAAAACGTCTGAGTGTACG
Organism: Melanotus villosus; assembly: GCA_963082815.1. Lineage (NCBI taxonomy): Eukaryota > Metazoa > Arthropoda > Insecta > Coleoptera > Elateridae > Melanotus > Melanotus villosus. The sequence goes on from OY720421.1 coordinate 22,957,834, forward strand.
TATGTTTATTATTTAATTCCTAAAAAGGCCAAAGTCGACATTGGACCTTCTTATTTACCAGCCAAGTATGAATGTAGTTACGTTGCAGTTGTAATGCGCAATTTCGCCCAGTTGTTTTTTAATAAATATTGTTAAACATGTTCTCTTGTGGTAAAAAATTAGTGAATTTGTGTTTAGTTACAACAATAAATAATATTGATCAAGGTAAGTAGCGGAAGCTAAGAGGAAAATAGGAGAAATTTAGAGCAGAATTTATTATTTGGATGAATATTTAGAAAGAATTGAAGTCTGTCAAATCATGTTTTTATCAACACTGGACCTGACAATAAAGGAAGTTCAGATAATAGTTGAAAAGAAGTGCACTTCAAACTCAAATATTTGTCCAAATGATGCTAGAAGAAAACATGTTTCACCCTATGATAAAAGACGAAAGTTGAAAGTCATTATTCCAGACAACAAACTACCACAAAATACCTGTTCCGATCGTCGATATGTAAAATTTATAACGTTTATATTGCGTACTGCCAAAAAAACAATATAGTGGTACCGAGAAATGAAATGTACAGAAAATGTTTTGTAGAAGATATGTTATTTTTCAAAAAACGTAGAATGATGCCTGTGCTACATATACGATAGGTATAATCTTCTTCTGAAGTCAATCAAAGACGCAAACGAAGAACCAGTATCGAAATGGAAAAGAATGAGCCTACGATTTTAGCAGATTCCGCATATAAAGAAAAAAAGAAATATAAGCTTGCATGCAAACCCAACCCTAAACTGTTGATTATCAGCATATAAACGTAAATTACGGACTTAACAAAGGAAAATTCAAGCTCTGCCAAGTGATCTATCTATGGAATGAAACAATAGCTCAAGTTATCGCATCATGTCTGTATACATAACGGTAAAGGTAAAGATATCGGCACTAACGTCCCGCGAGGGAGCATGGCCGGCAACATGGAGCGTTAAGGCCTCCTAAGTCGCTGTTATGTACAGTGATTGTTGTCCTGGACAAAATAAAAACATTTTAGTTTCGGTAATGCTGCTAATATTATTGCTAAATTCGACAAAGGAAGAAGACAGATATACATTTATCATAAATTTATCGCGCCAGGACACACGCATATGGAAGCAGACGCGATCCACGCAGCGATTGAGAAAACTAAAGAGTCCACTACAGCCAAAAGTAAAAATTCCCAGATACTGGGCGGACTTGAGCCGTTTAACACCAAGAAAACCACCTATTTTTGTTCATGAAATGCGGCAAGAACAATTCCTTAATTTTAAGTCACTTCTATCTGGAAAGTTTCAACACACAAAAACAAATACTCTAGGTGAGCCAGTAGTCTTTCAGACAAACACTTATTTATACCGGAATAGTAATTAACGTCACAAGTCCGGGAACGCATATTTTACAGCACGAGTCAGATGTTTAAAGACGAGGCGACGTAAGGAGCCGAGTCTTGAAACTCGAAACGAGTGCTGTAAAATGAGTTCACGGACGAATGTCGTTACGTATTTTATTTCATACTGTAAACACTTTTTCAATAACGTCAACATGTGACAGGCCGGAAAGTGTTGCTAGGTAACACTTTCCGGCTCTGATACCGTAATAGCTCACTTTCCGGACTCAAAATGGCGTCGGAAAGCTGAATTTACCAGACAGTATGAAATAAAATAAGTTGGAGCATAAGGGATATGTTACCCTACATTGACGAGAACAGTCAACCATATTATTTTCACTTTCTCAATACCATGACAGATCCCCAACAGCTAGCTACCCTGCTACCCATACTCTCAGTGGAAGTGCAGATAAAGATAAAGATTTTGACAAAATTTAGTTTTCTAATAGCCTATACATACCAAAAATTTATGTTTTGTACTTTTTATCCTGAAAATAAATATTGTTTTTTTAATTTGTTGAAATACATAGTAGCATACAGTTTTAAGTTAGGCCAAAGTCTTCTTTACCATGTTTTTTGTGGATCCTAAAAGGGCTAATGTCATATTTTTTTTAAATGCATTTAAAGAATTCTAATGAATTTAAAGAATTCTAATGAATTTAAAAAATAAAAACAAAGACTAACAATGCCATTACTTAAAGTAATAACTTTAAAACTGATTTACCCAAACTCGCATTTTTATGACTTTGGCCCTTTTAGAACCAAGCCACAATTAAATGTGTGTTATAAAAGAAAATTATCCTAATCATAATAATAAGGGAAGGAAAGAAAGAAAAAAAAACAAGACTGTGAAGCGAAGTTCAGCGTATAACCAGAAAGTTATGAAATATAATTTGCAGAAAGTAAATATGTAATAACAATTTTGTATTACAAACAGCTTTATTGCTCCTATAAAACTATCGTCTAAATTTAACATATTCACTGTTTAATTAAATAATACCGATTTATGAAACAATGCACGATTAAATTTTATGCTATTTGCAATTTATTGCTACTTAGAAGGCGAGACTAGGGGGAACAGTAAATATAAATAAACAATTAAAATTTGAATTGGCGTTTTTGTTTTGTACATCCATGACGAATTAACGAAATATCAAGTTCGGAAGTAAATCAAAATTTCATCAAGTTTTGCATGCTTAGATAGTATTAAAGCATAAAACCATAAAGTATGTAACGATTGTTACAGTTAAAATAAAAATATACCTACACATCCAAGAAAATAGCTAACGGCATTTAAATTTAATGCTCGTAAATGCAATTTAATAAGCCATAAAACTTTGACGCGGTTTAATAAGTTTGTGATAACTGCAGGATCTACCGCAGCAGTCGTTTCTTAAAAGTACCCATTCACTTCCTGTATCTTGAGGATTTCTCGGACGAGAAGTTTTCATATAAGAGAACTTATTGAGGTTGTCAGCCCTTGTAAACGCCCTACGTGATATTATTTACACTCTCACGCACTGGTATTTTTCTTTTTGGAAATGGTGATAACTCTGAGTGTTTCCAAGAGGCTTACTGCGTTGGTTGGTAAAGCTTTATGGAAAAGTTTGCGAAAACATTCCGACATCAAGAAAATACATCAGATTGGGAGGATCATTAATAATTTCTGCTTGTTGATTGACACTCGTTGACAGAAGATGTGGTACGTTATCACCAAAATGCCACGGTTGGTATTCTTACCAGCAGGTGGTAAATGTTTTCATTCAAGTGAATCCCACACGCAAAACTTGATTAATAATGTAACTAAAATGTCGCCAGTTTAGAGCTCCCGACAGATTCTACTATCACGTTACAAACACTGTTTAATTAATTACGGTAGATTACGAGAAAGCAGTTGTCGCTACAACTGCGATGACACGCATACGTAATCCAAGATTAATCTGTAAAATAGCCTAAAGCCTACCTATTCCCGGAATAGACCAAGAGGAAATAAAAACAACCAAGAGATCAGGAACAGCGACAGATTAGCCTATTGTGTGCTCATTGCACGATGATTTTAATCTAACATAAAGCAAACTTGCTTGTTGTTTTCCTCGTCTTGGGGTTTTGGTGAATTTCTTGTAATTAGAACATCTCTTGCTGCGAATAGTTTCTACATTGAGCTTGGAACTTGGGGGTTAATTTTAGACTGCGTTGTTGATATAATTTTTTGTTTATTTAATTGAAAAACTTACTAATTATTTTGATTCGGGGGTTAATTAAAATTATTGCAGTCATCTATAAAATATTATTCGTACATTACAAATTGTTTTAAAAATCGAATGGAAAACCTGAAAAAAATTAACTGTAAATGATAAAATGATGTTTTCCAATAAAATTAAACACACAGTAACGTAACTAGCAGCCTCCCTCCCAATTATTTCTTATAATTTTTACCATGTTCGTGATATTAATTAACCACCCTTTACATATTTTTGAAAAAAAATATATAAAGCACAAGAGTTGTTTTTTGAGTTAAATAAGAACATAATTGTAAAATTGCGGGGGATGCGCAGCTTTTGCCAACCTACGCTACTGAATACAAAACGGTATGACAAACGCATTTCATTAAATTTGGCCTATTATTTACTTTTACTACAAACATGATTACTCATCAATAAATTATGTGTAAAAACCATGCCTCCAAGCTTCTAATTTTGCAGCATAATTAGTAATTCTTGTCAGTGTGTGAATGTTGCCTAATTGCCTTATTGTTTTAACCCTTGATATTTATTTTGTCTATTCCATTCGTATTTGTAGACTAGAATTTTCGAGCAAACATCCTGAAGCCATTCAAATGATGTTCTAAATATATCTACATAAAAAAATATATTGCTAAGATACGAAATATCCTGAAAACCGACACGTTTAAATTATTATTACTAATATTTTGTTTCATTTATCATTTTATGTATTAATTATGATGTACAGGGTGGGCATAATTGGATGTTTTAATAGGGCATCTCGGTAACCATAAGAGATAGAGGAACTACAAAAACTTTTCAAATTGTTCGCCGTTATTATTGGCCACACACAAATTGCACCTTCGTAGCACACTATTCACTGCATTCTGAATATGGATATTCGATATTGACTCTATGCAATCCTGGAAATTTTGCCTTAATTGGTTGATGTTATTATTGTCCATTTGGTAGAGATGATCTTTGATGTATCCCCAAAAAAAGAAATCAAGAGGAGTTAAGACCGGAGAGCGCGCTAGCCATCTTCAAAATTTTTAAAGCACGACGCCGTGAAACTCCAGTCTCAGCTTCAATTTGGTGACTTGACGTTGAAGGGTCTACAACAACAGCTCCTATAACATTAATGGTTGCATCGTCGGCATCTTCAATATTGTAATTTTTGGGTCTTGGTTTGGTAAATGACCCATAATCTATTAGATTTTCTTTTAATCGTTGAAAAATATACTTATGAGGTTGCCTTCGTTCAGGATAACGATTTAAATATGTTTGAGATGCTATATCAGCACTATTGTTACTTAAAATAAAACATTCCAACATATCGTATTTCTCGTTGTTTTCGTATGCCATTTTAACACTTTTCCACTATTACAAACAGATTATGTCATCAGCACTGTAAACAATTTTCAACTGACACTTATTGCTATTTTCTGGAAATTGTCAAACTATTTGGTAGTTTTGTTTTTTCTAGCCTACTAGATGACAGAACATGCAAATTCTTTTTTGCAGCTTTTTGTTTGTCAAAGACAACTAGATAGGGCTTAAACGTTAAAAAAAGAATAATAAAATACACTTTTTGACATTTCTTATGTAAATAATAGAAATATCTCGAACAAACTATATATTTTTGAAAAAAAAAATACTCTTTTTAACCACTTCATTGCCTACTATGACTTCCATATAAAAAATACAACTTTATGCTATAAATGAGAAACAAATGAATAAATTTAAAATCTGATTAAACCAGTAGATTTTCCTTAAAAAAGTGCCTTAATAATGTCAAAACGGTAATTTGCTATTGTTAAAAACAAGGGAGTTATGAGGATATCAAAAAAAGTCGAAAAAGTCAATTTTGAGCTCTAACTCAAAAACAAAAGAAGATAGCCAATTTCTGTTTTCACCATTAAACATATCTCGAAAAAAGAGATCGAGACTTGCCACTCGTTTTCCTCTATCTCTTATGGTTACCGAGATGCCCTATTAAAACATCCAATTATGCCCACCCTGTACAGTTCTATTCAATAAAATCTAGTACAACTCTTGGGAATGAGTTTTGGCATTTTTTGCTATTCTAAAGTGGGTTTCTTGGCTACTGTGTTATTATCTCTGAATTTGACTTTTAACTAACAAAAACATAGTTTCTATAGATACCAAAGCCCAATCACTCTGCTCAAAAACAACTGTACTAGATTTTATTGCATAGAACTGTACATATTTCGAATAAGTTGGGCGAAGAATAGAAACTTACATGAATATCATTATTAAATATTTAAATAAATTCTCAACTAAAACTAACGAATAACTAAATGTTTTGTAGTGACTATTCAACTCATATGTCATCTGTCAAAAGTCGACCAATCAAAATGCAAGATTTGATGTTTTTGAGCCAATCAAAACGAATTGTATCGACAATTTCCACTAGAAAAAATTGTCGATAAAATTTCACTAGTGATACGAAGCGACAATTTTTTGAAAACAGTTTATTGCTAGTTATATCCCACAGAGAACATGTGAACAAACTTGAATGTGGACTAATTTATGAAAAATGATTCGATGGAAATGATTTTTTTTTCGTTGAATAGTCCCTCAAATACCATTCGTGGTCAAAGAATTATAGATTATTTTTGCCGTAAAATCACTCATGTTCCTTTTTTCACATTGTTTCAGTGGATCTTTGTTTAAATAAATGCATAGAAAAGTTAGCTTTGTTGTCTCAATACAAACATTAAAAATTCAGCACTGGCATCATTGTGTAGTAGTTTAAAAAATAATCACGCCGAATTACATTCGTGGTAATATTTTTTTTTGATAATTTTAACTAGATTAGCACTCATCTTTATTGCTATTAGGAAATTCCATAGCAATAAAGATTCGTGAATCTAGTTAAAATTATCAAAAAATTATCGCCACTTGTGTAATTACTGTTGAAAATTCAGGGCTACAGCAAACTAATCTGTTTGGTTAAATAAATTCGGGAAGAAAGAAACTGCAAAAATTAAATCGAAAAGGTACTTTTAAGAAATTATTGTTATTGATATTTTATATAATTATTTATTTTATGTATTAGTATCGTATTTTGAAATTATTAAATAATTGCGAAAATTTTAACAGAAATTCTCTTAAAATTAAAAATTTTAATCTTGATGTACATATTTCGAATAACTTGGGGAAGAATATTACTTTCCAAGTTATATTATCTTAAGTTATTTGACAGCTTTGGAAATAAATTCAGAAAGAAATGCAAATTAAAAAACGCTATTTTTAAGGAAGAATAGAAACTTTATGTAATCTGTTTGATATTTAAATAAATTCAGGAAGAAAGTGAATTTAAAAACAAAATTCAAAAGGTACTTTTAATAAATTATTATTACTAATATTTTATAGAATTAATTATTGTATGTATTTAGTACAGTGATAGCTGAAGGTAATGATTAATGAATTAGATACTGTAATAATCTTAAATATTTTTAATAGAAATTCTGTTATGAATAAAAAACAGAACGTAAGTTTCCAATAACTTGAGAAAGAATACTATTTTCCAAGTTACGTTAAATAATCGAATTGACATTTAAATACATTCAAAAATATATGCAAATTAAATGAATTTTTTAAAGGAAGAATAGAAACTTTCATGAACAACATTATTATTACTATTAAATATTTAAATCGATTCAGGTTCAAAATTAACGAATAACTAAATTGAAAAACAAGTTTTGTAGCGAAACAAACTAAGTAATTTGTTTAATATTTAAATAAAGTCAGGAAGAAAACATATTTGAAAAGCCACTTTTAACGAATTATTAATACTAATATTTTATATAATTAATTATATTATGTATTTAGTATTTTGAAATTAATATTTCACGGTAGTAATTAGTGAAGGTAATAAAAATAAAATAGTAAAGCTCTGTATGTATAATATAGTGTGATCGCGGTTTGTGTGGAAGTTAAGTCATCTCTGAAATTACATACCTATATACTTTTATTATTTTTATTTCATACCGTGTCACATTCTTTGATTTCCCGGACTCATTTCAGGCCGGTAAGTGAACCTTTATGTTACAAGGCCGGTAAAAACAAATACTGGTCTGAAAGTCTTAAACAAACATCAAACAACACGTAGTTGCTAATATACAGGGTGACTGGTTCATAAACGTATATCGTATCGTATATAACGTATATGCGAGATTTTTCCTACAAGTACTACGCCAACCATCTATAAAATGATTATCAGGCCAACGGTTTTCTATGATTGAGAAACGTGGATGCTAACGAAACAAATAGAAAATATACTGTATATCTTTTGAAAATATGTATTGAGAAAAATATACGGACAAGTGCAGGAAGACAACATGTGAAGAATACGGTACAATCAAGAATTGTGCCAGATCTTTGGAGAATCTGACATAATAACAACTGTTAAAATACACCGGCTGAGATGGGCAAGCCAGGTGGAAAGAATGGAAAGAGACCGAGTACCTCGACGAATATACGAGTACTTAAGTGAGATGGAAGGTAGGAGGGACAGATGTAGGCATGATACTAAGACTCTATAGTATCATGGATGTAGGCAGCAAGATTGAAAGATGGCGTTAACAAGGACACCCAAATAATTTTGATAGTCAGAAATTGGAGAGAGGAAGTGAGAAATTGAGAGAGATGAATGCGAAGACTTGAGGAAGCCAAGGTTCAACGAAGTAGGCTGTAGGAAGATTGGAAGAAGAAGAAAAAGTTACATAATATAATAATTCTGAAAGTTTTATTGGAAGTTCCGTGAATTTAGGCAATGAGAAAATTTACTAATCACGCTATAGAATTAATAAGTAACAAGTAAATAAATAAAATTATCTCCAGAAATAATTTAATTCTTTTAGTAATAAACTGTAAATGTACAAAAATTAAAAAGCGTAAGTTTACAAAAAATGTGGATTTTTATAATAACTTTTCACCATTTACTATGGGCAAAAGCTTGATTACAGGAAAATATGTGTTTTTATTAGGCGATGTCTAGGCTTGTGGATGCCAAGTGCTTACATGTGTTCTTAGTTTTAGGCACGCAGTAAAAATACAGGAGGGTACACTTCTATTTAAACTACCAACTGAATCCGTGCCGAAGTTTGTCGCCTGTATTCGAGAGAAGGACAGAAAATGTGGCCTCAGAAGTACAGGGAGCGTATTAGAAGCACACATAAAATTAATAAAAAGCTAATTATATTGCATTTTTGAGTAATATATTGAGGTTTCTTTGTAAAGGGGTGTTTATAGATTTTTATTACGTATAAAAATTCAAGAATCCATTCGGGAATCTTGATTTATAGGGCTGGACAGACATGTCTAGTGTCTAGTGCTCTAGTAAATTATATGTAGCCTTAAAGCAAGATTTGTTAAATTAGTTATAAAATAGAATAATAGATATACAAAACCCCAAAATATAGCAATTTATTTATGAGGGACCGTATTTTCTGTCCTTGTCCCGAATTCAGACGACAAACTTCGGCACGGGTTTGCTCGGGAAGTGCATTCTCCTGTCTTTTTACTCCGTGGTTTTAGCATCCTCTTTAAAAAGTAACATATTTAACACATAACAAAACTTTATTGAAATCATCAACTTACACTTAGTTGCCTGATTAATGATATTAAAATCTCGTTAAACAGAAAAATTCGCAATGAGTTTATAAAAAGTATTGACATTTCCCCGTTTAGTAAGAAGAAAATATTGCAACTGTTTGCTTAAATTTTAAATGAAGCTTGTAAAAACCGTTTAGGCAACACTTTTTGGTGTTTTTGGGGTGCTCATTTTAATTCTTAACTTTTATGGCGAAATTATTTATACGTTATTCAAGTCAAACCTATTACCTCAAACCATCGCCTAGGATAAAGTAATAAATAACGATTTTTTTTTTTAATTATTAATTTCATTTTAATGTGAACTGATTTTCGACTTCTGTCACGAAAATTATTTACCCTTGATTCATGTTAAGACATAATTTTCACCACAAACAACCGCCTAAGATTCCAAGAGTTTTAAGGCACTCATTATCTTTAATAAATAACGAAATTTTTTAATATTTTTGGAGTACTCGTTTTAATTGGAACTGATTTTAGACTTTTGTCACATTTGATTCAAATTAAGACGATGCTTTTGATCACAAATAACCACCTAAGATTTCAAAGGTTATATTTTATATGTAAAACGTTTGACACGAGAAGCAAGCAATTTCGCCAACATTTAATTATACATATTTCCATCACTCGCCCTGTTAAAATGATGTCTGGATATTAATTAGGAATATAATTGTTTGTGGAAATACAAATGCACAAATCGTACGTTTTATATGCTAATGGGAATAGCTGCATTATATAATTTCGGTTTATGACAGACAGCACCTTTATTAAGGCACGTTTTCATCGAATTGTATGTTATTAGTTTGCAAGAGAGGTTCGCAGTGCTCTTGGTATAATTTATATACGAGTATACATAAGAATTGCATCTGCATCTAGTTCGAAATTTGCATCTGCATAGCTGGAATAATTGTTGTGCAACAACTCAAACCCCTTTTGTTCACGTAACGTGTAATTCGTAATTGAAAAAAAAAAACGTTCGTTAGTTTAATTAAATATTCTGCATTCAAAAAGCTTTTAACTGAATTAATTATTTTAGAACGTTTTTAACTTTTCCAACTTTAGCATCGTATTTAATTTAAATTTGTGAAGTGGTTCGAGTTTGGCAGAAAGAAAAAAATAGGAAGGAATTCGAAATAATTTGAAGAAAAAAAAAGTAATTTCTTTCCTGAATTCAACTAATTTTCTTTCTGAACGATTACATTCCAATTTCAATTTCAGTCGTAAAATTGTTATTTCGGGTTGGAACGTAAAACTGCCGAATTAGACTCGAAGCGACAATTTGGTTACATTTTAGATTAACTTGAAACATTTATACCACGTATTAATTTAACGATGAGCCGGAATTGATTGGTTAATTTTTCAAAAGTTAATTTGGGAAATACTGTCGAGTTTATTTTTTCATATGTCTTAAACGGTCAGAAAGCTTGGCGATTTCCTAAGGAAATTCTCCTATAAAATGCTTGAACCTAAGGTAACAAAAAAACTAATTTCTAACTTTTGTTATTTTATCTAGCTGAAAATGTTGATTTAAACCCAAAGTTGTTGTACTAACTGTTATTAAATAAATACAGTGTTCCTAATATGTCGTAGAAAGTAACGATTTTCCTCCACTTTGGTTACATTTACTTAAGTAAGATGTCAAGGAGCAGATGTTTGAAAAGTGATAACATTATTTTATGGCATTCCCGAACAAGGAATGTTACCACTTAAACTCTGCACAAAGAATGTAAATTATTGAATCAAGTATTCGACTTTCGATTTAATTAACCAGACTCTTGTCATCGGACCATTTTTGGTACGCTTGTAACAATGCGGTTTACACAAACTTCTGCTTTGATTTCTAAGTATTTATTTGCGGGTTTATTAGAGCTGTGTAAGAAATTAGAGTTTCGGAGATGTCAAAGGTCTTTCGAATGAATTAAAATTTTAATTTCTTGCGGGGGTGATAACAATATGACTGTTTTATGTAAAAGTTTAATCGTTATCTTTTGGTTAACTTACCTTTTTTTTTATCTTATTGTGAATATTTCGAATTTTGGGGTAAAGTTACTACTTTACAAATGAAATTTTATATATTTTGAATGACATTGAAATAAATTCGGAAACAAAATAATGCAAATTAAGAAGAATAGAAAATTTCACTAAGAACGTTACTAAATATTTATATAATTTAAGATCAAAACTAACGCATAACAAAACTGAAAACATGCTTTTTAGGGAAAATTCAGCTCTATAACAAACTTTTAAAAAACGTTTGATATTTAAATAAATTCAAGAAGGAAACAAATGCAAAATTTAAACTGAAAATGTAGTTGTAGTTTCAAGAAATTATTATTATTAGTATAATCAATTATGTTATATAATATTTAGTAGTAGTAAAGAACGACAAACTAAAAAAGATATTTTATGGAAGAACCTTTCATGGATAACATATTAAATTGAGCACCAAAACTAACGAGAAACTTAACTGAGAAACATGATTTTACGGAAAATTCGACTCTACAACAAGCTCTAACCAATTTTTTGTTATTTATGTAAATTCGGGGGAATGCAAATGGAAAACTAAATTCAATATGTATTTTTAAGAACAATGCAACTTTTCACTTGAAATTGTAAGTAATTTGATATTTAAATAAACCCAAGGGGAAAATTAGTGGAATACTTAAATGGAATCTTAAAAAAAGAGTATTTGTAACTTCTCAGGCTTAGCCGAAACTGAAGGGATTCCATAATGGGATTGCTATAAAACTTCCTTGTTTTTTTAACATTGCCAAAAATAAAGCGTGACGTTTATAAAATTATAAGTATTCTCCGAATGTTGTGCGATAATAAAAATATTCCCCAGAGAAAGTCTTACTCAATTGTGTTTTAAAATCGTTTGGTAGATGACTGGAATTTTAATCGGCTATAGAAAGCTTTAGGTTGTTCCATAAATATTTCGTAACAATTGCACTTGTAGCAGTTTAAAAATAGTTCTACTTTAGAGCTTTAGTCTTTTTATTTTCAGAAAAAATAAAGCTCTTTTTTTATTATTTTTATTAAACCTTTTCGTCTTCTTCATTTATTCTCTGCTTTTGTTTGGTTGTTATTCTTTAAAAAATGAAGGAGCTTGAAGAGTGCTTATAATGAAAATAGAATTCTTCGAAGTATGCTAAACTTTAAAGTTTATTTTAACATTTAAATTCATTCGAGATGCAGAAATAACATTTTATTGCAGTCTAACTGATTCCGAGATATCGAATAAGAGAACAGCGAACTACTGCTGCTCTGCATACAAAAATAACAGTAAATGCAGAAAATACATTTCACCGAAGAGAGAGATTTAATCTAACTGCTTGCATCTTTCTTCCACAAGTACAAGGAAAAGGCTTCATGCTTGGTAAATATTTTATTAAAGAAATCAATTTTTGTGTAAGCTTTCCTTTAGTTCTCTCTTTAAGTGGCACTTTCGGAATGGTAAAATTTCATATAAATTAATAAAACCTTTCGATAAAATGAAAACCGAAAGAATTTTTATTGATTTTTAAATGTGTTATTGAGAATAAATAAGTACTGCAAATATTCAGATAATTTGAGTAGAAGGTGACAATTTTTATCTGAAGTTATTTTCGAATCCTTAAAAAGTCTTTTTGGACAGAAATGTACGTATTTGATCTTATATAAAAGCTCTCGAAGTATATTACTGACAAATTCGATAAATTCTCCGAGCTCATACGGTGAAAATGTTTTCGAATACTTTTTTTCTAATGCGCTATGGAAAACGAGAAAAGAAAACCTTCCCTCGAAATTTCCAGTAATTTTTATAACCGCAATTTAATATTTATATATTCAAAGCTGTTTTATGAGTAGCAAACTAAGATTTTTACGAAATTCAGTCGAAAAAATACCCCAAAAACTTCGAATGCTTTTTAGCTAATTTTGATTCAGATAGCTTGGTTCAGGCAAAAGTAGCTTCATAGAAATATCCATTAGGGCAGCTTTTTCAGCAATTTTCTTTCAGATAGAGGTATTCCAGTGAAAGTGTTCGTGTAATCTTGAAAATACTTGAACACGAAAGGCAGATTCTCCTCGTTTGACTAATTTGCATTAATCTTTTTATCCTTATTGTATGTAAGATTTTCTTTCCTGTGGGCTAATATTTATATATTTTAAACCATTTTTTGGGCGTTTATTTTGGCGAATTTTTTACGTAATAAAGTCAGAAAAGTTTTTAGCGCAGCCAGAGGTTGAGGGGGACTGACACGGGCTTGGAGGTTTTAAATACTGTGAAAATTGCTTTGAATTCAGAAAGATTAAATATCGATAGATTTTTTCCATGGAAACCTGTTGCAATGCCAATTAAATGCAGATTGTATTTCTAAATACATAATGAATATGAAAAAAGTACAAATTCCAATTCTACTAGCTACACCACTGCAGGGAGTTTTAGATTTTTTATTTTTCTTTATTATTTATTCCACTTGTAGTCAACTCAAACTTGTTTCCAGGAATGCAAAACTTTTCAGATTCTACGCTTTATTAATTTTCCATAAACAATCGTTGCCGTATTAGATTTATACATATTCAGTTCGTTCTACTTCAAATGCAAATTTCTGGGCAAGTTCAAAGCCTGCATCTTTATTTATCAAATTCATGAACAGCAATTTATATAAAATAAGTTCAGGAAAGTACAAGCTCCATGGAGTTATGAATGTTAAAGCGTTATATGTATAGCTGAACTGTATATTAATTGTGTGTAATTGTAATTTTAAGAGTAGCTTTATTGCACTTTCTATCCCGAGTTTATAGTTGAGGAAGCATTTGTTGAAAAATAATTTCTTATAATTCTCAAAAAATAATACAAGTCTGGGGAAGGTTAATTAATTTTATTGAACCTGGTGAAATCCCACATGTTATGGCTCAAAGTAAGCGATATAAACGATACAAATTAAATTCTGTAATGTTTATTCGATTCCTAAATTGTAACAGTTTTTCAGTCCTACATACTCTGGTTTATTAATTACCGAGTAATTATTTAGTAATTGTTAAACAATCTTCCAAATTAAAGGGTGAAAAATAAAAAATCTACTTAGTAAATTCCTGAAAACCAATCAACTAAAAAATAAACTGAAATTCCAAAAAAACTCGTTAATTACAAAGTTACTTTGGTTTTCTTTAATTTTAATAAATTTCTATGTCTTTGCAAATATGAATTACAAATTAGGCGAACGGAATGTTTTTGATAAAAATCACTGAAACATTTAGGCCGTAAAAATCCTGTAAAAATATAAGATGTAAGAGATAAGACGTAATAATAAAAGCACTGAAAGTTATCGGGTGTTTCTCAGAAAAGTTATCCTAAATGGAGACTGTTAAAGGATGATCTTGCACTAAAGTTTTATAAGGACCCAGGAAACTCCATAGCATTGAATGTGTCGTAAAAATGATATTGTTTTCTTTTTTTGTACTTAGCCACGAAAAATGGCTATGTTGGCTCTCTTTGTAAAGTTTTAACATATGGTAATTAGTAAGGCTTTCGGATATTCATTGATTTTTTGATTATATAAAATATTCACATTTCGAAGTTTTAAATAGGAACTACTAAGCGTAATATTTAAATTGTTTAAGGGTATTAATGAAAGTTTTTGGTTCTTAAAATGTGAAGTGAATCCCATAAATACGTGTCATAAATTCAACGCCTTGGCGAAAAACACCGTACGATATTCATATGATTTCTTAAATTTCTGAATGTTAATATTTAAGTATGGTTTTAATATACTCGTAACACGAAATGCCAAAGGTTTATTTGAATCTGAATCTTTTCCACTTTCATTGTAAATTTTATTTTTAAATTTATTTACTGTTGTCACCTTATTCGAGCCAAGTTGTAGAAATTCAATTAAAATCAACTAACTTTTTTCTGTTTGCTAATTTTAAATCTTCTGCAAAGTAGAATTTACCAAAAATCCAATTTACCAAAGTAAATGTTTTCATACCGTCCTTCGCAAGGCCTTTTTTATAATTTCTTAGGCGGAAGTTTAAATAGGCAAATACAAAATTTTAATTTACTTACATGGCATTTCTAGTATCAGGAATGTCCCTATTGCTTGGGAGACTATCACTAGCTTCTTGATTAAATCGATTTCGAACATAGGGATCCTCACCAGCCCTAAGTCCACCTCTAGAGATGTAACCGGACTCATCAAAATAATTCCATGTGAGTCGTCCGTCTGTACTTTCGAAGCTTTGTAAAGCCAAGGGCACCCCCGGACCCTGACCTGAATCATCACTGTATTGAGCCATCGTCACACCTTCCTTTAACCTGAGGGCGCGGTTTTCAGCCTGAAAAAATTGCTATTATTAGCGGAGCGTTCTATTTCCTGAAAAAAACGTTCGGAAATAAAACCGTTAGAGTTTTTCCATCCTGTCGAAAATCTTAACAAGTCAGTTTATTTACACCCTTAATTTTTCCGGGATTTGCTTGGTTTGGAAGTTTGCATTTCCGAAAGGAAAACAATTTATTACGTGTATAGAAATACTGTAAGGAATTCATGGGTGAAAGAAATTATTCGGTTTATATTGGTATCACAAACATTTATCCTGAATAACAGAAATACTTGTCATGCAAGTTATGGAAACCCACACAGGGAAATTTAAACATTAAAGGGAAAACTTCAGTAGTAGGTAGTTATATAATAAAATATTCGAAAGAGGGGTTGATATTCTCCAAACAATTTAATCTAACCCACCTAATAACTGTAGCTTGCTAATATGAAACCATTGTAGTGTATAAGGCTTATCGGTTTCGTTTTCATTCGAATGCCACTGCTAAGATGTTTGTAAACAAACTTCATAGTGAAATTTGATATTCGCAAGATCACCTCGCTTTCCTTCGTTCGTTCTTTTGCAACTTAAAGAAACGAGTACTCTAAAATCGCATGCCAGATGTTATTGCATCTGCACCTTTTTCATTAAACTAAGTGAGATTTTAACTGAAGCCGGAATATCTTCTTAAATCGTAAATTAAGTGATTTAGTCCGGTCAAAATAGATACAAAAATGCCCAAAGTTCGAAATAATTCGCAATTATTCCGAACTGTTATATCTATTTTGACAGGACTAATTACTGTTGAGTATATTACGGGAAGTTTTTATGTAAAAAGATAAAATGTTAGGTTGTCATGTAATTATAAACAGATGTAATGGATGTCCTGGATTACTAAATAATTAATTTGTGGTGGATTTAACGTATTGATTGGGTATGGAATTATTACGTGGGTTGTTCTGTTTACGTCTGCTATTTGAAGTTAATTTATCATGTAAGCTGTGGTAATTAGGGATTAGGGTATTATTAATGGTCGCTTACTCTCAGTAGGTAAAGATAATTTCTAATTTATATTACTCCGTCAAAGAAATGTGTTTAATACTACTGAATTTTTTTAAAGGGAAAGGGCTATGGAATGATTTATTAAATTTTAATTTTTGTATTAGAATCAATAATAATAATTTAAATGCATTCCGTAAATTATCAAAACTATTAAACGCGAAGAAAATTAAAACTGTAATCCATTTAATTTCTGTAATACAAGTTATACTTTATAAAAAATTAGGCATTTAGAGGGGTGAAAAAATCGAATGTCCATAATGACAATCCACAATTTTAATTTTTGCAACCACCATAAACCGTATATAAAAAAAGCAAGACCAAGGTTTATATTTTAAATATATCAAAATTTGAGAGCTAACGACTGAAATGCGCTTTTCAGCTTACTAACTAAAGTTTTATTTTAAAAATAGCTCAAATATATAGTAATCCTTAGAAAAATCAAAATAACAATGCTTTTGGATGTAATTTTCAGAAAATCTTTTCAAAGAACAATTTCCTTCTTAGAAAATATTTTGAAATCACAAAATTTTTCAGAGAAAAGAAATTTATTTCTAGAAATACTTTTATTGTTAGCAAACCTTTTGAATGAAAACTTTAATTAATTTTAATTTTAAATATAATATACTCTGATAAAATCAGACTTCAGAAAACCTTTCAGGATTGATATACCTGAGCAAAGGTGGGAGGAAAAAGCACAGGAGCTGCCAAATCAGTTGGCCTCCATCTCGTATACGGATGGATCAAAAAGGTTGTAAAGTTCGGGAGCTGAAATTTATGAAGCACTGGCGAATCTATAAGCATCAACCTGGGTATGTTTGCTATAGTATTCCAAGTGAAAGTAATTGCTATTATTACCAGCATTATGCTACATAAAGGCTATTAAAATCGAAAAATATGCCTATTGTGGGGCAGGCAGGCTGCATTAAAAGCTGTGGCAGCAGTTGAGCTCTAAAGTAAGGGGATACGTACAAAATAGCGCCTTCAAAAATAGCGCCTCAATAACCGCGTCTCCTAAATAGCGCCTTCAAAAACAGCGTCTGGCAAAAATAGCGCTCGTCAAAAATGTCGCCATCAAAAATGTCGCCACCAAAAACGTCGCATAGAAATAATAGCGCCGTTCAAAAATGTCGACGGTAAAAATGTCGCCTTCAAAAATAGCGCCGTTCAATAACGTCGTCGGTTAAAAATGTCGACATCAAAAACGTCGCCCGAAAATAATAGCGCCGATCAAAAAAGTCGCCTTCAAAAATACTGCCCGTATATTACGGCGTTGATTAAAAATATCGACCTAAAAAAATATTATCAAAAAATAATAGCGCCAACCAAAAAAACGTCGCCAACATACTTTCGTTAAAATTATTAGATTTAAAATATTCCTTGCAAACAATAAATAATCCTATTAAAAGTGCTCAGAATATTAACTTGTAGGTGTGCCTTTTTCTTGTTTAGTTATTTATTACGTAGATAATATAATAGTAAGACAAGAAAATGATGTAGCGCTATTTTTGAAAGTGTCAATCTTACCGCTGGCATTTTCTATCGGCGCTATTATTTTCTGGCGACGTTTTTGATGTCGACATTTTTAACCGACGACATTATTGAATGGCGCTTTTTTTGCAGGCGTCATTTTTACCGACGACATTTTTGATCGGCGCTATTATTTCTAGGCGAAGTTTTTGGTGGCGACATTTTTAATGGCGACATTTTTGACGAGCGCTGTTTTTGCCGGGCGCTGTTTTTGAAGGCGCTATTTTGGAGACGCGGTTATTGAGGCGCTATTTTTGATGGCGCTATTTTGACCCCCAACCCTATTTTTGACAGCGTCAATTTTACCGCCGACATTTTCGATGGGCGCTATTATTTTCGGGCGACGTATTTGATGCCGACATTTTTAACCGGCGACATTATTGAATGGCGCTATTTTTGCTGGCGGCATTTTTACCGTCGACATTTTTGATCGGCGCTATTATTTCTAGGCGACGTTTTTGGTGGCGACATTTATGACGGCGACATTTTTGACGAGCGCTGTTTTTACCGGGCGCTGTTTTTGAAGGCGCTATTTTGGAGCCGCGGTTATTGAGGCGCTATTTTTGAAGGCGCTATTTTGACCCCCAACCAAAGTAAGGTAGTAGTCGAATGCCAAAGCACTGGTTGTACTGGCAGAACATAACAAAACAACCCTGAAATGGGTGCCGCGACACAAAAATGTGGAAAGGAATGAAAAAGGCACAACTAGGAGCAGAAAAACCCCTAATCGGACTTGAACCAATATGCGAGTTGGTATACAATGTGATTTTTTAAAAACTCAATTGCAGCAGGCCGTATTCTGACTTAATACAGACAGTTCTAAGGTTACTAAGACAGAATACGGCCTGCCGCAATTGAGTTTTTAAAAAATCACATTGTATGTGACCGCAAAGGAGTTGGTAATGGGACGATTACAAGAACACTGTAGGTATTGGAGGGAGGGATAGGGACCAAGGCAATCATGGATGTTACTGCTTGCAAGCAAAGAAAAATGAGGAAGGTAGTTGGGCTGCTAACAGGACACTACCAGCTCAGACCTTCAGTTAATAGACGTCACAAATGAAGAAGAAACTGCAGAGCACATATTATGTGAATGCCCAATGTTGGAAGTCTTAAGACAGCGTTGCTTTGGGGCAGCCATTGGGGTGGATTTGATGATACTCGAAGAAGTAGTAAATTCATACAACAGATATGTTCTAGGCTTTACTAATAGAACTAATCTCTAAGATGTACATTCTAGAGGGCACAATAAGTAAATGAGCTCAAGTGGAGTGAACAATAAACCGCACCCCACTCGAATAATAAAAAAATAATAATTTCCTTAATAAAACAAAGTGGGTATTCTTGGAACTAAGTAGTTAAGGGTATTTTAATGCAGCAGTGTTAAGGCATTTACGAAGCAATATAAGATAAATTAAATAAAACTCAATTGAGCCTTTGGGTTGATCCAGTGGAACACTAAAGAAGAGGGAGTCACTTCCTCTGGTAATTTAGTGAAGAAGATATCTTTAGAGTGAGACCAACAAAAGTTAACTTTGTCAAGTCTTCCAATGAGCATGGCAGTTACTTGCCGAAATACGTATTTGGTTTTTTAATACACAGTTCTTCGGCGTGCTAATACGACAGGACAGCACTCTTCCAAAGAACTTACCGTGATCACCCCTTCTGGCACTTGTAGCTTTTTACCATGTAATAAAACTTTATTCAAGCTGAACTACTGTTTAGGTATAAAATTGATTTTTATAAATTATATCAATTTAATGTTAGAAAATTTGAATTTCATTCTAATTTTACCAACTTCATTTTTCTCAAAATCAGCATCGACCATACGATTACCAAGTTGTATTCATTACGTTTTCTACGACGATTAAATTCAGCGTATTTATTTTGGTGTTTTAGGCATAACATTATCGCACAGATTTTTTTAAAATTAATTTGTTTAAATAAATTTCGACTGATATTAAGTAATCTTCAATTTGAAAATATAATATTAATTCCCATCAACATGGGAGAATATAAAAGTCTACGTTTGGTAGAACAAACGTTTAGTTGTACTAAAACTTTGAGTATTTTAGGTATTTCGTTAATAATTTAGAACAGAAAATATAATTTAGATATTTTGCTATTTGGATATCAAAGATGGGATATTTAAAGAAGTTTTAGGACAAGTGAAAATCTGAATGCTTTATTTTGGGAGAAAGGTTTTGATTGAAAGTACAAAAAAATTCTCTAAAATTAGCTTTGTTCCAGTACGCATTTAATGAAGATATCTATTTCCAGACATTAACTGACTATTGGATAGTTTAAATACCCGAAAGATTTATTGGAATTCGTCCATCTCAAAGTGGGTTGTGATATACTATGAAATAAAACAAGATGTCTTCCCACAAATTTGTTGGAAGACATCTTGTTTTATTTCATAGTACCCGAAAGATTATTTGTTTAATAATAACTTGTATTTAAAAGACAAGTAAAAGACATACAGCAACTTACAATTTAGCAATCAGACTACATCACGTTCTATGAGCTAGCTAATACCAGGTGATCAAAGGAATTCATAATTAGAGGAGGCTGTGATTGGTGCTATTTTATGCTGTGTGGTTGGACACTGTCTCAATTCTGACAATTAATTTTTTTTATTTCAAGCTGCAAGCCTGTGTTGCCAACTTTATGGTAAATATCACAGCCTGCTCTAATTATAAATTCCGTTGATCACTTGGTATTTAATATAATAACTATAATAATCGGGCATAGAAATAACTTTATTGCAAAGCGCTCCCAGCGGTGTCCTATGTTTAGTTCTACAGATCATTTCTTTGGTCATTTCATCTAACTTTAAAAATAAGGTATTCTGCTTACGTTAATAAAGGTTTTATCCTCGTAAAATTATATATGTAGTTAAAATTGAAGAACTTTACAAAAGCTTCTAGTTGACATCGTAACTTCAAGAAAATAAAATATTTTTTTCTATAGAGAATTTTAAGGGTGCTTTGTTGTACTCAAATCAAAAGGTCAAATAGCATTTTAACCGCAAGGGTAGATAAAGTAGAATATACATTGTTTGTAACCCTAGCAACGCCCATACTAATGAGATTTTAAAACGTGACTCGATTAGTAATAGTTTTAAACGTCAATGTCAAATGTTATATTGAAATAAAATTTATTTATAATTTTTTCCTTTAAAATAAATGCTATAGAAAAAAATAGAATATTATACACGACGGTCTTGTATAATAAATAATTATTAAAAGTCAAAAATATTTATCAACATTAGTTACAAATATGAGGTCAGAAATACAATATCAAAGTAATAAAAGTCAACCAACAAATAAATGCCTCAAATCATTATCTAAGCGGTACTTTATCAATAATAGCTAGCACAACAGGCAAACATACGTCTTTATTTTGATCGGTTTAATTTTAGTGCCCGTTTGAGCGTGTTTAAGTGCAGTATGCTGCCGGTTTTTCATAAATTGTAGATTTATTAATTCTTTTCATGGTTAATTAACATCAAGTGCAATGATTATGATTTTAATAAACCAAATGGTGGATTTATTGGAGCAGAAGTTGATTTGAGTTATGTAAATCTAAGAAATCCAACATAAAGGTACTGTATTGCATTGAATTATCATTGTTTAAAGACATTTCCAATTACTAATTTAGAAACGTTTAAATCTGCATACCGATAAACTTTTTATGATAGGTAAACTTAAAAAGTAGGGTTGGTATGACTCGGTCTTATATAAGAAAGCCTCATATAAATACCTACAGTTTTATCAGCAAATACCTAAAGCAAGGTTGCGATAAAACGCAGAAAATAGTTATAAAACTCAAGGCTTTAAAATGACTGTATGAAATTATGTGTTAAATAATAATTGAAATCTTTTCTCGGTATCTTGAAAGTATATTATTCTGCATTGTTGAACACAGCAAAATCGTTGAAACATAGTTAAATAAAAACTTATTCGGAATTTATTAACTAAATGTAAAACTATTTTATTATTAAACAGATTCAGATATTAGTGTTTTGAATAATTTAATTCTCGAATAATAAAGTTTTGTGTCAAAATACCTGTTTAAAATTTGAGTACCCTCGAGTTGCTATCACAATCAGAATAAGAATTTTTAAAAATACTTATTATTTAGATCTAAAAGACAATAAAAATCTAATCTAATTATTTACCTTTAACAAATGCAAAGTAGTTGTTGAGTAATCTACAGGGGTGACTCAGTTTTTTTAGACTTTTTAAAGAAAAAAATTTCTTATAAATATTTATTTATTTATTCAGACTACACAGGGCAAAGCCCTAATTACGTAGTTAGTAACATTGAATTAAACAATTCCATCACTAATGGTCATTTTCCAAACAATACATAATAAATCTAAATCAAAAACAAAAAAACAAAATACTGTTGAGGTATAAGAAGCAAAGCTTGTATATATGTATCTAATCCCATTTTTAATATTTCATTAGTTGTTTTGAGAAAACATTTAGTTTCAAAGTAAAGTCTATATCCAATAGGTTGCCAATTTCGGTAATCAGTCTAAACATTATCATAAATGGCCTATTGTAAGCATATGTGATCATAGGTATGTGGAAGAAAGGTGCCCTTCTGGCAGTTACACGACGAATTTTAAATTGCATTAAAGTTAAGAGGTGATTGTCTCTTAATCTATAATTTATAATATTAAAAGCCAACTGCATTAAAATTATATTTCTTCTATTTACTAAGCTTTGGATTTCGAATTCTTTTCTTAGTTCAACCGATCTGACACTGTTATAGTTCGGGTAGGTACCAAATTTTTTAACATAGAGAAATCTTAAAAACCTATTCTGAACTTTTTCAATTGCTTTTATTAAATTAAAGGTGTACGGATGCCAAACTGTACAAGCATATTCAAGCTTTGGTCTAACTAATGTAAAATAAGGAAGTTTCATTGAACTTATATTTTTGAAATTTATTGATTGTCGTATAATGAACCCCAAGGTTTTGTAGTAGAAGGGTAGCAGAAGGCATCGTTTGTGTATCTTACGATTTACATTACATTTTGCACATCTAGTGTTAAGTAACGGGTGTTCAAAAACTCCCACGTTTGGAGTTGGCGCTGATTCGGTTGAACGTCAGTAACCGTTTGTCGGTTCGCTAGCCACACGACCAGCTGACCTTCGGTTACTTTATTTGACGTTTTAAGGTTATACTTCGTTCTCTCTTCTTTGTAATTATTTTATTTACTAAAAATTCATTACCAAAATGATTCCTTTTAGGTGTAAATCTGTTTTAATCATCTTTTATAAAGGATTGAATTTTATGTGTAAAATGTAAATACAGCTTTTAGTTTATAACTTCAATTTACTTTGCTGTTTTATTTGTTCATGTGTAAGTAATAAGTAAAGACATACTGTGTTACTTGTTTTCTCAAGCCATAGCCAACTCCAAACGTGGGAGTTTTTGAACATCCTTTACATTTTTGGCTTGTAACAAATATTTCTGTTATCTCATTGACTTGTGGAACAACAAACAAAATTGAATGTTCTTTCATATTTTTTGAAGAAAAATTTAAAAATTCCAGTTGGTTAATATTTTTTTAAATCAAAATACTCATAGGTGCCCCCCGCACTAAATCACTTGCATTCAAGTACATACTTAATCTTTTGCCGGAATATCATAATTTTATTTTTTGTTGTTTACTTGAAGAAAAACTTTAATAGACGTATCTTCTTTTCTACGTCTTTTTTAAATTTTTTGTTTCTGTAAATTCAAATTCGTGATTTGTTTCTTTGCAATATCGTTTGAAAGCTGTAGCGCAGCTATTTTTGTGCGCTGTCAATTTGTTATGAAACTATTGGTTTAATTTTAATTGACCTAGGCATATGCTTGAACAATTTTTACATGGAATTTTTGGGATCGTTTCCTTTCCGGTTTTGTATACAATTTTTACATGGTTTTCATCTTATACACCATTTTTATATTATCGTTCTTTAAGATTCTATTGATCATTAATTTTTTTATTGTTTATGTTGCTGTTATAAAACTTAAAAACTTAAAAAATTCATACTTCCCTTGTGATGTGGGGGTACCCTTTTGATTATTATTTATGAGTTGAAACCCCATAAAATCTGTTAATGTCACCCTTGCGGTTTGAATACTAGTTATGGTTGTTGTGAACGAACCCTATACCTATCTTACTATTGCTCTCCTGTTTGCATGAACGGAATATATTACATAGTTTTAATGCTGCATTATCATGCAATTCGTTTCTGCCAAAAACCATGTAAGAAAATTCAAGTTTTAGGTCTGGCATTTTTTTGTTTCTATTCTGAATAATTTCTGTGTCAGTTTTCATTTATTTCAATCTTGTAATACGAATTCTTCGTATGGAGTTTTGATATATATTTTTTTATATTTATTTAAAGCTAAAAAGAATCTCTGCGCTGAGAATAAATATGTCCATGTAGACGCAAGATTCTTTGTGTTCCTGAGCTTTAACTTCGGACATTTACAACTTTCGCTTTTTGTGTGCGTACAATGCCTCGAAGACGAAGGAAGCATACGTCAAGGATACTAATACGGTTTTAATAGAAAATTCTTGCCTTATGAGAACTCCATAAATTTAATAGATCAAATATTAACCTTACCTAAGCATTAAAAAATATATTTAAACTCCACGGCTATACCGTTCAGATATTTAGATTATTATTACCGCTTGCAATCCTAGAAATGTTAATTAATTTATCGTACAAAGGGACATAATTCCATACCTTTCCAATGAATGCCTTACTGTTCCATTACAACCCTATGCCTATGTAATGTAATGAATATGCTCACCCTTCTCTAAACTCTAATACATGGAAAGGACTCGGATAACAAAACGATGGCCTGAGCCTCTAAGATGGGGGCTTAGAATTTGATACAAAAGCAAATATTGAGTTATGCTCTGCATATCCCTCATCTAATCTGTAAATATACGCAGGATAGTTGTGCGAACCTTCTACATATAAGCGTATTCATTTTTTCTATGCGATTTTAAATAAACTTTAGCTTTGCCAAATTTGCGATAAATTTTCCTGAAATTAATTTTCACATAACTTCTGCATATTTCCTACAATATTTAATTAGAATTCAACCATGAGCTGGAAAGTTTCATAAAAACACCCACGAAAAATTAATTTAATTATTTTCTAAAAGTATTTTCAAAGCCTTTCATTGCTCCTTTTTGTTAAAGTTTTGCATAATATTTTGTCTTTGAATTCATTATCGCCATTTTCTTCGTTGTGGATTATGCCCTCTGACCTATTTAAGACAATCAAATTCTGGTTATTTCTCTGAATAAAATATTGTTTGGGCTCGATGTGCCGAAGATGTTCTAAACTTTGCTTAAATCTAATGCTTAATTAACAGAGGCTTACTTAACAAGGCAAACTTGCGAAAATAGTCCTTTCGTGAATATTTTAACAGAAATCTCAAAAGGCATATCTGAGTACGCCAGGCATAATTTTGTCAAAAATTATGTACATCAGAGATATCGAGTTCAATGGGAAAATCCTGGGCTTGTTGTAATATTAATATCAAAAGATATAACACGGACAAAGTCTGTTATCTAGTTTGTAATGAGTAATGAGATAGGATTCCTTTAATTTTATTTGGCCTGACTAGGACCAAAGCTTACAATTTAAAAGTACAAGATAAATTTCTATGTCATCTTAGACAAAGAAATGCGGTTTTATAAGTCCAACTTAATTTTATTTTTTGGAACAACAACAATATTTTTATTCGTTTTTGGAATTTTCTTTATGTAAATTTTTACGAGTAAATTCAGATATATCAAGTAATAATCCAGTGAATAAATGTAACAAAATCATTAATCTGAGCAATCTTTCATTTCACTGAACGGACAAGCATATACGTCTCTATTTTTGAGCAGTTCGATTTTAGTGCCTGTTGGTGTAGCGTGCGGTCAGCTTTTCAAAAGTTACTGATCTATTAATTATGTTCGCCGTTAATTAATGTTCATTGTGGACACAAAAGTACAATAGTTGAGTGTAATGATTTTACTGGAAAGGAAATTGATATCTTTTATGAAAATTTGAAAAATCCCGTATAAAAGTATAGAAAAGCTTTGAATTATTTAATTAATAATTTTAGGAAGTGTTAAATGGAAATGGGAATAATATTTTTAAGATAAATTTAATCTGAGTAGTTGTGCTATCTGACTCAGCTCTAGCAAGCCAAACGTCGTATAAATACCAGCCGTTTATCAGCAAATAGTTGAAGCACTGTCGTGATAAACCGAAAAAATTGTTTCAAAACATAAGGCTTTAAAATAATTACCTATATGAAATCATGCATTACAGCCCATTATTTAAATATTTTTCCGACATTGTTAAAGTATATTATTCTGCAATATTCAGAACAATGGAATCGTTAAAGCACAGTTTAATAAATAAATATTTCAGTTTATTAGGAATTGGTTAACTAAATGTGAGACGATTTATTATTAAATAAATTCAGATAGGTATTAGAGTTTTGAATAATTTCATTGTTTTATACTGATTTAAAAAATATCAATTTTTGTCCAAAGTTTAAAATAGGTATTTGAAATTCCTGGGGTTCCTGTACCCAATTTGTTTGAAAATTAATTTAGAAGAGAGCGAAAAGGTAAACCCTTATGGTATATATAATTTGAAAGTTTTACAAAACCGCGTTATCAAATTCTGCAATTTTCTTGTTTTTTACAATATATAAATATTAGGGTGGCCCTCAATTATGGTTGAAACAAATTTTGACCGGGTCACCCCCCAAATCGATTCTAAAAAAATAAAAAGTAATTTTAAGATTTGCCAGACCTCTCAATTCCATCGTTAAGGGGTGCCCCAAGGAGCGCGCTTTTTCCCATTTAAATAACATAGGTTTTCAGCACACTTCTGGGGTTTATTTTTTACAAAAGTACGTGTGCCTGAAAAAATCCGGCGAGTGCTGCGATTCATTGCTCACTGGTGCCCCTTTCATAAAAAAATTATGGGAGCCAAGTGTCATATCTTAAGCAAATAAATGGGGGGTGACGAAAGGGGTAATTTTAAAATATTGTCGTTTTTCTCGGTTGCATCCAGTTGTTAAGATATGACACCTGGCTCCCATGATTTTTTCCGTGAAAGGGGCATCAGTGAGCAATGAATCGCAGCACTCGCCAGATTTTTTCAGGTACACATACTTTTGTAAAAAAATAATAACCAGAAGTGTGCTGAAAACCTATGTTATTTAAATGGGAAAATGCAGGCTCCTTGGGGCACCCCTTAACGATGGAATTTAGAGGTCTGGCAAATCTTAAAATTACTTTTTATTTTTTTAGAATTGATTTGGGGGGTGACCCGGTCAAAATTTGTTTCAGCCACAATTAAGGGCCACCCTAATAAATATGTATCTTTTAAATCAAGCACATAGTTTATATTTCCATTAAAAATTTCCATTCTGCTTAACTGCCACTCATTCGTTTCGGAAATGAAAACTGGAAAGAAATATGTATTAGCATTTTGGATAAAGTTGTCAGCATTAATTAACTTAATGTACCTTTGGTATATAATGTAAGTATATGCAGGCGAAAACATAATTAAATTGCAAGCTTTCGTTGCATTTTCTGCACTTAACCATCTGTTGTCCGGAAAGTGAATATTTGCTGATTACTCCCAAAGTGGCACACATGCTCCTCTTACTTTATACGTATTAACTTTGCTCTTAATTTAAAGCAATGTAGACTAATATTTCCTTGTTACTTTCAAGTGCTCTTCCTTAAGTAAATGCTTTTAAAGATTATTAAAACTGAGAAGTTTTAGTGATATTTCAATAAACAATTAATACTCAACTAAACATTAAAAGACGTATTTATTCCGGTAAGAAATACAAAATTATATTAAATATCATTGGAATTAAGTTAAAATGCGGAAACCTTAAATTTATTCTAGTAAAGCTGATTTTCAACCGATATATCATATATTATAAAAAATGCCTTTTAAAAATTCACTCAAAATAAAACATTTTATTTCCAGCTCTTTAATTTGTCTGTATTTGTCAATTTCAGAATCGTTTACACATTATTTTTCCGAAAGTGTGTAACTGTATTTTAATAGACTGTTAAACCATGTTTTCACGTAAAAGACTTTCTATTTTGCATGTTGAAACCGTAGTGATTTAAGGTTTCCATCAAAAAATATATTCTTAGGGCACACACATTTCAGTTTTTAGAACCTTTAAATATGATCATATATTTTTGTGAGCGAACCTTGTATATTTAGGTCCAGTTTTTTGTTTCGAGTTGTGTTTGGTATAATGCTATCCTGATTAAAATTGTATATGATGGATATTAGTTTCAGTCGCGAAGCTATAGTCGCGTCGCTGGAAAAATGGAACAGGTTGCAATTATTTAAACGCTGCTACCTGCTACAAAATTATCGCCTATGTGCAGTAGATCAAAATAAATAAGTTCCATTTCGAGCGACGCGATAGTCGCCAGTAAAAATCGCTCGTGTGCGGGGGCCCATATAGTTGTATTGTTTGATTCTCTATATTAGTTTCATATTTGTTATTTGCTCTGTCATTACAGATCAATTTTCTTACCACCATATACTGGTCTGAGCCACATTCGGGCTTTCTGTATGTAGACTCTAACATTTTTGACGATTAATATTCGTTCTTGTTTGACGAATATCAAATCTATGATCAATCTTAGGTTCATGTTAAGCTAGCTGCTCCCAGGTATTTGTGTATGCTGCTCTGTCTAAAAAAAGGT
This sequence comes from Melanotus villosus, assembly GCA_963082815.1. Classification (NCBI taxonomy): domain Eukaryota; kingdom Metazoa; phylum Arthropoda; class Insecta; order Coleoptera; family Elateridae; genus Melanotus; species Melanotus villosus. The sequence continues at coordinate 22,986,774 of OY720421.1, forward strand.
GTTTGCAATCATATATTCGTGTTCTTTACATAACTCAATCAGTCGGCCTCCATTATCAATTCTAACTTGTTCTCCATATTGTCCAACTACTGTATCCTTTCTTTCCCTTCCGACTCTGCAGTTTAAATCGCCGATTAATATTACTTCATGTTGTTTATTGGTATTTTCCGGTATATTATCTAATTTGTCAAAGAATTAATTTTTTGTATCGTCACTAACTCCGTATATTCCAATTGTAATTGTTTGTCAAACATCTTAATCGTTATTTTTATTAACCGCTCATCTATTTCTTCCCTTGACTATTCTATTTCTCCATTTTTTTTTTTTTTTTTGATTAGGACTAATACTCATGCAAGAGATCATTCATTTTCGGTATTCCACTCCATATATGGAAATAGTTTCCAATATTTTCTTCTCCTATTCCCTTCTCTTCTGTTTCAGTCAATATAATAATATCTAGTTTCAGTCTCTCTACAACATATAATATAGACTTAAGAGAAAGCGTATGATAGGGTTCGATCAGAAATATGGCCAACTATGAGAAGATTAAAGATAAAAGAAAAATGGATAGAAGTGTAAAACAATTATATACACATACAACCGGGAAAATAAAAATAGAAAATAAATTTACCCAAAATATGGAAATGACAAAGGGATTCAAACAAGCCTGTACACTATCGCCGCTTTTGTTTAATATAATTATGTATATCAAGGTAATATTTGTTAAATATGATGTCCATGATAAAAAAACTGAATTACTTAATATAAATATAAACAAAACAGAATACATGTGCATCAGCGGAGAACAACAAGACATACATATGGGAGACCAGACCATTCGACAGTGTCGAAACTATAAATACTTGGGATCAATTATCTCGGCGAATGGATCAGCAGAGGATGATGTTAACAGCAGAATTAGATAAGGGAAAGCAGCAACTAGAGCATTGCACGGAATCATATCGAACAAAAATATAAGAAAAGAAACCAAAACGAACATATTATACAAAATATCGTCTTGTATGGTGGAGAAGCCTAGACAGTAACGGATAAAGTGAGAAACAAAATATGAACAGACTTTTGCAGACGATGTTTACAAATTATTAAACGAGATAGATGGAGAATAGCAGATATAGGGAAAGAAATGGGAATAACTTCATCCATTACCAGGAATTAAGAAAATAAAACGCCACATTGGTATGGCCACTTAGAAAGGATGCAAGAGAACAGATTAACAGAACCCCTTCCGGGTTGAAGAAGAAGGGTTTCGCCTCTGGTTTGGTTGACAAGTTGAGTTACCGTTCCCTTCTTTCTCTTGCTACAAGTTTCCTCTCTGGCATGGTTGACACGTTGAGTTACCGTGCTCTTTTAGTGCCCCTCTCTCCTGAAGAAAAGTGGGCGAAACGTTGAGTACTTTTGTTTCAAACATGACACGGTTTCAACCCGGAAGTCGTTCTGTTAACACTAACACTGACCGTGGAAGTCTTCAAATTCAAGGGAACAGATGGCCAAAAATGATATTCCAGTGTTCACAAAAAGGGAAAAGAAAAGACGTCGCCCCGCATACACATAGAAAATACACATAAAAATATCATGGAAGAAAGAGATCTTCAACAGGAGGGCTGTTACGACCACGAAAGATGGAGGCAGAAGGCGACAAACCCATAAAGGGAAAAATGTCTTAAAGAAGAGAAGAGAACCTTTAAATCAAGGTTTAAACTTAAATTTCTCGATTTACGTTGTTTACTATGGTTTTACGGAAAAGCAAATGTATGAAGTACATCTGCGAAATAAGGCCGTTACTGTGTAAGTAAATATAATCAGTCAAAATATAAGTAAATGAGCACAATAAATATAACGAACTATGTAGCTTTCGTACTCCCGGACCGTTAACAGTATTTTAAGTTCGCATAATAAATATTTTAGAAACATTCATATATCAATCATAAACAGAATATTTCGCAATGTGCTATCTGTTTGCTCAGAAATGTCAACAGTATGATTAATTACTATCTTGATAATTTCGCTGATAGTTATCTAGGCACGCTCTTAAAATTAATTTGCTAGTACTTACCATTACGTAATCTTAAGTTCGTTTAAACGTTAATGTTAATGCCGGGAGTATAATTCGACCTATTCTAAATGCATGATGAAGTCTGAATTCTAAAGGGAACATTAAAATCTACACAATTAAACTTTTATCTGCCAGTATTAACGCTGTTTAATTCATTGTACTAAATTAGTGTTGTATTATCCTTTAATTCTGGTTTTAGTTGTCCAACTCGGAACGTTAATTCATATACGCTGTTTTAAAGGTTTTACAATTTTGAACAGTCGAGTTCAATTAAGTTAGTACAGAAAGGAATTTAAACGTGTGAGGTAATTGAATTACCCTGAGACCGCCGAACTCTATTTTCTAGTAATTATATTTAAAACGGTACCTTCTTTGTTTAACGACTTAAATAATTTGATAGTTCTGTTTAAAAAGGCCAAGCTACATTTTATTTCTTGTCGTTTTTGAAGTAGATAAACGTTGTAAAAGCTCGCCAAACATTTGTTGTCTGAAAAAGCTGCGTAAAATTTATTAAAATGTAGAAGTTCATGCTTGAAACATTTACGTAAAAACGTAATGTTTATTTTAGCTACAGCTACAGTAGAATCTAGCTATAATCTAATAAATTCCAATACTAACCCAACTTGTGTGCATTGTCATACATAAATTAAATAAACTTATTTAACAAATAAAGCTAACATCTGTATTATAATTATGTTTACCTTTGTTGCTAGGTTGGCTTCATTTCCGTAGTTTAATTGTTGCAGAAAACCACACAATGCAAAAGATATTTATCTATTTTAGTTCCACTAATTAAACTAACCTAGAGTTTGTTAGTGCATTATTGTTAAACTGCAAACGATATGGCCATTTCCAATTCCCAAACGTTTGTTGAATTATTTATTTAGATGCTTCAATTCTAAATCTTGTAATTGCAAGATTACAATCTAAATTGGTGCCATTATTATTTAAGAATTGTTAATTAATTAATTGCGTCGATTTAGATTTCAATCTTAGGATTTATGTGAAACTTCTGACCTAAATTGATTGAATTAAATGTGGATTGTTAAAAGGCATAAAACGTACTTGTTTTTCAATATTTCAGCATTGAAATTGTTGATAAAAAACATGTTTGCTTTGCTTTAAAAATGGGGAATTTTTACGGTTAAATATATTTTTCGAACTGAATTTTAATTGGTAATTTAAGGTAAATGTTGTGTAACTGCAGAATTACGATTTGTGTTTGTAGCTTCATAATTAGCATGTCACATTAAAATCATTTGCAAGTTTAAAATTTACCGAAACATTTGAAGTCTCAAAATTTAGGAAATGCATACAGAAATTCGTAGTTTTTATATTTTATTCTTAGGTTGGTTTTGGACTTGAACTTTGAAAATCTGGAATCTACAATGTTTTTACTGATATTTTAAAATTTTTCTGTTGCTCTTTGATTTAAAGCCTACTTTGTTTATTTTAATTGCTAGAAAGATTACGTAGATTGATTTTTTCCAATCGTTTTTGAAATACGAAATCTTAATATTTAGATTGGCTTCCGATTTGCTTATAAAAACTTTTGTTTTTTCAAAGTTCCTTCAATTACGTTTTATTGCATTTTTTGAGTTTGGGATTCTAGAAGTTTTCTTCGTGAACAAATTAAAAAAGCAGTACCTACATCTACATCCTTCAGTTTCATTTACAATTTAATTATTCAAACTGAAATCCAAGTACTTCCCCATTTTGCATAAATCCTCAATCAACTTCTTCATATTTGAAGACGGTGTTAACTAAGAGTGAAATTCTATTATACCAAGAAAATTAATAAACTTTACCAGAACTTAATTTCATCAAGATATTAAATAAGGTAGCTTTGAAGGCAGATCCCTTTATTTTATTAATCTAATTGTTTTCAGTTTAATCTGAAAACGGTATAAGAACGATGAGCCTTATTCCTTTTGAAATGGTTCGGCTTTCCTTTTCATTTGCGCTTAATTAAGTGTGAAATAGTTTAGTCGTTTAATTAATAAACCGTTTAATTATATCCTGCAGTTGCATTAAATACTTATGTTTTAAGTCACACTTAAATGCATTAATTAGAAATCTTGTGGTTTACGAGAGGGAAATCTATGTTTTTGCCTAAATTAATCGGAAATTATATTAATTAAGACGTTTATAATCGGTTAGTTCCTCTAAAATAACTTTTTAATGATGTTTAAATTAAATGTGAAGACAATAAATTACAAGTGCAAGGTAAAAGCGATTGTTCCGTAATATCATGCAAGAAATTCTAAATTCGTACTGACATTAATGAAATTGCGGTCGGAAATAACCCAGGAATTTATTCCAGTAACGTTGATTACCTTTGCTAAAAGTGAAAATCATTTAAATCGCTTAATTTTAATTTTTAACGCTTGCTTGATTGAAATGAACATTTATTTCCAACGATGTTGCTTTTATGTCATATCAAGAGAGAAATTTGATTGATCATTAAGCTAATTTGGAATTTCCTTTTAAAACTTTTGCTTTTAAATTATCAGCCCTTTTTGCAATCGCTTGTCGAAGAACATGATTTAATTTTTGTTGTTTGGGCTTAAAATGATTTTAAATTTGTTTTGATGATGCTTTTTATTATTATCCTTCAGTCTATGTATTAAAACTGAAACAGGAAGCCTTTATCCTTGAATATAATAATCATAATTGAATGTTGATCGTTTCTGATACATATAAACACTAATGGTGGTAGGTTCTTTTCATGGGCAGTCGGTTTTTATAAAATTGTAACATAAACGAGTAAAAAATAAAAAGGACAGGCGACAAGGGAGACCGAAATTTATTTCTACATATAAGGACTTTCTAACGCGATACTGTCATATTCAATTTTATATCATCGTATTTATAAGGAAAAGGCGTTTAAAAAATGATAAGCGAAAGGCTACCCCTATAAATTGATTTTTTATTTAAAGAACGTAGCAAGGACAAATTTTAAGTTAATATTAGTTTCTACCTATTTACAACTGAAATTAATTGGGCATTCATTTTAATTAACATAAAATGAAAAATTATAAGAAAACATTTATGTAAGTGAAAAATCGTAATAGTTATTTATGTACCAAGGGCGTAAAGATGCTTTTATGGCTTGAGACGTAATTTTGAGCCCGAGACGCCAGTCGAGGGCTAAAGACACGTCGAAGGCCATAAAAGCAAGTTACGCCAGTGGTACATACATAATTTTATGCACGATCGAAGATTTTAAAACTGAAATAAAAGAAATAAATTAATTTTCTACCCACATCGAGTAGTTAGTTGCTCAATTATTTTAATTTTTTACTGACAACTGTCAATTGGTTGAAGCATTTATGCCTAGGAATATTCACATAAATAATTGTGTTAACTGTGTTGTTAATACAAATTACCCTAAATAGAGTTCTAATAAAGAGCATACATTCGATTTTAATTTAAAAAAATTCTTTATAAGACTGTTAAACTGGTTATCAATTTTTGACGTTTCATTATAGACCGGCGGCCTATAAAGACGCCCACGGGCTATAAATAGACGTTTATGTCAAACAAATTCAGACATAATTGACACATTATAATGCGATCGTGCATAAAAGCTTTTAAAAAGTATTATGTTAGAATTGTTATAAAAAACAGTTTTTCAGCTACAGAAATATTAACAGAGTACAGGAAATATTGTGCTGTTATTGTTGATTCTTTGTTCCTTTTTAGTATATCCTCACTGTAAATTACATATTTGCAAAAAACTAGCTTCTAAGGCAGTGTTTTTATCCCCAATAGGGCACCCTGAAGAATTTTTAGAAATGATTCTGAACATTATGAAACTGAGTCAATTCCAGGCATTACGAGAAGTCAGTCTGTTTTTCAGAAATGGGGCAGGTTAGAGACATTCCAAAGGCAATCTGTGGTAGTCCTGAAAATTCCGAAGTGCAGTTCAGGCGCATTCTAAAGCACATCAAAGAAGTTTGAGGAAATCTTTGGGCAACAATTGGTTGCTTTTTTAACAGGCAGCTTGGTCAATTTTTAATGAAATATCAAGGGGATTTCAAAACAGACAAATGCAGTCAGTCGTCTTTTATTTTATCCTTAAATCTAACCGTGGCAAACCCCTCGTTTGATGCAGTCTAGTTTATAAAAGGTAATTCAAAAAAATCTAAGAAGTTTATAGTAATTTTTTTTAAGTTTCCCAAATGTTTTTTTTATAATTGCTGTCTTCTTCTTTTTTATCTTAAGCCCTTATGCCTTTAGAGCGTCGGGCCGGTTGCCTCCATCAATTTTTCCACTCCTTTAGGTCTCTTCTTCTTCTTCTTGTGGCAATAGAGGCCGGAAAATAATAAATTTTGCCGCAAGTCAACGATTAATAACAACGAACACTTTATTTAAAAGAGACTAAACAGCTTAATTTAAAAGAGACTAAACAGAAAATGGACGTAGATCTCACCAGGTGGCCACCATAGAAATGAAATCGATTATGTACTGTCAAATAACAGACAAATATTTAAAAATGTCTCTGTATTAAACCAATTTGAATTTGGGTCAGATCACAGGTTAGTGAGGTTTTTCATATCCTTTTTTTAAGGATGTTGACGAGGGGGTCAAAGCCACATTTTTAAGCGGCCTCTAGTCAAGCCTATTCATTTCTCCTTCAGTCTATCCCCTTTGTATTGCCATTCTGTGTCTCTATTCCATCTAGCCACTTCATTTTGGGCCTGCCTCGTCCTCTAGTTCCCCCGGTCTGGTATCCAGCACTTGTTTGGCTGTTATACCTAATACCTCCATCCTGCCCATATCAATCCAACAGCCTGTTTTCTGTTCTTCCATTTAAGGATATTTGTTCCATATGCTATGTAATTCTGGTGTTTCTTACTCTATCCCTTCTCGTTTTGTTGGCCATTTTTTTCAAGGATATCATTGCTGCCCCCTGTATTGCGCTTTTGTGCTAAATGAAAAGGTGCTTCACACAACTATTGGACTCATGTTATAAAATTTTGACAAATTAATAATTAAAAATTTTGATGCCTCAGGGCCGTTGAAGGATTCGTTTTTGAAATTTTGAAAAATTTAAGTAATATAATAATTTCAACTAAACTTTTAAAATGCAAGATTTATTATAAGCAAAACTTATTTCTAAACTTAATTAACACAAAAATCTAAAAACTAAAAACACTCACTCAAAACAATTATCCTTCCAATTTTAAAAAATCCCATCAAATACTATTCCAAACCATTAACAATAACTTCCTCCACCAATCTGCAATTTCACTCTTCTTCAATTTACCCAATTTATTATTATTTCTAGTTTATTTTAATTATTTATTTATAAATCTTCAGTTTTCTAGCGATAACTTATTATTATATTTCACCACTTCCACCGAAAACCAAAAACACGTCTTTTTTCTGTTTGATTTTCTATCAACAATAATTTTGTTTTTCCCAGTCAATTTTTATCTTTCCCCATTCCTTGATTTTGTTTTGACATTCATACTTTATACATGCACACAAACTATAACTACGACTACCTACTATTTACAATAAATAACAATAAATAACAATACGTAACAATAAATAACAATAAATACTTAAATTAATCTTAATTTATTTACATAATCAATTTTTAAAAACTTGCATCCTAAAAGGTATATTCCAAATTTTTATCGAATTAATAAATATAAAATTTTCTAAAAGTATATATCACTTCAATATGCACTGCATTGTATATTTGGGGAGACTTTTTAGAAGTATAAAGACCACGTTTTTACGGAAGAGGGAGGTGCCAAAAGAAGCCAAGTTCGAAGTATTCAAACAAGTTGTGACACCAATACTCTTACATGGATGCGAATCTTGGACAACGGTGGACAAACACCGGAGTAGGATAAAGGGCATGGAAATGAGGTTTTTGCGAAAATGGACCACATCAGAAATACATCACTCCGAGATAAATTAAAAACTAAACGGATAAAGACACTAGTGCAAGAGAGACAGTTAGGGTGGTTGGGACACTTAATAAGAATGGGGGAGGGCAGGACGGTTAAAAGAGCGTATGAAGCAAGGCCGATAGGAAAAAACAAGCAAGGAAGACCGAGGAGAACTTGGAAAGAAGAAGTGAAGGAGGCAACAAAAGCAAGAAATATGAAATGGGAGGAAGGAAACTCAAAAGCATTGAGAGTGCTAAGCAAGACAAACCCGAACCCTTGATACCACCACTCTACTCAAATAGCCCTACACCGAAAGGTAGAAAAAGATTTGGATTAAGTAAGTATATTTTGGAGTTTAGTTTTATTTTGAATTTCTGTTTCCTATTATGCTGTTGTGAGTATGCGTTTGTTGCCTTCTTAATTAATTTCTGCGTCATTTGTTCCTACCTACTTGAGATGATTATACCAAGATATTCCTATTCATCCACTACCTCCGTTGTATATGCCTACAACGGATTCTAAATTCTTCTGTGTGTTCTTTGCTTGCTGTTCTCATGACTTTGCTCTTCGATGTATTAAACTCCATCCCTTTCGCTTCTATTTGTGGTGTCCGTGTATTTACCGCCTCCTGTAACTTTTGTTGGAAGTCTGCCGATGACATGACAGTTTAATTGATGTTTGCATCAAAAATGCAATCTGGGAGAGATCGAGGAAAGTCTTAAAGGCATTCCAAGGAAGTACAAGAAAAAGGCAGCTTTTTATTCCTAAATTACAATTACAAATAGCAAATGCTTTGCATTTTCGTATTCCATTACTTTTTAAGGATAGTTTAAATTTAAATCTCAGGGCATAGTTAAGGGCAACATCCATCTTATTGTAAAGTTTTCTATACTGACCTGCACATTATAAAGCCTAACATTTGGACTAAAGGGTTAGGATTTTTCGAAGTATTTTTAATTTATTTAATTTTATATCTCCTTTTTTTAGGAGAGATTCATATTTGGAACTACAAATTATAAATTGAGCTTTTTATTAATAATAATCAGTTCGTAATTTAGGTTACTTTTCGTAAATATTTATATTTTTAGGAATTGTAATTTTCAGTAAATTTTAATTTGTGCTTTTATTTATAATTTTGGATATTCGCGGGGCTTTTTAATTTTAAGATAATTCAGTTTACAACTCTTCAGTGTAAAGTGTAAAAAAAATGGAATTAATTTAGCTATACTATTATTTGTTACTAAAATTTGTATTACAGTTTTTACTGATAATTTAGAGTTTTCGAGATGATTCCATGGGTATTCTTTTATAACTTTGTATTCTTTTCAATTTTAAGAATTGAATTTGAATCCAGATACTATACAATTGTTAAACGATTATTTATTTCGTTTTGTTCTTCTAGACGTGGCGTGCCCTTTACAGGGCGTTGCCGGTCTTCTCTCCATATATCTGTGGTGTACGTGTCAAGTACCCTACAGACATAGGGATCGTGGGCTCCGAACTCACTCCAGAGATGATTTACTAGGCAGAAATACCTAGGTGATTTGCCATTGCCTTCGGAGGGAAGCGATTGGGTGTTTTCGGTGTATGTGTGTCCCTGGGAATCGAACCCAGATCATCTCAGTGGTCAGCCGCAACGCTGTTTTACCAAAATTAAAGTTATCAAGAAAATATTTTCATAGGGTCTACAGAGTTAAGGAAATATGGTTTCAGATTATTTTTAATTTGTTATTCTTGTACTTAGCCCCCTTTACATATACTTTCGTATCAGTTTGGAAGTGTTTTCTTTTTTTTAATTTGATCTTATATTATAGCAATACTATTACATATTTAGAACTAAAAATTCTAATTACAACTAATTTAAGATTTTTAATTTTCAACTCTCTGTAAAGCTGCAAAGTTAAATCGTTCTTTTGTATTATTTTCAACGTGAAACTTGGGAATTTTAATAATTTTAATTTGAATCCAGGTAGAGCAGTATTGCTAAAGGCTTCTCTAATTCTAATTAATAATAATCGTTTTGTCAAAATTAAGAGTTATCAAGAAAATATTTCCATGGCGTCTGAAAAACTAAGAAAATATCATTATTTTATTTTTTTTTCTGTACTTAATCCCTTTTACATACTTTTTCGTATTAGTTAAGAACTTTTGTTTTCTTTAATTTGATCTTATAACTCCATGTTGCGGATGGATTCGTTTAGCGATACTACTTTTGGAACTATAAGAATTTTTTTAAATTCTTTTCAGCATGAAACTTACGAATTTTAACAACAATCTCACAATTTTAAGATTTGACTTTGAACCCGCAATTATAACAGTTGGATTTCTAAACGCTTCTTTAGTTCATTTTACCAAAATTAATATTACTAGGTAGAAATTTACACGGTGTCTGCAATACTAGCAAAATATGCTTTCAAATTATCTTAAAACTTTTTATGCCTGTACTTTAATCCCCTTTACGTACTTTCGAATTAGCTTAAAAGCTTTATTTTTTTATTCCGTTTAGAGGATTGATTCACTTAGCAATACTATTACTTGGAACTAAAAATTCTTAATTAGAGCTTTTATTTATAATTTAAGCTTTTTAATTTGTTTCAACTCCAACTATAAAATTAATCGTTCTCTTCGAATTTTGTATTATTTTCAACAACTTGCAAATTTTAAGATTTTAATTTGAACCCAAAATTATAATAGTCAGTTGGTTTTAACAAAATTAAATTACTATCAAGAAAAAAATCCACGCGGTCGTCTGCAGTATCAGAGAGGTATGCTTTCAAATATTTAAACTTTCGCATTAGTGTAAGAACTTGTTTTACATGTAATTTTAGTTAATTAATATAAGTAACTAATTTTCCAATTCAAATGAAACTTTCAAAGATAAAATTATTCATTAAAAAGCACGGAAATTAACGTCGTTATTCATTTATGTTTTAATTCCTTTTAAGGATTTATTTCTTTTGAAAAAGGACGATTGTATCCTGCTAAATAAAATTTCACTATTTTTCCCAAGCGCTGCCATTAGTTATGGTTAATAATACAATGACGTGAAAGTGTTATTAATTATCTTCTAAAACTTGAAATTTCAATAAGTCTCTCATCTTCCTGTCGTTTACTAGAACAATATTCGCCTTTGGCTTTCTCTCTTTCCGTTCACGCGAAACCAGATGGCCGGCCGCTAAAGGATTTCGTTTATTTTCGCGAGTTGCTTGTTATTTTATAATAAACTTCCATGAAAGCTAATTCAATACTTTTCGAAGGCAAAGACAGTTTCGCAGAAGTTCAAAACTTGTCCGACGTCAAAGGTTTGAATGCACAAAAGGAAAATATATTTAGCTTTCAACAAACGATTCTAACCATCTTAAAAATTCATCGGGTATACAATTTTTAGCTGAAAGCCGTAGATAGCTGCCAATTTTGTTTTTATAATTTCCTGCGGCGCGGTGAAGTGAAAAGATTTATTTTTTGATAAAATTTAATGTGTATTGATCCTCATTTTCGTTTTAAACTCGTTTTTGTGCGTTTATCGGTTTCAGTTTGAATACTTCCCTAATGTAGCCAAAAAAAAAGGAAATCACCAGATTTACATAATGTAAATTAGAGTTTAGTCATGAGTTTACAAATCAATCAGCAACTTTCTCTATTTTAACCATACAGTAAATAATAATCAGGATATTAAAGAAAACCGCAGTAACGGAAATTTATTTACAAAGCGTGAACCGAGTCCTATACTTAGGCTCTGCTTTTACTCGAATTTCGGCTGAAAATACTCTATAACTTTGCTCATTTAACACAACAATCGGACCGACTAATAGCCGCGAACACAATGGTAGGACTTGAACTTTGAAACAAGGGAAATAAAACTGTCCAAAAAGGGCAATGTCGCTTAAGCTAATTAGTGCTTAAAGAAACGTTATGAAATGCAAATTCTAAAATAATCCCGGCAAATAATCGAGATTAGTGCGCAATTACGTTAATTTACGAAAGTGCAAAGAAAGTTCCATGGGAAACCAAAATTGTCGTTATTAAGAAAAAGTAGGAGAAGTTTTAACAATTACGCTTTTTGGAATGGTTATCAGGAAGATGTAACGATATTAAGTAATTGTAACACGGCGTAACAATAATGAGGGCTTCGTGATCCTCCGATTTGGCAGATGCTGATCCCACAGTGGTTGCGTTGAACAAAAGAATTACTTTCGTAATTCCTCTTAGGTACAATGTAGGAGAAAAAGGTGGCTAATAAAGGAAACGCTCTTTACCGGGCAATATAATTCACTTTCCGGCGACTTTTTCGCATATTACCGCAAATGAGCGCTCACGATCCTCTATTTTAGATTAGGAAGAAACTCTCGGAAGAGAAAGTGAAACAGTTTAAATTAAAGCGGTGTGGGATCGATCTAGAGTCAAAAATGAAGCTTCTCGTCCCTTTCACTTCCGTTTAACAACTTAAGATGGACAGAGACGAAATTTAATCTCTAAAATAGCGGACCCAGCCTCGTAAATGCAACTACCCGATATTCATTTTACTCGAAAAGAGAAAGAGCCGTGTAATTACACCTGATTGATGAGGGATTCTGAAGAAGACAAAAAACCGTAAATTATTTTTCTGTTAGCTGCGGCAGTTTTAACTGGTAGGAGGAAATTTTAAGAGAGTGAAACTGCCTCTGTAATTAATCTTTTCTAATGATCACCTCGTGATTGGTTAAAATTCAAATCGTGAACCGCAAAAAGGTTAAATTAATTTTTCACTAGGCAGCTGTGACATTCCAATCACTGATATAATACAAATCCAACATGATGACTTACATGATACCAAACACAAAAACTTGAGGGTTTCTATAATGTTTACGATTCGATACACATCTATACATTCTAATAGCTGTAATTCTTGGTATTAAAGAAATAGAAACAGATAACCTAAATTTCTTTTTAAAGCGTTTTCCTAATCTTATTTTTATAAAACCGTGACATTTTAAACGCCCCCGAAATCACCGATAAGAGCATTAAATTGAAACAGTGAAGAAAGTGCCATTTGTGAAGTGGAACAGTAGGTTATCACCATTAAAATAATTTCTTTGGGCTTTCTTATCATTTAACTTTAAAATAGGCTTTAACTACATTTAAATTGTTACGAAAACCATTCTGTTAAGCAAAAGGTTGGATATTAATAAATACTTATTAAAAATTGTAGTAAAAAGAGCAAGTATTTCCTCCAGTTTCTTTTCAAAATTTCGTTGTTAAGTTATTAAAGAAGCGTGTATGGTGTCAGCTGAACTTCGCCATTTATTTTATGTATAAAATTGTATTATTATTGTTATTACTAAGGTTTTTTTTTAATGTTAATTTTGAATAAAAGACAGTTATTATTACTATTATCATTAATTATTATTTTAGATTAACCTCTCTGTGGATTGTGGATTTTCCCTAAAACTGTCTCTCGTAAGTTTCAGATAGAACAACCCTTTTGTTTTACTTAAATTAACACTAATCTGATATGGCTTTACAAGGGAGTTAAATTTGTAAAGAAAATTAATCCAGCCTTTTATTTTTTATTAAGTGAATAGATAGTCCAGCGCTGAGCTAATTTTCCACGTGAACGGTTTATATATTTTAAAAGAACAAAAGCAGACCAAAATTAGTATTTCATCATGGATGTTTAAATAAATCCTCGCAATTCATGCAACCACAAAATTGTAATTTTAAACTTTACAGCGTGAACTTCCTGATTGAAGAATACTTTCTGTATTGATTCATTCAGACTCTCTTGTTTTAATGCTGAAATTAAAGTTTAAATTCAACACCTCAAACTTCATGTAAATAATGCCATAAGTTAATTAATTTTTTACAAGCATTCGTTGGTTATAATGAATCTTAACTTATTTAAATTATGAAAAGTTTAATAAACATTCCTTTCTTATTTAATAACTTAAGTAAGGAAATTATGATAATTTATAAATAATTGGACAAGTTTGTGTTAGCGATTCTCTACAGACTAGCAAATTAAAATGTAGTGAGCACGTATCATCTTCAAGCGTTTTTATACAGGAAGCTACCTTTAAAATAATAATAATAAAAACCGCGAAGGTTTCATTCCTATCCCTTTCGTTAGTTCTGATTTCATATTAAAATCTTCAATATTTAGCAATGATTAATAATCCCAACATAATTGGTTGAAATTCTCTAACTTGTAAAAGTTGGTGTTTTAAGTAATTACTTTGGTGATTATTAATTTCCAGGCATTAAACTCAAAAGTAAATAAATGGTAACATTTAAATTACCGAATTTACAAATGTTAAGCCTTCAACTTTAAACAATTAATTGTGCTGAGCCGATATTATCACACCTTAAACATTCAAATTATAAGGCCGATTAGTTGTGCCCTTGCTGCAACTGCCGATTTACTTTATGATACACGTTTTACACAGGAATCTTTTCAAATTTGCGTTTACGCCTGACAGTGCGTGAAACTAGTGATGTTTTACTGGCTAAGCTGATACTAATCTTTAATATATTCAGTGTCCATATATACACTTGGCCATACCTACGAGAGAAGAGAATTTTCCAATGAGAGAACGTGATCAATTGACTTTTCCTGGTTGCAGTTTTGTGTTTGTTGACCTGGAATTTATAGAATTTATATACTCGTATATATGGAAATGGACAAATTCGGTATCGCTATGAATTAGAAATTCGTTAATATAAATGTTGCATGTAACATGAGAAACTCATATTATCTAATCTGTTTTTTCTTTTAAGGAAATGACCTACGTGCGATGCTGAGATGTCGGGAGGACCTGAAAGACGTCAACAGAATTGTAAGTGAAACTTTTTAGTAATGTTTTTAGTAGCTGTGCGATACGCAGAAGGAAACAAAATTCATTATGTTACAAAAGAAGATAAGTATGTTATCGTGTTAAAGTGCAATGGAATTAATTATTAACCCATATGGATCTTTAAACTATTTTCGGGAAATATATTTTAAGCAAAGCTACACTTAATTGCTTTACGCTCAACTTGAAAGTGTACCGAAAAGTTTCTTAGCAGGAGATTACATTTTTGGATTGTTTATTTTGTTTGCCTTCTTCTTAATCTCCTTCTTTTTCTTCTTCTTGTTTATATTGAGCTGAGCTCTTTAACGGGGCAGTATATTAAAAGGTTTTTTATGAAGAGAAATTAGAATTTTTAAATGAAAAGAGGAATGCCCTAAAAAATCAAAAAAATGGTTTGAGGACTACAATCATACATCAACAAATCTTAACGCGACTGAAGTCCTTTTTGAATTTTACAATTTTTATTAGAATTATATTAAACTCCTTAGGTATTTTCTCGTTTTATAAATTCGGTTTTCGTAGAAGAAAACTGCCGAAAATAGTAGGCGAAAGATTTTTAAAAATCCCTAAAATAATTTGAGAGATCTTACATTGGTCGCACTGACTAAACTAGTGCCGCAGGTTACTATATTTTTTTTCTATTTGGAAAATAATTCCGCTCTGTGCAAGTGTATTATTTTTTTATTATTATTATCGAAAACAACAGATTACAGTTTGACCATTTATTATAAATAAAATATAATAAATTCAAGATTCTTTTCTACATGTTTTTGTACATCAAAATCATCTTTAGTGATGCCAATGATTTTGTACTTTTTGATCTCACCATACAGGGTGTTTCCTAAGTACGTGGAAAAAACTCACTGACATGCTCCTTGGATATTTTAAGACAAAAATTTTTTATCAACATGTGTCCGTCTTGCGTTTTCGTGTGATGAAATTTAGAGAAATAATCGTATGGACTATTTTTTGCGTTCGCAGTTCAGCAGTGAATAAATCGCCTTTATACCGATGAATATAAAAAAGGTACGGCGCTGTATTTTTCTTCAGTTTTGATACGTTTTTTGAATTCCTTCATTGAAATTCTAGGCGCATTAGAATATATTTTTTTATTCGAAAACTATTAGTCTCACGGAAAATATACAAGAGATAAAATGTTCTTAATAAATGGGATTTTCCAACATATATTTTTAACATATAAATTTCGGTGTATAAGAAAGTATAATAAACTGATAAAAAATTGAACAACAAGGGTTGTAAATTTCTTCCCCTTATAAGAATACGGATAAAGGTATCGACATTAACACTTCGCGAGGTAGTATGGTCGGCAACATGGAGGGTTAAAGCCTCCTAAGTCGCTTTCTATACCCCGTTTGTCTCGCACGCCATGTGTACGGGGTGACGTGATAAGCATCGCGCCTACCACAACCGCCTACTTTCTCTGCTCCACTACTGTGATTCGGTTCCCAATTATTTTCGGTTTCCTTGACCACTCGGCCACTCCGGCGATATAAGAATACGGGTACATGAAAATATATTCTTAAAAGGCCTTCCGGTTAGTAGAAAACATCTACTGATTTTCATTTTTCTATCTTTGTAGAAAATTTGAGATAAAAATTAAAAACCAAATTTTTACTCCATTTTTGAAGAGATGTAACCCTTCTGGGAAGCATTTTAAGATACAAGTTTGTATGAAAAAGTACCCCTAATTTTCACCTGAATTTTCCCCGCGTACTTAGTCAGAATACAAGGACAAGAATCCGAAAAATTAAAAATAGAGAGAGGAATAAAACAAACACTTAACCCTTTACTGTCATAATACTGATAAACGAAATAATAAAAGGGAGCAAGAACAATAAACTGAACACAAAAGTAGGGAACTGGAATATGAGAGCAGGAAACATATAAAACTTGGGAATAATAAAACTCTCGTCTTCTCCACTAACGAGAGTTTTAATTCTTCATAATTTTATTGTTAACAATTTATATAAAACTTGGTAGGTATTTGCAGACAATAATTTAGTCATAGCAGACAATAATAAGAAACTACAACAACTAGTAAACAACTGGAGTAATACAATAAGGAAAGCACGAATGAAAATAAACACAAAAAAGGAAATGAGAATAGGCAAGAGCATAGAAGAAGAAGAAAATGAAACCACAATCATTAAATGTGAAGGGAAACAGTCAGTAAGAGTGGAAAGCTATGAATACTTAGCAGTCATAATAAGCCAAGAAGGAACGAACGTTAGAGGAAGAAATAAGGAACAGAGTATTCAAATCGTCAAGGGTATAATACCAAATAAATACAACCACTAATCAATAAAAAATAGCTTAGTAAAGAGACTCAACTACACTTGTACAAATCAGTCTACCTATCCACACTGACGTATGGAGCAGAAAGCTGGCCACTCCAAGATAAATATAGGAGCAAAGGGACGGCAGTAGAGATATTCATTGATGAAATACCTACGGCGAGTAGAAGGAGAATAAAAAGGGGCAGAGTTAGAAACATAACCACAAGAGAGAAATTAGGCCTAGAACCACTAGTGCAGGGGTTGCCAACCTATGGCATGATTAGAAGTGGCGCACTGAACCCAATTCAAATTTGAAAAACTGTTTGATGCTTTATGTAACTGATTTAACTCCAAACATTACAAACTTAGCAAAAGCAAAACAATTTCAAAGTCTCATTAAAGTTTATCTTGTCTTTAAATGAAATATTTTATTTAAAATTGCTAAAAGTGTCTATATTACCATATATATACAGGGCGTGTAAAAGCTTGCGTACAAGCTCTCCGTAACTTTATTCCTTGGACAATAATAAGGCGAAATTCTTATAGCCACCAGATGCTTCCTCAACTGGTGCGAAGCCTTCAAAGTTCAAAAAGGAAGCCGTTTTTGCAAAATTCTGTTACTTTATGCATAGATTAAGTAATAACGGCAACAATTTAGTATCGTTTATCATTTAAAAGTACCAAAAAAAATACTAGTTTTCATAATTTCAATTCACAGAATTCTTCCAAATGTGTTTGCTTGTATCAAAAATACGTTTGGCAATATTGCAAATTAAAAATGGCATTGTCATGACATAGAGTATCTTGATGTAGTGACAAATTACTCTGTCCTCTTGTCATCATATTTCTTTTGTGGTTCATTATTTACTAATAATACATAAGCATGGAGTTTACTTATGCGGAATATGCTGATATGCAAATGGTTTTTGAAGTGTGCGAGGGAAACGCTAATGCTTGTACTGCAGAATACTCCAGAAGATTTCCAAATCACCGTCAACCTTCCAAAAATGTATTTACGCGGTTAGATAGCATATTAAGAGAAACTGGAAGAGTCATGCCGATGAGAGAAGATACAGGAAGACCACGAACTCAACGCATTCTCAATCAAGAGCAAGCAATTCTAAACGCTGTCTCAGAAAATCCATGCTGCAGTATCAGAGGAATTGCAGGATGACTTCATATTAGAAGTAATAAAACGGTCCATTAAGTTCTAAAGGACGATCGGCTATACCCTTACAGGTTTTATAAAGTACACCCTTTATTGCCTGGAGATTATCTTCATCGAGTCAATTTTTACAATTGGTTATTAGCTAAAATTCAAGAACAGCCAACCTCCCACAGTAATTTCCTGCACACAGATGAAGCAATATTCGCAACAGATGAAGTATTTAACAGTCATAATTTACATGAGTGGGCACACGACAATCCCTATAATAAGCGATCGTTTGGGCACCAACATCGTTTTTCACTAAACATTTGGCTGGGAATAATCGGGACAGTAGTAATTGGACCACACATTTTACCCAATAGATTAAATGCCGAAGGCTATCTACATTTCCTTACTGAAATACTTCCAGGCTTGCTGGAGGTTATACAACTAGCTATTAGGCAGAATATGATATGCCTGCATGATGGCTCACCAGCCCATTATAGTCGCGAAGTCAAAAGATGGTTATATAACAATTACCATCAGCATTGGATAGAACGTGGTGGAGCTACAACAGAATGGCCCCCAAGATCTGCAGATTTTAATATTTTGGATTCTTTTGCATGGGGATTTATCAAAAACATAGTTTACGAAACGCCACCAGAAACGATAGCAGAATTAAAACAAAGAATACGAAATGCAGTTCAACAAATTACGCCTCAGATGTTACAGAATGTTCAGAATTCAATTCCATTACGGGCTGCTGCATGTACTGAAAACAATGGCGATCACTTTGAGCACTTACTCTAACTTTAATTATATTGTTGTTACTGTTTTATTTTGGTTTTTGCTTTAACTAATAATCGATGAGTTGGCTGATGGCTGTGTTTGTAAATGCAAGGTTGTAAAATTTAAATTTCTTAAATTGTTATTCCCAGCGTCTACGAACATTTTTCTAATAAAATGTTTTTCTTATTTTTCTCCAAGGAGTAATACTGCGGAAAGGTTGTACGCGGGTTTTTACGCATCCTGTATAATAAATTATTTTATGCGTAACTGTTAAATATATCTATATTACCATATTTTAAAAGGGCTGAAAAGGAGTATAAGATTGTATGGCGCATCTCAACTAAAAAATGAAAAACTTGATCCACGAACTATAAAAGGTTGGCCACCACTGCGACTAGTGGATACAATACAAAAGAGACAGCTGAAATGGTACGGACACGTATTACGCATGGGAGAAAGGAGGTTACGGAGAAAAGTATTTGAAGCAAGACGAAAGGTAAAAGACAACGCGGTAGGCCAAGGCTCATGTGGATTGACACAATCAAGAAAGAAGTAGAGAAGAGAGGATCGCACATGGCAGAAGTTAAACAATTAGCGAGGGACGGCAAAGAGTTCCAGAAGTGGATATAGTACCCGAGACCTTAGGGTACAAAGGAAAGATAAAGAAGAACTTAGGAAACGTATATTGAGTTTTTTTTGCAATTGATTCTTGAATTCTGAAAATAGTTTTTTTAAGAACGACTTTAAAAAATGCGTTTATGTAATATTTCAAGAATTACACAAAAATTAATTTAAGATACAACTGTAAAAAGGCTTTTAAAGAAATAAGTTAAGTTATTGGAAAACCTAAAAATCAAGTTTATATTTGAATTTTATAAAACGTATATTTAAAATTTATATCGAACTTCTTCTACGTTTTATATATCAGTGATCTATTTTTAAACCAATTTAGTTTTCTTAGGAGCTCGATTTGCAGCTCTGCATCCATCTATTTTGTGGTCTGCCCGCTAGTCTGTTGCTGTTCATTCAAATCACATGTTCATACCAGTACTTTTTGCATGTTTCCCCCAACTTTATTATGTCCTTTGTTTTACACATTTCTCTGATGTCATTGTTTCGAATTCTATCTCTCAAACTTTGCCTGTTATTGTTCTTACAGTTTTCATCTCTACTGTTCTTAGGATCTGTTTGGTTTTCTGTGTCTCA
Organism: Melanotus villosus; assembly: GCA_963082815.1. Classification (NCBI taxonomy): domain Eukaryota; kingdom Metazoa; phylum Arthropoda; class Insecta; order Coleoptera; family Elateridae; genus Melanotus; species Melanotus villosus. The sequence continues at coordinate 23,007,023 of OY720421.1, forward strand.
GTCCTGGATTTTATTACATCATATGTCATTAAAGGCCTTATACATGTCTTATACAGTATGTCCACGGATTGAGTTACAAAGAGGTATGATTGACAAAAAAATTTTAAATTTAAATTGCATATTTGGGGATTAAACCCTGCTTGGCTTGAAACTAATTTTAAGTATATTTTTGATTGTTTCAAATCAAGGAGGCCTTGGTGGTAGATAAAAAAGTATTTTGTATTTAGTTAAAGTAGCATTTTTATACTAACTACGGCAAAACATCATTAAGAAAAGTTTTTCGCAATGTAAAATCAGCGATCCATCCAAAATTTCAGAAATATCGGCTTACTTTTATGAAATCGTGTCTGCTTATTGTTAGACTTATTAATCAGTTTACAAAACGTTTAATTTCAAATTTTATTTACAAAAAATTATAAAAAAAACAATTTATTCAAATAAACCACCTCCTAAATTAGCGATGATGTGATTTTGAAAATAAGGGACCCAAAAACGAGAAGACAACTTTATCAAGAGTGATTTTTTCTGAAAAATTGGAAATTAATTTTTTTTTCCTCTTCGTAACTCAATCCGTGGACATACTTGTTGTTTGTTTGTTCTCGGACTTCTCTGGCTGGGGTATGTCCACTCCTATGTATTTGAATTTCAACACTTGTTCTACGGGCTTATCGCCAATTACTAGCTTACATCTAGATAGGTCTCTGGAGAAAGTTAAGCACTTTGCTTTATTTATTGAGATGCTCAATTGTTTGTATCTAACTTCAAGTTTCTAAAATTGAGCAACTAAAAACCGAAAATGTGTATGTATATAGTTTCAGTACGAAGGAGATGAAAAAAATTGCCAGTTTAATAAATTGCTCACGAGATGTTATTTATTTGTAATGTTATTATTATATAAATCTTAGTGTTTCTTATGATCCTGCATTTGCGAATACTTTCAGTTGGTTTTTCAGTTTCAGTCCTAAATTTACAATGCCACCAAATTTTGGCAACTCCTAAATAAAAAAGGAAGCAGTTAAAAGCAAGAATTCTCCGCGTGTACCTATAAATTTTTTTAAATAACATATCCCATATCCTAGCGTAGATATTTATGTGACATTTGGAGAAAATTGCGTTTTTTTGAATTATACTTTATGCAAGCAAGCTACGTCGAAGTCGTAAAAATATAAAAATTCCAAAATATATTTTTCATACGTAACAAATAACGGGGTGCCTTTCACCCTGGCAGTTTTGGAGGTTATTGTGGTTACACATCATCGGAAAATTGTACTGAATAAAAGATAAAAATCGACAAGCGGTTTTTATGTTACATTCATGCTTTCAGCCAGCCAGCATCCGCTTTTAAAACAAAACAGATTGTAGTGAAAAAAAAATCGAAGAATTTGCATAATACTGTGCAACGTAAATATTATTTGTTTACATAGTGAAAACTCACACTTGGGAAACATTTCATTTTAATAGAATTCCTAATTAATTATTCACACTCAGGTAAAATACACATTAATTTAAATGTTACACAGCACAAAGCTTTTCGTAGACATCGTAATGTAATATCGCACATATAATGAACATAAATTTTCTGTAATTAAGTTTGTGGTTGGTTGTTACGTCAGTATAATAAATCTAAGAAGTTTATTGCACTGAGTGTAAACGAATTGCAAGTGTCAAAAAGAAAATAAAAAGGCCGAAGTAGGAAACGCTCACCTAGTTATTTAAGTGCCTTTTGTGTTCTGCATCGCTAAATTCAGTTGCAGATCATATCTGTTAATTCCACATTTTAGATTTTATTGCATATTGCACAGGTTAACGGTTTTGTATCAGGAAATTACACATATAGTTTAAAGTAATCAGACTGAAGAGTGAAAATAATTAAGTGCAAATACGAATTATAGTATATTATTATATGAGCGATTATGACAGCCATTATTCACGAAGATGACGTTTGAGCCCACGAGCCGTCAGGCGAGTGGCACAAATCATCTGAGCGAATAATGGCCATAATCGCGAATGTAATACGATACTTTTTCTACACCTATTAAACAAATATATTAGACTCAAATTAGTCAAATTTGATAACTTTGTAAACAAGCAATATGACAACACACTTGGGCGTGTCACGCGAGTCGATTGTCAGCCGCAGAAGGAGTTGATCGCGGGCGATTTAAAATATGATTGGATTAGCGAAATATTTATGTATTTGTGATTGGCCGAAATCATAATTCACTGCAGTGAATTATGAATCCATAATTCACTGCAGTGAATTATAGGTACTATTTTTCACAAAAAAAATGCTAATAATTGCAATATAATTAAATAGGTGTAGAAAAACCATTAAACATATATATTTTTTTATTTCTAAACCGTAACGGTAACGATTGTTATTAAGTTCAGGTTTTGTATAAATTACAGAAGTGGATCAGCAATTCATATACCAACGCGTTTTTCAATATTTTTATTATACAAGTTTTACTAGCCTTATATTTTTGCAATTGATTCGTGATGCTTTGACGAAATAATGTGTTCTATAAGTAACAGTTTTGAAAAGTAGCGTTTTCAAATGCATCGCTTGCAATTTTCAAGAAAAATATAAACATTCACGTAATATTTTAACATTGGTTGTTCTTTATAAAACCAAAATTTCTTAATTCGCCGCCTAAGAAATCAGTAAAATAGGTATCTTTCCCCAAATACGCCATGCCGTTCGCGTAGTAATTTTTCTTTTAATATAATCCGCCTTAGCAGCGTTTTCCTCGCCTATCAGACGAACTTGCCGGGGATTTATTTTGATTTTACTACCTGCCTGTATTAGGGATTACGAGATAAAGCTACGTTAAAACCGCCGCGTTTAGAACGTTTTAATGAAAACCGCAAGATCGTTTGGATTAAAGTATAATTAATACCTAAACATTGTTAAAAATTATGATGGGGTTTAAACAGTGGCGAAGAATAAACCGTTGGTGGTATTTTGTAAACACAAATTCCATTTTGAGTAGGAATTCTACAGAAAGCTCATGGGAATTTAACAGAATTTCGATTAGTGTTCATCATAATTCCTCTGTGGTGTACCTCTTGGTTTAAGCGGAATTTCACGGATATACCAGAGAATTCTCAGCAATTCCACTCAGTTGTGCACCATAATTCCTGTGCGGTTTACCTAGTCGCAATACATTCAGAAATTTAAGCTTAGCATAAGAATATCTAATTCTACAGAGTACACAACTAGTAATTTATAGTTTTGCTTCGATTTTCTACCGTGAGCTCAAGAAAAAACATGAGAATAGGGCGAATGGGCCTTGACTAATTTACTTTAATTAGTCTAATTCCTTTATTTAGGACTCACGGTACACTTCTTTATGTGTGATGACCTTGCGCCGAACATTTTTCAGGCAGCTCTTAGAACTGATTATCATACTTTGATTTGAATCTTTCTGTAATTTAGGCAACTTTATTGCAATATCGGTATCCTGTAAGCGCAAGCATCTGACAATAATCATTGTACATTACAACCGCATTTGATTTTTGAGATTATAACACAAAAAGAAAAAGCCTTCCCGTTCGCCTGACCTTAATATTACATTTTAAAGGTCATTAGTTAAATCACAGTCATTCTATGTATAATTACGAAAATAATAATGTTTTAGATTAATAAACGACAACCACACTGCTTTCTGTATAAAGAGCGTTCAATCAATCTTTTCAAAAAGGACTCCATGCCAATTATCAAATATTGACAGAAGATTTTGAACTGATAATCTCTCCATCGTTTATGCAGCATTATCTTCAACATCTTGCAGGCATGTGCCTCTTACAATCGTTGTTTTGTACAAACGCAGATTGATTATCGGGATTATATAATAACATGAAACAATGTTATCTCAATTCAGAAAATCCTTACTGCAAGCCCGCCCATTCTTGGATCCTAAATATTAAATTTTAGAATTCCTTATTTAAATCGACTAAATAGTATTCTGTGTATAATCAAAAATTCATTCACCAAAATAATATTATTGTAAATTAATAAACGATAACTTCGTGACTTTAGTTGCAAGAGCCTTCGACTCTTCCTTTAAGTATTTTTCAGAAAGCTCTCAGAGATGGTTATCCAACTATGACAAAAATTATGAAGTAATAATAAGTCTTCTATCGTTTATATAACGTTATTTGTGACATGAATACCTGACATATGATTATATTACAATAATTAAATATTACAAATACAGATTTATTTTCGAGATTAGACCAAATACAGAAAAAAACGCTTTGAATGTATAATAATAATTGTGTTTTTTACAGTGTTATTTTAAGAAGAATATCTTATATCTATTAATTTAGCTTACACTTAATTGGTTTTCCCAATCTCCGTACCTAAATATTGAATTTTGTAATTTTTTTTTGTAAAACCCACCAGCATTCTGCGTAGAACCTTAAGTTTCTTCACCATTAAAATTCCGTTGTAAATTGATAAGCAGCAGTCAGACTGTCTTTACATATGAGAAAGAGGGAGAATATAGCAAATACTAAATACAGAAATTCCTAATTGTATATCCTCCTATTCTCCCGATCTGAATATTGAATTTTAAAATTCTTTAAACTCGCTAGTATTCTGCGTAGTATTCGATATTTACTAAGGAAAATGATTCTGTTGAAAATTAATAAACAACAACTAGACCGTTCTACGTTTGAAAGGATGTTGATACTTTTCAGAAAGTTCTCTGGGCTGCTTACTAACTTCGCTAAACAATTCTGGACGGAATTTCTTTCCTTATAACATTGTATATTAGGTCGATCTTAAAATAATCATTCTAAATTACAAATATAGATATGTAATTTTCTGAGAATATGACACCGAAAAATATTTTTTAATGCGTAAATCCTAAAATGATTTTGACTGATAATTATAATTCTTCAATTGTAAGTTGCAAACGTAGATCAAAAACTGTAATACAGAGAAAGATTACCTAAATGTGGCAAATTCTAACCCTCAGCCTTCCCATTCTCCGGTCCTGACTATAACATTTTAACGTTTTTTATTTAAATCGATTAAAATTCTGTGTAGAAACAGAAATGCCTTCACGAAAATAGTTATGTTTTAAACTAACAGACAACTTCGTCACTTTTCAGGTACGAGCCTTGGGCTTTTCTTTTAAACGTTTACCAGTAAACTCCCAGAGCTGAATATCAATCTTCGAAAAAAAAATACTTCTATGAACTTATATTATTGTAACCTCAATACCTTTAATATGATTATTTTACAATAACTAGAAATTAATTTTCGAGAATACAAAAATGAGAAAATCCTAATCGAAGCCTTCCCATTCTCTGGACCTGAATATTAACTTTTAAAATTATTTGTGCCTCTCCTCAGTCATAATGAAAATATATTCCAGAATTTTAGAGAAAAGGTTACGGGAAGGACTTAATCCCACAATCTTAAAATAAAATTCAAAAGTTTTTAGTTCATCGCACCTTTTGTAACATCAATCCTGGGACACACTGTATAAAACAAAACAAATCTAAACTGATAATTATAATTCTTCCATTGCCTGGGTAACTTTATTTTAATTTAATACCATATTGCAAGTTCCAAACGTAGATCTATCCGAAATCATAAAACAGAAAAATATTCTTTAAATACGGAAAATCTTAACTCTAAGCCTTCCCATTCTTCAGTTCTGAATATAAAAATTTAAAGTTCCTTCTTTAAATCCTCTGGCGTTCTGGGTAGAATCTGTAATCTGTTCATGAAAATGATTTTGTTGTAAATTAAACGACAACCACACTGTTTTCCTAGTTTTCTAAGCTAAGAAGAGGCTTCCAATTGTGTTCTAAAGAATTTTCAAAGAGCTTTCCATACTTACTATAAAATTAAACAAAAGATTTTGAACTGAATACCTTTTGTACACATCTAGTTTAGCAACATCATAATTTTGCATGCACTTGCAATATAATCACCATTGTAAGTTATAAATAAATAAATATTGTGGGGAAGGCTTAAGTTTACTTATAATTACAAATGGAGATTGTTTTCCAAGGTTTATAATAGTCCTGAATATTAAATTTTAACCTTCCTTACCCTTAAATCTGCCATCATTTGTGTGGCACCAAAATGTGCCCACAGAAATAATTCTGTTGTAAATTAATAATCAAATTGTTAATAGCGTTCGCTTTCATTATTTATTATTTAATGATTTTGGGGACAAAATTGGTGTTCGAAGCGAAGGCAGGAAGATAAATAATTATTTTGTCGGTGAAATATTTCAATTAACTAACAAATGGAGGAAGCATGTTTTCCCTAAGTAAGGACGTAAGCTGGTTTTCCTAGCCTGACAAGAGAAACAAAGTTTGTTTATAACGGCAGATGTAATTTAACTTGAATACTATTGATGTATAAAATCAATATATCGGTGGGGATGCTCTATGTAGGAAAGCTCATTCTATCAGCAAACTTCCATTTTCCGATTTAAAATAAGTTTCCGGACCGGTGCACCTGACCTGTACTTTCTTTAGTTTGTTTTGTATTATAACAAGAATGAAAAATCGTTGACCTGTGAATATTTTTTTAACACGCAAAAAATGTTAGTTTCTCCTCATGTGATCGGCGAGTACATTTTTTAATCAGTCGAAAACTTCAGAAATTACATGGGTGGTTGTTCCTCACCAACTCGTGTAATTTTGTCCAGCGCAGGGTTTAATAAAAAAGTTTTACAAGAAACTTCCTAAATTCTTGATGGGTTTCTTTTTCTTTTGTAAGCAAACACAATAAAATTGATTGAAGACCTGCAATTTCGGCGTAAACGAACACGGGTGTCGTTAAAAGTTGTTTCGGTGCGTTAATGAGAATTTTGCGAAATTATGGGTTTATTAAACTTTGCTAACATGACAGACAAGAGTTGTGGTTGCATTCATCACACCCATATTGCTTGTAATAACGTTTGCTTGCGCTCTTATATCAAACGAACTAATTAATTAGTAGACGTGTCACTGTCCTATTTTAATTGAATGTTTTCTGGCACTTCTTTTATTGTCAAACCTTTACAGTGGTATTACGTCGATATTCAAGTCCCAATTGGCTTCACACAGACACACAAGTATAGAAAACACAAAAGGCTTTTTGTGACAATTTAATAACAGAGAACGCCAGCTTTATTGTAATAATTTAGGATACGAAAATGGTACTCTGCGCCAATGAATGCATGCAACGAAGAACAGCAACAATTGCAATAAATTAAAGGTCAGATGCTTAATAAACAAAATTCTGTTTTTCGCTTTTTATAAAAAACAAGTTTCACCCCCCTTAATAAGCTTAGAACTTGAATTTTAGTATATTTCCATTTACATTATAAATATTAAGCAAGTCGTTTAGTTTTCTAAAATTGCATTAAATTTTCTTTGTGGTCATATTTTATTTTTCTATTTGTTTTCGTTTGAATTATGACAGAAAAAATAGCAAAGCTTTCCTTTATGATTCTTTTTGTATTCTGTAAGGTATAACCAATGCTTAAAAATAAGTTATTATATTTCACAGACAGAAACCAAAACTGCATGTCACACTCAAACTCTTAACAAAATATTTCCAAACGTTTGTGTAGCAATCCAAGTAAAAATAATGATTGATGAGCGTGATTTTCAAACTAACAAATTATCCGTGATGTATTTACATCAATCATTACCACAGATATTATTTAACAAGTACAGCGTTGCAAAACAATCTGCAAGATGTAATGAAACTGATGTAACAACTGCAAAATCGTTGAAGCGCCTGTGATCTTCTAACCTCATTAATAGCTTGTGGGAAAGTTGTAGCTAAGTTGTGAAAATACTGGAGAAATTAGGTAAATAGCTGATAATTCTAGTTTCTACTTTATTGTTTAGTTTCCACAGATTAAAAATATCAAATACAGGAAATAATTCAATTTATACAAATTTATTCAGCTTTCGATTAAGAAAAATCCAATAACTCAAAAAATACGATTTAAACCGAACTCGAAAAAAAAATTAACGAGCATTAAAAAATGCGAACTGAAGTAGCCACTTTACTCTTTATTCACAAACATCCGTGAAAAATAAGCAAAATTACGCATTTCCTTAAAGTATTCTAAAGAATCTCATTACTGGTTGTGACAACTGGACAAATTAGCTTAATTGCGAAATTCCGGAGGAGATTTAATTAATTTTTAATTTTTATTCAATGACAAAAACTGCCTCTGAGCTAAATCCGGAAAATAATTGGATTATTAAAGAAAAAACCCAATTAGAAAAACTGAAGCTTATTTCTGTAGGATGGCGAGGTTTTGTTTGAGTTTATGAAAAGAAAACCGGAAAGTTTTGTCACTCGAGTAAAAATATAATTGGATATAAACTTGTTTTTGTAACTAAAAGCTGGAGAATTTATGTTTTTGTTAGTTTGTGACTCCGATGGGGTTTTGTTAAGTCGAATAGAATTAAAGAAATTAGCATTCGTTTGTTCGATAACTGTGAAAGAAACGAACTGGTTTACGATTTAATTTACTTTTAGATACATTTACCAAATTATATTTATCCAATTTTTTATCTTAAATAACAGAGCGTTAGTTAGATGAACTGTTCCAATCAAATATTCAACAGCCAAGTGTGGAAAGCCAGCTGAGACACTCCCCATTTTTTTTAAACTTTACCTTTACAATTATAACGTCTGTTATGTGGAAATGTCTTCCTGTTTATCTCTCACGCCATTTTTCCTTTATCGCAAGATGATTTTCAAAAATATTTTAAAGGTATTCATATCGGAAACGAAAAAAAAAAGGTAAACGTTGTAAAAATACAGTAAAAACAGCAAAACCGTTTTCAATAACTCGTTTTATACGATAGTATAAAACGACGTGATATATATCTTAAAATTTCGTTCACGGTTTTTAGACTTTTCTTTTATTTGTAGGCTCATAAACGACTATTGGGGCGGAATCTCGGGAAGACTTCGCGATATTAAATTCGTCCATGCGTATGCATGCACACAGCAAACGGTTGGCTGCACTTTGATGTCAATTTAAAAACCCGAATCATCTCGTTTCACAAAACGTAGCCGAACACTGACGCATTTTCTGGAGGAATTTTACATTTTAGGAGATTTTACGATTTTCAGTATCTGAATCGTTATCACAAAACGGTTTCCATTCTGTTTCCTTATTTCGATTACTCTTGCATAAAAGACAGAAACGGTAAATTGCCCTCGGCGCGGCGTGTAGAAAATCAGACGGTTTCGGAAAAAATGACTTAAATGTAATTTTAAATCAGAAATATCAGTGATAAATTTCAGCTGGAGTTTCAAGCTGAAAAGGGGGAAAAATGAGTTATGAAAAGGCATTTGTGGCAACCGAAGTTCTCCAACTATCCAATTTATGTGATGGCACTTTTTTAAAAATGTTCTAAAACAATTCAAATGGGTATATGTATTTTGTTTTCGTTTCTTTCCGATTATATATCATCCATTTCGTTCTCGACGTGGCCCTATCATATTTCAAAGTTTTTATTCCTTCACCGTCACTTTCATCAGTCGCCGCTCCCATTTCTGTCTCAATTTCCCAATAACTTCCATATTTTTAGTTTTTACCAACTTTTAACGTCACGCCCTTTCTCGCCAAGCCATAATCATTTATCTCTGTATGTTGTTAATTTATTAAGAGGTTAAGTGGATAAGAAATTAAAGTGTTTGTGTTTCAAGCCAAAGTATACTCAAACATGATTTTCTGGGTTTGGTTCTTTCGGAAACTTCCGGTTAAACATTTGTAAACTTTACTATCTTTGATGGAGGTTACACAAAAATTAAATAAAATGGGTTGTCTTCCCCAAAAATAATTTAATAATTTATTATCAAAATGACAAAATAAATTAAAAAAAGTTTTCCTTAATGTGTGGTTAGTTTGATATTAAAGGATAAAATTGGGGAATTTCATGTTCAACTTCGATATTCTTTCTATTAAATAATATCAATATATGTATGTCCCTGGATGGAGTATCTACCTCACACTTATCAACTTTTTTATTTTTGAATTTCTTGATTCTCATAAATAAGGATTATTATTCTCATAGGTTACACAGGTCGTTCATAAAATTCGAAATTACTGTGATTTCTAGCAAACTACCTTAATTTTCAATTTTTCAAATCTTAACGAGGTTGTTCCAAATAAAATAAACAGAAAAATCGAATTTTCTGAACGACCTGTATAACTTATAAACCTTCCAAGAAAGAATGACTTTTCCCGAAAGTTCAAGAGTACCTCCATCCCGGGGCACACTGTAGATTCATTGGAGATGTTTGACATAACTAAAATACACTTTAATGCATCGCAGAATCTAAATTACAAAATTTAATACACGTATAATTATGCTGACAAAAACTCCCATGAGGTTTTGCGAAATTAGACCACCGAATTTCCGACCCTTACGCCTAGGAAACTTGCTGGAGTAAAAGGACCTATTTCCTCTTTGATGTTGAAATTATAATAGTCTGAATGACAGTTTAATTAGTTGTTCGTTTCCAATCTTTACCACCAAGACTACTACCTCTTGTTACTGACAGTTTAAAATCGACAAAGCAGTTTACACAGCGGTGTATAATAAACCAACAAAAAGCGGAATTGTTCCACTTTTAGCAAAACCGCCATGTTTTAAACTGTTACGATAAATTGATGACACACAAGTGTGATGAATAAATCAACGATTCATTTGATCACATTGGCCAATTACACAATTATGAAAATTAGATATTTCCAATTAACAAATATGAGCGTCATTTGGGAAATGAATTGATGGCTAGACGTGAAAAAATTTAGAGGCAAACGTTTCTATCCAACGACGGAATTTAACGATTTCCTAGTCGTATAAAGTTGCATTCGAATCAAATTCCTAGAGATCCTTTGGTTGCTAAGGTATTCTTGCGGAGTTGCACATGAATTTAAAGTAAAATCTATGTCTGGAAAATCTGTCTCGTATTTGTTACGGCTTATTATAGAAATGCAAGCTGGATTTTTATTTGAACATGAGTTTTCTGCTTCAGTTAATAGGGATTTTTGGATTTATATTGACAAGTGAAGGGTTCAGGGGAAAAATGATAAGTCCATTTATTCTCAAATTAAACTAATCCTAGAATCTCATACTACGAATTGGAAACTAAATAAATGGTCGCAAGATATTTATGAAATAAACTTTCATATACAGAACAAGAACGTGATTAGTCCACTTGAAACAAGTCAAGAAGTTTAAGTTTTCCGCATTTAACCGAAGACAAAGGTGGTGAAGAAAAAATCGAAAAAAAGAAATTTGGAAGAATGACTGATGCTAGTAAGAAATTATCGTTACAAAGTCACGGAGAGGGATAAGAGAGGTGTAAATGCTGTGAAATGGTTTCCGATGAAAACAGACATTAAACTTCTGTGCATTATTTTATGTACGGCCCCGTGCAAAAAGATGCTTAGTCCTGGACTTACCATCTTTTTCGTTAGCAGTTTTACGGTTACGGTTGGTTAGGTTACTATATATTTAAAAATATGAAAAACATAAGTCTTTTATTTGCGGCTATACACTGTTCAAAACCTAAGTCAGAATAGAGCACGGGAGCTATCGAAATATAATAACAGTGTAACTTAAAATTCGTTTAAATACTGCAAAATTACAAATTTGTGGCTTAAGGCCAGTCTTTCCATCTGTTACTATTTACTGAAAAAATTGCATTAATAAAAGTTTCGAAAGGACATATCTTCAAATTAAAGGCATTAGAAGATGAAAAAGCCAACTCTTAGAATGTCAAATAGCAAATAAACAAATTTAGGGTTATTCATTTAGTTTGTTTGATACAGTTTCTATCGTTGCAAAACTGGTAACTTCGTGTACTTTACAAGAGACAAACAAGGTAATTTGTTATACGTGCAGATTAGTAAAACAAAAGGAAAAATGTTGATAGTAAAACCTTAGAAACTTTTAAAAATTATTGTTTGTATGTTTTATGAAAACCAATAAAATTGCATTTTTATTTTTAACATTTTTTGGGTTAAAAGTTTTTGAAACCTTTCCAATACACAGAGTTCAATGTGATTTCCAATTATAAAACCTAAAATAATAACTCTTGTTATTTCTTACTTTGCAATCAATCCACTCTTAGCCGGCTTTTTATATCTGTCTGATTCTGTTACTATAGATAAGTTAGTAAAAGAGGCCAATGCAAATGCTTTAAATTTCCAGTGGTGGTTTCTGCATAAAGAATTCATTCTAAATTTTTAATATGTAGCTTTAGTTTTAAATACTGAAATATTAATTGTTACTATATATTTCACTCTTGTGTCTAGAATTCTGTTATTAAAATGGCAAATTAAAAACTAAAATTTCAGTACAATAATTTCATAATCACGGTGCTATTAACCAACGTTCTGAAGTTATTGTATTATAAATTCAAGGCCAATATATATACAGGGTGATGCAAAAGTATTGTCATTAAATTAAATGGATATATGCTGACCTTAATAGAAGTACATTACAGCAAAAATTTAAAGCTTATCGCGATTTTTGTTTATTTTAAATTTGGTTGCACATTTTTGAGAACCGCTGGCTAATATGCATTTAAAAAGCCTGCGATAGAAATCTGACCCTGAAAAAATAAATGCAACATTACACAATTATGTAATTTATAGCTTTCAGTTTCCTCTCACATTTTTTCAGGCTTGACACTGGTAGTAAACAATTGGTGGCATGTTTAAAAAGTGATATTAGAAAAAAATTGTTGTTAATAAAGAGAACGAAGACTTTCAAAAAATGTTCAAATTCCTCCATGCAAAAAACACAAAACTTCTACACAAACACACAAACAAAAACTGCTTTTCAGAGCTGTTGCAGAATTTTGAAGAGCTTTCCCGTAAATTAAAATAATTGATTAATTAGGTTATAAGATTAGAATAACTTTCGATTAACGCGTTCGAACAATGCACTTTCCAAGCGAACAATGAACTTGGCACACACACCTGGACTTTTATCAGTACGGACAAGAAAGACGATTGATAAATTTAAATTTTGAATGTAAACAGAACCTGTTCCAGTGATCCCAAAACAATTTTTGTATTGATCTTTTAAATTTTTTTCTGAGTTTACCGTTTACTTGCGATACATGGTTTATTAAGAAGAGTTGTTCTATTTGATATGCTCCACCTACTGTTAAAATTAATGACAATACTTTTGAATCACCCTATATGTAAGTGAAAAGTAAAATTTTAGTTTTGAAGCTATGGCATGGAAAGATAGTTATTTATTTTAAAATGTGGGCATTCACTTCTGAATACATACTTTTAGTTTTATTTAGGGTCAATTATTGTAGGATGGATGGATGGTCGGATGAATTTCAACGGAGGCTGAACTTAAAACCAGCTTAAATTAATACGACAGAAGGAAAAATTATAGAAACTGTTCCAGTTAAAACTGAATGAATGAACTTGTAAAAAAATTAAAAATAAAGTATCCCAGCAATGATTTGTGCTAAACCGCCAAAGAATATCAGTCGGCAACAGACGATTACAACTCAAGGACCGTGATTACAACTATAATTTCGAATATTTACTGCATCATCAGGAATACCCGATCAACCGTAACCATTCAGTACAAAGCGAGAATATAAAAAATGCTTTTGCATTTCTTTATACTAGGTTTTTGTTTTGTATTTGAGGCAAATACTCCTTAATCGCGGTCAAATCATTGCCGGAATAGTGTATTTTTTAATTTTTATGTTAATTTATCTACTTAAAACCGTTGTTTAAAGGTTTCTGTATTTTGATTTTGGAAACAGGTTTACAGCTCTACCGTTATAGAAGTACTGTTGAATTGCATCACTATAAATTCGGCAAATTTTGACCTCCCTCCTCCGAAATGTTTCTAACATTTGAATATTTTTACTTTGGGCTTTGTACTGAACAGTATCGGCTGGCTACGTGAATCTGATGATGAACAAATGCCCTAAAACTAAATCGTATATGCTACCGACTAAAACTATTCAATGGTTTGCTAAGAATCATTGCTGGGATAATGCAGATTAAGGAACGGTCTTTCCATCTTCGGATAAATTTACTTTGCAGATATTTTCTTGGTAACATTTGTTAATACAATCGTTTCCCTAGATAATCCTTGAAGAATGTGAAGACTTCCACGGCCAGTATCAGTATTGACAGAACGTCTTCCGGGTTGGGACCGTGTCATTGTTGAGACAGAAGAACTCCGTTTCACCAACTTTCTTAAGGGGATTCATCAGGAGTAAAAGGGAGCACTAAAAGAGCACGATAACTCAACGTGTAAACCACGCCAGAGGCGAAACCCTTCTTCAAAAGGGTGCTCCCTTTTACTCCTGATGAAACCAAAAAAAAAGTGGGCGAAACGTTGAGTTCTTCTGTCTTAACCATGACACGGTCCCAACCCGGTAGACTTTCCGTTAAAATCTCTGGAAGTTAGATTTATCAGGTAATGGAAAGAGTAGCCATTACAGGTTTAAATTTTAAACATGATTCAAACCAAAGAATACCACCCCAAAATAAATTTTGGATTTAAAGCTAAAATTTTAAATATATTTTAGTTAAAATGGTTAGTTTAAGCTAGCTTAACTTAAAAGCTAGAGTTTAAATGCAGCAGGAATCTACTTATTGGTAAGTCAATAAGCTCTGCTTGAGGTCGTCGGTTTTTCAGCACAAGTTTAAGTTAGTTTAGCTTCTTCTTTGAGTGGCGTGTCCTTTACAGGACGTTGCCGTTTTCTCTCCATATGCCTGTGGCGTGCGTGTCAAATGGCCTACAGACATAAGTGACCTACAGCTTTACGTGGGCTCCGAACCATGGAAGTGCTTGCACTTCTACTCCAGGAAAGACTTACTAGGCATAATACCTCAGTGAATTGTCATTGCCTTCCGAAGGAAATGGTCGGGTATATTCGGTGTATGTGTGGCCCTGGGAATAGAACCCGGGCCAGTCTTAATCTCAGTAGTCAGACGCTAGCTGAAGCAACTGAGCCACAACCGCGGCTAGTTTAGCTTAAGGCGGATTAAACTAGGAATCAAGTGAAGTGAGGCCTGAGCTACGGTCAGTATTTTAGTGAAGGTTTCAACTAAATTAATTAAGTGTACCTTAAACTGGGGCGAGGCTTGGCTTAAGCCCCAATTTAAGTCTACTTAAGTTCAGCTTCAATTTAAACTTATACTGAAATATCTGGCCCTTAAACCTTAATTTAAGCCCACTTAAGTTAAACTGCAAGCAAGTTAAAGCTATACTGAAATTACTGAAATGTGAACCTTTAAAATCGTCTTCAACTAAGGTTTAGTAGAACTTAGCTCAAGTCTACATAGACTTATGTAGCTAGCTTAAGCCAAATTTTAACCTAATTAATAGCGATAATAAAAGTTTTCTTTTCTCTTGATTTATGGATGAATATTTCGCGTTTGATTTAAATAATTTCGTAATTTTTCAGTTTGCAGTTTTGATTATTCTTACAACTGAAAATTGATAATGTATGAATCTTCAGTTCCCGTTTTGGTTCCTGTATATTCTTAAAAATAGATAAAAATACGTCGTTAAAACCTTTTACATGAATAAATTTAATAACTTTTAAAGTTTTAATTTTCATTGATCGTCGATAAACATCATATTTTGGCATTATCTTTTAACTACAATTTCCCATTATAACAGTTTTTTTTCTAATTTTGAAAAATAAAGTCAGTTTACTCTTGTCGCCAATTTAAGTTTTTCAAATCTTCCACTAAACGGTCCATCTGCTGCAATTGCTTTAGATGTAATTTACGTTTCAAAAGATGCATAAACGTTTGTCAAGAGTAAAGATTTGGAAGAAAGAAATCGATGATAAAAAAGTTTCTCATTCGTTGCACACCTTTTGAGAAACGCTGTATATGACAATACTCCAAAGCTAAAGGCAGTGGTTCAAATCCATGCGGAGACGATATACAGATTTTTTTAAAATTAATAAAAATTAATTTCCACAAAGGAGTGAAAATCTTTAAAGGAGCAATGTTTCTAAATGCTTACGACTTTTTAATCTTATAAAAGTAGAGCTTCACAAAAAGCGTTTCTGAAGTTTACGCGTACATTTTGCACCATTTCGTAGCAACATAGTTGCGATTATATTAAATTTAATTCGTCGTACAAATGTCTCCTGTAAGTCGAATATAACTAGTATGAGTCATGATTGAAAATTCATTTTATACGGATGTTAAGTTAAATTTAATGAAATGCATTAAATACATTCGGTGCGCGAATCGTATTCATAACTCTCTAGCGACGTACAGACGCCAGCTCACTGCCGTCGATATTCGTAATATATCTGATTTTCTGAAAATTGAAAACTACATTTCCAGATATGTAGTAGCAAAATTCAACGTAGTTAAACTGAATTCGTGACAATAAAGCGAACAATTCGAAGAAAGCTTGCTGTAGTTTATTGTCTGATGCATTTACCTTTGCAATTCTGTTTTAGTTTACTGTTGATTTAAAGTCAAATGTTCAGAAATGTTCCAGGGTGTAATTGTTTTGCAGACGTCTGCAAGGTTGACAATCAGTCCGCCGAATGCACAAATGGAAATTATATTTTCGCTATTACTATTTTAAAACGAAGAATTTTATGGTTTATTTTTAACAAAACTGTATTCGACAGTGCTTTAAAAATCACTCAAAATAAAGCTCCATTGTTGAGAAGAACGCAACGGAAAAAGAGCACAATGATTTATTAAAACCCTAAAAGTAAACCAACAAAATCCCCGCCCCGGGAAATTATTTACAAGCCGACCTCTAAAATCACTATGAAATTTTGGAAGCACGTAAATAACTCCAATTACGCCAGTTTAAATGGGCAGATTAACCCAAACCGGCCACATCGTCTCTTTTCAGAAAGCAAACCATTCCCGGGAGATTCTGAAAATCTCTCTGCACCACACATTCGGTTCTGTTTTAGTTTCTAATTTTATACGAACCGTTTGCGGATGGAGAGCTTGAAATACTCATCGGGAGCTTTCCGTTTATATTTAATATAAACCGTATCTATATAATTTGAGAGTAGTAATCTAATAATTTTAAAGTAAGAAACTTCTTTCTGTCGAAATTGCTTTTAATTTAAATTGTTCGTTGCAGAAAGAGAACTAAAACGCGCCCGAATTGATGTAAAATTAAACGGCGAATGCAGTTTTTCCCCTTTTATTCCGACCATTTCACATCGGATAATTTGTCAGCTGGAAATTTGGCCTGATTCCATACACAGTTGCATAAATTTGTGATAATTAGTCTCACACTGAAATATCATCGCCTTTACCCAGCATTATCGCTGAATTTCAGGCAATAATTAAACTTTTAAACGGAGCTTAAGTAAAGGTCAAACTGTCCTAAAAGCTTTTAAAATATTTAACTAATCCCGGAGGGACGATTAAAAAGTTGGCTGTCCATTTTCATATGAACAGGAAACTGTATTCGTGTGAAATATAAACTGAGTTTTACTATCCACATTTGAGTAAATATTTTATGAAATTTATTATTTTATTAAAGTAACTTTGCATACATGGGTAACTCAAAATAATTCCTGAAAATTTTATTATGAAAGTTAACATCTATTTAGGTTAATTTTAATTTTGTTTGTTTGTTTATTGGACAAGATTTTTTTATTAAACACTTTAAACTATAAACATTTAATATTTTTGCTTGTTTCGTCTCGTGCTATTTATTAGCCATTTTACAACTTCTTAAAACGCTCAAACAAATTGCTTTTCAGGGTGGGGCTTTTTCGTTGTTTCAAAAATGTGTATTTTGTCCACCATCTCCATTATTTATACCTAATAAAAGAAAAGCACAAAATTGCTACCTCCAGACATATCGAAATATCTGACAGGGACTTAATTATTTTCTGGACGTACTTCAAATAACGAACACCACAACTACGGAAGTTTGCGAAGATATCAACAAAAACCGATATCCTGCTGACACTTTTTCCTTGTTATTTTGATCTATGAAGGTAACAAATTACGTTTAGGGCAGTTACACTGCGATCGCCACTTTCAAGTATTTTAGAAACTTAACATCATGCATAAGGCATTACAAGGCCATATCTTTTAAAAAATTATGCTAATTTTGATTTGTTAAGGTTGCAAAACGTCAAAATATACATTTATGGTTGTTTTTGATGATTTTGGGTTTCGTTTATGAAGCAAGAATTCCGGTAATTAAAATTAATAGTGTTATTTATTGTATTCTTCAACTAAATATGGCTTGTTTGATTGATGATTATTTCCTTAAACTTAAGATTCAATTCTTAATGAATGTTAAAAACTAATTTAAGTTTATGAAGTGTGAAAGGACTTCACGAACATTAATTTTAATCATTCATCACTTATTTGAAGTTATTAATGTAAAATTCACATTTAAATGAGTTCAGTGAGGTCATTAAACCTTTTATTTAATTTTTGAGCATATTTTAATTTCAAGCAATAATTAAAGCTAGCGGACAAAATTAATTTCTAACATAATTTTATATAACAATAGAAATCTAACTAGATGCAAAGTTAAACAAATTTAATTTGTAGTGTGAATTATCTAATTTCAGCTCTCACTGTGATGTGTGTTCTGTATATTTAATTAAATTCCTGATTGAATTTGTAATTAGAATTTATAATTAACATAACCTCAAAACCACGTCCAAATCATACGTCAAATATTTTAAATTCAGATATCGTCGGTTGTAATATGCAGGTTACATCCAACATCCAGCTTCAAGTATCTCGCTTTGCATAATTCTGTAGATTCTCCGGAGTGGCGGTCAGTTGGAATAACCTTAGTACAGTAGCTAACAGAACAATGGGCCATTTGACTTGTCAACAGTAGATTTAGATAGTAATGATCCTGCAAACACAGACCATCCATATTCATCCGTTAATAAACCTTGTTTGCTTCATTTAGCTGGCGAGAAATTCTGACCATTAAACTGGCGTTTCTATTTTTGGAGCTTGGTTGGAAAAAGGATTGCGTTTATAAGAAATTTATCCTAATTTATTATTTTTGTTATAATGGTGACGAGTACATCGAACACGTATGCAGAGTTTACTTAATTCAGATAATATTTGTGGCGTATTTTGGTACTGAAGAGGTAAATGTTTCGTTTCACAACGAAAGGGATATACGTTCGAGTCTCAGCTACAGCTAGATTATTAGAGTTACTGAAATTTGAAACTTGTTAAGTTTGGGTGAAATTTTTAACTCGGCTAAAAATAATAAATTCAATCAGATACAAAGAAAAACAAGAAAGTTAATTTTACGGAGAATTAATTAGCAAATTAGAGCAAGATGTAAAAATAGGGCGAGTTCTACAATCGCATCTAGCAAAAAAACTAAAATCACATCTGTTGTACGTAATTTTTGGTGGCGATGACGTAAGCGTCCAATTTCTATAAACAAAGACCGTTTCTTCTTAAACTACACATTCCGAAACATACCCCAGTTAGGGTTTTTAAAAGTAGGGCTATTAGTTACGATTTAAGGGCTTCGACTGCTGTGTTGGTGTAGAATGTGAAATAGTATTGCATAGTTGAATAGATGTGATTGTATGTCCGATGAGATGAGGTCGGTATGAACAGCTGTATTTGTTATTGATGTGGACAAGCAGTGAGGCTTGTTGTTGCTGTTGTTGTTATTGATATTGTTGATATCATTGTTATTCTTGTGTTGGACAAGCCCCGAGGCTTGTTGGGGCATATTGTTGATTGGAGCATAAGGCTCGTTGGGACCTGAAGATAACTAGTTATATGCTTGGGTATTTGTAACTAGGTGTAGTTACAAAGACCCTCGACCTGTCTATGGCAGCAATGCCTATAGCAGTGATGCCTGGACGATGCCCTCCAGGATGGCAAGGTAGGCCCGCCTCCGCATATTCTTTGTTCTGTTAGACTTCCTAGAAGTACTGGTCGCCTAGGAAGGACGGTACATCGTCATGGGTGGATCTCCCATTTGTCGACTATGTTCAATCATGGTTGGCGCGCGCGCGTAGCTTCCGGTTTCAGTTTCATAACTTACTGAAGGTACCCAACACATCACTTCTCAACATTCCCGAGGGTTATTTTACTAGATGCAACGTGGGATTCCACAGGGGGACTCCCTGCCCCCTGTACGTAACACTAATTGAACCAATACTGCTAAATGTAGTAATGTGTATGTTTTGCTTTCATGTATAGCTGCTATCTGTGTTATATAATCTGGCTGATGTGAACATTAATGTATGTAGGTATGAAGCTTTGGGTGTTTACGAGATCTGGTCGAGGCTACGCATTAATCTAACCTGGGTAGAATTAACCTTATTCTTGGTAAGTTGATCGAATGTGCTTTAGTAAATATGAATACGCCATTATAAAAAAAAAGTAGAGTAAGATGCAAACCGCAGCCCCCTCACCTACACCATCCTACACATCTTCAAATATTTTTTTTTTTTAATTACATTGCATATTTACAATCTACTCTAATAAGTGAGTAATAAGTAAATGTGAGAAAGTTAAACAGAACATGAGGGGAACCATGCCAGTGCTAAGGTTCCGAAGGTAAATATTAATTCTAAACTGGTTGTTGCACTATATCTTGTGGCCATGTCCGCTTCAATCGACGTGTGACAGCAGGCGGATTAGCGAGGTTCTCAACAAGGTTGTTTCGGTGTCCTGCGAGCCTGTCGGTATAAGCCGTAGTAAATCTTGCAATTTCGGTGGCTACGTACGGGACATTCAGATCGTTGTGGAGCGTGTCGTTACTGATGTACCAAGGCGCATTAGTCATCATTCGGAGGGTCTTTGACTGAAAGCGTTGGATGATTTTTGTGTGCGAGGCCTTTGTGCAGCCCCACAAGTGGATCCCATAGCTCCATATGGGCTTCAGGATATAAACTTGTTTAAAGTTTTGCAGTGTTAGTTCAGTTAAAAGTGGATTCACACATACAAGACTGTGCACCGACTGTAAGCCGACTGCCCTCAAGCCGTGATGTGTTGCTAAAAATCACAGGCACGTGATTTCCATTTAAACTACATTGAAAATAGTTTTTTAATTCACACATAAGAGACTGTGTCGTCGTCAATCGTTCGAAAAGCGATTTTCCAAGGTCGCAACACAGCACAGCTAACGCACAGTCAGCGCACAGTCTTGTATATGTGAATTAGAACAGATCACCCTACGGTCGCTTGCCGGTCATATTTACTAGTTCGGCCTTTTACGTCAAGTACAAAATTTGACAAAGTCGGATTTTGTAATCTCTTATCATTTCTTGTTGTCCTCTTCTTACTTTTTTATAATCTGTAGTTAACTCGAGTTTTTAATCTGTAACTATGAATGAAGAAAATTTAATTATATCGGTGCAAGAATACGAATGCCTGTATAATCTACAATATCGAGATTATGACAATAATCTAGTTAAGGAAAATGTCTAGAAGGAAATAGGAAATAAATTAAATTGTACAGGTAGGTAAATGGGATTTCTGTTGTTTATATGCAGCGATATTTCAATATACATATTATGTTGTAGTATGTAAATCCAAAAGGGCAATGCTACGATCGTATTCCAGAAGGGCGTTAGGTAAAAGGAAGACAGTCAGTGGCCAAGCAGCTAAAAAAATAAAGAAATAGCGCTTCGAGGAACAGACGCAGTTTCTAAAAGACTATCTTCAAGAAAGAGACTAAGTAAAAATACAGCTATCAGGCGGTAATAATACCATCTCGCACCAAAAAGTCCGATATCGCCAATAAAAAGAGTTGATTGTTGTTGTTTCAGAACTCAATCTAATACTGGGTCCGGCAATAGGATTGAATGGTTTTTAATAGGCGGCTGTGAAGAAACAAAGAATATATTTTGACTAATTGTTACAAAAACTAAAAACACAATTCTGTAAATTTGTTATAACACTTTTAGTTTGCAAAGATCACATCTCTAAGATGACCACCGTCTTCTTCTATGCATTGCTGCTATCTGTTTCTGAAATTGAGCATAACGTTTCTGAGTAAAACTTCGTTTATCGAATTTATCTCTTCACGAATCCTCTCTTTGAGTTCAAGAAGTGTTTGTGGATGGGTAGAGTACACTTTAGATTTTAGGGCCGTCAGGTCTGGCGATATTTCGGACCATGCAATGTCGCCAAACCTTGAAATTAGGCGATTCGGGAACATGCGCTGTAAAACAGCAATGGTCCGTCTAGCTGTATGCGCTGTGGCGCCGTCCTGTTGGAACCAGACTTCATCTTGCTCCCTTCTTTGGAGCTCCGCAGTCACAAATGTATCCAGCATCTCAACATACCAAACTGAATTGACTGTAACGGTGTGCCCGTTTTCTTCAAAAAAGTATGGCACGATCACACCAAATGTGGACACTCCACACCACACGGTTACCTTTTGTCATGAAGTGGGTTTTCATGCATTTCTCTTGGGTTGTGTTCTGGAGGTTAGAGGTAGAGGAAGAACAGTTTTTTAATTGCTATACCAAGTACATTATCCACATTGTTAACACTGACCGGATTTACTACATTGACCGTAAAAGTTGTAAAATTAAATAATTTTTTTTACTGCATCCTATGTTTGAACTAATTTCTAATTATTGTTCCTCTTCGTATTTCATCTAATTGCCACGGAACTGAACCTGAAGTAACGAAAGAATCACGATATAGGTCTCTTATAGTTGTAGCTTCTTCAGTTGCACGTCTTCCTATATATGTCTTCACTTTCAGCCATTTCCAGATACATATCGTCTCTTAGATAATTATGTAGCACACAAGATGCTTTTATTACTTTAGCTACACTCTTAGGGGTCATTTGAATTCTGCTATAAAAAATTCTAAATCTCTGAACAAGAATTCCGAAAGCATTCTCAGCAACAAGACGTGCCCTGGAAAGTCTGTAGTTGAGTATTCTTTGACTTTCATCAAATACTCTTGTACCGCCTGGATAAGGCCCAAGTAAATATTTTTTTAGAGGAAACGCTTCATCGCCATCTATTACTAAGGGTAATGATTTGTCATAATTTGGTAGTGGTTTAGCGTTAGGAATATTATGTGCATTTGCTTCTAAAGCTGAACCTAAAGCAGATTTTGAAAATAAGCCTCCATCACTGGATTTTCCATAATCACCAACATCGATTATAATAAATTTATAATTTGCATCGACTAACGCTAGAACAATATCAGAGAAAGTTTTTCTGTAGTTATAGAAAAGTGATACACAGTTTTGAGGTGCCTGAACTTCAACGTGTTTTCCATCAATAGCGCCAATGCAATTGGGAAAATTCCGTAAAGAATAAAATTCTTCTGATATTTTCAGCCAAACCTCTTCTGCAGGTTGAGGTAATTCTACTGGTGAAAATTTTCCCAAATTGCCTCAAGTTGATACAATAATAGAATGCACAGTTGACGGAGCAGTTCTGCTCAGCTACAGAGGCCAGAAACCTATAAATAATAAGAGAATTCCTCAACATTGCAAGACATTTAAACTATTATGCTCGTTTCAAGTAAAATGTAAATATCCGTAGTTTACCTTAACGTTCAGGCAAGTCTTTCTTTTGGTCTAATACTACGTCGCCATTTTGTATGTTTCTTTTGAAGTAGTGGTTGTATGTAGAAGGTGAAGTAAATGTTCAAACTTGGGAAAACTCATCCTGAAATATTTGAAACATTTTTGGGAATCATCCTTCAGGCGACCAAAAAGCGTATGAAATTCACCTTCTTCTTCACTTGATCTAAAAGAAATCGTGTATCCAATATTTTCTGTGTTTCTTTCTCTTCGTTTTTTCTTTATAAAGTAAATAAAGTCCACAAGCAATTACAATATCCTCTTCTATACTACACTACACACTAGCAAATCAGACACGACACAGGAAGTGCAAGACGTAGTACGGTCACGGTCACTTGTATGTGAGAATCCGCCTTAATTGTTGCTTTTAATTGACCTTGTGTTCCATCTAGGTGTTGTTGTTGTTGTTGTTGTTATTGTTTATAATCTAAGCTTCTATAAAGTTTTGAGAAAGTTCATCGACGCAGTAACTAAGTAGATAATCTCCAGGTTTGCGATAAGCAAACCCTACCAACCCTTAATTTCTATGATTCATCCACAAATCAAAAAATTTTGCTTTTGGTTAAAATAAAGTTTTAGATTTTGTGCATTCAAAAATTTAATTTTAGCTTTCTACTGGGGCATCGCAAGTTTCCTTATATTATCATTTTCCTCTCAAGGATTTCGTCTTAGTAATTCGAGAATTTTAAGATTCTGCGAGAAAATTGCATATTCCCGTAAACAATTTTAATGGAGAAATTCTATACAACCCTTTCTCCCCCTGTTCGTTTTATATTGCGAGGGAATATAGGAGAATCTGCATGTTAATCTACCGTAAGAGAAATACAAAACGGGCTCAAATAAGTAGGTACATCAAAGCAAACACCAAAAGCCCGTGTACTATGCAGCTCTCAAACTATGCTCAAGTTACTAACTAACATCATACAAACTGTAAAGTTAAATTTTCCTATTCGAAAATTGCCCGATAGCGTTATTATAGTTACACATGGAGATTTGGATTATTCACGTCATATCCTTGCTTAGATACTGAAATGCAACCATACACACACATAAAGCTTTGGTGTTGTACGGGGTATAAATGGATACAGTCTGACAGGTAACAGACGTTCAACTACTGCTGAAGAAAGATTAATGATAGCATTTCACAAATAAAATAACCGTAGCCTTTTATACGAAGCTGTTACAATAGAAGATTGGTAATTAGGAAACTTTCAACGGGAGATGTATCAAACTTAAAGTATTTATCTGCAGTAATCTTGCCAGTTATTTCTTACATTTTAACATGTTTTAAATTATGAATATATTGAAACATCCAATACATGTTCGACACGACTTTTATAATTTCAATATCTGACACAACCCATTCAGCCCACCCTATAAATTCAAAGCTAGTGTTAAAATTGAAAAATAACGTTGCAAAAATCAGGAAATATTAGGAAGTAAACCGAAAATTCCTAAATTCGTTTAATTAAATGCATTGTCATTTAAATTCTAGCCAGCTGTCGGACGCTTACAGGTCTTAACATTGGTATTTAACGCAGTTCATTGTGAAGGTATTTGTAAGCATAAGACGAATGTGATAATAGTTTTTGGTGGTTGGTTTACGTTTACTTGAGTAATTAAATGGATTATTTCAGCTTACGAGTACACATTATTTCTTACCAACAGTTCTGAATTAAAATTTGCTGTGAAGCACAAAATCGCAAGCATTAAAGGTTTTTAGAAGGACGAAGGAAAATATTTATTAAAAATAATCGAAAATAACTGAAAAAAAAATTGTGCATCTTTTTAATTTAAGATTTAAGCTCTTACTAAGAAACGGCTAACGTTTGCCGTTGGTAGATATAAATAATAAAATCATATGGTTCAAAATATCAAGTCAACTCTTATGATAGGTTGCATTTCTAATTTTTAAATGTTCTTTGTTGTTTTAAATATTAAACAGATAAGAAAGTAAACAACTCGTTATTTTAGATTGAATAAATGAATCACTATTCACTAACCTAAGTATTGTTAAAATGCAATCAGTTGGAACCAATTTAAATATTTTTAAGTTTATTAAAAATGTTGTAACTGATTTTATTTAAACTGATACTTATCATATATTTTCCATTTCAGAAGATATTACAAAAGGATTCGAAAAGAAACTGTAAACATTTAGAAATTGTGAAATGCCTTTTTCTTCTCTTTCGATTTTTCTGAGAAACCTCATTTCCATGCTATTAAGTCGACTGAGCTGTCTTTTTGTGTCCATGATTCACTTGAATATATGAGAATTGGTTTCACGGCCCTTTTAACTACTTCAGCTTTTACTTGTTTCAAAATTTCTTTGTGACTAAGAAAATTCAATTTAATTGTATTAAATAGTTTTCCAATTACTTATAGCAATTCTATTGTTTACTTCATCTTCGAGTGTGTCAATTTTAATTGCTAAAGCCTATTATTCTGTTAGCGAATTTCTCTACGACAATTGTTTATAATAATTTATTATAAGGATGTACTTACATATTTCTGTTGTGTGTACGTATTATTGTAATTACTGACGTGTATATCCTATTATTGGCTCAAGTACGAATAAACAATAACAATAATATACCTATTTGTAGTAATCTATAATTCTTTGTTTTTCTTGCTTGATCTTTCTTATAATTTTTGTGCATTTTTCTTCCATTAATTTTATCATTTTATTTTTCCCTATATTTCCCCTCATTTCTTTCTTTACTCCTATTCATTGTCTTTGTTTTTTGCCTGGGTGGTTTTACCGTTTCGTCCAGGGTAGTTCTTTAGTTTTCTGTAATATGACTAATTGATGCCCTCGTTTTCTCGATTTCTTTCAGTTTTTCTTTGTCTTTGCATCCCATTTCCACTCTCCTTCATCTATTTCAACATCTAGTTCATTTTTGTCAGTTCATATGACCTTTTGTTTATCTTTAAAGCTTTCTAGCTCCATCTTACATATATTTGATCCTATTTTTTTGCATCTTTAATTTATACCTTCGTCTGTATTTCTGTCTGCATGAAGGTTTCTATGGCGTTTTTAAGGTCTTTTCTGTTATCTGTATCTATTCTTAGCTCTGTCATAACAATGTTATTTCTTATCTTATTTTTTCTAATTGCTCTATTCTGCCCTCCAAAATTTTCATGTTTCCAGTGATTCTTTTCTTTTAGTTGCTCATATTCTTGCTTTAATTTCTCCATATCCTCTTGGTATCGTTTTCGATCTTTATTTCCTTTAAATCACTCATTAGCTCGTGCAGCATAACGGTTAATCTGTCTATTTTATCGTCCATGACCTTTGCACTTTTGCTTGGTGTTCTATTTAATGTTTTACTTCTTTTAAATACTCCCTCTTCTGCTTCTATCTCTCTTTTCTTTTTTGTGTCTTCTGAAGTGTAATCATCACTGTTCGTTTCCATCAGGGAGTTTAATTTCGTTAAACTATTGTCCATGCAATTATAATTTTTAAATGTTTTTTTTTTAATTGATGAATTAAGTGCCTAAACTTCATGGTATTATTTCGTTATCTTCTAAATGTTGAACAGAAAAGTAATCTTATTTGTCAATTTAGACTGAGTAAGTGAATAACTAAACTAAATATTATTTAAAATGTAAAAATTAATCGGAATCCATTTAAATATTTTTATTTTCAACCATATATGTAATGACCTTATTATTAACTGTTTTGTAAGTTGGAAAATTAGTCTTTACTGACTGTTACTTTCTACCCGGGTAGAAAGTGATCAGCTGATCACTTTCCGCCCGCCCGGGTGGAAGTTGTTACTTTCCACCCGGCCGGCGTCAGTGTCATTAAATTACAGCTTGTTTGTTCAAAATATAAATTATTATTATAAATGATTCATATTAATTTATATGTATGGTTGAAAATAAAATAGTATACAAACCTTGGTGAAAAGTTTCATTACTGTCTCGAGATATAGTAAACCTCGACGCCACCGCGTTTCGGTTAACTATAATTATCTCTCGAACTACTTACCACCTCGGTATGTAATATACTTTTAGATTTTTCTTTAATATTGTTTGTGGTTTTATTTTAAATAATAGTTATCATAATATTTTTCCTTTCTGAAGAAACGGATTCGGACATAAACTTACTTCAAATGGTGAGTTTATACTATATTTGTCAGTAATTTTAATTAAAATTACAGTTAAATACATATATTGTTTAGCCTAATATAGCAATGCTTACTCGAGCGAATCTTTGAAGATAATTTTTCTAAACGTTACTTAGATATTATCATCTGCGGTGAAACCAAAAATGAAATCTAAGCAATTAAAAATTAGCTCTGATGATTTCATTACCACAACCTTAGCACTTGATGCATGTTCAGGGTCTATAATAGTTATTTGTACAACTAGTAATGAAAGCAATACTTTTTTTCATGAGTTTGAGTTTGATGCACGACGGCGAAGCCGGAGTGCATCAATCAAACGAGTGAAAAAAAGATGCCTTCATACGAGTTGTACACAATATTTTTTTGCATTTTTACATTTTAAATCCCTCAAAACAGGATAAAAAGGATTTGAAAATTGACAGTTGTCAAACTGACAATTTACAATATTTTATTTAAAGCATACTTACTTAATGCAAAATGTAAAATTAAATAGTTAAAGAAAGTGTTGCTTCCTTTATGATTTTTTGATAAAAAAAAGTCCACTTTTTTTGTCAAAATGCAAAAAACTAATTTACTTAGTTGCTAAATCTGGCACAAATTTGACATTTGATACAATTTTCTGATGCTCGGAATTAGCGTCGACTTATGACAACACAACGAGTTTTTTCGAAGAAGCGGCCAGACCTTGCTCGGTGATTATTATTTGATTAATTACTACAAATAATACGATATTAAGAAAAACAAAAAAATAGTTTTTCTTTCTTTAGTGCATAAAATTGTTATTAAGATTAAAATCCTTCGTGTTCGCCTGGGTATCACACAAAATTGTTTTCCTCATAGGTTTTCACACATTTTTGTTAGTTTGCCTTCCCTAACAACCAAAAAGTAGGCGTTGTCGTATAATTTTAATTAATAATTAATAAACCAAAGAGTTTATTTTTAATAAAATTCGTGGGGATTCAGTCATTTTCTACAATTGAGTTTTTTGAATAAAGTAATATCTAAACGTGCTAAATTCAACAAACGTCTTTTTATTCTCGTTTTATTTAACAATGAAAGTTGAAATGGCCAAAACCCAAAACATAATGGAAAATATAGGAGTATGAACTTCTTATTCAAATATTATACGAGTAAAGCAACATAGGGTAGTTCCCCCTTTTTTTAAGAAGGCGAACTAACACAAATCGAGATTAAATACAGTGTGTATCTTGATATCCAGGCTTCTTTAAGGAAATATTAATTTTTCTTTTTTCGAGCTATGAATTCTACCAATCAGTAGCGACCCATTTTAAGGTATCATCGATATTTTTGTAAATCTTAATTTTCACACAATTCCACAAAAAAGTCTAACGGAGTCAGATCTAGTGACCTAGCAGGCCGTTGTGGAGGAAATACCGTGACGTCAAGTTAACATAGATTGCCTCTAACTGACGGAAAACCTAACAAACAAAATTATGTACTTTAGGATTTTACAAGTTTTTGAATGGCGAGTTTTAGAATTTATTCCAAACATATTGTGTGAGGGCAATTTGCAAAAAATTGAAATTTTTTTGTGTGTTCCAATTTCATATACATAATATAAAAATAACTTCAAATTTCTTATATTTTTTAAGTTTTCCAAAATATGGTAAAACCGTAAAACGGAATGATTTGTTACTCCCTAAAATCCTAAAATGCTCAATTCTATATTTTTCTACGTGAAATCACAAAAAAATAAGGATTTTCTAAACATTTAAGTGAGCTCAGGACTAGCATCCCTGAGTATATCAAAAATGCTATTGAAACGCTAAATGCGCCCGATGCTCCGAAAGGAGGGAACAGGAATAATAATAATAAAACATTTAAGTAAAACAAAGAATACTAATTACCTGTTTTCAAGATTTAATATTTAAGGTTCCACTTCTTTAGAAATTACAACTAATCACCGAATTATGGGTTTTATTTATAATCAAAGTATTATTTTTCTTAATAAGCGAAAGCCATAAAAATTAATTAACCCCAAAATTCATCTCTATAAAATGGTAGAATGTAAGAACCAACAATAATTATTAGTACAGGACTTTGCGTTACAATTACCGAGATAATTAAAAGTGTCTCGTTTCATCTGACGTTTATGCTTTCTTATTAATTTTTGCTAAATTTATGGACCGTTTGTTCGCAAATAAAATTGATGTAGTTTTCAATTATATTCGGTTTACACAACAATGAACTTTCGATTCGTCTTAAATTATACGGAACTGACATGTTTAATTAATTATATTGTTTTATCTTATCGTAATAGCATTTGTTTTATTCGGGCTTGGTATATAATTTAAATTTGTTGTTGTAAATTAATTTTTTATATAATGCAGTTACGGTATTTTTAAGCTGCAGAACGCCATTTTGACAATTTTTTAATTTGCATACAGGTTTTTTAGTTTAATTTAATAAATTTGGCCAGATAATTTAATAAAACTGTTTTATGAAAACTTGATTAAAATTAAACTGTGCAAGCTATTTTATTTCCAACTGAAATCGTGGCCAGCTATCGTTCGAGAAAGGAATAAGCAGTGTCTTCAGGATTTGTTCTAAAAAATACTTTATTATCTAAACAACCTAAAACAAATCAACGGCTTTAGATATAAATTTTGAAATTACTTTATTGTTCTTCATACAAGTGAAAATGAAATAAAGAAATTTTTCAAACATTTTATTATAATGAAACGCTGCAGTACTGTCGAATTTAAAACAAAGAGGTAATCCACCTAAAAGCTCACAAGAATTACCAAACACACATAAAATAAATAATCGAGAAACGATACATCAAAATGGTACACGCTCTAAAAATTCACTTTCCCATTTGCTGTGTTCTGGTGTAACCATCCACATCTGAAACCTAACATTATGTGATACGGGCACTTTATTGTACCCTTTTTCCGCAAGCAACAAATTACTCGTCTAACCATTAATTTTCAGAACAAATTATCTCTTGTATGAATTTTTTACTTGGTCACATAGCGTAAGAAAGTATAACGGTAATCAGTTAACCAAACACGAATAAGGAAATAACTGAAAATTTGGGGATTTTATGCTGAGGCACTAATTTTAGAAAATGCATACGGCATTGTTGAACTATTTGGTTAGGTTAGATTTAATAAATGCTAATTGTAGTGGCGATGCACTCATGCATCAGTAGCAGCACTCGGATACATTGCTTTTAATTCTTTCTCAAAGGATCATTCTTTGTTGGATAATTGAATTAAAAAAGGGACTTTAGTCTTCTGTACATCCTAAGAGACCAAAACTATTGCATAAATTGCACTTTGCGCTGATTTAAAAGCAGTACGTATTTTCAGATTTCTTTTAGTAAGTGATTTTTATTGAAATTCGAACAAAAACTTGGCAACCAATGCTCATTTAATGCCAAGTACGGAGTTATTTGTAATACTATTTTTAGTTAGAATCGCCATTGTTATCATGATTCTATAGAATATTTCGTGCCAGACGGTTCTGAATATAGTAGAAGCAAGTTTTGTGTAGCAAAATATCTTTTGTGATTATTTGAGTTGTAGGAAATATTGAAAATATCTTTTAGAAATCATGTATTTGTAGGGACAGTCGTTATTGGACATTTTAAAAAGGAGTTTTATTAAAGGAAAGATGTAAAGTTTGTAGATGTTGAATTGCTCGCCTTTAGGGAATATTTTCAATGAAATGTAATTTAAATTAAAAAAATATTTTACAGTGTAATAAATTAAAAAGTTTTAACTATTCACCACTGGAAAAAGTTAAAAACAAAAAATATTACCTCCATCAGGATATGAACTACCGACTTTCGGCTACAGATTTTTCAAATTAATTAAAATTCATTACAAAATTATTTTATTTGAAGTTTTTCAAATAATAATTCAAAATTCCATGTTCAGAAAGACTTCTTCTTCTTCTTGGTTGGCCCTGTGTCGTCCACCTTTGGACATAGGTAGGGCCTCTCCCATTTTGCACCATTAATTTCGGTTTTGGGCACTTTTGATCCAGTTTAATCTCGCTGTCCTCTTCAGGAAGACTTACTTTGGTTTAATAATCGTTGCACAAACAAATGATTTTTTAATAAAGAAATAAAATCAAATCTAATTAAAAAAGAATTTCAGTCCTAAAGAAACTTGAAAGTAAATAAGGCTCTCCTGGATGTAACTAAGAAAAACAAATATTTCTCTTTCATATAAAATTCAAAAGAAAAACTTAACTTTTATTAATGAAAATCTCCGAATTATTTTAGTTTTATTTAGATGAAAGGTAGGAGCTTTCCGAATTCTGTTTCAATTCATTAATTTCATGAACTTTTTAAAACAACTTTGTATTTTAGCAAATAAAAGTAGAATTAAGTTTCCCTCGGGCTGTTCTTTAAAAAAAAGGACGCCATTCAAAGAATTGTTATTTCAGCTTCGTTCTTTCTATTTTTCTTTTAAAGCGAGACTTTGTTTTTATTAAAGAAGTTTTTCTTCTTGTTCAACAGTTTCTATGTAGTAACTTTAACAATTTCATTAAGACGTTGCTTTGACGAAAAAATTTCAGATGTTTATTAATTACCGAAGAAGTAATATTAAATCCCTCTTTTCAGCAGAGAAACAAAAATAATAATAATACTCGTAGATAAAATAAATAAATAGGTAAAACAAAAATTAAACTTCAAACAAAGTTTTCGTAAAAAAACAATATTTTGAGGCGGTAATACTTATCAGGAGATTTGGGAAATTTATAATGAGGGTTGGCTGTAGTTGATGTTAGTCATGTCTTTGATTATTTGAGTTTTTGTTTAAACGAAACTCAATTAAATTTATTAGACAAATGTAAAATGTCGAAATAATCAAAGACGTGACCAACAGAAACCACAACGGACTTTAATTATAAATGTATGAAATTTAAATATTTTTTATTTTGAATCTTTCTTAGTTTCCTTTTTGGGCCTCGATCGGAGTACGAATACTTGCTATGAAATATCCCAGACTAAGACTGGAACAGCAGCCATTTAATTTAAACGGGGCAGTTGGTGGTTTGTTGTTAACCACATGTCCTTAACATATAACATCAAAATGGCCTAAACGGACAGAAATAATCTAGTGCGGTTAACTCCTTGATGACTGTTTTCCCTTTGTAGGATTTTGCATTTTATGGAAGTAACTACTCCATTCCTGGACTTTATGACATTTTAAGGGCAATAATTCGGCAACCTCATTTAACAAAAGTTAACATCGATAACTTAAGCATTTTTAAAACCATTTAAATCAAGCATCTTCTGAATCATTTATATCTCAATAGAACATGTTTAAAATTTAAATTTTTACAAGCTTCAAATACAAAAACTCATTGTAAGCTCCATTAATTCAAAAGCCTGCGGGAAATTTCTCACTTTGTTGCAATTTATTAGATATAAATTTACGAATATTACCCTCTCAAAAATGATTCAATGTATTGCCCTAAATAAGCGTTTACGGGCAGTTTTTACCCGTGAAATATCCAGGTATGATGCAATCGGAAAGTTGGCAAATCTAGTAAATCCGTGACGGATCGACGTTGGCTCTTCTTTCTTTTGGCCGTGTTTACCCTGTTTTTGCAAGAATTGATCGACAACTTGCTGGATTTGCAGTAAAAAGCTGCGGCAACCTAGTTTTCTTTTAAATAACCTATTTTTACATCGTGTATGACGAAATGCATTGGATCGTTTTGCACAATGCAGTTGAATTTTTTATAACTCGTTTTAATATTTCCTCTGTCCTCGGGAAAATATTTCTCTACGTCGGTCGTGTAATAAGAGTTATGGAATGCTGTTATGATGGATTTTTCATTCGGTTGTAAATAATAATATTGTTTAATAATGCTGTTAACAATCAAGTTTTTGCATAGGATTAGATTCATTATTTAAACTATTTATTTATTGAAGTAAAGTCATTCCAGCTAAAGCACTAATATTTCCAATAATAATAATAAGTACATATATTTCCCCAAAACAAATTAATAAAAGGCATTAACATAACAGAATAACATGTGGATTTAATTTCTAAATCTTCGTTTTGAAGTTCACAAACGCGCTTGAAGGCTAATTGGTTGTAATAATCTTTTTTAAGGATTTTCTTTTCCTTGCGAAAATTATTCGATACGACGCTGATCACTTCACATTTTTGCTTCAGTAAGTCGAGAATTTACACTGATAAACCAGGACTTTTTGTAAATTATATAATTTCCAAATAATTATGTATTATTAAGAAACCCTTAATAAGTAACTCCTAAAATTTTACTAATTACTTGATGAAATTTCTTAATGAACCTAAGAGGCTTTTGTATTAATAAAATAGGATAAAAGCAAAATTTGGAATTTGAAACATGTCACAAAGACTAATTGCTTGCACAAACTTTCCCCCCAAAAACAGTTACTTCGACGAAAACAATTACTTTTATGTCAATTTTCCTTGTCAACTTGTTCACTTTCCTTTAATCTCTTATACCCATTTGCCAGTAAAATTGGCCAGTCAATCTCTTGGCACTAATTTTACGGATGACGAACCCATGTGACCCGATTTTGTCTTTCCAAGTTCGGTTAATGCACAACTGACAGGCGTCCGATTTTAGTTTCGCTTTGTTTTCTTCCTTGCTAATTGTCTTCGAACAATCACAATAAAAAAAAATTGTTCCTAAACTAATTAAAAATAATTAATTTTTTATACTCTTTGTGGTTATTTCCCTACCAGTTTCTGAAAACTAAAAATTAAAAACATTCAGAAACTGAAATACCTACAAAATATAACTGTCAAACACGCCACAACAAAGCTTTAAGAATACCAAGCGCAAAAGTAACCCATTCATGTGGTTTTTTAAGGTGGCTATGTACTTATAAGGCGGTTATTAAGGAACACACAATTAACAACCCCAGAAGGGTTAGCCCCATTTATAAGACTAATTTCATTGCTTAATATCCACAACATCCAATCAATACGATCAGATTACATAGGATAAAGGCCAGCTTGGTTTTGGGATACTTAACGATAGATCATAACTTTTTTTTATGGTCGATACTTAACCCTAAATATCAATAAATTCGGTACCATCAAAATTGAATTTGCTTCAATCGGGCTCTATCCCTTCACAGTTAAACAATTCATGCTTGAAACGATGAGATTATACAACCGACATTTAGGTTAGGAAGAACATTAGCAAAAAATGAAAAATTGCGCTACCTCAGGTTCAGTTCTATTATTGAAAGGTTCACTGCATGCATAAAAAATCACGTATGCATTATGTTTGACAGGTATATCATCCAACAAATGTAAGCGACGTAGAAAGTAAGGAAGCGCTTAGTTTGCTTTTATTGAAAATTTTAATAAATTTGAAACCAGTTTAAGCTAGAAATCGGCAGCATAAAAACAGCAGTTTGTAAATTTAATTTTAAGCTTATTTATGTATGTTGTAGGTATGTATATATTAATTTTATGAATAATTACGAAAGGTGTTGTTTGAACATTTATAATTCTGAAACTAAATGTTAAAAGAAACTAGCGTAAGCTTCACAAAGAACTGTTACAAATAATAAGAAATACAACATACCTGTCAGTAAACGATAGAATTGTTATAAAATCAGTGATTTAAACTTAAAATTTGCCTTATTGATTTTATTTGTGATATTTAAATTATTTGCATGTAAGCTTATTGGAAAAAGTTCACAAATGGGTAGTCCTGTAATGATGATAATAACTTAATAATAATTAAATAAAAGGCTTATTTTTTACACAGTGTTTTCTAATAATACTGTTTATTTACACTTTCAAATATCGATTTTGCATTTGAAAAATATTAGAAATGTTTGTCATATTTAAAAGGTCAAAGTAAAACTCAATTAGCAACTAATTTGAGAACAAAAATAGCTTCTTTTTAACCTTACACCTTCTAAACTTCTGTACTGATAACAGTTTCACTATTCTAAATACAAGTACAGTGGTGATTCACGTAAGACGCGCCCCTTAAAAGCTTCAAATGCAACCCAGCATACGAGGATTACCATAGATCAAGGTTATTTATGAAATTGTAAGTTTGGTTGCCTATTCCAGTTGTTAAGGGGCCCGTCTTACGTGAATACATTCGACTGCAGAACAGATGGAAATCAAATGTAACTAATGCAAAAACATATCTCGAACTAGACTGTGGTAGTGATTACAAACTCTTCATGGCCAAAGTCAAACTACATATTAAAACAGTGAAAAGTCAGAGAAAAAATATGTCACTGAAACCTCAGTTTTTAGAGCAATACAGAGAGACTTTAGACACTAACAAAATACTTAGGAAGAAAGTATGGATACAAATGTCGAACAACTGTGGCAAACCCTTAAAACTGTTATACTAGACACCAAAGAACAAGTACTAAAACAAGTGATAATAGATAATCATGCTAGCAACAACACAAAGAACAAGGACTGGATGACCGTGAAAACATGGGACATCCTGAAAAGAAGAAAGTAGCTAAGAAATACGGGTCCCAAAACAAACGAAAAGAAGGCAGAGTATCAAAGACTAAATAGAGAAGCAGAAAGACTCTGTAGAAGAAACAAAAATCAATATCTAAATGAAATTTGAAACATGGGAGTTGTCCCAGAAAATTAAACAAATAACGAGAGAATATAAGCCTAAATCATGGAAAATAGAAGACAGCAATGGAAAAGCTACTGCAAATAGAGACAAAGTAAAAGAAATATACAGGAAACACTGTGAAAATCTTTACTCAGATAGCGACAACAATCAACCAGCCAAATCAGCTGAACGCCAGATCTAAGCTTAAAAACAAGAATCAGATAGGAAAGAGGAAGACTGTTGTACCTTTAACCGTTTATACCTTTGACCACCCTAGTCTATCTATTAGCATTATTTAAAAGTTTCTTATCTTAGTACACAGATCATCCACTAAGGGCATATGTAGTATGGCCTGCAGCAGCTCTTGGAAAGTGAACACTGCTTACAAGAAAAATACTTCATTTTTATCACGGAAAAGTATTTCAAACAATAAATTCTGTCTAATTATCTTCTTTTGTTTATTTTGAAGATGATATAAATATATTTACGCGTTAGATACACTAACGACCAAGAATTTTGTTTAGCATATGACTTTGCTGTAGCGCTGTAGCTAACAATAAAAAAATTGATCCTTCATGGTCTGCAAACAAAAGTGCAGGGAAACAGTGGCTTCGAGATTTTAGAAAAACTACAGTAATAAGCTCTCCCTTCGTAAGCCATAGCCTACAAGCTTGGCTAGGGCTACAGCTTTTAATAGAGAAAGTGTGGCAGCTATTTTCGCTAATTACAAAAGCATTCTCCAGCGTTATCCATTCCAACCCAGCGAGATTTGGAACATGAGACCGCGATAAGCACGGTTGATGAACCTCCTAAAGTTCTGGCCCCAAAATGCAAAATAACAAGTGGTGGGATGACATCAGGTGAGAGCTCTAGTCACTATGATAACTGAAGTCAATGCATCTGGTAATAGTATTCCCCCACTCTTTGTGTTTCCCAGAGTAAACTTTAAACCATTCATGTTAAATGGCGCACCCCTGGCTCAATCGGCGCTGGGTGCAACGAGGCTACTTTTACAGTTCTTCAAGCACTTTCTCGATCATGTCCGTCCTAGCCCTCAAAAGCCTTCATCATTATTAATGGATAATCATGAAACCCATGTGACCATTCCAGTCCTCGATTTAGCAAAGGTAAATGGTGTAACAATCATGACTTTTCATCCTCATACCAGCCACAGAATGCAGCCCCTTGGCAGGGATGTTTTTGGTCCCTTCAAGACCTACTACAATTAGGCCATGAATAATTGGATGTTGACTCTAGGCAACGCCTTTTCTAAATCCGTGACCCCAAACAACATCATCAAGGGATTTAAGGTTGCAGGTTTCGTACCCGTTAACGAAAACATTTTTACGGAAGATGAATTCCTCCCATCAGCTATAACAAACAGACCAATGCCATGGGAAACTCGCTCAGCACATGAATCAAGTTTTTCAGAAGCGGCTTCCTCAAAACAGATTCCAAGCGCACTTTTCAGCCCAAACTTACCTTCAGCATCTTCTGCTGTGTCGCCAGAAAATGTAAAGCCTTTCCCAAAAGCACAGGAAAGAAAAGAAAATAGAAAGGGTAGGCCAAAAGAAAAATCTCGAATCATTACGGATACCCCGGAAAAGCTAGCAGCTAGCCTCAAAGCAAAAGACCTCCCTAAAACCAAGAAGGAAAAAGAAAAATTCAAAGAACCTAGTAGATCTTGTTCTAAACAAATTAACAAAAATTTATTTTTACAGGAAAAATTCAAAGAACCTAGTGGGCCTCGTCTAAACAAATTTTAAAAAAATATTTTTACAGGAAAAATTCCAAGAACCTAGTGGGCCTCGTTCGAAGCTTATTAAAAAAATACATTTTTACAGGAGGATGACGGCTCTGAGTCTGATGTAGACACTCTCATCAAAGTGGTGAAGCACACTTGCACCCGATGACACGGGTGCAAGTGTGCTTCACCACTTTGATGAGAGTGACGAATAATTTGAAGAACTGGGTTTACAATTAGACAAGGGAGACTTTCAGAAAGACAATTTTGTACTTGTGTATCAAGTAAGACAACTTTAAAATATTTTGTTGCCAAGATTTATGAAATAGAGGAGAGTAATCTGAAAATTCAGTTTTTTAAGCGGGATTTAAGAGCGGAAAGAGCACTATAAAACAAATTCTAAATGTCCGACAAATAATAGAAAAAGCAAGAGAGTTTGTAGTGCCTGTATATTATGTACATACTTATGTATATGCTTTCTAGATTATAGTAAAGCACTTGACTGTCAAAACTGTGAACAGTGTTAGCTGAAATGGGAACCCCAAAACATCTCATCTTGCTCATAAAGCAATTATATGAAGGTTGTTCAGCAAGAGTGAGACTGGAAGGGAAATAAATACTCCACAAACTTTAAAGTACAAAAAGGAGTACGGCAAGGCTGTATACTTTCGCACATATTATTCAACATTTATGGAGAGTACATTATACGGAAAGCTCTCGAAAACTGGCAAGGAGGAATTACTATTGGAGGAAAGAGAATAAATAATCTGCGCCTTGCCAACGACACCACACTCTTTGCCAATGATGAAATTGAAATGACCAAGTTGTTTGAAAAACTTGAAACCGAAAGTTTAAAATTCGGATTAAAATTGAACCGCCAAAAAATTAAACTAATGATAGATGAATAGATCGAACAAGCATAACAAATAACAGAACCGATATACAAGATATTCATTATCTAGGCTCACTCAACCGACATACGAAAAAGAATTGCTATCGCCAGGACGGTAATGACAAAATTGTACAAGATATTATGGAAAGATCGTAATATATCGAATTCCACTAGCAAGAGGATAGTTACAACATTAGTTTTTCCAATAGCTATAAACAACGCTAAAGGTAGCTGATGGAAACAAATTAGACTCCTACGAGACATAGTGCTGGAGGAGACTTTTGAGGATTCCGCGGACAGATTACACAACAAACATGTGTATATTAGAAGAACTAAACATAAAGGTTCGCCTATCCACGACAGTTAGGCGTCGTATTTTGGCCACATTAGCAGAAGAGATAACAACCATCTAGAGAGGCTTATTGTACAGGGAAATATTGAAGCAGTACGGCCAGAAGATGGATAGACCAAGTAAAAAGTTTCACAGGAACCTCACTTCTGGAAAATATACAAAGAACAACAGATAGAAAAAGATGGAGAGAGATAGTACAGAACTACATACACATTTCAGCCATGTAACCATGTCGTTTCAGTCATGGAACATACGATTAAAGACCTTTAAGTTGTAACAGTACACAAATTATTTAAAGTTATAAGTTGTACGAATTGTTCGTTCTTAAATATTTATTAAAAAGTAAAACTAATTGACTGCTTCATTGTAATAATTTATTTAGCTGTGCGCAATTCTCTAAAACAAATTTTAAAATACTTCTATTTCGTATGCATATGCATAGATCAAAAACTTTCATAACCTTCAGCATTAGAAGATTATATTTTTCTCGAGTGGAAATTAAAGGTTCTTTTTCCAAGTATAAAGACAAATACACTTTTAACATCATAAGGACGTTCCAGATTTAATTAAATTTTGACGATATCGAATAACTACTAAGCAAAC
The DNA here is from genome assembly GCA_963082815.1 of Melanotus villosus. Classification (NCBI taxonomy): domain Eukaryota; kingdom Metazoa; phylum Arthropoda; class Insecta; order Coleoptera; family Elateridae; genus Melanotus; species Melanotus villosus. Next base: position 23,046,907 of record OY720421.1, read on the forward strand.
ATTTCAGGAATTAAAAGTATTATTACATTATAAAAGTCTTATATTTCCTAAATCCTGAAACCCTCAAACTCCTGCTTATTTTCAAAACCGAATTGTTTTTGCTTTAAATTTAAGGAAAAATATTTAAATAAAATCAGAATATTCCTCAATGATAAACTTACCGTATTTATTTGCTTGAATTATACTATAAATTTGAAAATCTCAGCTTACCTGCAACAAAAAAGTAAATATTAATTAAATTCTCTTGTTATTTACTCAAATCTCATTGTAAACAATACAGTTCCGCTCAGGGCAAGTTACTCCTAACAATAATGTAAGAAATAAATTCTACAAAGCTCACGTCGTTTTCCTTCCTAGAAAGCAGAGTTTATGTGCCAAGGTAAAATAAAACATCGGATTTTTTCAATTTCCTTAATTTTCTTTTAATACTCTTATCTAAAGTTAATTCACTCACTTTTATTCTTTTATTGGTAAAGTTTCAAGTTGATTTTAATTTAAACTACTGGAATTAATCAAAAAACAATAAGTGGTTTCTGAATTTTTTCATTGAATTATTAGGTGGGATAGATTAATTAATTAATTAATAATAGATTTTTATAACAACAAATAATCGTGTTTTATTTTTCACTTAATAAGGGAACAAATTCAGTTTAACCTCATCTGTGTTTAAAAATCCTTAAGCTTTCTATTTTATTTATCATAATTGGTTAATCTAGTAATTACCTCTATAAACCTGCCAGTTATACTTTCTGTAACTGTAAATTTTATCACTAATTGCTAACCTAATTTTCTCTTCATAGCTAATGTGGGCTGCAATCCTGGTGGTTGTACTGACAGTTACTTATTTTTTATCTCCTTTTTTATTAATTTTTATAAATAGTTTTACTTTTGTCTTAGTTGCCTTTAATGCTATTGTTCTGAAAGTTCAACGAAAACGATAAAAACTTTTGTAGAAAAGTATATTAGAAAAAACTTTTAAAACGAAAAATCCAGACAATTCCAATATTCTATTTCGAGTCTATAAGTATAAAGCCAATAAAGAAAACTTTCACTCTTCAGGGAGCACATTGTACTCCTGCAACAAAAGACTAAATCGTCTAACTCGAGTTGAAATCGTCCAGAATGTAGAAAAGTAAGAGGATACCGGCACTCCTTCCTGTAACGCTATCCTTATGAATATTTATGCTCGGCTACTTAAACGTAGGTATATTTAACTTTTTACCGGGTACATATTTACATTTGATGTTATTTACTTACTCGAATGCAAATAATTTTACGGCCAATTAACCATTCAAGGATTTGGAAATACTCCTTGTTAACTAAAGAGCTAAAAGGATTCTTTGATACGTTTTACATAAGCATATAACGGTCTGTGATTGTATGTAAAAGAGCTAATCCTTTCACTTGCGTGATATAATGAGGCTCGAATAATGAAATAAATTATATGAAAGTGAATCTGCATTCGAGGTTTTTTTGATTGCAAGGTATTACGTACTATCGTAGTGAAGTTCAATATGTCGGTTTCGTGCTAATTCACTTACGGTATGAATTGCTTTAGGTGTATTTATAGACTGGACAATGACGATGCAAATAAAGTTCTGAGCAATACGCTAGAATATTACAGAATTGATGCTTGAATGAAATAGGATTTAGTAAACGTTTAAACTGTAATAGTAAAAAATCCAATTTTTAGTCCAAAATTTAGTTATAAATTTTGTTTTCTGTTTGGAACCTTTAATCCTAAACTTCAAAAACAGTTGTTAGTCCTTGATCAAGTTTCAAGATTTTTTCAGTTTTAATTAGAAATTTAGAAATAATAAACATTGATGGGGCTTAATTTCTTAGTTAAAAATTAAAAATTGAAAATTGGAGTTTGCGTTTTACTTTTAAAAATGTGGATCTTAAATTCTAAAAAGCCAAACAGTAATATTTAAAATCGGAATCAAAGAATTTTAATCCTAAATTTCCAAAAAGGCATTAATCCTAAAACAAATACAAGAAACCTTCAATTTTAACTGCAAAATTAAAGAAAAACCGAAAAGACTTAAATATAGTTAGTGTGAATTTTCGAATTAAATCTTGACCTTAAACCAAACGTAGTTCCAAATTTTGGAAAACAATTATAAACTTCTAATTTAAAGCATTATTTTTTCTTTCAAAGTTTTAATCCTAAATTCAACAAAAATCAGGCATCAATCTTTGAAGTATAAATAGTTTTCATTCTAAATTTCCTAAAACAGGCGATAATCAATTTGGATTGAATTTTAAAACAATAACTACATATTTCGATCTTTATCAAAAATTTCCAAAGTAGTTGCAGATGTTTGAAATTCTTGATTAAAATTAAGAATCTTTCAATTAAAACATTTCGACCCAAATTGTTTGCAAAATATTTAACTAAAAATTTTAAATTTTATTGGAAATTCTAATCTTAAATTCCAAAAGGTGAACGTTAGTCCTTGAAATCTAAATCCAAAATTTGTTCAGTTCTTACTGAATAATGGAAATTCATATCAAGAAAGTTTGACTTGAATGTTGAAGATAAATTTTGAATTTTTGATTTTGATGTCGACTTAAGTAGACCAAATTTAATTTGCAACTCAGATTATAACCTATAAATCAACAGTTTTCTTCGGACACTAAAAACCCCTAGAAACATGAAACTTACATACATTAAACATGTGTCTTAAGGATTCAGCAATGTTTTGTTTCTTAGTTTGAAGATTTCTGGTGTTACACTTTTTAAACTCAATCAAGAGTTGCTTTAAAAATATAATTTGAATTTTCAGGCCGAATGTTAGGTTACCTGAAAAACTGGGAACTTTCGGGTAATTCTTCAGGAGTAAACTGATTATCTTCTTAGTTAATACGGATTATTGGTATTTTTATTTAGCAATGTGTTTAAACGATTTTTAGAAGTTTCAAAATTCCTTATGAGTTTCCTAGGACATAGACTAAGTTTTTCAGACTGAATATTCCGAAATTACCTGAAAAAATAAGGAGATTCGGGCGATTCTTTCAGAAGAAGAACGATGAATTTCTGAGTTAACAAATTTTTAATATTTCAATTTAAAAACCGAGCCTAAAGAAGTTTTCTAAATTTCAAGAGTGTTTTCAGGTTGAATCTTTTTAGGCTTGCTAACAAAATAAGGAATTACAGTTGATTTTTCAGTAAAAATCATTTTAACGCTTAGTTGACAAAAACCTTTCATTTAAAAACTAGTTTCTACAATTACTGAAAAGTTTTATTTATTTTTTTATTTATTTGTTTATTGCAATCCAACAGATCGTTGATCCAATAATAGGATGCAAATTTTATTACACAAACATAAAGTTCAAAGGTTTTCTCAATAAAATCTCAGATTTTTCGTGTTAAATATTCTTAGGTTTTCTAGGACAAAAATAGAGTAGTTTGGTCGATTTTTCAGGAGAAAATATATCGATAATTAACAACCCCGATTACCTTCTTAGGGCCGGTCTTTCAATCTCCTAATAAACCTCCTAATAAGCTATTTGGCAAATATTTTCCATGGAAACGATTGTATTAACAAAGGTTGCCATAGAAAATAATGAGAATAAATTTATTAGGAGATTGAAAGACCGGCCCTTAGTAATCAAAATTATTGGTATTTTTATTTAACAACGCGTTTAAGTAATTTTTGGAAGTTTGAAAATTCTACGAGTTTCTTCAAACTTACTTAGGATAAGTTTTTCAGACGAAGATTGCCCGAAAAAATAAGGCAATTTGGGCTATTCTTTCAGGCTAAAACGATTAGTTTCTGGGTTAAGACAAATTATTAATTCTTTAATTTGAAAACCGAGTTGTAAAGTTTTCGAAATTTCAGTAGTTTTCTCATACATAAGATGAACGTTTTGAGGTTGAATGTTCTTAAGCTTCCTGAAAAATAGAGAGTTGCAGTCTATTTCTTCAGGAATAAAACAACTTCACTTGTAGTTAACAAATATTATTAATATTTTCGTTAAGAAACGAGATTAAAAAGTCCAAAACTTTTCAGAAGTTTTCTCAATAACATCTCAGCGAGCGAGTAGAATATTTTTAGGTTGCCAAAAAAATTGAGAAATTCGGTCGATTTTTCAGGAATATATAGTATAATTAACTTTTTTGGTTATAAAACTTATTTAAAAACAGCATTAAACTATTTACTAAAATTTCATTACTCTCCAGGTGTTTCTTTAAACATAGTCTGAAGTTTTCAGGGCGAATGTTCTTAGCTTTCCTGAAAAACTGGGAATCTAAGTGTTTCTTTAGGAGTAAACCTATTTATTACCTTAAAAATTATTGGTATTTTTATTTAGCAACGTGTTTAAACGATTTTTGGTGTTACAAAACTCCTTACGAGTTTTCTTGGGCATAGGTTTTTCAAACCGAATGTTCCGAACTCATCTAAAAGGATAAGGAAATTAAAGCAATTTTTCCAGGGGTACAACAATTACTTTCTGGATTAAGACAAATTATTAATATTTGAGTTTCTTCAAACATTCTGTTTTTAGGCTTCCCAAAAAAATAGAAAATTACAGGACAAAACGTTTTAACTCTTAGTTGATATTTTCATTTAAAAAACGAGTTTAAACAATTATTGGAAAGTTCAAAGCTTTTCGAGAGTTTTCTCTATAAAATCCCTGCTTTTCCAGGTTGAATATTCTTACTTTTTTTTAGAAAAAAATGGAGAAGTTCGGTCGAGTTTCAGGAGAAAACCAATTACTTACCTAACTTTATAGTGAGAAAAATTATTCATATTTTCAATTAACAAGGAATTTAAAGTATTTTCCGAAATTTCAAAGCTGTTTCTTTGAAAACATAATTTAAATTTTTGGGCCGAATGTTCCTAGGTGACCTGAAAAACTAAGAACTTTCGATGATTCTTTAAAAGTATAAACCGATTACCCTCTTAGTTAATAAAAATTATTGTTATTGTTGACTTATTTTAGTAAAAAACGCCAGTAAGGCATTTTTTTTGTCTTTGAATTAAAGTTCACATTAAAAACAAATTCAAATCACATCAACCGTGATAGACAAACTCCTTTAAAAAGTCGAACATTTTAGAGATTTAATCTGCAAATTCAAAGTTACTTACAGACTCAGGATGGAAATACAGCTTTTCTTGAAATACTTTATTTTGATCAAGAAATTTCTTTGTAATTTCAGGAAAGTGTAGTTAAATTTAAATGCAATTCTAGAATTGTTAAAAAACAATATCTTGCAATGTCCCCACCGTGGCCCTCGTTTTTTTCAGATATAAATTGGAACATTCTTGTTTGATTTTAATATATTGAAATTTTGAAATAATAAACATCGCGTCGCGTCGCGGCGAATATTTATAGCCGCCTATTATTAGTGACGAAAACGGTGCAACATAAATGAAAATCCATAACCTATAGGTACTCCGGTGTATAATTCGCGCCATTGCATACAACTAAAACGATTGAATTAAGGTTAAACTAGGTCGCAATCGGCTGTTAAATCATAAAACGCCGTGTTTATAGCCCAATTGAATTGAATTAATAATAAAAAGGGCTGAAACGAATATAGGCACAATTGGATTTTCCTTCTTGGAAGCATTATTTTATTACTGCATTGTATAGACGGGTAAGCATTGTTAAGAGTTAAGGACTTAGAACGCTTCTAAATTAGATTTTAAGAATTATTGTAATGAGATTTCTCAACAGATAATAAATTTGATTAAGGAAAGATAATTATAAAAGGCTTCCATTTGTTTTCGTAACAATCGACGTAATTTATTTTAGTTTTAATGAATTTTGTGAAGAATTTCGTCCTTTTTAATTTCAATTTTAGTTTTGTGAGGGTTTTAGTAACATTCTAAGCAATCATAGTAGCACTTTTTGGAAATAATAAGCTGAGCTGAATATTTCAGCCGACAATTTAGAAAACAAACAGGAAGAAGAAAATGGAAGTAATTACCAAGTTGCTTTAATATTTAATGGATTTTCAAAGTCTTAAAAGTAAAGGTATACATTGAAAGAGATCGAGTTGGTAGTACTACTCATTAAAAATGTTAGACAGCGACACGTTTTGAATTTTTAATATTGCCATTAAAAATACGTTAAAGGAATATTGCAGACGGGCCTTTAACTCTTTTATTAATGTAGCTTCTTATTTGTACATTTTTACATTAACCAACAACGCCTTTTGTCTAAATTTAACCTTTTTAGCTTATATACTCGTATTTTTTAAGGACTTGAGAATAATTTTCTCTAATTAAATTTAAGTTGTGTTAGATGTGTGAGTTAAGACTCTAACATTTTACTTGGGTAATAACCGACCGTATTTTTTTAAAAACGTCCGAAACTTTTGTGCCAAATGCGAGCTTCAATTAACCTTTGAAAGCATTATGTAGCCTGTCTCTTATTACTCCTGTCTGGAACAGTCTTGAAAGCTTTGTCCTAAAATCATTGTATTACATTTTCCTTCATTAAGATTGATGTTATTTCCACGTTCCACGTAATGAAAATATTCATGACAGAAATGTTTGAAAGAAAAATCGTTTTTGTGTTTTCTTCCGAAATGTTCTTGTATTAACGCGTAGGACGAGAAGGGCGAAAAGGTTTTACTTGTTAAATTAACCTTCAAGTTATTAAACATAATTTTGGTAACATTTTTATATAAAAATTTAAAGTAATTTCAAATGTCTATTAACTTCTTTAAAGAGTTTAATACAATAATTTGAATTTAAATTGCAACCCCTATGAAGACTAAGTAATTATGCGAGTTTTATAATAATATTTATTATTATTATTGTTATTATAAACGCCAATACATAGTTTGCATTAAAATACAAGTTATAATAAATTACTGAAGAATATAACAAGAGTATTAGTTAAAGTACAGATAATTAAATTGTTTATGTAATTTATGTTAATTTTCCTGCTGTTTTATTTAGATATATTTTAATACTTATTACACGATCATACATACGCTGGAAACGACTAACGCATGTGATTGTATCTCTTTTTATGTATTTTTAAAGCATTTTAACGAATTAGAAATAATACCGACAAACTTCTACAGAACTACTCTGATTGGCCGTATTTCCGCAGGTCAAAATTGTCTGAAAAATGCCTTTAGAAGTTTGTCGGTATCATTTGGAGACACCCTGTATATTACTTCTTTGGGAACCATACGTTTCAATTTATATGTTGCACTCGCCCAAATTCTTCATGAGACACGTTGTATGGTTTGGTGTGCATATTTCTTCATGACTCTTCCTGCTTCATTTTCAAGAGTTCTTTGATTTGATTGATTGATTGATTGTCGGCGGGTTTCCAGTACGTTGCTAGCCCAGTATTTGCATTTCGACTCTATGGTCTTTTGTACACCACCCTAGCCTGTCTCTGTCAAGGCAGTCCCGTGCCCTCAACGAGTTTCAGGATGCTACTTACGAGGTTTTCGTGTGTAAGAACTATTCTACGGAAATTTTCCGCGCAGATTTACCTACGGTAAAGCGCAGGACAGTCAAAGAAGATGTGCGAGGAGATTTCCTCTTCTTCTTCTTCGCATAGTCTACAGAGTATATATCTTCTGTATACACCTATTTTTTGTAAATGTCTTCTCAGATGACAGTAGCCTGTAATACTCGTAAGTCCCACCAGCCGTCCGATCTGGCTACGTCCTAAATGGAGTACGTCAATCGTCAATCTGTGAGAACGCATTCCAATTATTTCCTTCCACAGTCTTTGTCCCTGTGTTGCATCCATGCCGCTATCACTGTCCGGATGCTTCGTTTAGTTATTCCAAATACAGGTTCTGGTCCTCTAAACGGGATGAATGCGCCAGTTTTTGCGAGGGTGTTTACTTTTTCATTGCCCTTTACACCTGTGTGTCCTCGTACCCATATGAGTCGAACCGTGCTCTTCTCGAATAGGATTTACAGATGAGAAAGGCATTCTCTCATTACTTTAAAATGAATTGGAGGTGATTCGAGTGCTTTTAAGGTTGCTTGATTATCAGGCAGAATACTTATGTGCCATCGAGTATACCCCCGTTTTACATTATTTTATACATATTGCATTATAGCAAAGATTTCAGCTTGGAAGACTGTGGTGTTGGTGCCAAGAGACACTTACTCGTATACCTACCCCTGTACCCTGTACTGTGAGAGATCCATCTGTAAACCAGACTAGCCCTTTCTTCAGATAGGGTGGGGTTTCTTAAGCCCAATTATTGCGATCGTATCCCACAGTAAATGGCTTGTCGAAGGAGTAGGTTCGGTGTAGTCAGTGCCCGTTCTAGTGATGGGTTCACCTTTAACTACGTTTGTGTTCACCCCGTCCATGTGTTCCGATCCAGGCTTCCCCTTTCAGATATCCAGAGGGGTTAATCCTAAAAGAGCTTCATCCTGTATAGACGGACAGGAGCTCGTTGGTCTCCCTTTGTTCTGATCCTTCTCCCTACGCCCTTTCTTTCAGTTTATTGATATTCTTCAGGTGGTTCTTTTAAATTGGTGTTGAATTTGAGGTTAGTTTTCATATGAAGTGCATACTTTTCTTCTCTTCCTCGCTAATCCTTTCTTAACGTTATTTCGTGACAGTGTACTAAGTTTGGCATTTTTCGGTGTTCTCTAATATTGAACATGGTGTATCTTCTTCTTACATGCTGTTGGAATAACATATCAACGATTATAATGCCATTCTCTCTTCGACCACCGTTTTTAAAGCCTAAACCATCAATAAATATTAGGTTAGACAAATAATCTTAAAATTCTGGTGTTTCAGTAGGTTAAAGCTTCAAGTAATCAGTTAATTTTTCAGTCAAATATTTCTTCTGTCCTTATTTGGTTTTCATCGTCTCATACTTTTTATACAATTTATTCTCGTACATTCCTTCTTCTAACAGCCCCTCATAGTCTACTCCTAGACGTAGGCCTCCCCCATACCCTTTCACGATTTTTTATTTTTATTTGGTTTATTTTTGATGTCGTCAAGCCAGTGTAATTGTGATTTGCCAACGAGGTCTCTACTGTGCAAGGGATCTTGTTCATCTTGAACCGTCCTGTCCAGCAACATGTCCCACCCAGTTCCACTTTGACTGAGCTATGCGTGCTATGACGTCTTCGACTTTCGTTCCATTTCTAATATTTTCATTTATGACATGATTTCTAGTATCTTCCGCTCCATGGCCCTTTGTGTTGTCGTAAGTTTGTTGGCCGACTTAATAGTGAGCGTCATGGTTTCCATCACGGGCAGGATGCAAGTGTTATATACTTTCCTCCTTAAATTAATTGGAATTTCGTCATCAAATGTGTGTTAATTTACTCGTGGCTGTCAACCGAGCACGTCTGCTGATCTCGGCATTTTGATTTTCTTTGCCTAATTTGATGCTGTGTCAGAGGTAGACATATTCCTCAACATTTTCAATACCATGAAATCTGATCTCCCATACGTACATCTACATAATCTTTTGTCACGATTTTTGTTTCATTTAGGTTTATAGTTTCACGGATTTTCTTTGAAGTTCGTGTAACATATCTTGCAGTTCTATTATTATGTTTTGGCGAATAAGTACAATATCATCCACAAAACGGAGATGGCTCAGATATCTGCCGTCGATGTTGACACCGTTTTCGTCCCAATTTAGTAGTTTCGAAACATCTTCCAATGCGAGAGTGAATAACCTTGTGGAGATGGTGTCTTCTTGCCTGTTTCCTTTTTTTATTATAAGTTTGCTTGTTTTAATATCTTCCGCGATGTTAACTGTTATTGTAGCGTTGTTATCATAATACATGTAAATATAATAACATTTCTTTTCTTCTTTTTTTTGTATACATAGTATTATACATATACAGGGTGTGTCCTAAATACGTAGAAAAAGTGCAGGATGTGATTTCTAGGATATTTTTAAACTTGTGCCCTAAAATGCTTTCCTCGCGAGTTGCTTCTTCAAACGGGGTAAAAATTTGGTTTTTAATTTTTATCTCAAATTTGGACAAAGATGCAAAAATGAAAATCAGTGGGCCTTTTCTACTGAAGGAAGGCTGCTTAACAATTATAAGGGCATGAAATTTACAATCCCTGTTCAATTTTTTGTTGGAACTTTTACTATCCCGGAATTTATACATTTAAAAATACGTATCGGAAAATCTGATTCAATTAGAAATATTTTCATCTGTTGTATATGTTCCTTGAGACTAACAACAAATTGTAATGCCCGTGGAGTTTCAACGAATATTTCAGCGGGTTTTGGAAACTTACTAAATTTACGATTTTTTTTCTCTAAACTTCATCGCCTTGTATTTGAAAGCGAAGGACTTGGAATACATGTTAGTACAAACTTTTTGTCTTAAAATTAACTAAGAAACATGCCAGTGAATTTTCGCTTTGTACTCAAGGACACCCTGCATATTACGATATATTATTTTTAACCGTGTAGGTTTGGTTGCTAAATCATAGATTCAATGGGATTTGCGTTGAATAACTATAGAAATTTTTAACGACGATTTTTATTAAGAAGCGCAAAAAGTCATTGACGGAAGCCTTTAAAAACAAACATTTTGCCTAATCTTAAGACACACCGTATATTTAAAATTAAATTGAAACTATTAGATTGCAAATCTAATCGATCTACAATATTCGATTTTTTTTTCTAATGCCTCCCGGGTATGAGTTCTTTCTGTATATGAGAACTCATATTGTTTTAAGTTGTTTTATAAATTTTATCGTATCATTGATTATTAAGTCAACTTTATATTACACTTTTATTAGTAATTATACATAACATAATAGCATAGCAACTCCAACTTCATAATTCGTTAGTTACATACTATTTGTGTACTGTTGCCAATGATACGATAAAGCTTGAAATATAACTCGAATATTATGCGATTTAAACCGACTCGGACGTTGCGCGGTTGACTCGGCTAGCGCCTCGTCACCTAGCAACGTCCTCGTCTATTATAAATCTCATAATATTCTTGTTATATTAATAGCTATAAAATAAAACTACTAACGCAAAACTAAAATAAAAATGGTATAAATTACCCGTGAAACACGTTAATGCATAATGTAATTCGCGTATGTAATTTACATGCTCTAGAAAACTTGCATACATTTAAAGAGTGTTGGTTTTTAACTATTTTGGTTGTTAAGTAATACACCATTATTTTAATGAGATGGCACTTTTAATGCTTTTATGAGGCATTATTATTCTGCAGCTTACTTCATCATAATAGTTATTAACTGTTTGCTCTTAATTAGAAAATTAATTAATTTCTAAGGTTTGAGGTCACATATTCTAATTGCAAATCCATTCTTAAGATTTCATCATCATTTTCAGCCTTCTTTGTTCCATCTCTGGACATAGGCCTCGCCTATTTTTCGCCACTCAATACGATCCACGCTTTTTGTTGTTCATCGTGAACCAGCCATATTCTTGATGTCGTCTCGCCACCGAGTTCTAGGTCTGCCACGGTCTCTTCTTCCCGTACTGGGTCTCCATTCTGTGACCTTGCAGCTCCATTTGTCATCTTCTGTTCGCATCAGGTATCCTGCCCACTGCCACTTCTAGGACTTTATACGTTGCACGACGTCTTCCACTCTTGTTTTATTCCGAATCCACGTATTGAGCTTTCTCAATACGTGGCACCCCAAGCATTGATCTTTCCATGGCCCTATCCGCTACTCTCAGCTTTTCCATCCTAGTTTTGATTAGTGTCCATGTTTCTGCAGCATATGTTAAAACTGGTAAAATGCACTGGTTGAAGACCTTGGTTTTTTGATGTTGTGGATATGGTCCTTTGAATACATCTCGTAATTTCTCGAACGCTGCCCAAGCTAATCGAATTCTTCGTTCGGTTTTTGCTTCTTGAGTGTCGCCTACTATTATTAACTTTTTGGCCTAAATAAATGTACTCATCAACCACTTCTAGTATGCTCTTCTCGATGTTGAGTGGTACTGTATCATGCATATTACACATAATCTTAGTCTTTGATGTGTTCATTCTTAACACGACTTTACGTACTGAACCATCAAGATCTACTAGCATCTTCTGCAAGTCGCGCATATTATCTGTCAACAAGATAACATCGTCTGCGAAACGTAAGTTATTCAGATATCTTCCATTGATGTTGATCCCGAATTCCTCCCAGTTCATGGTTTTGAAGACATCTTCTAAAAGGTTTGTAGAAAGCTTTGGAGATGTGGCATCTCCTTGCCTGATACCATCGGGTTCGTCTGGTCGAATATCTGCACCGTGATACTTGCTTCTTCATACAGATTCTGGATAAGTTGTATGTATCTGTAGTCGATCCTACACCTTTTCAACGAATTGATAAGGGCCCAAGTTTCAACGATGTCGAAAGCCTTCTCGAAATCGACGAAGGCCATGCATAGTGGCTTGTTGTATTCGTGAGACTTTTCCATTACTTGGCGAACGGTATGGATATGGTCGATGGTGTTATATCTTCGACTGAACCCTGCCTGTTCAGGGGGTTGAAAGATTTACAATCATTTACAAAAATTTCCTATATACTGCCGAATTTTTGCCAAATATGAATAAGGCTTAACTTAGTCATTCGTGGAAGTTGCAGTTCAAAGGTTGTTTTTTTAGTTTTTACATTAAACCTACATTTGTAACGGCAATTTCTTTCGCTCATTAAAAATAATTAGTTTCATGATGCAGTTGTTAAGTATTTTTTTTTATCAAAATTTTGAGGCAATTAGTTATATTGATACACTGTTATTGCACTTCCAATTTATTGGAACGTTTTCGATAAATTACCTTGGATTATATTATCAAAAAGTGTGACACAACCTAAAAGTCTGAATAACTATGTTATATTTTAAGTAATTTCCAAGTCGCGAAAATAACACAGCAATGACGTCAGTAAAAGTTAACTGTGTCTGAAAATTACTTGCCATTACAAAGAACAAGTTGACTTAATATGTATTATAAATATTTAATAATATACAACCAGTTCAGTTTTCCTCTTGCTCTATTTATTTTGCTGCGAGAAAATCAACACAATACAGCTATATAAAACAATAAATTTAATTAATCGCGAGCTAAAGAAATGTCTTGCATTTCCATCGAAATTTCTAATCATTATATTGCCATCATAAATGATTGATCGTAAGAAATTCTACCGCGTTGAAGGTGCAAAAATGTTATAAAACTTGGTTTAACTACACCTCCGTTTTAAAATTACTTTTATGTTTAAAGAAGTTCAACGTAACTGCTATAAACGTCGAAATTTTCTAATAAAACTGGTTGTAAATTTTCAGCGAGGAATTACTGGAAAGGAGGGTTAAACGTGTATTTGCTTAAAATCTGGTAAATTGCGTTAACTTTAGATAATTTAATCAGCTTCTGTGTTCAATCAGTAAATTTTGATTACAAATTAGAAAGGTATACAAAACATTTAAAAATGCCTGTTAGGGTTTACGGTTATTTTAAAATGTTTGAAAGTTAAAAAGCTGTTTCATAAAGTTGCTGTTTGAAAACACATCAAACTATAGCTCAAATTTTATAGATTGGTGGATTTTAAAAAGGAACTTAAAACTTTGAGATTTGATAACAAAGTTCGTTCGTACAATAATAAATCGAAAAATATCTTGTTTTTTTTTTTAACGAAACAGTAGGAAATAAAACAGACGTTTTGCGGTAATCTTTTCTGACCGGAACATTAAGAATTCATTTTCAGAAATTTCAGCCGACAGAAAATGAATTTTAATTTAAAAACGAGAATGAAACACTCGTTTATTTCTAAACTGAAATTATCGACTCCACCAAGGAGGAAATAAAAGATTAGATGTTTATTCTATTTAAAAATGACTTTCCAAAATTCACAATTACAGCTTTGAAAAATCCACTGTTATGGGTTAATTTATTAACTTATATTTAGTATCAGAGCTCCGTAAGTCGGAAGTTTATGGCTTCTCATATCAAACATAATGATATCAGAACTGTTATTTAATTTAATACAAAAAAGTGATTTCGATTATTGGTACAACGACCAGTCTACCCCCATTCATACTTATTGGGATTTCGCTGGATTTTACTTTCTCTCAAAAACCACAATAATGTTCACAATTGTTATATTAAAATAACGAATATTTATTCAAAACTGAATATACACAAATTAGATTAAATCACTTAAACTACAAACACGTGCTAAATTACCTTAAGTGAAATGGGTAGGATCAACCATACCTGTTAACCGGAGATTCAGAAGCCAACTGACCACATCCTCTACCGGCGCACTTCGCTACGGTTGGGGGTGGCGCACCCTGTACTGAGTACTAAAATAACGTACTTCCGGGCGCCAAAGGTGGCAAATACAAATACATATAAGGCGTAAACATGCCCCCCGCCTTGAAAGGCTGCGCTTTCAAGACGCAAAACAAAAAAAACAAACAATCGTTAATATAAAAGGTAAACTTATCTAACCTAAAAATAAAAAAAAGTAACATAATCTAAATTAAAGTCTATAACATTAATTGTCTGAACATGGCAGTTCGCACACCTTGGAAACGGCACGTTTCACTTCTCTATAGGCCGTTTTTATCGTCACTACCCGAACTACACCATCACAGCCAGGATGCACTTTAGTCACTCGCCCTAATAACCACCTTGAGGGTGGCAAATTATCGTCCTTGACCACTACCAAGGCCCCTTCCTTTATATTAACTCCCATTCGCTTCCACTTGCACCTTTGCTGCAATTCGGACACATATTCCTTGGCCCACCTACTCCAGAAGTGCTGAACCATTTGTTGTAACCTCTGATGAAGTACCAACCGATTTTCGACAACGTCTTTTACATCTTGGTCGGGCAGAGACACAAGGCTTCGCCCAATTAAAAAATGAGCTGGAGTGAGAGGACTAAGGTCACTTGGATCGGAGCTAAGGGGGGAAAGGGGACGAGAATTGAGGAGCGATTCAATTTGCACAAGCACGGTATAAAGTTCTTCAAATGTTAACAAAGAATTTGATAAGACTCGCCTTAAATGGTGCTTTACGGCTTTAATACCTGCTTCCCAAAGGCCTCCGAAATTGGGAGCATTTGGGGGAATGAAATGCCAAGTTATACCTTCCTGTTGAAAGGCTTGTAACAAATCGAATTTACAGTTCTTTAAAAAATTGCCTAATTCTACCAAATCTTTATTGGCGGCTACAAAATTAGTACCGTTATCTGAATATATGTGCGTTGGTTTTCCGCGACGGGCAGCAAAACGTCGCATTGCTGCCAGAAAACTATCTTTTGTAAGGTCTGTCACCAATTCAAGATGAACAGCCTTTGTAACCATGCAAATAAATAAGCTAATATAGCACTTAGAAGTTTTGCATCCACGACCCTTCCTATCTTTAATAAAAAGTGGGCCACCATAATCGACCCCGACAGATTTGAACGGGAAGTTTGGACTCACGCGTCGTTCAGGTAATTCGCCCATTAAAGTGTTTGAAGATTTAGGCTGAGCACGAAAACATCTTACGCAATCGCGTACCGTACCCCTCGCAATATTTCTGCCAGAAATAGGCCAAAATTTGTCCCTGATAGACGATAATAAAAGTTGGGGCCCAGCGTGTAATAACCGTAGATGTTCGCGCCTAAAAATCAGCTTAGTTAAATGACTGTGTTTATCCAGTATTACCGGGTGTTTCTTGTCGTAATTAAATTTGGTATTTTCTAATCGACCACCCACACGAAGTATCCCGTCTTGATCAAGAAATGGATTCAGACCCGATAAGCGACCTTGACAACCAACGCTCTTTCTTAAACTACTAATTTCATTGTGGAATGATTCCCTTTGGGAAATTCGTATCAAACATTTTAATGCATATCGCGACTCTGTCCACGTAATAGGCTCTGTAACACGGTTTGCCTTGCTGCTTAGACAGTTGCTCTTAAATCTATAGCAGTAAGAAATAACACGTTCCAATTTGTTCAGATCCGAATATTGACTAATAATAATACTGGATGAATCGGTTTCCGTTGTTAATAGGGATTTTACTGGTGCGCGTAATTCTGGTAGTTCACAGGCTGAATAATTATCCTGTGGCCAATGACCACTCTCTTGGGTCAACCATTGAGGGCCCTTCCACCAAATATCTAACTTACTTAACTGTTGCGGATTAACACCCCTAGATAGTAAATCGGCGGGATTTTCCGTCGTGGGAACATGTCTC
Source organism: Melanotus villosus (assembly GCA_963082815.1). Classification (NCBI taxonomy): domain Eukaryota; kingdom Metazoa; phylum Arthropoda; class Insecta; order Coleoptera; family Elateridae; genus Melanotus; species Melanotus villosus. Next base: position 23,063,066 of record OY720421.1, read on the forward strand.
CACGTTCCAGGTTTGGTGAGAGAATGCACTTCAACCACCCGGTTTGCAATGAAGGTTTTTAAGGAGGCTGGGGAGGTGTTTAACCAACCCAGCACGATGGTGGAATCGCACCATAACGTTTCGGTATTTATGCTAATACTTAGGGAGTTCCGAACCTTGTCGACCAATCTACTTAAGATTAAAGCGCCGCATAGTTCTAATCTAGGAATAGTAAGCGGCTTTACGGGGGCGACTTTGGATTTTGCGCATAGAATATTAACAAAAACCTCCCCGTTTTTATTTTGGGATCTTAAATATACACAGGCACCGTAGCCCAATTGCGACGCGTCCGAAAAACCGTGGAGATCTACCTTAACTGGTTGTGGACAAATAACATGACGCTGTATTTCTAATTTATTCAGTATTGGCAATTCGTCTGTGAATCTGAGCCATTTCGTATACAAATGGGGTGGTAAGGTTTGATCCCAAGACAATTTTTCCGACCATAAACCTTGCAATATCATCTTTGCATTGATAATAACAGGACTTAGCAAACCTAAAGGATCGTAAATTTTGGCAATAGTAGAAAGAATAGCGCGCTTAGTAACACAATTTTGACTAGGAGCGCTAATTTTATAAAAAAGTACATCCTTTGCGGACGACCACGAGAGCCCTAACGTCTTACAACCTTCGTTTGAACCGAACTCTAAAATATTATCTGCTAAATGCGAGGAAGTAATCTCATTAACGATTTGCGGAGAGTTAGACTTCCATTTTCGTAGATCGAAACCGCCACCTTTTAATATTTTTGCTACCGATTTACACCGCGTTACTAAAGTTTCGACGGAATCCGCACCCGTTAGCATGTCGTCGACATAAAAGTCGTTTTTAATTATCTTGGCTGTTTCTGGAAGCTCTAGTTGGCAGTCGAGCCCTAATTGGTGCAGGCATCTTATTGCTAAAAACGAAGCGCTTGAGGTTCCATATGTTACGGTATTCAGCTCGTACACATTTAATGGCTCATGTGGATTCGCTCTCCAAAATATTCTTTGCAACGATATTTGCGAAGGATCTACCAACACCTGCCTGTACATTTTTGATATGTCCGCGGATACTACAAATCGACGTTCGCGAAACCTCAAAATAATTGTAAGAAGGTCGTTTTGAATTGTTGGACCTACCATGAGAGCATCGTTCAAAGAAAGACCGCTATCTGTCTGCGCTGAGCCATCGAATACTACGCGAAGCTTTGTAGTAGTGCTATCTTCACGGAAAACGCCATGATGTGGCATGTAATAGCACAACGGCGGATCTGCCTGAGTGGTGACCTTTGACATGTGCCCTAGTGATTCATACTCTTCTAGAAATTTCTGATAATAATTTTTTAATTCAGGGTTGGCTTGCAATCTTTTCTCCAACGAGAAGAATCGACGTTTTGCTTGAATCGCGGAACTACCTAATTCAAAAATGGACGGTTTCAGCGGCAACTTAATGATAAAACGACCGTCCTCATCACGACGCGTGGTATCGACAAAATTCGATTCACAATCAACCTCTTCTTGGGACCACACCCTTTCACTCGGGCATTCTTCAATCTCCCAAAATTTACTTAATTGGGTCTCAAGACTTGAAACCAAATGACAACGCGTTTCATTCACGCAATTGAAATCCATTGGGCCGGAGATAATCCACCCAAACTGTGTTTTTTGTAAAATAGGTTTATTCTTCCCTAAATTAATTTTGCCTATGGATATTAAATTCCAAAATAAATCTGCTCCGATTAACATGTCAATTGACCCAGGTTCATTAAAAGTTGGGTCTGCTAACGTTATGTTTTCGGGAATACGCATATCAAAAACGCTAAATTTCGAAGCAGGAAGTGTGCCTGTTATGTGAGGCAATACGTAACATGATAGTGTGGAAATGAAAACACCACGATGAGAAAATAGTTTTAAAATACATTTCATATTACTATGCGATATCAATTGATTTAGACCGGATATCGCCAAATTAATCTTCTCAGCCGGTAAACGTAACATTTTGCACAAGTCAGCAGTCATGAAACTCGACTGCGAGCCACTGTCTAATAAAGCCCTAATGTAATGACCTTTGCCATCAACATCGTACACTAATATACGCACGGTGGATAAAAGTACGTGCCCAACTGAAGTTATATGGGAAGAAAGTGTGACATTTTGCGTTTCCGCGGCTGGGGTTGGTTGAGTCACTTGCCTATCAATGTGTAATAAAGTGTGGTGTTTACCGTTACACCTTGCGCATCCACCTAACCTGCAAGACCTACTAAAGTGACCCTTCTTAAAACAATTTAAACATCGTTTAGCCTTTATCAGGCAATCGGTGCGTCTTTGGGCGGACATTTTGGACGCTTCATTACAATCGCATGAACGGTGGTCACCCTTACAGAAAACGCATGATTCATTTGCCACGAAAAAAGCCCGGGTGCCTGGTTTTTCTTTGTTATCACGAATTTTATCTGTGTGTGCTATTTCTAATGTTTCTAAAAGATCAGCTCGTGATCGTAGAAATTGCATAAAATAATCTAATGTTGGGAGTTCTTTATCTGATTTATACTCCTCCCATTCCCGCGAAGTCGTTCTATCTAATTTAGTAGATATTAAATAAATGATTACAGTGTCCCACTCCGATGTGGGTTGATTCAACATTGCTAAAGCGCGCAAATGCTTCAAAACACTATCAATTAATTTTCGGATTTTAGAAGCCGATTCCTTATTAATGCATTCCAAATTAAAAAGCGATTTGATGTGGTTGTGTACCAATAAACGAGTGTTATTAAATCTTTTACACAACACATCCCAAGCTACCGCGTAATTATTTGAAGTAAACTCTAACGACTGAATTACCTGCGACGCGGAACCAGTTAGGGAGGACCTGAGATAATGAAATTTTTGAATCTCGTTTATACTTGCATTAGCGTCAATTAAAGATTGAAAAGTATCACGAAACTCAAGCCAACACTCATATATTCCGTCAAATTTGGGCAATTGGATGGTTGGCAATTTAATTCCCTGCAAAGGCGCACTATTGGAGGTTGAACTGGTTGAACTAGAGGATGCTAAGGGGCCTTGGCCTTCTCTAAATTTTGCAATTAATTTTTTAGATCTGGTTGTTGTTTCATAAAACATGGCGTCAAAATTGGCACGCTCATCAAGATTGGACGCATTTTGAGGATCCAAATTTTCAATTTCCATTTGAACATCCTCAAAATCATCTATTAAATTTGAGTTTTTAATTAAGCGATCCTCTAATCCAAGGATTAAGTCATCATTTAAGGGAGCATTAATTTGATCAACATATGTTTTAAAAATGGTTAGTCTGCTTTTAATCGAACCTCGTTTTCGTCTAAGCGTTTGCAGTTCCATAGTTTCTGCATCTTGCGGCATTTTGTTCGTACTTGTGCAAATTTGAAATGTAAGGAAAGATAAAGTGCGGGGATTGACTCACCGTGTTAATGTTTTCTGAGACTTTGCCCTGAGGTGTCAGATGCTGCAGGTGGCTGCTGGCGAATATCCTATAAAGTTGAGTGGCTGCTCTTTTCCGAATCTCCTATATGCTGCCGAAGACTTGATATTCTTAACTTCACTTCGCTCCGACGCGAGAAATTCCGATGACTCACCACCACGTGCACACACTAATCTTGCTTTATTTAAACAATCGCAATATATTTTTACGCAATTCACTGGATAATCTATCCTCGTTGATCAAAACTAGGTCTGCTTTATATTATTTCGACCTGAACTTGAAATATTAAACTCGAAGGACCCCGTGAACTTAAATATCCGGCTCGAAGGACCATGTGGGATTTCGCTGGATTTTACTTTCTCTCAAAAACCACAATAATGTTCACAATTGTTATATTAAAATAACGAATATTTATTCAAAACTGAATATACACAAATTAGATTAAATCACTTAAACTACAAACACGTGCTAAATTACCTTAAGTGAAATGGGTAGGATCAACCATACCTGTTAACCGGAGATTCAGAAGCCAACTGACCACATCCTCTACCGGCGCACTTCGCTACGGTTGGGGGTGGCGCACCCTGTACTGAGTACTAAAATAACGTACTTCCGGGCGCCAAAGGTGGCAAATACAAATACATATAAGGCGTAAACAAAAATAGTGCAGAAACTTAACGTAAGCGTGTAACATCAAGTATGTGATTTAACACACGACTTTAGACGAATTTAAGTATAATTTTAGGTTTCTTTCTGTTCATTTTGAGAATTAAAGCAATAGGGAACCCTGTACTTGTAAGTTTTTCCTTGAATAAATTAATGTTCTGCAAAATCAGGGCAGTCTAAGCTTGAAATAAATTAATCTTTCCTGTAATTTTTCAGGAAGTTGGGAATTCTCGCATTCAAATTTAAATTTTGCGAAACCTACTCGGAATAATTACACAAATTAATTAAAAAGTTTAAATATCAAATAATCATAAAATTAGACAACAAGATAATTAATGCATTGTTAACATGTAAGACAATTGATTAAGCTACAAATATGCAAACTAACAAGTTCTGGATTAATTTTTAACAGTTTCAGACTTCAAATATTCAACCACATTAAATGCTGAAAACAGGGACACTGAACTTAAAATAAATTTAAAAAAAAACAATAAACTAATGAAAAACTAAAAACTCGCTGATTCATTTAGACTCAACATTGTTTATAAATAAAAACTTTATCGATGTGGCATAACCTTAAAATGCCTTTTCTGGTAAAATCAGGGACCATTAAAATTAAATTGTGGCCTAGCGTTACATGAAGCTGCTTTCACACGAACCGTACAAAAACCATATAATAGTTTCAATGGTGACAGTTCGTAAAATACAATATCGGGAATTCAGAATGCCACCAACTAAGCACGCCATCCAATCAATGTGTCAGTTCCAAATGTTGCTGCTGATTCGAGACCAACATTATGTTCATCTTTCATTTTGTATGAAACATTGTTCGCAGTTCTAAACAGAATTTTGGTATATCAAGGGAAATTCGAGGACCGTTAAATCACATCTCTTATGTGGGATGCTTCACTTCCAGAACTCTAAAGTTTGAAAACGCCGGATATAATAATAAAATGTATCGTGTGAAGCAAAAGTCTCATTCTGGGATATGAAAGATAATAAAATAGGATATCGACGTAAGAAGCACGAGCCATACGCTTTTGCTATTATTTCGAAGAACAAAGACACTTGGCTTTTTAAAACGCTGGGATAAAATCTTATTTCATTTTTACTTAAAAGCTGCCGGTAATAAATATTTAATGCAATAATTTACGTAAAATATTATTGTAGCATTTTGTAAAGGGTTTTGTTTGCGCTTTATTTGTTGTTGTTTTATTCGAAAACAATATGTGAAATTTACAAATTAGCTTATGGAAAATGAAAAGTAAACTGCAAAAATTCGAGTTGTGTAAAAATTTCGAACGAAACACAAGCAGAAATTTTGATAAACATTTTCCATTTCGGAATTAATCACGTTCACAATTATGAAACGGTTTAATTAAAATCAGCCATTGGGGTTCAAATATCAGGGAAGGTCAAACTTTCCCATTTATAATAACTCCAAGTTATCATTTTCACAAACCAACCGAAATTCTGATGTGAAATATTACGTTAAACTTGCTTAAACATCGATAAAGTTATATTATATCCGTAAAAGTTGTAATAATAATAAAGAAGGTGTACTTTATGGTAATAACCGAAACATCAGAAGCGGCAACCTAAAGCTGTAACAACCACGATAAATAATTACACGATAGTTTGCTTTATGACCTCAGTCAACTATAGTAAGACAGCTGGGGTTCGTAGCAATTAATTTTGATTAGATGGGAAATAATTAAGCGCAAGGTAATGGGTAAACAATAGTTGGTTAATGTCAATGTAGTGTATTCGTAAGTACTCTGTGTACTGACTACACAACCTGAAACTACAACGTAATAATTAATCAAAAGACAAAGGAGGATAAAAGATTCATACAATGAATATTTATAGAAACATTTTAAAGTTAAAATTATTTAGAAATGTCGGACTGAGACTAGGAGTGCCGACTAGGCAAACTCTTTGGGGCCCACATATCAACACCAAATTTCAATCTGAAAAATTTTAACATACAAAATTCTGCCTATTTTTAAGAAAATTAAAAAACTTTGGATTTCGGGAAAATCCTTTAGTTTTGAATTAAAATTCGAAGTATTTTTAAACTATAAAGATTACATCGTTTTCTTCGTAAAGAAGTCGCCTGAAATTTTGTCAGGGTGTATCTCCATCTCATAATGGTTTTCCGATGGTCAAAAATACCCACGTCACACTTAATTATTGCTCTTCACGCGCAATATTGCGTGTACATTTTTAGTTTGTCATTTTTTGAACTTTCGTTGCTCTCTCGACGATTTTTGTCGCTCGAGCGACATTACCGCCTTTGTTTTACTCCTGAAAAATCGACTGTAATTTCCTGTTTGCAGGTTTGAAATTCGCTAAACTGTTTTTTTAAATAAATATATCGATAATTTTTCTTAGCTAGAAAGTTAATAGTTACACGGGAAAGTATTCGACTGAATTTTCCTATTTTTCAAATACATCTAATATTTTAGCGTGAAAAACCTCAATTTTTAAATTAGTTTTATATTTGTTTTCGACCAACCAAACAGTATACAACTTGAAAAATTCTAGATTTTAAGCTAAACTTCCAGAAAGATTCCGAAATTAGGAGTTCACATAAAAAAAGAGAACTGAAAAATTGTGGCGATTTTAAAACTGCAGTTCCTGCCGGTCCTTAAAATTACAACTTTCACAGTAAATAAAGCAAAAAACCTGAAGAACAACTCCCCATTTCTCTGTAGGGATTAATATTTTTCCGGAATATTTTTAAGTTAATTTCTGGCCTATCTTTAAAATAAAAGTTTTGGCAGTTCATACTTCTGAAAAAAAGATTCAATTTTTCTTCTGAAAACAACGAGCAATCTTTTAGTTAGGTTGCTACATTTAAATTTTTATTTTTGAGGTAGTTATATGTTTGATAAAGAAATTCTAAACAAATTGAAACTTGAAAGTTCACTACCCCCTTCTCTTTGAAAAAGTTTCATCAATTTTTCAATATGCTGAGACTTTGTTTATGAGCAACAGCTTAGTCGAGTAAAAATGTTTAATTTAAAAGTCCGAGTTTGGCAGGTACTAGTAGTAAAGCTGAAATTTTAACATTAAAGGGTAAGCACCATTTCAGCTTGTTGCTAACTTACTGAAAATCTTTAAAAGCCCAGTATATAAATATCAAATTGCCTTCACAACATTATTTACGGTTATTAAATTCATTTTTTTAGCAGATGCAATACTTTTCAAGAATACAACTTGAGTCCCTTAAGTTTCTTCAGCTGCAATTTCAGACTCTAAAAGTTAAAAACAAAGCATTTAATGCATACCTATCTCTTTGTTATAAATATGTCAGTTTATTTTATTAGCCCATACATATTTCTATAATACAGGGTGTTACTTAATGTTATGTACTTATTTCAAGGTAGCATTCCTGAACCAATTCTAAGTCGAAAAGTTCAGATAAACGTATGTCCTAAAATGCTTGGTTTTCGATATACAGGGTGCTAAAGTTTAAGATATTACACTGAATTTTGGCACAGGTTATTCCGGTATAGAAACACACTTTTCGATCTAAAATATTTTTATTTTTTTAACCAGTGGCGTAGCTATGGCTAAACCCCAATACAATTTTTTGAATTTAAATTACGTGCATTTATTTATATGTTCCCGGCGTCTCATGTGAGCTATAACCCAGCATCTCACAGAGCCGGTTCTGCAAATAAGTTACAACGAACCAGCGTTCAAACTACACAATCTTCAACCTTTGGTCTTACAAACCAGATAATCTTTTCCAGCATTTTTGAAATTGGTGTTCAGGATTGGTATTTTCATTTATCTTTAATCATAAGTTCCTCAAATAAAAATTGAAAAACCCATAACAATTTAACGAGCATAAAGAATGATATCTATCTTCAACCCTGAATTGTATGTTTGAAATATGACATACAAAGTACTTAAAACGGATTCACGAAGTAATATTTTTGTTCTGTAAGAGGAATACGATCAAAGCAAACCTTAAACTTTCGCAGTAATTTTCCAAATACGTTTTCCTCCCAAACGAATTTAAGTCGCACTAAAAACCGTCTTCGAAACCTATCCATCTTTTAAAATGGTTGACGTTTAAGACCATTTCATTTCGCCGTATAAGTTTAATTGTACAATCAACACGATAATTATCAACGTCAAAGGTCGCTTTCATCTTAAGAATTTCATTAAGAAATCCAGCACGGCACCAGTAGTTTCATAATAAGACCTGTTTATCTTGAAAATTCATCGCGTGAAAACTCAATAGGAAAACTAATAAATTTGAGTTTCTATTCTTCCAAAATACTTGTAAGTCTAAACCAATAAAGCCTTAACTTATTGTGGGTATTTGTTATGTAAATTGTCATAGTCATAGTAGGTGACTTATTATTTTCTTACGACATAAATAAGTTGTTCTCAACTTCAGTTCTCCATCTTGAGTACCCACAACCTATAATAATTCTTATTATTTCCTGCGGCTACAACTTCGTTGGTGATAATTTTATCACATACAAAGTGATTAGTAAAACATAAATGAAATACATTCGTTCTTGTTAGTATTTTCGTAACGCAACTCGGACATTTTAATGTAACTTTTATAGTGCACTTTTTGAAATTAGCTGGACTTTAACGTCGTTACAGGTTTAATTGGATGTTGAAATTTTAAAGGGATAACTGAAATGGTTTGCTTTTTAGGTTTGAGTTTCACGTGATACGTCTTGTAATTAAGTTTTTCTGGTTTTGTCTTTCTATGTTTAACCTTAAAAGGGGTGCATTTTACATTTAAAACCTTTTCGATTTAAAAATAAGTATGTTCTTTCTTTAAATTGACGAATATAAATTCAAATAATTTGTTCATGGATTTAGAATATGAAAGCCAGCCTGCCTAAAAGTTTCCAAGTTCTTTTATTTTATTTTTTTTATTACAAACTGCATTATAACCTTTAAAAGTGTAAACTTAAGTCAAATCTTCAAACTAAAACTAAACAGAGGTAAACTAACAAAATTCTAAGTGTTCTTAAAATACTATTCGAATTATGTAAATTAAATTTCTAAAATTATTCGATATGATAAAAGTTTCTCAGGCCCCTTCAAAGTAGCTTATTAAGTTTTCCAGATGAACAACAGGCAAGCTTCATGTGTTTAAACAACAAATTAATTCAGTAAGAATTTCTTTTGTTACCATCATCACTACCTGGCATGTAATAATTAAAGTATGAGTGAAAAGATTATATTTATTTAAGACACTAAACAAAGCTCTTTCATTATAGTGAAGGCAATTCCTGCAATTTAACATCAGTCAGTGTTCTGGAATTCCGTTTTCCAAACCCATAATTACCACTTACTGTAATTACAAGATTCATAAACCTTTCTCTTAAGCCGATGTATTTTTGTTGTCTTGATCATGCAATAGCTTAAGAAATCGATAATTCACTCACAGCTGGGTTTATGTTCAAACGGTTTAATTTATTGCAGCTTTGTTCGATTTATTTAAAATTGTATCAGAATTTTGTTAGTTACAAATTCCTTTTAAATTACATTTTGTATTTTAGCTCGTTAATTAGAAAGCGCTTTTTATCTTCTAATAAAACATTTTTTGTAGAGGTGAAATATTTTATCGCTAACATAAATGTTGAAAAATTGTGGAATAATCAGAGAAACTTCCTGAAGTTTGGCTGTGCAACAAAGGGATCGTTTTGAATTTCAGAACACGTCATTTTTGTTTTGTCTTTACATTCGGTTATTTTACGATTTTCAGATAGCCGAAAGCACGGCTTCCGTAAAACGAACCGTATGTAATTTTCTTTTTATTAAATTTATTCATTTTACGACGCAAAGGGAAATTAAATTCTGAAAAACCAAATTTAATACATACTGTTGTTCTATACGTACATACATTCGGTATATTTATGCAAATATTTACAGCAATTTCGCTTTATGATAACGTAATAAAATTGCCGTTAGTAATCATATTTCACCACCTAAAAAGGACTGTCGAATAAGAAAAAAATGCACGTATTAATCAAAATATCAAAGTACACCGGACCTTCATTAAATTGCTAAAATCTATCAAGGTCCGGCGTTAACGGTCCTTCTCAGTTTTCTCATTCGTTTCAAATCGGAACCACTAAAAGAACATCTAAAAGAATAAGATTCGTAGTAAAAGAAGTGGAAATGGAATCGGAACTGAAAATACTAGTGGAAACATCCGGTGTTATGCGTAACCGGAATTGAACGGTTTATTTTGAAAGGAACCGAATTGAAATATTTCGGTGTATTGGAAACAGTAATAGTAAAAAATGGCGATCGTTAAATTTTGGGGGCGAACGACTGGAAAAGCTAACGGAATAAATTTGCTTGTAATAAAATTTCATACTCGAAAGCATCAGCTTTTTTTTACTACAAATAAAAAACCTTGGAGTAAACACAAATAAACCAAAAAGCAAATAGAACGGATAACCCTGTGAACTAATTTAAATATTGATTTTAACAAATTTGTACAAATTTTAGTATTTAAAAAACTTCTAAAACATGATTTCCTGTTCGACCCTCTTTTACATGTTTTCTCACTTTTGCTGAATGATTTGTTTCTGGCTTTTTAAATTTGATTTTGTTTTCTTCTCTTTGCATAATTTCAGTTTTGTAATCCCCAATTTGCCTTTTTTATACCATGCGCTCAAGAAAATTTCACCTCTCAGCTGTCAAAGCTTGAACCTACCTTCCACATCTTTACACGTAACTGTCATGAGGACATTGTGGGGTTACAAAATTTCAAGAAAGCTAGCTAGAGTATACCGGTGGTCTGAAGACATTGCTAGAATCAGAAGATTGTACATAAATAAAAGGAGAATAGCCCAGCGCGAACGACGAATAGGACAGACCGAAGAAGCCTGGGAGGAATATAAGGCGGCCAGAGAGGCTTAAGAACGGCGATATGCAAGACCAGCACTGGAGGCACCTCTGCGACGAGGTAGACGATGACATCTACATGAAAGGGTACAAGATAGTAACGAAGAAATTTCAAAAGACACCGCTACTTGACCCGGAAAAGAAAACAAATGTAGCCAGGGCCCTATTTCCAAGTAGAGAACCTGCTAAGTGGAACATTGGAAGGATAGAGGACGTTGTATACTTTACAGTAGATGAGGTAAAGAATGCTGGGAAAAAAGTAAACGTTGGAAGAGCCCCAGAACCAGACGGGATCCCCCCGGAAGCCATCAAAATAATGACGGAGAACTTCCCGGAATATCTTATGCAGGTGTATAATAAGCTTCTAAATGAGGGAAACTTCCCAGGAATATGGAAAATAACCAGGCTAGTCCTGATTAGGAAACCAAACAAATCCAACGACGAGCCCTTGTCCTTTAGACCCATCTGTCTCCTGGACTCCTTAGGTAAGCTGTTCGAACATCTGTTAGCGAACAGGCTTAGAACAGAACTAGAAAAGGAAGGGAAGGAACCGTCCGACAGGCAATACGGATTTATTAAAGGCAGATAGACGATGAATGATTAAGACAAGTATTCACCATTCATTCCACTTTTAACTATTTTGATCATTAAATTTCGATTTGAACAGTAAACAATGGACCAACGTTCGGGACCACTTGATGACATACAGACATAACCTCAAAGTGTCACTGTGACAGTGGCAAGAGCCACGCGGAGGATTCACAATGACATACGTTTTGGAAATCGGGGACTACTACATGTGAAATGTTATTGTTCGCGTTGGTCATTGATTTATACGATTGCAGAGTAGGGTTTTGTTAAGTTCCCAAACACCCCGGCCAGTCAGGCCTATTGTATATCTCAGCATTTGTAATTGATCTTAAGTGAACAGGTTTAGACCCTCTACTAGGTTTACTAGCCTGTGAACCAGATCTTTTTCCGAAATTCCTTCCCATCGGTTTAATTCGCCACCAGGATGTAACGATGGCGATTTAATGCTTCGCATTCAAAGATTACATGAGAGACAGTTTCTTGCTCTTCATTGCAGAGCCTGCATATGGGCTCTTCTGTATATACGCCCTTTCTAGGCATGTGTTTCCTTAGACTGCAATAACCGGTTAGTAATCCCGTCACAATTCTTAGATTCGTGCTGGTAAGTTTCAGTATTTCAATTGCTAAAAGTTGACATGGTCTTGCCATCATCAGTTTACCTTGTCTTTGTCCTGGCACATGGTTCCTATATTGTTGGTGTTGTTGCTTAATCCACTCAGCTATTGCCCCACGTGCTGTTATTTTCGTGATTCCTAACACTGGTTTAGGACGAAGAAAGGTAATGTCAGATCCTTTCCCTGCTAGTTCATCTGCTATTTCGTTGCCTTCTATTCTCTTATGTCCCGGCACCCACACCAGAGTACCCTATAGTGTTTTGCCAGGATTTTAAGGTTTTGAAGACATTCCAAGACTAGTTTCGATCTTACCTGATATGATGCTAGTGCTTTTAGGGCTGCCTGACTATCGGTGAGAATGTGGATAAGCTTGCCGTTGGTTCGCCTCCTCAGATGCTCACCTATGCAGATTCCCAGAGCGAATATTGCAGTTTGGAATACTGTGGTATGTTGCCTCAGCGAGGCATGAATGTTTCAGGGTTTTTACATGTATTCCAGCTCCTGAACCTATGCCCATCTTAAACCCGTGTACCAGATTAGACTATTTAACACCCTTTGTTCTTCTCTACTACGCCATAACTCCCAGTCAAATAGGATGTCAAATGATTTATCGTAAGAGATTTTTGGAGTCATCGTATCGCTTCCCATGGTTAGTAATGGGTTTGCAATGACTTTAATGTTGGTATGCCCATGGTAATTCTGGGTTGTCAAACTTGCATTACATGTCAGCCTTGATAAAAATATCTACGGGAGGTAGGGAGTTTTGTTATTGCCTGATTGTGTCTCACCTTTGGCCACCAAACCAGGCAGGCATAGGTTATCATAGGTCTGACCACTGCAGTGTAGTATATCCAGTACACCATGCGTGGTTTTAGCCCACTGTTCTGCAGCACATCATTAGTGCCGTCTTACTTTTGTTGGTTATTTTTTCCAGATGATGGTTTCAGGTCAGTTTGGTGTCTAGAAATACGCCCAAATAGGTACTTGCCCTCTCCAGTAATCTGCAGTACCTACTTGGTTAAAGAGAGTTGGCGGTTGTAATCCATTCAACTTTCTATTGTTTGTGAAGAAGACTAGTGTTGTTTTTTACTCTTCAACAGTTCTTAGAGCTCCTTGCATGAGCATCTAGGTTGTGTTGGAAATTTCACCAATATGAGTATTACGATATCGTCCGCATACCCTTGGGTATAGGTAATATCCCGAGTTGTTCAGTGAGACTAGTTGATCGTCTACGACTATGTCCCAGAGCAGGAGAGATAGTACTCCCTAGTGTTCGCATGGTATTGACCGAGTTTATTTCCATTCCTTCCGTGATTATTTTGCTTCTTTGGAAACCCATACATATTTTCTGAGGTTTGCTTTTTGTACACAAAAGCTTGCTTCATTGTTAAAAATTAATCTAAAATATGGCAACTGCCTTAAAATTTCAGATGCCTTTGGTACTCTTTTTTTTATTACAAAACCCTAAAACATGTTTCGCCTAAAACTATGTTTATAAAACAACGATTAAAGTCCGGTATCTCAGAGGAAAGTTTCAAGTGCTTTATTGGCGTTTAAGGTATTTTAAAAGGTTTCAGTAATTCTAAATTGAAAAGGTTAAAGTGCCGCAATAATCAAATCAACTGTAGACATTTGAAATCGAAGCGTTTATGTAACTGGGAATGAGAACATTCAAAAGCAATCTTGCACTTCATTTAATTCTGAAGGAAGTTTTGTTTAAAAAATAATTGCTTTTGTGTGCACTCGTCATTCTAATCGATTATTTTAAATTACTTTTATACTTGAAAATCCTAATCTAATTCGAAACGGGAATTTACCCTGCCAGGCTTTAAAATTGAATTAAGATCCGTTGAAGTTTAAATTCCATTTACATCCCCGAAGATTATCGCAGAAGTTAATATACACCACCAAGAAACTACTATACTAGGTGCTCGTATTATTTAACACGGACAGAACCGTAGACCTAAATTGGGACGGGTTATTAATAGAACAGTCAATAACCGGTATGAAAACAATAATTTCAGTTTCAAACGAGCCATTCCGCACCCGTCTGTGACATTAAAGACGGTGTTGGATAATTAATTTATACCGCCGAGAATGAAGATGCAATCTTATGGTACTCGTCAAGGACGCGAAAAATTCCGGGTCAACTTTACTTTCGCTAGCTTTGACTCGTAAAATCGTGCAAGCACTGAAGAATTTAGACCACTGATAGAACGGTAGTTCGAGTTTGTTGGAAGACTTAATTATTTTTAAACTCGTTTATTTAATTATTGGCCTCTTTATTTCATTTCTAATTTGATGATCTTTCTGTATTTATTTTTATTTTTTTTTTATTTAGCCATAATACTAGCGGGTATGAATAAAGTAAAAAAAAGCAATTAAAATGGCAGTTTTTAAATGCAATATTAAATAAGAAACCCACTGACAATGAAAGAACGTTTTTCATTTAACCTTAAAGCAAATAATAACCGGCATTTGCCTACTTCGTGTACTTTTAATGGTAATAAAATTTTAAGACCTTTTAATAAATTGTCGGTATTTTCTTAGGCATTTAAAAATTTAAATACAAACAACTTTCATTATTAAAAAGGATTAAGATATGACCGACTTCACTGCACTTATTAGGATGTGGACTTCCACTTTCAGTTTTGGGCGTGAAATTATTATAAACTGCAAATACAGACAAGTTGACTAAGTTTTAATTTTAATTTAGCCTACCAATACTTCACTTAGAGTTTAAAAATCATAAAATTTACAAAATTCAAATCATGCATTGACTGAAGTTTGAAAATTGTTACACTCTGCTCTAAGTTATTACAAATTTTAAATTTATTCGTGGAAGTGACTACAATGTAATTTAAAATTAATAAATTTTGGAGGATCGTACTCACAACTAGGTACCGGTATTTCGAATACTTAATTTTGGTGTAATTCTCTTTTTCGCCCTTTTCTTTCACTTTTTAAATTGGAATTATTGTTAATAATATTAATTTTTTTTGTTTCTAATATTAATTGAAATTGCCAGCATTCTCGGTATTGCTATTTTTAGCTTTTTGTTGTATTCTGTTGTTATTTTGTTATCTAAGCACCTTACTATTTAGTTTTTATCTGACTTTAAATTAATGGCTAGCTTTCACACGTTAAGAAATATGTATTGTACATAATTTAAAGCTGTTCTTAGATATGGGGCATTGTTTTGGGGAAGTATATTTTCTAATAGTTTCTAAAAATTCAAAAGAAAGCTATCAGAATATTAAGCAGTATCAAACCACGACACCACTCATGTCCGCACTTGAAAAAATTGGAAATTCTCTCAGTAACTAATCTTTCTATTTTTGAATGCAGTATCCATATGCAGGGTGATCTGGATGTAACTTTCGTTTTCGTGTGGTAGGCAATGAGCTCTTTTCTAATATTGTGAAATACTTCTGGCAATTTACTATTACGTTCAATAAATTCAAATTCAAATTTTTGGCGAACATGCAACCTCACGCCATTATTCTTTTCGAAAATTACACTTAGTTCAATGTTCATGAAATTCTTTCTTTTTTGATTCACTAACTCGTTTAGAACAGTTCCTTGCACGGATCCACTATGGCTCCGTGGCTCGTTACTTGTTTTTGACGAGAATATGTCAACATTATGGAAATGACGATGTTGTATCACTTACGCCGATTAACAAATACCTTGGAAACTGGAAACTTTAGCGGCATTTAAACAGTAGGTATACCTAATATCAAAGATCTTTCTAAATATTGTCTTTTGTAAACGATAAATGATGCATTATTTTAACTTATCAATCTCCATCTGGGGACTTCAGTATTTTTCTGGTGAGCTACATGTTGTATTCTCAATGTATTCTATTATTTTATGTGGCGATTTTAATGCAAATTCGCTGAGCGATTCCAAAGAATACAAACAGTTAAGTATTTTGCTTTCTGATTTTGGGTTTCTTTCAAGATTAGGTTGGCCCACTTGAATAGCTGAAAATAGGGTCTCAACGATTGACCGTATAGTGTGCTGGTGCTGGTAATTCAATTTCGGACGGGCCATAGATCAATATTTTTTGAGTTCATTCCGATTAAAACACAACAAACGCCGGTTTTTATGTATAAACGATCATTCGATAAGTCTTCTATATTCGGTTTTAAAAACGTCATTAAATTACAAGGCTGGTCACCCTTACACAGTTTTACTACTCTGAATTATGCTTTCGATTATTTTTATAATACTATTTGTTTCTATTTCAATGTTCATTTTCCACAAAAATGCGTCGAAAATCTAATGGAAAAGATAAATCCTGAGTAAATGATGAAGTTCGTTTGTCTTCTGTTTATTCTAAAATCTGCGCACAAAGATATAATGCCCCTCTATGATTTTGCTAAGAAGAACCATACACTAAAAAACGGCGCTTTTTGAAAATAAAATTTCTAATTCCGCCGACCCAAGGAAGGCAGCTTGGCAAGTGGTTTCATTACTATCAAACAGAACCAAATACTCGATTAATATTAATCTATCCATTAACAATACCGTATACAAAGATCCCGTAATACTTGCCTCTACTTTTAGTAAGTTTCTTCAAACTGCTCCTCAAGAGATAGTAGGCAAAAATAAAAGATGATTTACTACAAACTCATCTGCAAATGTATGAAAATAAACATCCTCAAAGCTTGTAGCTTGTATTTGTTTTCCTTCAATCAAGAAGAACTAACCACACTAATAGAACGAAAATTTAAAAACATAAGTTAATCGAGACCACATAATATACCAATCTCAGATATAAGCGATAATTTAACTTATCTTATAAACCTCTCGTTTTCACAGAGAATATTTCCATCGTCGCTAAACTTGTACAAGGTTATTATAATATACCGGGTGATTCACGCGCCCATTAACAATTGGAATAGGCAACCCAACTAACAATTTCTTAAATAACGTTGATCTATGTTAATCCCTGTATGGTGAGTTGCATTTGAAGCTTTTAAGGGGCGCGTCTTAAATGAATCGCCTGGTATATATAAAAGGTAAATTGTATGACCATAAAAAATTATAGACCTATATCTATCTCATCTGAGTTCTCAAAAATCTTGGAATATTGTTTTTCCTTAATCGTTTAAAGAGCTTTCTTGAGAAGTTCCAAATCACTTCAAAAAAATCAACATGGCTTTTCTGCTGGTAAATCAACAAGCACAGCTCTACATTCGTTCTATAAAAACGTAATTAATTAATGTTGGAAATAACCCAGTTAACTTAACAGTTTAATTAATAAGTTACAACAATTAGGTATCAGAGGGGTTTTGCTTTGCAATAGGTTTCTTCTTTCGTACGAAATCTTAAACAATTTGTAAATCTAAAGATTACAGAAAAACTTGTTTCCTTCCATTCCGTATTGGGCAGAACAAAACTTAAAAATAAAAATAAAATAAACCTGCCATGGTTTTTCCAGAGCTACTGATTAATATCAATTAGTAGCACACAATCATAGTTTCGGGGTTATTTCAAAGATTTCCAAAATAAGAGAACGACAGGGGTCCCACCAGGGCCGGTCCTAGGCGGTAGGCAAGGTAGGCGACTGCCTATGGCGTCAAAATTTAGGAGCGGTAAAACCGCCTGAAAACAATAAACGCAACCCACAAAAAGGTTTCTTTTGAAGCTTGGGGGCGGCATTTTTTGGGTTTGCCTATGGCGGCAAAAATGCTAGGGCCGGTCCTGGTCCCACACACATCACAGTTAATCTGTGGGCTATTTTATTTTAATTCGGAGTTTTTGTTAATAATTGGCTCACCAGTGGAACCAGGTTTTCCTGTAATTTTTCATATTTGAATTTGGTAAGAGTCCAAGTTCTACCATAATTCAAGAAAAAACATGGAAGAGACCATTCGGGGCTTGCATTTTTTGAAACCACTTTGAAACGTTCTTTACAATTCAATTCATTATATTTAGTTTTCATTTATGTACTTACTGACGAGTATTGATTGCCCTGAAAATAGGGCAATAAACCCGAAACCATAGTCCAACCACTGATGTATTTTAAGGAAAACCATCGCTGGGTTATTTTATTTTTTATTATGGCCCCGACTACATTGACGATAACTTTGATTAACCTAAGAATTAATTTGTTCGCTCATAAAATGTTTGATGGCATCGACGACATTGAAACCCTGCGTAAGCCACCATGACCACTATGAATTATTTTCCACAGTCTTCTAGATATCACCTACAACGTCTCAGTACATTTAATCTACTTCTCCTTGAGTATTATACTTTAAGCAAAAGGTGGTCCCTTGGTTTTATTTTGAAAAATATTTAAAACGCGTAAGCGGTCACTCTGACCGCACGACGGTATTAGTGTAACTCTCTACAAGGGTTGACCAACTTTGGTCATTCAAGAGGCCAAACATTGAAGAAAGAGTGGACGTTTTTGTCTTAAAATTTGAAGAAAAATGCTTAAGGTGGTACCTAGGGTGTGAAAATGATTTTACTGATGAAAATGGCGCTGATAAAGAAATCCATGAAATTCTAATCTGATCCAATAAAAAAAAGCATAAGACATGTTACACATGTCCTTCCGTCTTCTAAAATTAGTAGCAAGACCTTCGATCTTTATTTTCTGTGCAACAAAGCTATATGCTTAGGGTGTCGTACAAAATAGTGTTCAAATTGCAGGCAAAAATTTGAACCCTTGTAATTTTTACGATTTCATTGTTTTCTTCTTTAAATTTGGTTTTTATTACAATTTTGAATGTGTTAAGTTTAGAAATTTACTATTAGAATTTTCAAACTTTTATCGTTTTCAAAAATAAAATATATTTTTAGATGGTAGTATACAAACATGCAAGTTCGGAAATTAATTTTTTTTTGTTATTTTTTTATTTTTCCGATATACAGCGCGCCGAAGCAAACATGAGAGTCGGAAAATATGCGAACTACAAGAATTTTATTTAAAATATTTTAAGCGGCAAGATATTCAACCAATCACGTAAGAATATTTAGTTCGGTACATCCACAATCAAAATTACGAGTTGTCAAATTTGTATCGTACTTGACAGCTGTATTTCTATTTCATAATAATTCGTTTTACAATCATAATAATTCGTTTTACAATGCATCATTCCATATTTTATCAAATTATCAATCATTTATTTTAACTCCACGATCTTATTTTCTTATATAGTTAGAACTGCCGCCGAAATCCTTTTTAACCTGAATGTACGTTGAAAACGACTGCAGCGCTCGCCACGCCTCCTCAGCTCTCTAGAGAGAGTAGAGCGTCAGGCTAGCGTTGAGCTAGTCCTTGGTTCGAATCCCCCTGGTAACCATTCGTCGTTGGGCACCTAATTAACGACGCTCTCCTACGAATATAGGCCTAGGAGGTAGAGTAACAACGTCTTAACATATTACACTCCTCTACACATGGTGCAGTATGTAGTTATAAACGGTACACCAACTTCGTAACCCGCAGAGACGGGTCGGGTTGTGCATTGTAAGCGTAGAGCAGTGGCCACCAAACTTCTTGGACCGTCGACCCCTTCAAGAATTTCTTGACTTTTATCGACCTCCTCCATTTTACTATTACGTAATTATTATAATAGGACAAGCAAAAAATACGCTTATGTGAATTTTTAGATTGTTTATTTTATAGTTACTCAACTCTTCAACATAGAGAAGTTTAGTTCGTGAATGAATAGCGATTGAATTATAATATGTATGTTCAAGAATTTTCTAACATTAACGCTCGCTTGTATGTCGCTGCGCAAAAATGAGACTGGGATCGAATACGTGAAGTATAAGTAAATAAGCAACCGCGCACATGTTGCAATCTCGCTCCCGTCGCACCGGACGGGATACACCGATATCCATTTATTGGTAAATATGTCATTTTGGCCTACTTCATTGACCTCCGTAAATACTTCCATGACCTTGCTCTATCTTTCAGGTCCTATTCATATTACTGTTCCCACAATTCACTCTTAATTGCGTTGTCATTGAGGATGGAGGTAATCCAAGTTAATCGAATTAAATATTTCCCGTACAATGATGTCTTATATTTTTCTATCGACCCTCAATCGACCCCTGAGCTGATATATCGGCCACTTTGGCGATCCCTGGCGTAGAGCCTCATACGTTTTAACGCAACAGTCTCGACACCGAAAGTTACAAGAGGTTACATTTTTTCCTACTTACGAGTGCCAATTGGGCCCCACAATGCATAAGAATAAAGATCAGCCGCAAAAAAACAAGAGAAAAAGAGAAGCGGTCACTATGACCGTATGACGGTGACAGTGTAACAAATATTTGACGTCGGCGGTGTAGGGTTAAACGTCTAGCAAAATATGACTCATTTAAAAAAATGAAATTCCGAATGCATCTCTATTTCAATTAACTAATTTTGTTAAACCAGTTTCCAAAAAAATAAAAATAGAGAAAACTTTTATGAATGCAATTTTATAAATTGTTGTGGTTCTTTTCACGAGGTTTTCACACTTTGGTTCAATTAAACACTTTTTACAAGTATTTGTTTTATTGAGAACACAATTAACGAGGAATACGATTACAAGTTATTTAATGATGCCAAAGATCATGTTAGTAACGTGCTAATTAACGTGTTGCAATCGTATTGATTTACATGATCCAGTAATTTGCTTATATAGTCTAAATGAAGGTTACTGCGAAGGAATACGTACAAACTGTTAAGGGATGATCTCATTTTTAATGTGAATTTCACGTTAAATACGTATTGTGAAGACAGATTTATTATTAATGATCATTAAAGTCAATTTAGTCGATAAACAATAATTTCTAAAATGTTTGCAGAACATGATAATTCTATTAAGTGTAATTAAGTTGCTATAAAAGGGTTTGATCTAATTGTTTATACAGATGTAGGATGTGCGTATTAAAATGATTGTGCAATATAGCGAAATATTAGATGAATTCTACACAATAATTAGTTAGTATATGAATATAATATAATAAAATAAAGTAATTCTAGGGGAAGTACCTAACAAAATATCCAAATCAGATATTTTATTTTTCGAAATTGTTTGCTTTAGGGCATTTCTAAAAATGTCCATTTATTAAATTTTAAATGTTCAACAGTATACGATTTGTTTACTGAAATGAAGGTAATTTTGTTGAAATACCTTTTTCCTCATTTCAACTTAGTCACGAAAAAAGGACTAAATATTCTTGTTGTTGCTTTTACGGCAGCTGGAGAGAATTTGCAGTGTTTATATAGCGTATGTGCTTTATTAAAGCAATTATAAAAATAATTCGTACGTTTGAGCTCAACTGTAATATCCACTGTTATATTTCTACAGTTCCTCAAATAAGGAAAATATGAGGCCCACGTAATTTTAAAACAAGGAGGTATTCACAATAGACAATGAAAAAATTTCTTATTTTTATTTTTTTTAAATTACTCTGTTTGGAATAATATATTTGGACTAAAAATTACTGAAACTCACAATTAAATTAGCCTACTTCTACGTTAAAGGCTTCAAAATTGCATAAATAATAAAAACGTGAGTATAAAAAGTTAATTCGATAATAAAGTAATAAATTACAGAAACCTGTTATTATAATTCTCGGTCGTTTTCAGTTATAGATCTGTTTATTTTCATCAAATTTTTATATAATTAATACTTCCAGAAATACAAGAGAAATTAAAAATAGAAATATTTACGAATTAAAAGGACAAAAATTTATTTTTTAAAGGTAGTTTTCTCAATGCTACTACTTAAATCAAGTTAAACAATAATAGTATTAAAATATCTAAAAAATAACCATAACTGTTATTCGTATAGAACACAAAATCATACTAAAGACCGTAAATGTTTAATCTGAAAATCCTGTGTTAAAAGCACAAAACAATTAAGAAAAGGCTTTCCTAAAGTCTTATAGTCTAGGGGCCTGGGGTATGCGTGTTGGAAAGTGTGCGTCTACGAATTTTCTCTTCGGATTATGTTAACAAGGTTGTTAGAGATGCTTTTTATCTTGGTCACATGATCTGTAGCTCGTCAGTTTTTTTAAAAATGGTCGCCAAACATTCAGGGTGGGGAAAAAGGCAAGCAATATCACTATAACTCTTTTATTGTCGACTTTTAGAAAAAATATTTTTAACAAAAGTTGTTAGATGGTAAGTACTCCATATACCTGTGGCCTTGAATTTGTCTTACGTCATCACGTGTAAGTACAGGGGCATGCAACTTTACTTTTTTAAATGGGACGCCCAGTATATTTTTAAATTTTCGGATGCAGAATAAAAAACTACCTTCAGAAATATTAACATAATTTTTTATGTTAAAAATGTAAAAATATACTGGGTGTCCCATTTAAAAAAGTAAACAGATTTGCCTGCTGTTATTGACAAAGTCCGATCTACAAATGTTGTGAAATCAAGTGCTGAAATTTTGAGAAATGAATGCCGCAATTACGACTTTGATCTCGAAAATAAACTTTGCGACGAAACATGACTTGAGTTATTACGAATTGCAGCATCATTACTTAGTATATTCTATATAGGCCTAATAGGCATAATAAGCAGAAAATATAATTAACCTATTACATAACTAACACGCTAAAGTACTAAGTACTCCATATACCTGTGGCCTTGAATTTGTCTTACGTCATCACGTGTAAGTACAGGGGCATGCAACTTTACTTTTTTAAATGGGACACCCAGTATATTTTTACATTTTTAATATAAAAAATTATGTTAATATTTCTGAAGGTACCTAGTTTTTTATTCTGCATCCGAAAATTTAAAAATATACTGGGCGTCCCATTTAAAAAAGTAAAGTTGCATGCCCCTGTACTTACACGTGATGACGTAAGACAAATTCAAGGCCACATGTATATGGAGTACTTACCATCTAACAACTTTTGTTAAAAATATTTTTTCTAAAAGTCGACAATAAAAGAGTTATAGTGATATTGCGTGACTTTTTCCCCACCCTGAATGTTTGGCGGCCATTTTGAAAAAAACTGACGAGCTACAGATCATGTGACCAAGATAAAAAGCATCTCTAACAACCTTGTTAACATAATCCGAAGAGAAAATCCGTAGACGCACACTTTCCAACACGCATACCCCAGGCCCCTGCACTATTAATGAAATCCGTAATTTAAAGCTGCTCCTCTCTTAATCTTTTTAAGAATAAAATAAAAAAAATAAGCATACTTTTACACAATTATAGCTAAGAGTCTGCTAATTAAAACTTATAATTCGCCACTCTTTCCATACATAACTATACAAATTGGTTTTTAAAACTTAATTGGATTTGCATAAAATCCAAAATTTAATTAAATCACAATTTTCTAACCAGCTAAATGCAAATAAATCCCAAAAATCGACATGTAAATGTTTAAAATTTGGCATGAGGAATATAAATAGCAATTATATTCAAATTTGTAGGAAACTCATACTTGTCACTTACCGTTCGTTCTTACTTTCATTTTACTTTCTATTCTGTCTCAATCTCAATTATGTATAAACCAATTTTATGGTTTTTTTGCCGTCGGGATATCAGATTAATTTGTATTTCACCAAACGGCTAATAATCATAGGTTTAAGTTGGTGAAGTTTTTATTTCGTTGCATGTCTCCGAAAATATTTATGTTGGAAGATTATTACTGTAGTAAACAAACTTCGAGTTTATCGCCAGTGTTCAGCTAGCGTAAACTAATAATTCTTGTTAAAAGCAGCGAGAGTGCATCTTTTCGGTTGTGTTTATATTAATTTATTGTGTCTGCGTGTCTGCACTTGGTTATAAAAGTTATTAGTTCTTTGATTTTCTCCATTTTTGTTTTAACAAGTTAGATTAAAAGTACTTAATTAGAATCTTAAACTTCTTTTAATAATATTTTAAACCTGAAGTACGTGATCGGTGTTGGATTTTAATTTGGTTTTAGGCTAAACCGCTAAACTGTTATTTCAACGACCCATATGGAAGTAATTTTGTGGGTCGTATCTCACAGCCCGCATTTTCATTATAATTCGTCATGCAGGTCTATTAAAGATAAATACTCGACTAAAACTATAAGCAAAAGCGTTCACGCAAGCTAAAAGAAAATTAAAGTATATTATCAAATTAGGTACACAAGATGGGAACAAAAATGTACGCCTTCGAAAGTCTTTTGAGCTCGTTTTCTCTTTCGTTCTTGCCAAGCAAACTTTATGTCTAAAATCTGAAAATTTCAACGGTCGTTTTCTCTGAAACTTGCAAGATAGTAGAAGCGTCAGTTGCCTAAACTTTGGAAATGTCAAAGTTTGTCACTTTACCGTTTTGCGTAACTTCGTTATCAATAAACTTTCATCGGTCGAGAACCTCGTGCGGACGTGGTGATCCAGGCTTGTTTGGAAAATTTATGTCGCGTTAACTAAATGAAAAGTCCAATCTTTTCCTAAGTAAATTAAAACTTATTGTTCGCAGTAAATTAGAGGATAAGTAACTAAATCCCTGTGCTTGTTAGATTAACTTGTGCGTCGTTAAATCCGCCCACAGATTCCTTTTTTTTACGGAACATTCAATAACAACACCCTCGTTGTTATAAACAGGAGATCTTTAAAAAAACTTTTCCATTAAATTTTTTACAGCTTTATGCTTTATTTTTACTGTGGGTTTAAGTGAATCTCGGATAATAATTTCAATCAAAAGTTGGAAAATTGATTTTGTTTGCAAGGCTGATATCTACTTTGAAAAAACATCTTTAAAGCAACCGAAACGGTAGCTGAATCTTTAGTCATTAATATTTTTGTTATAGTATTCAACTGCTTAATATGTATTATCTTGTGTCTTATAACAGCTGACCCTTATTAAATGAATTTTAATTATTTTGTATTTTCAGAACTTCTTTAACTTGGAACATATAGAAAAGTAAGCTTTTATTTTAGGTTTTATCCATATTTTAAATAGCTAAGTTAGTTAGGTAATCCTTCCAAAAAATTAGTTATTTTCAGATATGAATGTATGAATTTCTATGAAAAATAAGTAAATGGCATCATAATAATTATACAAATTTCTAAAGATATAATATGGTATCAATTACAGTGACATATTGTTTAAGAACCAAGTAATTAATTATTCTTAACAAGCCTACTGTTGGTTCTTTCATCAATAGTTGTTTGCTATTAATACACGACGTGGATTTTTACAAATCATTAGGGACAGATTTATTTATATTATATACAAAGGTGATGGATGAGGCCTTAAAATTTAATTCATCCTGGATTTCTGGGCAGAGTAACTTTGTAAGGAGTGCACTTCCATATTTTATTCGTTTGTATGCTATTATATTAATACCTATAAAACTTAATTGAATTTTATATGGTAGTGACTGATTTAGAACGAAACTTTGCATGTTTTTCCTTTATTATTATTTAACATAGGAATACTAAACTATTGTTTCTATCTCACTTACAAATTTACAGGAATAATAGTAAAAATACATTAAACATGCAATATATGCATATACGTAAACGTAGCATTTTTATAGTTCTAATTTGATAAAAAAAAACAAATTGGAGTAGTCGTGCACGCTTGTTTAGAGACAGAAAATGAGTTATTTGGAGTTTGTCACGTAAATTCCGTTATATTGTGAATTCAGTTTACTCAACAACTCCCAGGACGCGGGTTTCTTTAAAAAAAAATGGATAAATTTCTGTTAAAATTAGAATTTTCCCTTTTCTGTCTAAATTCTGAAAAATTTGCGAACGATGGCTTAACATGACACCACTTTTTGAATCGTACCCGGAAATATTCTATAGAATCATAGGAGCACAAGTTAAGCAAGATTGAGTTCAATGCATTTTTTAATTCAGTCAGTATTGACACCATTGGTACATGAAAAATACACTGAAGTATTGGTACATGAAAAATACACTAAATACATAAGTTGAAAAATCATTCCGCAAAAAAAGATTAATAATATTTATTTATTGTTATATTATAAACTTTTAGGTTAGAACCCAGAAGTAATAACATAAGTATTAGAGCATTATTTGAATACTTTTAATGTTTTGGACAAAAATAAGAAAATATTTAATTTTTCGAATTTTTACATGGATTAAAATTTATAATTTTCCAAACAAACCCGTTTTCAGAGATGTTTTACCGAATCGAAATAGCAAAAGACATTTCAATTAAAGAAAGCATGTTCCTTATGGTAATAAAAATACAGAGAAAATCCTTGTGCCGTTATAGTATGGCACGACATTTTATTCAAAGTTAATGGTTTAGTTTCACAATAAATACAAAGGCGCGTTTAGATTATTTACACAACTTAATACACTATTCCTCTGCCGTAGTCTCAGTACAAGTTTGAACTTGTTGCAGTTGCTACGCGATTGTTGAAAGCGTCTGAAATGAACTTGTGTTTGTGAGATGCGTTACGAAAATAGACCCGCAAAAGTATGAGCAAGTTTTCTGCTATCAAATTTTGTGTAAAGGTTGGCGAATCCGCTACTGTGACTTATGAACAGTTACAATTGTTCAGATGGCACAAGACCTTTTTAGAGGGCCGAGAAGAAGTGGAAGACGAACTTGGTGCGGGAAGACCTTCAACCTCAAAAATAGACGACAATGTGGAAATAGTTAGGATTTTTGTGATGTTGAGAATAATCAGTAGTGAGTTAAATTTGAATCGGTTTACCACACATGATTCGTACATCAGAAAAGTGTGGGCCAAGATAGTACCAAAGAACCTCACGGCTGACCAGAAGGCCAATCGGAGGGACGTATGTCTTGATCTTCTGTACCGCCTTGAGAGGGAGCCAGAATTTTACAGTCGCGTGATCGCAGATGATGAATCATGGATTTTTGAGTACGACCGCGGGACAAAACGCCAAAGTCGAGAGTGGCACAGTGCAAATTCTTCCCGTCCCAAGAAAGTGAGAACGAGCAAATCGAAAATCAAATTGATGCTCATTTGTATTTTTTGACAGTCAGAGGATCATCCACAAGGAATTTGTGCCGCCAAGACGAACTGTCAATCGAGTTTTTTATCGGAAAATCCTTGAAAGGCTAAAAAGAGGGTGGCACGTGTGCGACCAGGCATTGCACGCACTTGGATGCTCCACCACGAAAACTCATGACAGTCTCCATTAACGGTTTTTTTTGCAGAAAAAAACATTAATGTCGTTCCCTAACTTCCATATTCATTAAATCTCTGTCCCTGTGACTTCTTTTTATTCCTCCGGCTGAAAAACCAGTTGAAAGGGCGCATCTGGTACTTCGGATAATATACAGAAGTCAGACGAGTTGAACGGCATTCCGACAGAAGTCTTCCAAGACTGCTACGAATGATAAAATTCATGGTTAAACGCAAATAAGTCTCTAAACAAATAAATATTTACCCATATTTTTCCAACGTCCAAGCAGTTCTATCCAGAAGAAAATAATTATTCGATTTTATTTAGGAACCTACATATGAAACTAGTTTAGATCATCATTGATGAAACACTAGTATTGCTTTAAGATAGATTTTGATAGATTAAGATAGATCTTGAAATTTATATACAAATGTTTTTCAGTTTTTAGTTCGTAAACACGATATTCCATTACGTAGACAAAAAACATTACAAAATCATAAAGCCTTTATATAAAAAATTAAGAAATGAATTTCAAAGAAAAGCGGAAATGTAAATGAGCTTGATATTCTTAATCAACCACAAATCTTAACAAGAGATTTTAAAAGTTTAATAAAAATTAACCCACAAAGCTATGTAAGGAAAAAGCTAGGACATATACAATAACTGGCTTGCTTAAGTATAACGGGCGTTATTAGAACAACGCCAACTAAAGGCAATAGAAGTGCTGCTAGCGATGCCGCTAGTGACGGAGAGGATGACAATAATGGCGTGCTACAGATTAAAGGGGACAGGTGAGTGGAAAGGAAGATTAAATGAGTTGGCCATATGGGCTTATTAAAAAGATTGCTGCAAAAGAAAGTATAGTTTTAAACTAAACTTTGAAGTTATACTACCGATGAGAAGAGACTACTCTGTGTTGTTATACTGATGCAACGGGGGTGGGAATTTATATACCAACAGCAGGGATCAAGGTATCAACCCCACTGGTCAATAATATTACCGTCTTTCAAGCTGAATCGATAGCGATTTTAGAACGTACAAGACTATAGTAAGTACGAGAAGCAGTACAGGAAGCAGTTCACATATTCCCGAACAGACAGGTGACGCTGAGCACTAGCACTATGTAAGGTAAACTCGGCGTTACTAAAGGAATGTGAACGGACATCGTGTGATTTTGGGCAAAGAAAGAGACTACGAATATGCTGGGTGCCGGGACATAGTAGAATGAAGGACAACGAAAAGGCCGATGAATTGGCCAAAGTAGGTGCAAATTCCACATTCACAAGACCGAAACCAGCAGTTGGGGTCTCCGACCAAGTCATCAAGATCGCACTAAAGGAGAAAGTGATGGCGGACATAAGAAGGAAATGGAAATGTACAGGAGATAGCTGCAGACAAGCAAAAGAAATGATTAAGGGCCGGATTTAAGCAACTCCGGTTTTCTTAGAGAAGCTTCTAGGCAACCTATTAGGATAATAATAGAAATTTTGACAGGTTATAACACATTGAGACGACACCTGTATAAATACCATGAGATCAAAAAAAGATGATTCTGAGCAGGCCTTGACTAGCATTCTAGAACCAGTGTAGCCAATCGTGTTGTACTAGTCAAGGCCTGCTCAGAATCATTTCTTTTTCGATCTCATGGTATAAATCAGAAGAAACTGCTATGCATTTTCTAGCAAAGTGCCAGAAGTATGAAGAGTGGCGGAGAGCAATATTTGGCAAAAAGAATATTAGATTGGAAGAGGTGAAGTAACTGGATCTAACCAGGATTTTAAGAGTAGACCAACCACGATACAGACCTGTGAGGCCTCGATAGCAGTCATACCCGTACTCCCGGAATCTATCTATCTATATAACCCATAAAGCTACACTAACATATGAAAATAATCTTCGACCTTTCCAAATACAGAAACTTATCGCCTTTACTTGTGTCTGTAGGTGCAAGTGAGAGATCATTCCTACCATGCTTCAAGAGAAATTCGGCAATCTTGCTATTATTTGTATTGAGAATAGTATACTAGTTAGATAATATAAATATCGAGGATAGAAAAGAATTTTTTCAAAACAAAGAAAAGTATTAAGTTCTTTATTTTCAGTTTAGTTTCTTCTGTTATACTTCAGTATATTATTTAATAAACAATAGTAAATAACCTCCAATTCTGTTATTTTAACTTTGAGTAAATTTTTTTATACGTTTTGTTTATATCGTTTTGTTTTTCATAAATAATTAATGAAAAATAAAGAAGGATCTTATGATAATACACATCATACATATCTTGCAATGAAAAATTATAGGGCGGCAAAACTCTTGAATTTGTAACTTTATAAATGAAGTATGAATAAAACTAATTTCTTGTTTTATTAGGAAAATCGTGGATTCGGCCTACTAGGGATACCACATTATAAAACAAAAACGCGCCGAGTAGGTACTCTACCTCGAAGGTGGTATAGAAAGCAATGAATTTCTTCAAAAATATGACAGTTTCAATTCTTGATATCGCAATATCTCGATAATGGTCACTCCCATGAAAAACAGCAATTGAAGCTTTCTTGTGGAGAATTGCATAAGCTATAAATTCGGTAATAACTATTTTTACAATAAAACTAACTGTTAACGAGATATTCGCAAAAAATCGTATTTTATTACGTCTGACCCCGCGTAAAACTTTTTGCAGCACAGCGATCGATGGGGACTTTTAACATTTCATTTAGAACTATAATATGAAGGTCCACACAAAAAATCACCTCCATGGGAATTATTTCGAACTGTTATGTCTATTTTGACTGGACTAAAAAGTAATATTTTTATTCAAAATTAAAATGTTTCTTCGGCCTTCATATTAGAAATTAATCACTCGGTGCTTCTGAAGATGTTTTTAAAGAAAAATATCTAAACTGAAGTATTACTCCTAAATAAAAATCCTTTTCATAATTTCTAATCCGAGAATGAATGCTGCAAAGCTGGAAATATTTCGAAACATTAACATTGATACAATTTGCCTGTAGAAATCCAAAAAGACTTTAGAAGACACATAAAATTCTGAAAATCTGAAAAGTAACTAAGAAGACGTTAGAAAAGTAAAATGGGCAATAAAAACATTACAACGGCAGAAACATTCGGGAAAGTGGAGGAAACAAAACGTCGTAAAATTCTATTACAGGATTTCCACCACACGTTGAAAACGATACTAATTCAGCACCGGAAAATATCTTCTGAAAAATCCCCACTTTATTGTTGTATAACTTAAGATTTCCTCATTTTAAATTACGTGACAGTGGCTGTGGTTTTTCTGAGGTTTTTTGTTTTTTTTTTTAATTTTAATCCTCTTCAGTTTCCGCTTTATAGACGAAAAAAATCGAATAAAATTTTCTAATCCGAGGGTATAAAACATAAGTTATTGGTATCAATTTAGCTTCGCTTCAGGGTATAGAACAACATAAACAAAAAAGTTTGTATGAAGAACGAGGGTTGAATAGCAAAGTAGAGGGTTTAGCATATTAAATGTCGCTTGTCTTATCTTTGTTGCCTGAAAGTTCAAAAGCGTCGCTTTAAATTTATTTCTATGTCAAGATTGTTATTCTGTAACCATATCTTTCTAGATTAAACTTAGGATAAAACTCGAAGTTCCCATGTTAAAGTAACTTAATAACTGTAACGTTTTAAAAACCAATATCGCAACATGTTATGTTTGAAACTAAATTCACGATTTTAATCCGAATAAATAGAAACCAGTAAAAAGCTCGTTATCAATAAAAGTCGCAAACGATTGGCTCTTGTGAAAGGCTTCGAACTTTTCGACATTTAAACTCGGTTGTTCAATTGTGTAACAGCTCAAGGGTATTCACATGCAAATTGTCCATTCAAGTGTGTAAAAGTAGCTTGACGAGAATGTTTTTTAATTGACCCACATGAACATCCATATTATATTGGTAATTCAGCACTGACGCATCACGTATCTACTGATTATACGCCGAGAAAGGCTTTAACGTTGCTCAACACAAGCGGTTATTTACTGCCCTCGTAAATATCGCTGAAATATTATACTTGCAACCGGGGATCAAGTATGCATTTGAAAATGCTCTCCGGCTGCACTAAATTATAAATCATACGGGAATAGGTTGGGAAAATAATTGAATATAGCTTACTGTTTGCTCTACAATAAAGGTAATGGAAATGTAATTCCAGAACTTTAAAAATAAATTGCACAGATACTGTTGGGAATTTTTAACGTCTTATTGTTCTTGAAATTGATTGCACTTAGTGCTAGATTCCATGTTTCGAAATTAATTATGTGTATTGTTGTAAATTGAGCATTACCTTTAACCGTTACGCACTAGAAACGTGGGTTAAATTTTAGAAAAATCAAGGCTAAGCTCAAAAATCCACGAATGATTTTCTGGAACTATGGAAAAATTGGCAGTGAATTCGTACTTCACAAATGAACAGTTTAGTTATATGAATTAGTGCTGGAAATTTATTCTAATTAAATCAAATAATCGATTATTTCGATTACCTAATTGATAACTATGATTCGTCGATTAATCGCGATAATTCGCTTATTCGCGATCAATCGATTATTGCTATTAGTTTTTCTCGATTACTGAATTACTTAAACCTTCTTTTATTAAGAATATAAAGTGGTTACTTTATTGTTCCTCACATTTTTATTCATTTTAAATGCAAATTTTACAATATCAAAGTAAAGTATAATTTTAAACATGGGTATTATTAGGTACAAGTTTTATTAAAATTTATTGCAATAATGGTTTAGTCAAAATAAAATAAGTTTAAAAAACAAAAATATAAATTATATCTTACCAAAAGGTATTAAATTGTATATCTACACGTAACACCAAATTTATACAGTTTATCAGATACAAAAAGTGGGATATTACTTACTTTCGTTTCGTTTAACAACTTTGTTTAGTGATTCCGGATAATTTATATTATAAATCGCAAAACTTTTTATTGATCTATTACGTGAATAAACCCAATTATACTATTAATCTAATTAATAGAATACTAGCGAAAATCGATTAATTTAACAATTTTGCCAGCACTAATATGAATGTTGGGGGCAGATTCGGCAAGTCTGTCCCAAAATGCAAAACTCGATGCCAAAAAAGCCTCAATTAATAATACAGAAACCCCAGATCTAAAGATGATTTCAAAACTGGAAGAACAAATACTATATTAGCAAAATATGGAATAAAGAAGTAGTGGAACAAGCTAAAATCCAGCGTTAGTGTTATCAAACTAGAAGAAGAAGATATGAAGTATTCAATGTTAGGTAGCTTCACAGGTTTCTCATTACTTATTTTTAACTTCTGTGCTATAAAAGTGAGTCCAGTAATCTACTAAACTGAAAATATCACTCTTAATAAATACCCATCATTTGTAGTCTCAGTTTGAGGTAAAACAGCCTTTAATTTTTTAGATTTTCTCAGTTTTTCAAAATTTTCTTAAACTATGTGTGTATACTTTTCAGATTATGTTGTCTGAACGAAAAGGAACGCCATTGATAAAATATAAAAATGTAACCTTATTTCTACTACTGAGTTAGTCACTTACAATTACCTGCATGGTATAATTGGTTGTTTACCTGATTGTCATGGCAAATATGAATTTAACAAAGCAAAGAATTATTAGTTTTGTTTGTAATATACTGATTTCTGTGGCAATCAATTATAAATTAATATGCCAAAAATTGTTATTTAAGTTTTTAGTTTATACGGACAAATTTGGTTGTGTGACCTTACAGGCTTAAATTTTGAATATTCATACTTGAAAATAACTTTTTCGACCTCTTGCCATCCAATGCTTGGTGACTGAACTGCATATTAAAAATCTTGTACTTTAATTTTCTTTCAGCGTTTAGATATGCTAAAAGCTAACATAACTAACGAATTAACGAATTATTGGTTACTTCCAAATTATTCCAAATAAGTTAGTAAGTAGTTGTTGCAGGATATGGTCTTGTTTTACACAGTGGCGGCTCGCCAGGTGAAGTAGGTGAAGAGCCTCTTCACCTAAAATTTGTGCATCCAAATTATTTTATATTCAAATTATTTTTTATTTTCGACACTTCAATATTGCGTATTGAGAGGATTTTTTTATTATAAATGCATATTATTTACCATAATATTCGTCACTGGCCACTAGCCTATTTTGTCCGTGTCTACACCGCATTCCAATGAAAAACGCGCCTGAAGCGAAGAGTTGGAATTGACTTGCTTTAACAACTCTGCTCGTTGCCATGGTAACGCATACCGGCGGGCCGCTCGTTGACACATCTTGAATCGCTAGAGTGAAGTATTTAGTTTTTTATCGGCGAATGATTCACTACATTCACAACGTTTCGCTTGTCGGGTGTTAGTTTATTTTATAATTCATTGTTGGATAAAAATGAATCGATACGTGAACCTTTTGTTTATATAAACCTCACGTCTGGGCAATAAAGAGAGAGACGCTAACCTACTTATTTTTATTTACTAGTATTATTAGTCAGTTCAATGCCAGATATAGTCTCGAAACATATGTGTCGTACCTACAAAGGACGTATTAAAATATCTGTGATTTTATTAAATATCTGAAGTTCCTAATTATCGAATAGTCGGTTATCACTGATTTCAAATAATTGAAACTCATGTCTTGTTTTGGTGTTTGTACTGTTTGTTGTTTATGTGTTTGTTTTGCAATAAGTGTGTGTTTTTAAACATGAAACAAAGGCTTTAACAATTTTTGCAAAAAAGGACTTAAAGGGTAGTGGAACTTTTAGCAGCATTTTTATCAAGAAGTCCTATAGAAATTATATACCTAACTAAGGAATACAATATCTCACGATAGACTCTCATCTTTGGCGAATATTTCAATTCAAAAAGAACTCTTACTAGGGTTAATTAAAAACCAACCATTTTACGAAGATATTACCAACAAATTTGCTACCCTAAAAGACAGAAGGATTGACTTGGTGTAAAAAATTAGGTAAGTTCAAATAAAAAGTATTTTTTAATGAAATTTGATAAATAAAAGAGACGTACAGAAAAATAATATCAAATTTTATTGCACAAATATTTATACTAAAACATAGGTATATTACGAAAAACTAGACTAACTTATTATGTTTATTAAAAATTATTACTGTTTCTACTGTTCCTGAGATAATAATAATCTACTATCTACTACACTATCTATTTATAACTATATAAACTAATAATTAGTTTGTTAAATTAAAAAATAGCAGAAGAAAAAGAAATTAATCGTACCTACTTATTCATTCAATAAGATTTATATTTTTCAGAATGATACAATATTCATTTATAATAAAGTGGGCTCAAAAAGTAGTAATAGTAAAATAAGATCTAATATCGCCCTTTTGATAACGAAATTTTTCGAACTCGCTTTATTAATTTAAATTTTTTGGTAGTAAAAGTTCATTTCGTCTATTACCAAAACGATATTTAATTGTTTCCGCAGAAATTTCATCTAACTGAAAATTAATATTAATTATACCTAAATTTGATAACCTATCCTGGCCCGTTGTTGCTCTAATATACGTTTTTAGTCGTCTTAGTACACTAAAAGATCTTTCACAACTACAGGAATTGATAATGCAATTTTCTGTATTCGTTAGATTAGGAAACATTATTTCATCTAAATGTGAAAATAGTGAGGATATATCACTTGGTTTAGGCGTCAATTTTTGAATATAATTTTGACAAACAAGGAATTCAGACTATAAGTCTTGCTGCTTTATATTATAAACATTTAAGAATGACTGAAATCTGATTTAAAAATCTCCATGTTTTTGTCGGAAAAACGTTTTACCAGCTCTACAATCATTCGGTCGAGGATAGAAAAATATATATACTGCGTTCCCCTTTATTGTTACAAGACTTGAAAGAAAAAGTAAAAATTCCAAAAAGTCTAAAAACTTTTTAATGTATTATACCTTATATTATTAGGTATTTATTGTTGCATTACAATTGGGGGGGGCGCAAACGTCAATGGGGGGGGGAAAAAAAAGGGCTAACGACGCCCCTGACCACAATAGCACTTCA
Source organism: Melanotus villosus (assembly GCA_963082815.1). Classification (NCBI taxonomy): domain Eukaryota; kingdom Metazoa; phylum Arthropoda; class Insecta; order Coleoptera; family Elateridae; genus Melanotus; species Melanotus villosus. The sequence goes on from OY720421.1 coordinate 23,098,478, forward strand.
CCTATTATTTGACCCACGAGCCGCCACTGGTTTTACATAATATGTGGTTGGAAGTTTGTTAGTTTTTTGAATTTTCAGTTGCTGATGCTTTCAAAATATAATATGCAGGGCGCGGCAGAAATAACTTTACAGTTTGATTTTGCTATAAAATTGTAATGATTTTAGAAACAAGTTTCAGGAAATAGATTAAATTATGATGAACTAGGTCAACTAGGAGTATAAATTATTTAATTTCAAAAAATTAGGTGCTCTCCTTGTTCCTGAATGCACTCTTTTAACCGGCTAACACAGTCCATGCCAAATCTAAACACATATGGGGAAATTGTACGATTTTCATTAACATTCCTTTTCGATACTTCTGAGGCCTGTCGCAGTAGACTCTATAGTTCAAGAAAAATTCTAAAACCTACTGTCGCATACATAAGAAGAGCCTATAAATTATTATTATTATTATTTAATGAAAGAATGTTTTCTGACAATTCCACTCATAATCTATCATCCAATGAAATCACAGTATTTTGGTGAATTGAACCAATCACAATCGAATTACACTGATAATTTCACTACTAGTGAAATTTTCCTCGTTGCTTAGAGACGTCTGTCAAAATTTTTTTGAGCGACAAGTATTTCAGTAATTTCATTATAATTCGAGGAATTGCCATGCCGAATACCATTCGTGACTAGAATTTTACAGGCAATTTTTGCCGACATGATCACTCTTGCTTGTTGCTTTAGAAAATCGTCACAAGTGCGACAGCAACAAGCAGTCGTGTTCATGACGGCAAAAAAATTGCTGGTAAAATTCTAGTCACTTGTGATATTGCTGTTGATTATCATCGCCGCATCCTGTAAGTACATTCATTCAATTAGTAATGTTTTACCTTAAAATAATTGCTTGACCAAAGAAAATTTTTTAATAGCTTTTTAACAAATTGTAGTTTAAGTGTTTTGTGATATTCCTTTAGAAAACACAAAATATCTCATTCTTCGAAAATCATTTCTGTTCATGTACCTACATATAAGAATTGAAAAAGCAAATGTGGGCTTCTGGCAGTATCTCCGTGCAATTGGTGAATTTTAGGGACCTTCGCCAAAGGCTGTTCTGTGGCTGTATATGGCTGTGGTCAGGCCCATGCGTTATTATGGAGCCAGACAAGTTACTACGTCAACTTAGATCTCACACGTACAAAGATGAACGTGTATGAGTATCACAGGAACGATGCGTTCCACCCCCACAGCAGTAAGGCCTCCCCCACGGGATACATATGTGGAGGAAGTGGCTTTGAGATCAGCCTTACAATTGCAAGATAAGGGTTTGTGGAATGATAAAGGCACTAAAAGAAGACGCCAACATAATATGAAGGAGGCTGTTCACAAAATACCTCTTCTTGGAGCAGTGGTGGATTCCTTCCCGCCGACTTATTTATTTATGAAATACATCAGCACCTGTTTGCATACTGAAGATGCTACCCAACCTGATACATCCATACTTACTGATGGATCTAAAACTGCAAAAGGTACAGACGCAAGCATCTTTCCAGATAAACTGAACATTCATCAAAGTATACCACTAGGCAATCTTACCACAGCCTTTCAAGCAGAGACAGTGGCTTTAGTGCAACGTGCAAACATTCGGAATAAAGTCATCAGAATAGTTAGCGATAGTAGAGCGGCCCTATTAGCACTGAGCAACTACAAAGTTGTCTCAGGAATAGTACTCCAGTGCTGCCGCACTCTAGAACTAGTTGCTGAGAATAATAACCCAGAACTCGTCTGGGTTGAAGCTCATGCTGGGCTAGATGGTAACGGGCAGGCTGATGCTTTAGCAATTAGGGTTCGGAACAGCCTTTTGGAGCCCCGGGCCAGCTTTCGTACCTTCACTAACCTTGCTTCATACCATAATTAGCAAAGAAACCCACAAACGCCACTGTGATAGGTGGGTGAATATTGAATAAATGTCACCATAAGAGGATGGCTATTGCAGTGCCCTTGAATAAACCCACGCACAGGCTGGGGTTGACTGATGACCCCACCTATCGAGGGTGCATCTCATGTCTGAATGTCCTGCACTCGCTCAAATCAGAGGATCCTCAAGTTCGTCAAAAGGGTTGGATGGCTTGAGTGAGATTCCAGAGGGTTATGCTGCCTGCAATGGAGGTAGTACGACGGACCCAAATTGAAGCCTAAGTACGTGTGAACTAGTTCACCCTCCCCTTACAATCCAGATCCACATCCAGAATCATTTCTGCTAAATTTTTGAGAATATTATTTTTGCAAATTATAAAACAAGGATATAAAACTAGGATCCGTTCTAATTCGCAATTAAAATTTGCTCAAACATTTTATTATTATTTTTAACTAAAACTTTCTTTACTCTTTGAGTTGTCCTTTCCACTTTGGATTTCTTAGAATTTCCATATTAAAGCAATTATTTCCTAAACTTTAAATGTTCATAATTTTTAGAAAATATTCCTCCAAAGCGACAGATTTTAAAATGTTCTCTTTTTACAAATCTTTCAGCTTTTAGGTTTTACATTTTGGATAGAATAAGTAACTAATAGCTTACCTTATTTTTATTTTCAGAAAATTATTCTTAAAAGATTTATTACTAAAGAATACTTCAAATGAGTTTTGTTAAACCTAAGGAAAAAACAATTCTTTAAATATAGAACGAGGATTAACGATTAAATCAAATATTTTATCTGATTTCTTCAAAATCAGAGTTTTTATTTATATTTTAAAATTGCATAGGTTCGGTTTTTACAAGTTTCATAAAATTTTATGTAATGTTTTAAATGTCAGGCTTTTAAAATAAATAACTGAATTAGTGAATTGAAAACCATTTCGTATTGATTTTAACTTCCGTGTTATTAACTGTGTTGTAATTTCAGAATTTTATTAACAAATTAATTAAACTTGACATTTAAAATGCGAGGTACTATTGCAGAATATGAGAATAAATTTTCACTCTGCTGAAATTGTTTGTCAAATTTAATTAATCGAACCGAAAACTGGGAAAATTCTTTAAATTGCAGATAAGGGTGAAAACATTCTATTCAAAATAATTATATGTAACAAACTTCTCCGTCTATTTTTTCCTCATTGTCAAGAGTTCACATTTAAATATCGTTTTTTCTTTGTTTGCATAACATACAATAATAATAGGTCTAAAATTTGTAAATACTAGCATTAAGGAAATATTATAAAGAGCGTTAACAAGTTTTAAGTTTAGATTAGATGTTTGTGATATTGATAACCTTCTTATAGCTATTAAGACAACAAGTATTTTATAGAAGGTTTAAAAATCAAGGTCGCAGTTCAAATCCGAGCGAACGAAGTGAGCCGAGGATTTGATAGACCGAGATTTTTAAACTATAAAACACGAGTTATCTTCAAGATTTTCTAACACTAATATCAGACATTTTCTTTCACTAATATATTATTAGAAATTTTAATAAATTATTATTTGAGACGTGTCATAATACACAAAATGCGAAGATTGCTAGGCAACGATGTATTTAAAGAAGATTTAAAGGCCTATAAAATACGTTATCATTGACGGCGTATTTTATAGAGGAAGCGTATTTTAAAGGAAACATAACAAGTGAGCTCTTATGCACCATAGAAACAGTATAAGATATTAGTGTTAGAAAAATTATATTTAAAAAAGGTCAATAAATAGTATATTAAAATACAAGTTGCAGAAGGCATGTATTCAAGCACGAATTTGAAATTCCGAAACGAGCCGCATAGCGGTGAGTTGAGGAACAAATGAGTGCTTGAAAGACCTTCTGCAACGAGTATTTTATACTATTTTTTCTATTTTGCCGCTTTATACCATTTTATAAATTAAAAAATAAAAATTTTAAATCTAGGGAATTTTGCGGTGGTTGGTGACGTTTATGTTGGCGTAATTTTAGGTTAGAAAATTTATTGCCGGACAAGTCCAGATCCCAGTATGAAAAAGAATTTTTGACGTATGTCAGTTGACAGTTCAACGCTACCAACATCAATACAGTAAATTTTACTAGTATATTTTAGCACTCCAACGACTTATTTTAACACTCAAATGACGTCATTTGGGTGTCATTTGGAGTTATTTTAGCACCCAAATAGAAAAAAGGGTTTTCGAACTCTAAAAGTGCCTTTTACTAATTTCCCGTCATAGTTTAAATTCAACATTTGGATGTTCGGTGGAGTAAATTTAGTTTTGCTTAATACAGTTTGTTATATTTGTTTTACTTTTAAAAAAATCTCTAATAGCCTTATCATATTTTAGATTTTGACTGCAGTTTTGGTCTGATTCACGAATACTAAAAACCTTGTATTTAGCACAACATTTTGAGTGTTTGCTTGGGTGAATTTATTTTCAGTTATTAAGGGTTTTTATCTAGGTATGTCATTTTTGTGCTTTAAATTACCAAATTTCCCTTAAGCCTTAAGCCTGCACAATATTTTAGAAGACGAGTGGGGTATTTAATGGATTTACTATATGTTATATTTTAATTAAAGTAGATTGCCATTGCCGAGAATGTCATTTCTATCAAAAGCAAATTTCTAGCCTTAAGCTGATATCACAAAGAAACCCCACAAATTATTTTGTCAACAACGTTAAATCTGTTTTCAACGTTTTCAATTTGTTGTTAGTAAGGATAAAACAAAACGAGTCTGTTTAATCAATTCCCTTGTAGTTGCACCGTAAAAGTAATCATGTTTTTATACATTTAATTCGCTTTGCGCTTATACAAAGCGGCAAGGTATAAGGTACATAAAACAGTTAATACTTTATGTATTCCACTTACCTTGCCACGTTTTAATTTCTATGTAAATTTTGCGCGGAGCGTTATTTCAACAAGCTTAGTTCTCATTAAATTTCAAATATCCTTTTTTTTATCGAACGTGATATGTTGTACAATGTTGCAAAATTCTGTATTTGTACGAACTTCACCACATTTATTCCTTATTCCATTATTAAATTATGAAATCGTATCTATAAGATTTCTATTTGTTAATCGACTTTTGGTATAAAAAAAAAATACCTTATTCATAGTATTTTCATTTTCCTTAAGCTAATTTTATAAAATCCCAGTAATCACTATTAAAAAGTTAAAGCCCCCGAATTTTCACACCGCCTTTCTAAAATACATAGATATCCAAGAGTTGGAGTGGTAATTTCTACATTCTTTATTGCTGTAACTACCTTCGTTCTCTACAATTATGTCTTATTTAAGCCAAGAGAACACGCCTTTGCGACATTTAAGTGAAAATTAGCAGAAGCTGCGAATGGGTTAAATTCGAAGCATCGAAGCGAAGTCCTGAAGGTTTCGTGTTGCTTTAAGTGATTTTAACAGGCCGTAGAGGAGCGTTAACCTAGCTTAAAATATTTAATTTTCGTATGAATATAAAAGAAAACATACCCAAATCTGACGAATTCGTTTGATGTGGTACTAGACGTCTAGAAGTACTTCAAAATGTATTTTACAATAATTTAAGAAAAATATAACCTACAACCTCCCTCCTGTTTTGATTAAACTGAGAAATATGTATATGTGGTAATCTCATAATGTAAAACGTCTGGGCACGTAGAACACGTACCTTACTACATTAACTAAAGCACTTCAGATTTCATTAACTAACTTAATTTTTGCTGAGTGTTCGAGTTTTGTAAATTATTCAACATTAAAGCTTTCGTACAAGTTTTTGCAGTTTTTAATTTAAGGGTGAGATAAAACTGTACAAAATAGTAATATAAAAAAAATTACTGAATGCAGCACTATACTATCTAATCACGTAATTACTATAAAATAAGTAAAATCAAAAGTAGTAAATATTCAGGTGTTCATTTTTAGTTCTTGGGCAGTTTATTATACTAAAAGCGGCGAGAGTTTTATAGATGGGTTTATGTAGCTATAAATCTCGAAAGGTTTCAGATCGTTAAATGTAACGAAATTCGTATAAAACAACCTTGCTCTCTTTTTTAAGACATTGATCATGCTAGTTGCTAATTAAAATGTTCAACGGAAAATTAAAATAAAAAAATTTGAATTTCTGTTTTTTTGCAAAATTAGAAGGCTACAAAATTTTTAATTCAAATAAAAACCATGCCGATTCGAACTCTGTTTAAGAACATTTAGACACATTCGAACTGCGCAGCCGCGACTTCATCGCCACAGCAACGGAATTCAGTTGTTTATATTAATTGTTTAAGTACTAGTGACGCGTCTGTTTAAAGTATTTGCTGTTTGCTTCTTTCTACACGTTGCGATTAAGTTGGAAAATGGCATTTATGATAGAAAAATCCGTCCAAAGATAATCTGCGTGCTGTTATTCCATTTTTGGCCGCTCAAGGGCGTCAGCCAATGAAAATTTATACGAGAATGAAATGGTGGCTATAGTTATTCTCATATGGCAGTGGTTGAACGGTGCAATAAATTTTGACAAGGAAAAGAATCCACTAAAGATTAGGCCCGTCCAGAACATGCTCGTGTCAGATCAAAATGTGAGACAAATAGACGCATTTTAAAGTTAGAGAACTTTCTGCAATGTTGAGCATCAGTGTGGGAACTGTTCATTTTATTATTCATAGTCCTGGCAATCACAAGTTGCTGCTCAGTGGATCCCGCGACTGGTTCCTAATGAGCAGAAGAATTTGCGTTCGGCTTAATCGCTACAGCATTTGATACGCTATCAACGACAAAGTAATGCCTTTTTACATCAAATTGTTGCCGGTGATGAGTCTTGGTGTTATCCAAACGCCAGCATATGCAGTGGAAGTGTACAGAATCTCCGAAGGTGAAAAAATGTCGATCTCAACCTTCAGTTTTGATTACCAAGGTGTACTGCTCTTACATTTTAATATCAACATCAATGCTGACCGATATGCAGACACTTTAAACTGTCAAGAATAAACGTCCCGGGAACTTGACAAACGGTGTCATCCTTCTGCTCTATAATGCTCGCCTCAATGTGGCTGACTTGAAATCATAGAGATGAATTGAGACTCACGATCGATTTTTGTGAAATCATTTACCAGCCCTCTATTTATCAAAACAATTGCAGACATAATCTACAGGCATCTGTGGTTTATGTCGCTCATTGACAGTTTGATACAACAGACAGTCGTGCATGAACAAAAAAATATCGAAAATATGTGAGTAAAGTGGTATTTTTGAAAGGCATGCTACCTTCTATTAACTTTGAAAACTGTTTGGGTTTACTGAGGTGATACTTGTTCTATTGAATATAACTTTGAATATAAAACTAACAGGAATGAGGGTATTGCTTTAGTAGCTATACAAAAAGTGCGACGGAAGTCGCCATTTTGATCATCTATTTGTAGTCATAGTTTTGAGACTGACAGCTGACAAATAATAGGTTAGTTGTGCTATTTGTGGTTTTTCTCCAAGAAGGACAAATAAAAATTTAGGAATAACTTTCCATAAGTAAGCATTTACCTTCATTTAATGTAACTACGTTCATTACGAATAAGATTTAAGAACAATTTGATGTTATAATTTCAATGTCAAAGGTCACGAGTGAATATCATAGGCGTCACATACATATTTTATATAGAATTAGCACTTTGCAAAATATATATTTAAAAAACTGTTTTAACCGTCAGTATTATAATATTTTATTTCTTGCAGCTTCTAATTTTTGTTCATTCATACCTTTACTACATTTTTTGTCAGTTTACGTCTTTGAATGTTTTATATTCAGAGGTTTACGTATCCCGTATTCATTCTAAAAGGTACGCCACTGACATACCGGAATCATTCAGCCGCCATTTGCATCATCTATCTTGGTCTCACGTATGTTTTGTGTAGCCTCATTCCTGTTAATTTTATATTCTAAGGAATATAACATACATGAACCTAGTTACAGGTGTTTGGGGTGAAATAATTATTATTAATGTGTGACAATGTCAATTTAAGGGTGACTTGAGGCGATGCCAAATAAATATCACAGAACCTCTCTCGAGAGGACTTGGAAGATGTTTTGGCTGCGATTAGGAAAGGACAGTTGTCCATTAGAGAGGCTGCGGAACAGTATGAAGTATCACATGCAACCTTCCAAAGAAAAGGGAAAACCCTACACATGCTTGGAAGAGGCTTCTCAAAGTGTGGAAACAGAAAAATCGGGGCCCTGTAAGAAAATAGATGTTCGCAAGTCATGAAATCACGTTCCAAGAAGTACGGTTTCGGAAAATTGATGGAGCACCAAAACCAAAAGAAGGATATGTTCCCCCAGGTCAAAGCGTCTCAGGTGAGGTGATGATGCGATTATGGAGATTGTTGTAGCCGGTACCTCAGAAACTGCAAAGAGATAGAAACCTAAAAAGAGATCTAGACTGATTAACTCTAGTGAAGAATCGGATTTTGACGACCAACAGGCAGTCAAACACATTTTAGATAAAGAAGATGTTACGATAACCGATACCATTTTCAAAGCTGAACATTAGATGATAAGACTGAATTTGAAAATTTAAATGTTGAAGATGGCAGAATTGCAATCTAGAAAAGACAGTAAGAAGAGATTCATAGGAAAAATTATTTCTACAACACCAAAAACTTGCTCATTTTTGAAGGAAAGCAGTAAAGCGAAAAGTACCTATCCAGACGTCCCAGATGAGAACATATAAGAAAAAAGGGTTTGAATGCAAACTTCCTACGTCCACCCGAACACGTAGGGGAGGAATGTTTTTTGAAGCACACATTTGTGCGTATTTAATTAAGTAAAATAATCTGTTCCTATGTTTCGTTCCGAAGAATGTTTCATATTTGTTTAGAATATTATTACTTATTACATTTGTGTTCATTTGTTTTTTTTTTACTTTTATATATTCAACAATAAATACTTAACTCTTTTAAAAACAATATAACTGTCTCAAATCACCCTTACTTAACGCAGAATTGAATTATACCTCGAAATGAATGGAGTGTCTCAAGAAACCCCAAAGCTAGGGTAACTTGAGGCACCTACGTTTTATTTATTTTTTCCCGAATTTGTTGACATTTGTTTGCAATTACTATCCCTAATCGGTAGAGGAAACTATTTCGCATAAATACGCAAAATTTCAAGTTAATTGATTGCAATTCGAATATTTTATAACAAATTGTATGTGAAAATTGGATTCAAGTTACCCGCATTGATGGTATATGTTGTAAGTCTTATAACATCCACCTTACAGTCCCGACTTGTCCCGGTGTGATTTCTTTGGCTCAAAAAAACAATCGTTAAAAGGCGGCGGTTCAATTCGGACGCTGAGGTAAAGTTAGAGAAGTTACTTAGCTTGAATATTTAAAGTTTATTTTTATTAAAAAAATATTGAGAAATTACAATAAACTAAATAGGTACGTAAAATGAAATACCTTATTGTGTAATTAAATATTGGACAATTAAACATTTAGTATTAGCTTAAAACTAAATACTAAATTAAATAAATATATTTAAAGTGATCCTTATTGATTTCTTCCACGTTGTATGTTTAAATCGAAGTGACATCGTAAATATTTTACGAGTAAGTAAATAATAAGAAATTTCGCTAGGAAAGATCTATTTTTGCATTACATACATATATTTAGCTTTTGAACTATGAGGGTCGCTTGTAATAAACTTACTTAAAATTTACAATTGATATGAATCAGAATTGTCATTGGTTACCATTTTATTTTGTTCTGGCATTGTTGAGTTTTAACGATGCTTAAATTTTAAAAAAATTGGGATAACAACTCTAAATAATTGCATATAAATTTGTGTAACTCAAATTCATCTTGGTCTTCATGGTCATCATCATCAACTTCTTGTTCATTATCTTCTTCTTCCTGTTAATCTTCGGCTGAAATACTAACTAAATTATTGACAATCTTGTAACTCGAAATTTGTGAGTAGGTAATCTATTGCTAGAAATGATAACGTTGAACCCTTTCAATTCTTTGATATTAAGTAAAGGGCTGTTTTGAAATAAATTGGTAACATAAATTCATAAGATATTTGTTTTTTAATTAAATATTTAACATTTGTTTTGTGTCAATTAGGATCAAATTAATCACGAAATTAAAAAGAAAGATTAATAAAACAATCGTTATTGATTTACAATATTTTTGGGTAATTAAAGAAGCTAAATATATGTGTAATAGCCAAACTTCTAAGGTCAAAATATCGAAAGCTGCCCTGCATATTTTTTTCCCAATCAAAGTGACTGTTTAAACATTAAGCAAATGTATAAAAAATTATGAAGACCTATTTTTGCATGACATTTACTTATTTTATTTAAGAGCCATTTGGTCCGGAGTTGTGGTAGCTAGGTAGCCCAGTCAAGTGCGATCACGAGAGTTAAGCTTCTTTGTCTCGGGTCAGTACTTGGATGGGTTGCCCGACTGGGCACCTCCCTTCCACATGGTGAGAGTGAGAGAGTAGGACAATTAGACACGACACAGTGGATGGGTAGATGAAAGAAGATACGACGCCCAGAAGGGCATAAGGATAAAAGAGAAAGAAAGAGATAATAGCCATTTGTACCAAACATATTTAAAATTTAAGCTTTAGTTAAATCACGACCTTCTTTGCTCACCATTTTGTTGTTATTGAATTGAACAACTTTGAACAATGTTTACATTTAAGAGTGCTATGAAAACGGCACTCTATAATAATAAGTACCTATTATTATTTCTGATTAATAACTCATAGATTCCTAAATAGAGTAAAAGCCTCCTCTGTTTATCGCGTTCTTGCACTATTTTTGTATTATCTCATTTAGAGTGGGTTGCACCATGCTTTTATTAAGTTAACCAATGATGAAAGACAAAAGCTCATTATTTTTTTATTATTGTGTTGTTTTTCCTGTGAATTCTAAATTTGATTCGACTTTGTTCATTTAGATGGATGATTAACTTGACGAATTGAATAGCTGTAAACTTCGTGTTCTTCTTCGACTCGAGTCCTAACTAAGCCAATTGTACTTACTTCACTCTGCTAATTTTAAATCTGAGAGTAGTTAGGTACTTCAACGCTATAAAAGGCAACTTTACGCTCTTTCAGCCCGTTTGAATTAACTAAAAAACATATCTTGTTTAAAAAGTCGTAAAACAACATTTAACTCACATTTGAAATGAGATAAGTCACCCATAAACTGACGCAAACTTTCGAGAGGAAGAACTGCATAACAGAGGGGTCTCACTAGTAGCAACCAGTTCAAGTTCAACATATGGTGGTATTGCAATAAAATAAAATTCGTGTTATTTTGCCATTAAATATTGGCCAATTATTTAGTAATAGTAATAAAACAATTCCCGTAACATTTATTGGTTTACCCCATTTTTTAATTTTTGGGATGAAATTTATGTACATATAATATCCAACATCTTAGGTTCAAAAATTCAGAAATTGCTGTGCTCAATTGTTTGCAAATTAATCGTATGTTTTTGTATATTAATTTATTTTCTAAATAATTAAATTTTTACTGAATATAACGTAAGTTAAATCACAATTTTCCTATTTTTAGATTTCAGTCGTGCCGAAATTTCCGTGGAAACAACCCTGAATAATCAAAGCGAAACTTATGTTAACCAAATTGCATTGGAAACAAACCGAAATGTTTATAAAATGCGAAAAGCTCAGTGTTAAATGACCTGTTGATTTCAATCTAAAGCCTACGAGATTTGTATATGCTACCACTCGAGAATGTGTAGGGTAAGACCGAGGATTAATCTTTTCCTGTAGTAGGGACGAATTGCTTATTTAAGCAAAGGAATCCGTAACCATATCAAAACACCGAAAAACCTCCGATTATTCCGACGGAATGATGTATGTGGAAATTTTTACCCTCATTTTTAGCGATCTAGCTTGTTAACGTAATTATTTATGAAAGTTTAAAGTACTTCCATTTCCTTATATTCTCCGTCCTTTTTGCTACTTATGGGCTACGCTTCCGTTATTAAGTTGTTATTATACCAATCACTTCGGATGATGTTAAAGTAAGTTAAAAGTTTATAAGTAGGTACGTCCAATTAGGCCAGACTTTATGATAGCAGTGAATATAAGAACTTAAGTTTTTTTTTTAATTTATTAGTTTTTTTAACTAATTACCTATGCTGCGTTAAGTATGCGGAAATAATTTAATCACAGATTTTTTTTAAGGAAAAAGAATTAAAATCCTCAAAAAAGGCAAACGTTTTGGAACATATTTATTAAGTCCCACCCTGTTTTCTTATTGTATTATTTCCAAGTTTAACCTCTACTAGGTACGACGACAACCGAGATTATAAGGCTTTACTGGTTTTTATGAGCAATTGGTAATTTCAGTTACAATCAGCCTCCCTTATAACTTTTATCTTCTGTCATTTTATGAAGTATTTCGTTTCCCTTTCGCCTTAATAAAATTAAGACTGGCATTTTCGAGTGGGATCTTTCCTCTCTAAATTGAACAGGATTAAATTTTCCTAACACAGAATTGGTTTTAGTTTTATTCTCATTTTCGGTGTTATATTTTCACTTTTATTTAATGAAACGCTGTTTGAAGATTTGTCGGTGCATCAACCCGTAATTAATACATCTTTATTCAATTTAAAAATTAAATAAGTATTTAAAAGACGAAAAGTTCAAACAGGCAAACATTCGTAAGGTGGGCATTTCATTTTAAACTATGTGCTTAATGAAAGTTTCAGTGATTAAATTTTGAAATTCGTTCGACTAATTAAAAAAGTTTACGAATTTGGAAAACAAAAAAAAACTGAAAACGCAGATTTAACCATTAATAAACCGATTTTACAACGCATTGTATGCAATGTTAAAGCCGTGTAATTGTATGTACGGCATTTTATATACGTAAGAACAAAGCTATAAAATCAAAAATCAATATGGCGTGAAGTAAAGATAGCAGCACTTTAATGCCCTGGCTGCGATCTTCACAAAGTTTTAAGTTGTCAATAAAATATCAATTTTGCGAAATTCCATTTAGTTGTTTATCAATATCAACTTCACGGGCTTTCTTTCTAAATTGACAGTAATTTTAGATTGCTTTTGTAGTTTCGTCATTTTACGAAATAATCTTTTCAGGCGGGTGTTCAAAAATTAAAAATTAAAGAACGTTATAGAACGTTGTTTAATCTAATGTTCTTTAAAGAAGGGGTTAGACTTTTAAAGCCGCTGATTTATAGATGTGGGTATTTGCTGAATTCTCTATCCGCAATTTTCACCCCGCCTTGATTGTGAGACCAGATTATGCCACCTGAAACGTATTTTAGTGGAACTGTTCCATAGCGAAATCCGAAATGGATTGCAATCAGCCACCCCTGCAATCGGAATACAAAGGAACAGGAAAATCCTCAATTGCTTCCTTGTATTTACGATATGTGAAAACTGTTAGAATTTGGTTTACGACACTTGAAGCAATATGGAAAACAGAACACGATTCAAACTTTCCATATAAAATTTTCTTATTTTTAGGCTCCTCATTCCGCCGGTAGCTTTTGTCGCTCTCGTTGAAACAAAGCGTAATCACGGATTAAATTATTTTCTGTCTATGAGAATAATCTCCTGGGAAATAAGACAGTGGAAATAATTCTGCATTCTTTCATCTTTTTTAATTGAGCGAGCACATGCCAAAAAAACCAAGCATGCAATGAGAAAATTTCTTAGAATTGCATTAATTGAACAATTAACTAGCGACGGTATTAAAATATAATTTAAAATCTAAATTCCGCAAATTGCTTTTCATTAAAAAATACTCCCGGAACTCGAATATAATAACAAATTTTGCACGATTACTTTCAAAACTCGTGTAAATATTGGGCACAAAATAATTACTCAACTGCCATTAATTTAATGAAGGTTCTTAATTCTTACTACATACAATCTGAAGTGAAACTTCGTAATTTTACATTTTAACACTGCACTTCTGAATAGCCACAGAAATTAAATCTTGCGCCACTGTAGATAAAAAAGTGTTTAATATTTCTAACTGGTTATTAAAACGAAAGGGGTCAGACGCTTTCAATCAGTAATTAAAGCGTAATTTAATATTTTGTTTGAAGATCCACGTTATTAAATACCTGGCCATGTTAATTTGCTGTAAATTAACGTGTTGCTTATTAGTTTTGGGAAGTGAAATGTGAAGTAGTGCACTTAGGTGATGTAATAATTATTTTTATCCACGACTACTTAATAATCTGTCAATTATTCATGTGTTTGGTCACTCATAATGGTATCCATTATACACTGACAGCAGTGTATAATGATTATTCAAGGTGTCATGGTAACATCATTGTCTATGGTGTATAATGAAGGAAATAGGTTATATTTCTAATCCGAATTGACAGATTATGGGTTATGTTTCTAATCATAATTGACAGATTATTGACAAGTCGTGGATAATGCGTTGTAATGAGGAAAAGGTTGCTAACGAGAAAAATGCCACTTTTCTTTACTATTTTCTACATAGTAAAATGGCCGTTTACCATTGAATATACAAAAAAATTAATTTATTAACTCGCGGTATCAACGCGCTTGCGGCTACGCTACGAAGTGGTTACCATCTTAACGCAAAATAAAAGTGGTTAATGTTGCAACTTGCATAGTTTCACCTTACATGAGCATCTAGATGAGTACGTCCTACGTTTTTGCATATTAGGAAGTGCAGGCTCGAATAAATACTCGACTGTAAGATTGCCATTTAGATGCTACTTGGCAATTTAAATTAGAATTGTCTCCACTAACGTTTACTTAAGATGTTCATAACCCCCAACTTTCTATTTAATTAAGATTCTGAGGATTAAAATATGTTTTAAGCTCATTGGAAACTTTGCTTTAACAATGTTATTAAAAAATGTTTGTATAATGAAACTTTCAATCCAAGAATTAATGTTAACAATGGGTTATTCGATGTTGTTGTGGCAGGGTGTCTACTAGTCCTGGAATTCCTGAAATTCTAAGAAAACGCCTGCAATTAGAAATTGGTCCTTCAAGTCCTGGAAGCGCCTGAATTTTTTTGTCCTTAACATTTTCCAAACAGCGTTCTATGAAATTTCAAGTAATTGAGCAATGATATTTATACTTAGCACCATCGTGCATGAACCATAATTCCATGACTGATGTTCCCAACGATGCGATGGCTAAAAATGAATCGTTTGCAGGCCCACGTGTGTTAAGGCTTTTCCGTTTCTTTTTTGAGTCACCACTACCTCCTTTCAAAGTTTTTACCTTTAACATCCCGTGTATACAAAAGGATTATTTCATTCCACGAAGTCTTATCAAAATATTTCAGGTGTATTCTTTAAATCTGTTTAAACTACCAGTAAATAACTTAGAATTATGACCAGAGTATTAATGTTCTTACATCATTTAGTTCCGGCACATTCCTAGATACTTCATCAAAAACAAGGGCGACTTTTATCAACACTTAATTACATTTCCAAGTTTAAAAAGGAAGATGTGAAATGCAAATTAAAATAGTTCCGCTTATCTTAACATTCCATAAACTCACCTACCGCAGCCCGAAGCCCACGACATCATGAAAATGTCATTATGAATATCTTACCTGCAATAAAAAAAAAAAGAATTAAATACCAAATTAAAACTTCTAACAGGATACATGAAAAACTTTCACCAAATTTTTTTGATTTTATGAATTCGTCCTTTTTTTGTAAATTATGTGTTTTTTCTCGTTGTTTATTAATTATTACTGCATTTTAGTAGTAATTGTAGTTTGTGTTTAGTTAGAAAAAATTTGTTAGCAAAACCATGAAGCAAGGAACACGTCATAAACTGAACAAAAAATAATGAAAGGTCATAAATTCGATTTATGACAGTGCGTGGGCGCGATTTCACAAGAAACTTTTAAATGCAATTTTGTAGTTCTTTTTTGCAAGAAAGTTTGAGGCATTATCTTCCTTAATGCACTCTTACATCACTTGTTACATAATTTTACAAATTAAGTTTTGCCATTGGTACAACCAGATCAATATTTTTCTATGACTATTGCTTCAATTAAATTTTTCCAAACGATCACAGTTCAAATATTCGTTTCATACATTTAAACAAAGCAATCTGCCTAAACCTAAAAGACGTGTTAAATACATTCGCTAATTTTCAACAAGGATTCCGTCCCAAAAGTTTTCTTAACACAAGAAACATACCAGACGACGACTTTAACAACTAAACTAAGTAATAATCACGAGCTGATGTCTGCATTTGCCTTCTTATTACCATAAACTACTGAATATGCAGGAATTTGAATTAGTAGGAACTTTCTCAATTCTTAATTTTTGACACTTGAAATGAAAGTACATTCTTTTAGCATCAACAGCCGCATAAGAGATTATGTGAAATGATTAATCTCGAGAAAATTACTCGTTCGGTTCGGGTAGAAAACCTCCGCGGTTTTGTATTGAAAGTGTAGATTATAAATAATATCTGTAAAAAGTGAATGTGTTGGTGTTTATTATACTTTCTTAACAGTTTAAATGGCTTGCTTGAAATTACGCTTTTAATATTGTGCAAGTTTTACTTGCCTTGGGAAAAATTGTGTGAATAGAGAAAAGTTTAAGCTAACGTAAATTATCAGTGAATTCCTAAATTTATTAATATTCAGTTAACTTAGTACTAACTACAAAACAAATTTCATAAATGAAAAGCACATTTGCCAGAGCTATCAATAAAATAATGATAAATTAACGCTCAACTTTGTTTCCGGCATCAGTAAATAATAAATTTCATACTGAATAAAGTTGTTTAAAACAGTTTTATTTAATAATATTTATTGCAGTTCGCAATGTTCTGATTTACGAGAAGTTTTAAATTGATTTTAATTATTAAAAATAATGGCTTCCTACAATTGAATGCTTTTACTGTTAAGACAGTCTACAAGCTTTTAGCATAAAACGGGCACTTCTAAACTGATATTAACATTAAGAATTGTGTCTTCAGAGATTGTAAATATTTTTGATATTTTGAAACTCAAATATTTTTGTTAATTAATAAAATGTTAAATCGACGTTTGTTTTCAATGAAACTTTTATATATTTATATTAGGTTATTTTCGTGAATACATGGATAATTAATTATTGCTATTAGCAATTAGGCAAACCAATGAAAGCTAAAGAAACAAATGTACGTAAACAACCATTAAAGTTTTATAATAAATCGCGTTGTCTACGAATGTATAATATGATTTATTTATTGATTTATTCGTGTATTCAGGAACATAAGATTAGTTAAACGACATTTTCCAGGGTCATAGAGGTTCAACTGTTTGGTCGTCGCGATTTCCGGAATTAAATTTGTTAGATTATTGTTGTATAAAGCAGTTTCTATACCAAGCAAAATTATTAAAAATTAGCTTTAGTTACTGAAAAGGATTTAAGAGCCGTTTGCACCGTTTCTGATCAAAATTGAAGCTCTACTTAAACTGCAGGTCACCATAGAAAATTTGCATTTAAAACGAGACTTAACTTTCCACCCAAAGCAGCTAATCACGTAATAACTGACCCAAATGTCATAGTCATATTTTAGAATCATTGGTTTGGTGCGAGTCGAAAGTTAACATGTTCACTTCTTGTAACTTTTAAACTAAACTTTTCTGTTTATTTTTATTTTTGTTTATTATTGTTTTTTTTTTATTAAATCAATTATATTACATAAAAGACCTTAACTAAGCAAGCTCAGGCTGTGTTCAGACATCATTTTTTTTATAAGATTCGCAGCAACGTTTATCTGGTAATTTGTCATAAAACTGATGAATCGTCCTGTTTAAGTGATCAACACAACTAATTTACTGCAGTCATTAACGAATAGAACGACGCGACGGGTTTAGAAACATCTCCTCCATTAAGGCTTTTAAATCATCTGAATCTATTTTTGCTAACAATCCAGCAATTAACGTAATTAAAATTAACAATAACAACCTAAAATGCAAGAAAATGTGAATTGGCCTCGGCATAAATTGATGTTAATTATTCCTAAAATTTCATAACTTTATATGTAGTAAAAATTTATTTATAAATATTACATAAATATCACAGAGAATAGCTCATGATTTTACTTTAAAATCAGTGTCAATAAAATCAAAAGGTTTTCTAATAATTACATAATTAGAAACGTAAATCTGATGCATCAAGGAAAAGAAGTAAACGCCTTTAGGATAACAAAAATTCAGAATATTAGGTTCCGTATACATTATGCAACACTGACCTCAAACGAAATGTATAGCACGTAAAAGGTCTTCCCCAGACTAACATTTTAAATTGCACAATTTCGTCGGGGCCCCTACCATTTAAGGCATACCTAAAGTTCCAGTGGCACTTTTCCCAAACTGACGGAGGTACTAAAGAAATTCTGAACAAGTTTCTTTATGCATAATTAATTTAGACGCCCCAAACACCCACGCTTTACACAAAGTTCTTTATACTTGATGAATTTGAATATAATTGTGATTTATAATCGAGTTTAACTAATGAAAATTTGATTTATTGGAATATAACATGTAAAGGAAAAAGCATTTTCCAGTTGTAAATTAAGAAATTTTGTTTTTAAAGCTAATTAATTTTTAAATAAATTTTATTAAATGCTGTGCCCATAAGTTATAAAACAATAAATATCTTTATATAAATGGTAGTACACCTACAATTTTTAAGATACCACATAAAAGTTATATGAATAGAGCACACAAAATGGAACTTGAAATTTACATAAAGGCTTAATGTACAAATGAAAATCGTCACGTAGTATTTACAAAAAAAAGCAATTTATCATTAGGCGCTTTATTGTTTTGGATTGTGTAATAATTTATTACACTGGAAAATATTGTACCAATGATAATAAAAAACAAAATATTGAATTCGCTCTAACCTTTGAATATCACACAAAAATAAATAAATAAAAGCAATACACCCACATTTTATTGTTTGGTATTGTATTTCACAACACTAGTTTTTATTATTACAAATCAATTCGGGTATATAATCTATAAAAACAACTAATAAACCCAGCTGTAATATCTACTGTTAAGAGCAGGGCCGGCCACAGGAGGGGTTCGGCGGGTGCAAAGCACCGGGCCCCTCACTGCCAGGCGTCCCAAAGAAACTAAAAAATAATTAACAATATGCTTAATTAAAATAGCAATAAACCTTTCTTTACGTTGCCAGTTACTATAGCAAGTGCAGAGCGTTCTTTTAGCAAATTAAAATTAATAAAGAATTATCTTCGGTCAACTATGTGTGAAGAAAGCTTAAACTCACTTGCTATATTAAGTATGGAGAAGGTAATTGTTAAAAATTGTACTTTTTCTAATATGTTTAATCACATGGCCAAAGAAAGCACATGTTTAAATAAATACATATATTTTTAGGACCCCTTTATAAAGAATGCCGGCCCTGGTTAAGAGGATAAAACTTGATGCATTTTATGGATTTTCAACATGGCATTTAAAACTAGTAATATGCTGTAATATCGAAGGCTTAATTGTGGCATCGGCAATATATAAAACATGATCAAGAACCAATTTAATATTAATCCATGTTTATACTGAATATTAAATTACAGTAAAACCACAAATGTGCAATAAATGTTAAAATGAAAATATTTTATGCACGAATTAATCCCGTGTGAATTTATCATGGGGGGATCTTGAGCTCTCAACTATCCCCAGAGTCATTACTTGTATCAAATTAAGCACCATTTTACCCACGCTTCTCTCCTACACACCAAGTTGTTGGAGTTAACTAAAAATTCCTTCAAATTTGCTATTGGGTTCACGTTTAATGTGAACAAGGGCACGTTTCCAATTTACGCCAGGACACTAGAATTGTTAGTGAGTGTGCTTAGAGAACTTCTTCTTATAGTAACACAACAAAACCTAACTAGCGATGGGTACCTTTAATGGTTTTAATAAAAGAAAGAACCATTTCTATTCGTGGTGCGTTCTTTCTATACTGTTTGCAAAACCTCACTTACATTCACCGTCATATCACGACCATTAGTGGTACGTGAGGGAAGAATACAAACTCGAGACGATTAAGGCCATTACGTTAGAAATTTCAGCCTCCACTATCTGATTCTTTTACTTATCAGTATTCGAGGTATGCTTGAAGCTAATGGGCGCATCCACCACACTAACCGAGTGACACGCATTGTCAACATTACAAAGCGAACACCAACCCACTGAACGGCATCCTATCGATTTACGCATATTGATTACTGATTATAATTCCTAACAAGTACCGTCCATATCCTTGTTTTCACCTTGCATGGAAGAAGATTTTTTACTTTATCTCGTACAAATTTAGAGCCGTCGGTGTCTTGAGTTTCGATTAAAATCGAAAGTGGTAAAAGTAAATACGATCGGATCGGATGATCGTAGTGATGGTATTAGATAAGTGCTTTTAGGTGTATAATTTGATTTATGGCGGTAATTTTTTATAATTTGTAGAGCGGAACTGAAAGACGCTATAAATTGCATAATTAATACTGGCGTTTAAAAACTATTTAAAATTAATTTCCTAAGTTAAAGAAATTTAGTTTTAGTCTAGCACGCGAACAATAAATAATCCAACTTTAGACTTCTTTATTTAGTATTAAACTTTAGTACGACTTCTATAGAACATTTAATTAAAACTAAAATTAATTATGAGTGTTTTAAATTTTAAACTTAATCACTGCCGTACATTCCTAATTACTCAATTTATAATACTGCACGTGTCTGACTTCCTCTTTAATTTCTTATTTTTTCTTATCGGTGCCAAAAAGGTAAAGACACGATTCAATTATATTCCATATAATAACTTCCTCAC
Organism: Melanotus villosus; assembly: GCA_963082815.1. Taxonomy (NCBI): domain Eukaryota; kingdom Metazoa; phylum Arthropoda; class Insecta; order Coleoptera; family Elateridae; genus Melanotus; species Melanotus villosus. The sequence continues at coordinate 23,119,261 of OY720421.1, forward strand.
CCATGCGACCAAATAATCGAGGTTAATAACATCAATTTTGCAACTCATGCCTTTTTTATGTGCTTATGAGAAAATACACGTTTTTTACTATTCATTCGTGTTCCGAATATGGTTAATTAATTTGCTGTGACAATATTATTAAATCGATATGCTTATACGGATATTAACAAAGACTTTTTATTACTTTTAAATTCAAAAAGTTTCAAAAACCTGTTTATTTACGTCATCTTCAGTGATTCACATTCACGAATTTTAATACATAACATGGAAAGCATTGTGCAAATGTGAGGGCGGAAGAGATGATGATTTGTTATAGAAAGTCGGAGATTGTTGCATTTTTCTGTGATTCAAATTCTCCTTAATGACATTCATGTTTGAGAGTAACAAGGAATGCACTTAATAATACTTTCAGTTAATTGCTTTTTTAGTTTTATTCGCACAACTTTAAAACACTAACGACGTAAATCTTTCACAAGGAATTAAGGCTTCCGGAGGTTTTATTAAAGGTCTTTAACGATTTAATGGACTTTAAGTAATTTATTTTTAAACGTAGGTATAGTGCAAATTCGTTTACACCACATATTGGCACTCTAGCCCTCCATAAGTCTCTGAAATTATTTCGAAAACAAAACAATTTGGTTGTACTTCATTGGTTTATAATAAAAGATTAGATCTTTTGGGTTACCTTTATGTCTCACCTACCCTTTTTCCATTTGCTTGAAAGTTGTATAAATAAGAAGCAGAAGAACTTTGCCAAAGCTTAAATTAACAAAACTGTGCACAGTTACAAGCGAAATCAAATAATGTAGACGAATTAATAACTCATAAAATTTGAAAAACGAAAACTGAGTTTTCATAACTATCTAATTTCGTTTGAAAACAAAAAGCGGCATTTTATATGTAGAATTTAATAAACTGTGGACATACTTCATAGCACTCTTGATTTTTGAGTTGTAATGCAAATGTACACTTTTTTTATTTAAAAAAAATATTTATTTGACAGTTTTACATCATTAAAAAACTTATTTTTTCCTTTTTCAACGACACCTCACTGGACATGTTTATCTTCAATTATTTCCTAGCTTAGTGAAAAGTTTGTGTAATAAATACCTAAACAAATAAAAAATAATATTCACGCTTATTTAAATAATTTTATCCACGACTACTTAATAATCTGTCAATTATTCATGTGTTTGGTCACTCATAATGCTATCCATTACACTGACAGCAGTGTATAATGGTGTCATGGTAACATCATTGTCTATGGTGTATAATGAAGGAAATAGGTTATGTTTCTAATCCTAATTGACAGATTATTGACAAGTCGTCGATAAATTTTAATTAAAAATTCTTCGTATTTGTGTTCGTGGATAAAGTATAGTATACGACTCGCTATAATGGCTATTATTACCGAGGATAATAATAGCCTACATTATAGCGTCGTGTATAATATACTATTAAGTGTAGTTATGGTTATTAAAAATTCTTAACTTCCTATGACAATTTAAATGTTTAAATAGATGCGATTGTTATTCACTTGTTTCTAAAAAATTGAAGATAAGCACATCGAATAAAAAGGAGAGAAAATAAGCTTTTTAGTTTTGTAAAAGTAAAATGTTATTTCTGAAAAAACAAGAGTGTTTTGAAAGTTGAATTAAGTTCATCGAATTCTACATACACGTTTTTAAAAATTATGCGGTATTCCAAACCTGAATAGGTCTGAGGTATATGTATAAAAAAAATATCAAACATTTCGATTGATATATTCATTAAATCGCTATGTCCTATGTCGAATAAATCGATGCATCATATAATTTCATCTGTATGATTGAATACGTGAAATAAGTCAACGGATGTGCTGATTTATCAACACATTGATAAAAAAGAAACTCTTGTAGATCCTTTAGTATGATAGTTGCCTTACGTCTTACGACGTACGGATTTTATGAAATTATTTCTTTCTTTCTCTTTTCCTCTTATACAGTGTCGAGGGGACGGACACACCGAGCCGCAGAGCGATCATCCATCCAAGTTATGGCCAAGCAGGCTCTTGCTTAACTTTATATATTTCAGTATTATGTGCACTCCCACTCTGCCGTACTGCCGGTTTATGGAATTATTTAATAAACGAAAAATTCGAAAATATGTATCTATTAAATCGATATTCAATATTCGATATATCGGTTCCCAACCGTAATCCAAAGCTGTTGATAACTGTAAAGTCATTGAGAGAAGATTTGCGGAAATGAAACTCAGACAAACAAAATTCAGAGACTGATCGAATTTTGGTAAAAGATTTTTTATTATTTGTTTGTTTATTTTTTAGTATACGAGTATGTTATTTTATTATGTTTATTAAGGCTTTGTATTGCATATTATATTTCAGTTATTAGCACTCTCGGAAATTATTTATTACGTGTTTTTTCTACAAATTCTTAGTGCTAGACCCCCCGCCCCCCTCCAATGTACCAAATCCTAGGACCGACACTGTTAGCCTGTTGCATCATTTTTTGGCTTAAATGTTAAGTAAACCAGTATATTTAAATGGTCCTAAATGAAATAAAATTATAAAAATGCAATGGTGACCAAGCAAATGTTTAAACTGTATTAGGTAAAGGTAATTGCACTTACACTCCGCGAGGGAGTATGGCTGACAGGAAGGAGGGTTAACACACTTGCTTGTCTCGCACGCTGTGCATGCGGGGTGATGTCGTAAGCACAGCGCCTTCGGCAACCGCCTACCTTCCCTATTCCACCACTGTGTTTCGGTGAATGAACAGGAGCTTCATCATCATACTCGCAGATTAAAAACCAACTAATATATCAAAGTACCGACACGGGTATTCAAAAATACCAATAATGATTATTTATCCGTTAGATGATACTGTGTGTGTTTCAAGGAAAACTACACCAGCCCCTCTCAGTTGCACACATTTTTCAAAATGTCTTATGAATAACCCCCATGTCTATTCATAATGTGAATGTAAGTTACCATGAAATTATTAAATATTGTCGTTTATTTTATTGATCATTTATTGGGTGGGTATCAAGATTCTTAGCATGTGTCGATTTCTACGGTTATTTAGCAGCACAAACTAGAATTTTACAGAACTCAGAAGGGATCTTTATTGTTCCGAATATTGTATTAGCATGGATAGCTTTACTTCATATCCGAAAGGGATAAAGTTTTAAAACTTTAGCATATTAAAAATCTCACCTAATCACTACCAGGATCGAACCCGAGACTTTTACTTTACAAATTTGCTACTCTTCTACACCACTACGGCCGGCAAAAAAGTTAAATGTATTCAATTATCTAAATTTATCTCTAATGACACATTTTATAATATAATCAAATCATAAGGAATACCAGAAAAATATTTTTTTTTCAATATACAGGTTATTAACTTTACTTTTGTGTTGCTCCTTATACACCGTAAACACTTATTTAATTTCGGATATTTCATTTTCATTCTGAACGAAGTACTGTCTGGCCTAAAAAGTATATTGACATTTTTCAGCGAAACGCAAAATCAACATAGACAGACAAAATTAAAAATAAAATAGAAACTTTAAATTAAAAAGAGAAAACAGACAAAATATTACGAATTCTAATAGTACTGTCACATTTCATTCCTACGTTCGTTCTATCAAGTTCCATTACTAGCGGAGACTGTTTTGCTAACTCTAATGTAATTCTAAACATATTCTGGCATTGTATGCTTCATAAAAGCCGAAATAGATACAGATGTATACCAAAATGTGTGGGATCATGGAAACTATACATACAACTGATAAATATTTAGTGACAGGATAATTTGGTAAATATTTTGATTTTATTCGGTGTAGGTGTGAACTTTTTTGTCGAAGATATCAGCAGAATTTTTCATGTTTAATGAATAATAAAAATTTGGGAAATTCTTGATAAAAATAAAAGTTATTTAGAATTCTTAGCAAGAAGCAAGAACTAAATTTAGACAAGCTTAAAAAATGAAAAATTGTATGTAAATGAAAAGATCTTTTGTACGCTTTCCTTAAAATGATTCCCATTCTTCTTGATAATAACATTTTGCATTTTTGCTGTTCTTGAAAACAGTTTTCATATCCGCTTCTCAGAAATGTGCTTTCGCTGGGATAACTGCTTTATCGTCGAAATGTTGTTGTATTTTCTATTCGAATAATTTTGTATTTTAGGAAACTGATACAACTTATTAAAATTCTGATTTAATTAACATTAAATATAATTCATTCGAGATCTTTTTGCGTAAGAGTCAACTGGCTGTGATTTATTTTTATAAGGTTGTTACTTGAATTTATCACGAGCAATTGCTTTAAATCTGCTAAATTTCTAACAAGTGAAAAATTGTCAATTTCCTATTAGTTAGACGGGCATTGTTACCTAGTTTTAATTTTTTCTGCACTCACGACTAGGGGTGGGCGATATCGAAAATTTGATATCGAATATCGATATTTAAAAAATATCGATATTTATCGATATATCGATATTTAAAAAATATTTAAAAAATATCGATATTTGTCGATATATCGATAAATATCGATATATCGATAAATATCGATATATCGATAAATATCGATAAATATCGATATATCGATAAATATCGATAAATATCGATATATCGATAAATATCGATATATATCGATAAAAATCGATATATCGATATTTTAGTAAAAAGATATCGTTATTCGATATATCGATATATCGATATTTTGTACCACCCCTAGTATTGACTATTGAATCAATAATCAATGCATGTGGAGTTGTGGATAGAAAAAATTACCGATAAATCGATAAACATCGATCTTATGGGTAATTTATCCAGAAATATCGATGGCATCGATAAATATCGATATATCGATAAATATCGATAAATATCGATATATCGATAAATATCGATATATCGATAAATATCGATAAAAATCGATATATCGATATTTTAGTAAAAAGATATCGTTATTCGATATATCGATATATCGATATTTTTATCGATATATCGATATTTTGTCCCAGCCCTACTCACGACTAGGGCTGGGACAAAATATCGATATATCGATAAAAATATCGATATATCGATATATCGAATAACGATATCTTTTTACTAAAATATCGATATATCGATATATCGATTTTTATCGATATTTATCGATATATCGATATTTATCGATATATCGATATTTATCGATATTTATCGATATATCGATATTTATCGATGCCATCGATATTTCTGGATAAATTACCCATAAGATCGATGTTTATCGATTTATCGGTAATTTTTTCTATCCACAACTCCACATGCATTGATTATTGATTCAATAGTCAATACTAGGGGTGGGACTAAATATCGATATATCGATAAAAATATCGATATATCGATAAAAATATCGATATATCGATAAAAATATCGATATATCGATATATCGAATAACGATATCTTTTTACTAAAATATCGATATATCGATATATCGATTTTTATCGATATATATCGATATTTATCGATATATCGATATTTATCGATATATCGATATTTATCGATATATCGATATTTATCGATATTTTTTAAATATCGATATTCGATATCAAATTTTCGATATCGCCCACCCCTACTCACGACACGACTGTCTGCTGCATAACCGCCCATAGACAATAGACATACCGCAACTTCTGTTAAAAAGGCAAGTTCATATTGGAAAATCATCCAAATTCATGGCCAAGTCGTACCCAGAAGAACATGCAAAAATACTGAAATTTCAGTACGAACTTTTTAGATTTAGAGCTGAAGTTTCAAATTGAAAAACCGGCATTTTAAAATAGACAACTAAAATTTAAAAATCGGCGCATATTGTAGATTCAAATTTAAGGCCTTGAACTTACAAATCAGGCTTGCAAATTATTAAATATGAATACAATCTATACAGCTTTTTTCAATAACTAAGAGGTTTAATTTTTACATTTTGTCCGATCAATCAGGAATGTCAAATGCTAATTAATAACACAAGTTTATGTACTTCTTACGTCTATAAAAATTAAAATATTTCATCAATTTATATTTCAGAAAGAAATCTTTAAAAATAACAAAAAAAAGGAGATACAAAATTACCTTACTAAGCTGAAAGTAATTTCAACTGTTATAAAGTCCTTCCAAGTTAGTTTTATTACTTTAAACCTTTTAGAGTCATCGAGAAAGTTTCTAAACAAGGTAGAATCTGTCTTTTTTAGGAAAAACCTGGATTTAATTTGTCATGCCGTAATAGAAAAAACTTGTAGATTCAACTATCTTTTCTACTATCACGTATTAACTGTTATTCCTTAAATGTAAATCTTTCACAAATCTACAAAAAGGAATTCATAAATCACAAGCTTCTATAAATAAAGTAAACCCTAATACGATAAATTTAATATCGAATCTCAAAATCATCGTTTTACTGATGAAAATATTGAAAACCATCTCTTAGAATTTTTATAGCGATAAGCTGTTGTACGCTGTAAATGTTAAAGCCCTGCTTGTATAATGAGGAAAATCCCTGAACTTTTAGGAAACTATAAAAAGTATTCCAACATCGGAAAATTCATTAAATGTTCATTATCTAACAAGGAAACAGTTTTTCGTAAATCTAAATTTAGGATGTATCAAATAAGGGCATCATCGCCAAAAGTTTGAAAGTTCAAGCCGTCCCCTCAAGTGAGTTAAGTCCTTAACAACCTTTCGCTCTAACTTTTTGTTACGTTTAGTGAAAGTAGTATTTATTCCTTAGGGTAGAAGGTAATTCACGATAGAATGGGATTTGTTTTGTTTCCATGGAACTTCCTCGGAGGTAAATATTTTGTTTAATTTCCCGGGAATAAGTTATTATTATGAAAAAAAGGAACTTGTTTTTTGCCGTACTTAGGAAACAAAATAAGCTAAATCGCATCCGGAAGGAATGATAATTAAAAGTTCTAGCTCCATAATTTGCATTTTAACGATTACTTGTCAATGATTAATTTTTTTGCGTTACTAAAAGAAAACGATCCGACTGTTTTATCTTTGATTAAATGGAAAATGCGAGGGCGTTCTTTGAAGTAATTGTCCATCTGTTTTTTGCTACTTCTTTTACGGTTGGAAGAACTTCCTAACTCCGCTGAAATAGAGCCCCTTTTCTTTTAATTACTCCACCGACTATTAAAGCCGTTATTCATGGGCCTTTTCGTGAGCACAAATCATTCATAAACGAAAGATGAAGAAATTAACAAAACGTAATTCATTCAACTCCATAATTTGCGTTTTAAAATTAAAACGGTTTATTTTTGTGCATAAAAGAATTAAAATCGTTTTTACGACATTAAACGAAAGTGAACTTTGTTAACGTGTTTGAACAAAAAAATTTCATTATAATGGTTAGGATTAAGGTGTGATGAACCAACCTAAGGGATTAAACTTCTAGGTTACAACGACCCTTATCTTGGGACTAATTTAATTTAGATTCTAACCTCACTCTTGATGTTGTTAATTAACTGATCATTCTCACACTTAGTTTGAATTGTCTTAGTATTACTGATGTCATTACCACCCTGATTATTTTTTCAAAACATAATTTCCTACTTATAACTGTTAATTTCCTTTTTATTTGTTGGATTGTCCTTGTGCTAATTTAGTGGAGCCACTGTTAACTCGTTGATTTATTATTTAACGTTGAAGAACATTGAAGGCAACATTTCTGATTTTGTCGTTTATTTTCAGATATTCTAACTGTTCCCATGTAATTTGAAAGTGGGTGAGTTGTGGCTTTTCTTTATTTTACTTAGTTTTATACTAAATTTCCTTAGTGATAATGAAAAATACTGTGTCCGCTCATTTAACTCTAACACTTTAAATATTGGCTCTTGAAATTTGGATCATCTTAATTTTTAATCGTTGATTTTTGAACAAAAACTTGGCAGTTTCTATTTTTAAAAAGTAAAATTAGGTCAATTTAAGTTCAAGTTAACTCTTCAATTAACAAATTAGCACAAATTAGAATTAAAACGTCAGTTTTAATTTAGAAAGGCTTACAATATACTTTCCGAATATTTACAATTTATTCTTATGTAAATAAAACCTCATGAAACTCCCTGGATAAATTAAAAACAAATTACAGGTTCCTGAATAATTTATTTACTTTCAAAACTTTGTATAAAGTTTCATGATCCTACAGCTTTTAAATATTCCGCTTTAATTATTTTAATTTAACATTTTTAAACGTCTAATTTAATGCGTTCAAGGATATGAATGTCTTTTTTTAATTAATATTAATTATACTTGAGATTACAAGGAATTTAAGTTAAGTGAACGAAATCGAATAAAGCAAGTTTTTTCATTTAATGATGTTACAAAATTCAGTAAAAAATCTTTCATAAAGTTTAGTTTATTAATTTAAGTTTATTTCTTACAAAAATATTTTGTAAATGAAACCATTTTAATTTACAATTTTCGAAGCGATTCCTTATTTTGTTAAGTATGTAGTTAGTAAACGAAAGCAATTAAGTACGAGTGAAACCCAATTTAAAAAGAGATACAAGAATAAGGGTCAAAAGTCATACAGTTTCGATCAACAGACAGCTCGTCTCCACATTTAGATTTAATCTCTCATATATGAGCAACAAATCTGTCGAGCTTTATGTGTTTACTGTTAATTTCGCTGGGTTACTCTATAAAGCCACTGTAAATTTCAACTTAACTTCCATTCATTTCCGGCTCGCTTCTTTAATTTTTGTTAAATTTGTATTTATTCAGATTTTTCTACCTTTATAAAAATTATCGTTGGGGCGCTGTTAGTTCTTTCGAAAAAAGTATTTTGCAAAAAAGTCAAATTGTTGTAGTAAACATCAACAAGCCAATTCCATTTATCAATTCCAGTAACTCACTTTAATTTGTTCCATTAATTTAAGTATGAGACCGTGGAAGTAATCGACCGGAGGCCTTTTCTGTCACCAACAGCACTGGAAAACCTTTTCAGTAACCAAAAAGCAATCCTGGTTTTGTATTATGTGTAGAAAATAGGAGAAATTCAATTTATATCCAACCGTGCCGTGATAATACGACACTGTCATTATAAGCGTTGAAGTTTTAACAGGGCTTTTTTTAACACCCACCTAATTTTAGCCTTTTTTTGTAAACGTCAACCGCATACCTGGTCTATTTTTACAAGAGAAATGCTTTTTTACTTAAGCTAACGACGATTAGTAGCAAAAAAAGCGAAACAAAGTTGTCGAATTAACGTCGAAAATACGACTAACTGAGCTGAAAATTGTACCTTAAGGACATTAACAGAAATTTGTTGGAAAGCGAAGCAGTCGGCGGTATAACTTAACTTTTTTTGCTTCGATTGCGTACAGTTCTAATAGTAAAATTTATAAAGCACTTGATCTAGATAAAAGGGGACCTTTTTAACTTGTGTCTGCAACACGAAAACATCATTAGGTTAAAATTGTGCTTTATTTTCCGCAATAAGGAGAAATTATTGCGTTGATATAAGCGATAAGACTGTTAGCGGTGCAAATATGCAGAAAGAAAATAATTACCCGATATTTTACCATATATTATGTTTTCGCAATGTAAATTAACAATCATAAAAATGCGTACTCGTTGCACGTGTATGCAGTAAAGTTTAGTACTCGCCAATAGCGTAAAATATGCCATTAGTCGGTAATTAGGTTTGTTAGAATTCGTGCTGTTTATTTGAGTAATGCTTTATTGAATCGTAACTTCAAACTCCAAATGAATGCTTAGTAAAGTTTTAGTTTGAACCGCATTAATTATGGCTTCAGAATACCTACTAAACTACTTCTTATTTATAATAATTAATTTTACCAAGGTATAACTAATCATAACTGTCTGATTTACTGATTTTCGTTTGATTTTATTTTTTTTTAAATTTTCCTTCTGAAAATTTCTAAAATTAAAAATACCGATATAATTTGTCCTTTAGGTGCGCCTTTAAAATTCTATGTTGGAGACTCTTTTGTATTACCAAAGCAGCTAACTTTTTTTTTAAATGTAGCTTACAGTTTGATTACACTGTCCATGACTGTGAGAAATCTTGAGGATATCTTAATATCAAATAATCAAACTTAAATTTATCTTCATCAATCTTTGAAATTGAGAGGTTGTTTTAGCTTGATTCGGGAAATGTTGACAAAATACAAAACAAGTAATGATCACATAAATTTAGGTACTTCTTACCCTTTGTTAGGTATCTTAATTAAAATTTGAGTCCTCCTTCTTTGAATTATTCAGGATGATCGTTTGATCTGTATTGAAATTGGTGGCAGTGCAGTTGTATTAAACAAGAACCAATAGAACATAACGATCATGAAAATTAGACTATGCAATAACTCAAATAAATTACATCCAGACTTAATTGTCGGATGTTATATGAAGGTTAGCCAAACTCGTCTACTTAAGACTTAAATTTTGAACATTATCTTCGAGAAATTGTCGGTATTTACTCAACAGTGGAATACTTGCTCTAAACAAAGATACCAACAACTACTTTTTTAACAAAAACTCCGTTAAGTAGGTGAGTTTCGCTAACATAAATACCATATCGTACAATTAAGCCTGTATAAAATTTAAGAACCACTCAAAACGACTTAGTAATAAGAAAAGTTTTAAAAATCCTTGCAGCGGTGAAAGTCCCTTGGGTTCGATAAAATTCTAGTCGAATAGCTCAGTGATGGGCAGTGAGGGGTTTTTGGTCTACTCTCCCATAGTGACCGGTCCTCAAGGGAGGGAGGTGCCACGCAGTTATGTCACCCATTCCAGTACTGACCGGAGACAACGAAGCTTAACTCTGCTGATCGTACTGGACTGGGGATACCTACCTACCACAACTCGGGCCCTTAGTCGGGTAGTGCTAAACGACTATTCGTTTGCCCAATTTAGCTTTGAAACTTTCCATAATAATTATTGTGTACATAGTTTTGTTTTTATTTTTGTTCATTATTGTTGGGAGATCTTCGTAGAAAATGTCAACATCTTCTTCAGGACATGACGATGTCGGTGCATAACACTGAATAAGTTTTATTGTGTGTTTAGCTGATAATTGTAGTGTTACGGATGCTATTCTATCGGAGTACTTCGAATTATATGATCCAAGGTGTTAATTTCTTGTGTATTATGAACCATACTCCTCACTGACTTTCATTTTCTGCACCTCTATAGTATAGGGTATGTCCTGATAGTAAGATAGTGAGGTAGTGCAGTGTTTTCCTTTTCTTCTCGCCTCACAGAGTCCGATGATGTCCCACGTAATCTTTTTTAGTTGTTCCTATAACTCATATAAATCTCCTTCTTTGAGTAGAGTTTGTAAGTTGACCGTTCCGATTGCCAGTTTTGTTAGATTGTAACAGCCTTCTGTAACCCGGAAATTCTTAGCATCCCTTGGCTGGGAATCCGCATGTCGCTGCAAACTCGCTTTGCTTCTGTATATGGTAATTTGTTTGACCATGCGGGTTGGTGAGCGGTTAGGGATGGGAAAGATGTAGTGTGTGGTAGGATTAAAGAATAGGACAAGATTTCTCCAAAGTGTGAGAAAGGAGAAATCAAGAGTTCGCAAGGGCAGGGGTGTTAGTTCCCTTTGGTAGGTCTGTCTTCCACTGGGATCATGGGAGAGTATCTACTCGCTACCCGGAAGGATATTGATGGTAATTCCATGATTTCCAGAGTCTTTATACAAATTTCCTTAGTTAATTTCTCAAGGTTTTTGGTTTTTTCAGGACGGCAGAATCCCCACTTCAATTATTACACACGTTTAAAAATTATTACAGTTTCGAAACAATACAGCGCAGCGTGCTGCAAACTAATACGAGATTAAAGGGTTCCTCCTGAAAATGGACAAAATCAGAGCTTCTTTGCGTAATATTTTTGATGATATGGTGGTTTAAAAACCAATGGATGTGACCACGTTGTTTAATTTCATATTTTCCATGGATATAACGGTTTAACCGTTTAACCTTCAACTTAAACGCTTTCTTACTAATTTTTTTATGTTTAGATAAATTTTTAAATTTGTTTATTTTAATAGTTCTTTAATTTCCTTTTCGTTAATGGACCAAAAAAAATTAGAACTATTATTTTCTGTGTAATTAGCTTAAAATAGGAAATTGTTGGCAGCATATTAAATATTAGCATATTACGATCCAAAATTTTAGCCTCAATATATTCAAAAATAAATAGAATAAATTAATTCGCATTTTTTGTGGTAGCCTGATAAGAGTATTTTCAAAAACTAAAATTACAAGTGGGGAAAAAAATTAATTTGAAGACATTTACATTGGTAGTAAGCTTTCTACATTGAGTTTAATAAAATCGAATCAGCTTAAACGAATATCAAAATGTTTATAGAAACACTGCAGATACCAAAATAATAATTAAGCTTTTACATCTCATCTTTCACAGCATCTCACAAATTGACAAAAATCCTACACTTACAGTTAAAAGAAATATTATACGTAGCAGTTCTCATTCCACTGTTAATAATTTAACACTCAAACTCACCAGAATTAACCTTTAATTGTTTGAAGTTTTGTGAAGCTTACCTGAAACAAAAAAAAATAAATTAATTAAAGCTTACACTTAACACAAAACATAATACATTATGGCGTCAATTTTGGTTCTCAGTGCTTTAGGATCTTTGTTGTTAATACGTAAAATACAAAAATTAATCATATTTTTCGGGTGAAAGTTAAAAATATAAAACTACGATGATTCTTGAAAACATTTCAAGCAAATTGGGAAAAATCACACTTCAAATACAATTCTGTTGATATTTTTTATAGATCGTACAAACTTTCATGAACAGACCTAGAACGATTCGGTATTTCAGTAAATATTTGTAATATAACACCTGACCCACGTTGAGATTCGTGGTTCCCTAGATCTCGCCTAGTGAATAAAAGAAAAGGAAGAACCTGCAACTATAACACAAAGCTGTACAAAGTAATTGAAACTGTACTATTACAGATCAATCTTTTGCAAAATCAATGAACTAAGAGCTGGCACATAGTCGATTGTGGAGAAAAACAGCAAAATAAGGGCTGCATAGTAATTTTATAGAAATATGAAGACAACCTGAAACTCCAAGAAACCACTGCATACTACTTCATTAAAGAACATAGAATATTAAAGAGAGTAATAATACCAACTATCAGAAATTAAGGCCAAGAAAGAAACTTGATGCAGTCACGACATAAATACCTATTACAAACAGTCGACCGACAGGGAATTGAAGAGTTCCATACTTCTAATATAATCTGGCGTTTTCAACAGTGGTCCAAATAATGGGCCAAACCCGTGTTCGTAACAACTCATAAAAAAAGAAACTACAACCCGCCATGAAAAGTAGCATACCACCGCCCTAATATCGAAGATCAATAAGGTCCTGATTGTTATGACTAATTCAAGACTTAAAAGTTTGCCTAAATACTCAAACATCCGAAACACTACCAAGTGTTATGGGAGAAAAAGCTACATTTTATAGACTTAATGGAGAAATTCAGAAAATTTAACATTCCTTTATACAGAATGAGCAACAAAAATGTCTGTTGTTAATTCAGTCTGCAGATACACAATTCAGAACTCGATTGGGATTGAATTTTTTATTGGTACATTATTTATTTAAAAATATTGACTTGCGAAGGTGATGCTCTACAAACTATTCACTGTGTATAAATCTCAAGATCAAACTGTCAAATGGCAGAAAGTGAATCAATCTACAACATACAATTTTTTTAAGATTTCCCGCGAATCGATTACTTTTCGCTGGTTCTACAGCTAAGCCTTGCAACAAAGTTAGAGGCTATGCTATAAGAACTGGAAGTTCCATAATTGACCTCTTATTAGCAAAAGAAATTAAAAACTTTAAACAATAGTGTTACCGAAGAATATTAAAGATTAGATGGATCTAAAACGTGACCAATGAAGAGGTTCGACACAGAGTTGTTGCCGAAGATCTTTAAATGTGAAAGAGTAGCTAGATCTAGAAGCTGGCCGACAAAGCAATATTAGGAAGCTTCCCTTAACAAAAGGAAAACTATTCAGCACAATAATACAACAACTGAAATTGCAGGACATAAAGCAATTCACTAAAGTAGGGGATATCAAAATTACATAGAAACAAAAAGACAGATTGGAAACAGGAAAAATAACAAACTACGACGGATCAAGAAATTGAAGACCATAAAGAGGTTAGGAAATGATACGGGCATACAAGAGGCACTCTTAAAATAAAGGCAATATAAAGAAGAATTTCACCCAGAGTGTGGAAGGAGAAAAGGTTATATTTTGCCACTTCAGCTGTTAATTTTGTTAACAACTAACATTAATGGTGGTAATCGCGGTAATAGGAAACTGGTTCAATTAACGGACAATTATACTAGGGAAATGTATTTTCTCTGCAGTGGTTTCCTGTTGCCTTCTGTAGAGTTTGTGACTAAGTATTAAGTGACTGTATGCGTCTTGTTACTGTCTGAAGTCGACCACTCCGCAGACAGAATCGTTAATTGTAAGCACACGATTCAATGGCTTCACTCGCTCAAGTACCGACCTCGAACAGCGGGGAATTGTTTGTAAAAATCTTTACTATTGTATAGGATTCGAACCCAAGACTCCTAGCTAGGAGATCAGTGCCCCAACGAGCGTAGAGCTAAGTTCAAGAATTTATTTAAAAATATTGCAAATAGAAATTTTTCTTGAATATGTTTTTTAGTAATTTGCATATGGGCCTAAAATTAAATTCTAAGCAACGTTTTCAAATAATTTTGTCATCGAACCCCACTTCTTGCGACTTCACAGTGCTTTTTTTAATTTGCCACCATACCAGTGGTCACGTGACATACATCAAATTCGATTTTTAGGTTATGGGACATGCAGAACCGATCGCCCATAAAAGTTTTTTCGATACTCTAATAATAAATATGTTGCGAACTTTTTGCCGGTCACTGTACTTGGTGTCACTAATAAAAATGATGCTTCAACAAAATCAAAAATAAAGATATCCCAATTATCTAAGAATACCATAAATAAATCAACACAGCTATGGAAAGACAACACCATACCCTTTTTCTTCTTCTCTTTATCCATAAGTTCTTGAAGAAGGTCGGATATGAATAGCATCTCTAAAAACATAAAATCAAACTGCTTGATAGTTGCTGTTCTAAAATACCCATACAAATCTTGGCCATTCAAGTAAATAGAAAGGAAGAAAATAGATATCACAGAAATGCTTGGTAAGTGTCCCAAATGTGTTGTGAACTTAATACCGTAGAAATATAACGAAATTGAAGGAACTTTATGAGGAAGAAATCATATAAAATATGGAACGGCTATGTAACAGAAGGAAAAGTGGAAGATAACAGGTACAGAATATAACCAATAACTAGCTGAATCAATCAAGAAATGGAACTAATCGAGAAGACTATGCATACAGTATACAGTCACAACTGAAGCACCAAATTGTGAGAAATAGTAAATAATTTTGCAGTAGCTATCAGATTCCCAAGTAAAAAATTAAGAATGGGACGAAGTGGAGACACAATGCAAAGGACAAAAAGCTGTTAAATTTTCATTTTAGAAATATTTTAACAACTGGATGTGGCGAAATACCCAATTAAGTATAAGATTGTGATAACTCAGTGGAAGTCAAAAATATTATGTTTTTATTCCACCTCGGTTAACCTACCAAACGAACCAATTAATAATAATTTTGTTTTCCTTTTCATATAAATTATTTACCTCCGTGGCTTCAATTAATTTTTATGCAACAGAAAATTTTAGTTTTTCAAATATGAATTACTACTTATTGTAAGGAAACATAAGCGTCCCCGGACGATCACCGATGCATATGCTCCCATGAAGCAAATATAGTACAAAATAAACTCTAACACTAATTATTGTTATAAAAACAAGCTCGTCTATTTTACGTGTATAAGTATTAAGATAATTCCAAAAGTTTATAACTATATTTGTTAACATACAACAGTCTTAGATTTCGAATTCTGTTTAGTTAGTGCTCTCATAATGATTCTAAAGTCGGCGCTTATAGAATATTAATTTATATAAAGTTATTCTTATTCAAGTATCATCATTGGTATCCATACGCGTCGAGTTTTTAATGGGGACACGGCTCAATAGCATGCTTGATCCAAAATTGAAATATCTTGCGAGTCGGAAAAAACATATGTCATACTAAACAGCTAATTTTGTTTGAGCAAAAACATCTTTCTTGTCGTATTTACCCCAAAAATATGGGACCATGGGAAATATCAGGGCTTGTGGATTCCAAGGATACCTAAACAACCTTAAAATTTTTTGTCAAAATTGCGGCTATTCAAAACGATCATCATGAGTCACCTTCCTATGTTAATGAATCATACAAATTTATACCCTGAAGATTTTAATATTATAACAGTTTGCTATGTTTCTTTTTGTGTAAATAAAGTTATTGATAAACCTAAAAGATATAAAAATAACTGGGAGACAAAATATGCCAAAAAATAAATTTGGGAGTTGGGAGTCTGTACTAAAATGAGTCATTCCAACATCAACGTTATATTTAGCACCACTTATACATTAGTCGAAAGCGTACAAAAATGAAATAGGTCGCTAATACGAGGGTACTAAATTTTCGCCCTATCTAAGCGCTGTCATCTGGTGCTATCTACAGCGAACGCTTGTTTATAACCTCAGTAGCTCATTGACGGTCTATAATTCATGGGGAGTGTTGAACCCTTAAGTGGATATCAGTTTCCTCTGCGGGATTTGTAAACATCCTCAAAATCTTGTAATTTTATCAAAATTATGCGACTCTTAAATGTTTTTACAAAACAGTTGTGAGCACGTGTTGCAATAGGTATAACTTCAACTTTATATGACAATAATTTTCCGGAAAAAAAGGGGAGTTATAGAACAAAGTAATAAAAGCGTCAGTAAATAAGAAAAGTAATGGAAAGGAAATAGGATTCCTCCTCTGAGATATCCAAAGTTTAAAAGTTCCTTGGAGTACAGTTTCTCATCTGTGCAATCAAGGCACAGCAAAGGAAGCAGTTTTAAGGAAGTTTCAACTTAAACTTGTTTTACCAATTTAGATTAAATAGCAACTTGTTGAGGTGTTTCGAATTTCCTACTTTATATCATTAAACATACTTTACGAAATTAATTTTATACTTAAATTATATGTAGATACTTAAAATAATTCTCAAAAATTATTTTCGGTATCTTGTTTGTTTTCTTGGGGATCTCCTTTGCTACTACGAGGACATATATTCGAATCCCATTGACCGCTAATTTTTAAATGTTGAGCCAGCAATTGAAGCAGCATTTAAGATTTAAGATTTAAGGCCAAGATTTTTATATTAAATGTTGCAACGAATTCTGTTATGTATAGGTTTAAAGTAAAGATCACAGAACACCCATGCCATAAATTTAATACCTAATAAATGCTTTTTTAAAGCATACTATTCTAGAGTTATCAAAGGTTTTAGTAATTCAGAAAAGAAACTTTATTCAGGTATCCAATTTTTAAAATTTTAATATTTATTTCGTTTACGATAAATGCAGCCTGAAGCGAACATTCAAATAGCAGACAACTAAAAAAAATCCAGAAATGTCCCAGGAAATTTTACTTTAAAAAACTTTTTGAAATATGATATACGTATAACGTATAATTCCTACAATATATAATGAAAACCCTACTTTAATACAACAAGTTAAAGCGTAAGGTTGCCAGCAGATTTGAGTAATAAACGATGTCTAATAAGTGGGGAAAATGCGTTGCTACAATGTGATATTAAAAACAATTCCTCTATTTTTGACATGTTACTTAGTAACAATCTGTTTTTTTATTTGACATTTGGAAGAGAGACAGCGATTATACTCTGTATAAATTGGATGTTGTTGAAATTATTTATTTTAGAAATTTTAGTACTCTACATACAACTCCTTTTGGGGCATATTAAAAAAAAGCAAAATTTTTAAAAACATGTGTAACATTCTATTTATCAATCATGGTCTTATTAGTATTAATTTCATGCGCAAGTAGGTTCCCAAAACTACCAGTCACCAAATAAATATCAGCATTCTTCATATTTTGCTCTGATATTATTGCAACTTGACTCGTCTACCTTTACGAATTCATATACCGTGTGTCCGTAAGGAAACGCATAAATTCAATCAAATAGTAACAAATCTGTTTTCCGAAAAACACTTTAAGAAAAAACAATTTATTAAAAATATATTTTCTTAAATGAGCGACTATCCCAATCCATATTTTGTATTACCTGATTAAATAGACCTTACCGTTCTTAATACGTTATGTAATACGTAAAAATTGGGGTAGATTTCGAAAGAAAAATTAATTTTCAAACAATTTGGACGCTCCATTGCCTTCGGAGAGAACGGACGTGTTCGAAGATTCGAACGCTCTCCGCCAGTTTTTGAGGTTTTCCTTTAGAAAACGCGGTTTTATCTGAAAAACAAATCGAATAACTAGTACGCGAGAGCTTCCGGGACAATAACAAAGCTCTAGTGATTGTAATAACAATAAGACTGGTGAATAAATAATCTAAAAGTGGGTTTAGTGCAAGTGGAAGCGGGAAGCGGGTAGAAGAAGGGAAGAAGGGACGAACGAGCCGGCGAAAACAGGGCTCAAACAACAGGGACAGAAATCACGCATGTACAGGTCTATGTGAGGAATTCCACGACGAAATCACAGGTGTTCACCTGTGCAAAGCTAAGTGATATCACAACTGTAACATTGGGAATTTTAGAATTAGATAGGTAGTTTAGCCTAGCATAGACAGAACAAAAATCAACCGTTGATGCACTTCATAATGCAATAAACATCATAAATAGCAAAAGGAAATATCATCAGGTAGCTATTGTTTCCTTGGACATAAAGCCAGCTTTTGACATGGTTAATTGGCCGGCAATAATGAGGGGATTACGAAAGATGGGAGTTAGTCAAGAGATGTTTAAGATCTTGAAACATTATCTCAAGGATAGGAAAGCCAGGCAAAGGGCGGATTACACAAACATGATTTAACAGCTTGGTCAAATTAATCATTCGCCAAAGTGGACAAAATCGAATCAGAAATCAAACTCCTATGGTAATAAATAACACATTAGTAAGCAAAAAATGATGCTCTTTTATTTAACAAAAGCTTTGTGTAACTGATCTTAACCATACAAGATACAACAACTGCAAACAATTTAAGCAGAGGATGCATTCAGGGATCCATAGGCGGACCGACAATATGGAACGTGCTAATAAATTATATATTTGAAATAAACCTTCCCAATGGATGCACACTACAAGCATTCGCTGATGATATCCTATTAATAGCACATATCAAAGACGCACAACAATTACAAGGCAATATCAACGAAAGTTTAGATGCAATTTACAAATAGGGGCAAACAAACAAACTCGAATTTGAACCAGAGAAAACGCAAGCAATTGCCTTTACACAATAAAGCTTGGCAATTAACATATATGATGAACGAAATAAGATGACCATTTGAAGTTCAATAAACATGTGGAATACCTACCTAGAATTGAAAATAACGGCATTGTATAGAAAATTGGGCCAGGCAATGAGACCTACATGGGGCCTAAATTCAGAAACGATAGGAGCGCTATATATCGGAGTAATTGAGCCTGTAGTGAGCAAGAACAAATTAATCAAAATTCAGAGACCTTTCGCCGCGCCGTCAAAATTGCAAAAGTATTTCACACTATTTCAACAGCGGCGGCCTTGGCAATATCAAACATTATGTCTCTAGACTTAAAAATGTCCAAACAATTTGATATAGAGACGGCGAAAAGACAACTATAAATCAACACGAGGGAGATGGGAATACAAATACTAAACAAAATAAAACACGAAGAAGTACAGTACGAAAAATTTGAAGGAACCGGAATTGATCAAATAAAGCATTACGCAATAAAGATTTAGCCGTATTTACGAGCAAAATCTCGGGTAACATAGGAGCCGGCTTTCAAAGGTATACAGGGTGTCCCAAAACGTATCGGAAATATTTCAAGGATGAATTCCAGAACTTAACCCAAAAAAAAACTTTAGCACCCTGTATATCGAAAACCAAGCATTTTAGGGCATATGTTTATATGGACTTTTCGACTCGAAATAAGTTCCGGAATTCATCCTTGAAATATTTCCGGTACGTTTTGGGACACCCATAGGAACCATTAAAAGTGTGAAGAAAACCTTTAAAATAGCAAACAGCTGCTCAGTGTTCCAGACGGAATTAATAACTATAAAAGAAGCTCTGCGGTATATGGAAACAATCCAAAAACATTATGAGAATTTCAGACTCTATGTCAGCGCTAGAGGGATTAATGTAAATCCAATAATAATTAGATGAAATTTTTAAGTTGGATAGGAAACTAAAAGATAATAATAAGAAAATTACATACAAATGGATCAAGGCCCACGTGGGGTTCTGGCTGATCTGGCGGCAAAAGAAGGAGCAACATCAAATAGTAATTCAATCTACGGCAAAGCGCCAATTAGCTTCGTGAAGCATACGCTGACAAACAAGTATACAGAGATATGGAACGATAGATACCTAAATGGCATCAAAGGTGCAACTCTTAAGACATTTCAAGACAATACAAGAAATACAGAACTGGAACAAAAACTACAAACCGGACTTCTACCAAACACAATTTCTCAGCGGACATAACTACACAAAAAACTATTTATATAAATTTAGGATAGTCAACAGCCCCTTTTGCCCTTGCAATCAAAGTTCGGTACAGACTATAGAACATTTATTATATGACTGCCATAAAATACACATAAACAGAAGGGAACTACTAAAATTGTCTATAAACATAAACAACAATGTAGATATATTTAATACTACGGCAATGATACTACATCGCGAAATCACAGAAAAATTCCAAAGAATAACTACACGAAACCAGGATACAATGATGTGATTTCCCGTTTCGCTTGTGGGAGATTTATCACATATATAAATAAGCTAAATAAAGCATAGACCGAATAGTAATAGTGGGATATCTTACTTGTGCATCCAAATTAGAGATAAATATGTAATTACAACGCGGTAAATGCAATAATGCAATCAAATTGCAAGCGGCGTTGCCACTTAAGGGTTCAATCTCGCCCAACGCGCGTCACTTGACCGAAACGTTCAAAAGGAAATAACGGGATGATGGCCCAAGGGCTGTAAACTATATTTACAGGGCCAGATGGCACAGAAGGACAAAAGCGACTGTTCGAAGCAGGGAATGCGTGTGTTTATAATACTTGGAATATGTTGATAAGGTAGCGCATGCGATTAGTATATACACATAGATCAAAGTAAGTAAGTATAAATACAAGAAATTCACGTAAACTATACTCGAAGCAGAAAGACAGCAAGAAATCATACGTAACAAAATGGAACGAGAAGGCTTGTACGTCACCTACCATAAAATTCAAGTAAGGAAAATAGCAGGCGACGAAAACTGCCTATTTCCAGCAACAACAAATCAAATAACAGAAGGTAGAAGAAAGAAGAAAAAGAACTCAAGAAAGAAGCTCTGGACTTCAGAAGGAAAATCGTAAACTATGTGAAGGTAAACCAAGAAGAAATGCAACTGCAGCTGGAAAAAATATCAAAGACTTAGCTCCCAGATACGATCATCTGGATCACAGCTACGGCTCCGCCATGCAAATTGACGCCTATATAAAAGATTTTGGAACAGAATGATTCTGGGGTGGATACGAATTCATTCTCGCAGTGACGGAGGTCTTACAAACAAAAATAGAAATTTACCACGAGGCAGGTTACACATCGGAGCACACATTGGAGAGCACAGGAGGGCACGCAACAACGATTGAAGAATGAAAATAAGAATATTAATAATGATAATAGTAATGAATAGACTAAGCTATCATAAAGTAACATGTAACGGAGCGGGCATGTCATGTACTAAGGTGTTTCATATCATAGACCGAGGAAATTAGCAGCAACACTAGTATAAAATGATAAAACATGTTTAACCATCGCGGTCAAGTATCCAACTCCCATTGAATATGTGATCTACTAGCTACCTTGCACTGTAGAAGCGGTGTTCTGCGACTGACGTCACAGGCATGTTAACGTTATACAGTACTCCCAATTTCCATCTATCATAACAAATCCCTTCACACCTTATTGGCATGGGGTGGGCCTGGGGTAATCAATTATTGATCCACGGGGATCTGCTCCATGTCAATTGATGATGATGATTATGATGAGAAAAATCAGTTTGTTTAAAAAACATTTATCGTGGGTTTAGGAAACTGTCTAACGGTAAACGGGAGGAATGTGGACATTTAAATTAATTTTTCTTTGTACCAAATATTTATTTTCATTTACTAAATTTGATATTTCTCAAAAATTTTATTATGGTCCAACCCCAATTTTTCAGGTCGTACTAAAACTGATGGTCTATTTAATTTAGTAATAAAAAATAGGAGTTACGTATATAAAAATAGTCGACGACATTGTATCCTTTCCAAAAGTAAACTCCAAAAAAATCACTTTAGCAATTTACTGAATCGATGCGTGTATCCACATGTTTCAGCTCTTGTTTGGTAATCTTATTTCAAGTTTAGTATTTTTTCTAAATCTAGTTTGGCTTTTCCGTTTTCTGCCAGTCAGGATGCTAATTACGAAAATCTATTCCAGATACGGTAATCAAGCCATTTATTCAAAATTAAACAAATAGAAAATTATTTTATCCAATTCAGTTACGAAATGTGAACATTTCGACATTGATTTTAGTTGTGAAAAGTGGTTCATTTTGTAACTAGTTACAAAATATGCTCCCATTTTGTAACTAGTTACAAAAAGATGATTTTAGTTGCGAAAAGTGGTTCATTTTGTAACTAGTTACAAAATATGCTCCCATTTTATCACGATGACCCAACTCCTTTTTAAAGAAGATGTGGCATTTACATTTTGTTAACTGAATTGGATAAAATCTTGTATGAAACACGTTGCAAAACATGTCTTTTTAGCACATGGCGTGTTGTTCATCTCGGCTTCGCCTCGACGAACAATTTCAAGCCTGGTGATAAAAAGTCCATCATTTTGCAACTTGATACATAAATAGCTATTGATTTTAGCATGTTTTTAAAGTAATTTTAAAATTTTGTAAATTATCTAATAATAATCTCAGAATAGACAATTAAATTAATACGCAATAAAAGTCAATGAAAACTAACATTTTCAAACTTTCGTATAAAAAAAGTGAAACGTAAACAATCCTGTTTTACCAGGAAGGTATTTAAAAGGACAACCAGAAAGGATTTTCCTGTTTTTCTCTGCCGTGATTTAAATTTTAAGTAATCCGAACGTTTTAACCAAATCCAACATGGGATTATTGAAACTAATACCGCCATCAGGTTTTAGAATGAAAGCAGCTTGCGTCTATTCGATTCCGATGAGAACAGGGAGACTGCGAATACAAAGTATTAACCTTTAACATCTGTTACAATCGTTAATACGTAACACTATTGCAAAAGTTTTCATTATCTATTCGATAGTGCAGTTTCTAATCTGTTCTTCTATGTTTAGATCCATATTAGCACAGATATAATAGTTAAACAGCCGTAGGTTGCGCCATTTGTTGCAAATCGGATTTCTTGTTGCAATTATAACTTGCTTAATGACTGCAATTATAGTAAATCACTTCGTTAAAATAATAAAAGCCTCACTGTTGTTGCTTGTTAAATTCGTTATTGAATGACGTCAAACGTGCGAAATAACTTTGGTAAATTTTATTAAACTTCCCAACATTAACCGAAATAATTTTATTAAACGAAGTAAATCACGAATACGGTCGTTGCTCCAAAATAAACCAAAGACTGGCTAAATAAAATAGCAACTTTACACCCCAATAATTCTTTCCTTGGTTGCTTCCCCCTTAACACGCACCCTCTTTGAATATAAACACGCACAATTAATTTCACTCTCGGTAGGTATGGTAACTAAGTGTTTAATACGAAACGTTTAAAATGAATCATGCCTTCTTATTAGTCACTTTTAGTTAATGTCTATCCCAACAAGAAGGCAATATGTGCACACCACGCCGCTGGGCAAATTAAGGGGTGGTTAATGGCCGACCACACTAATTAAATCTTAAAAATATCTTCGCAGCTTACACGTTTGTTGCTGGAAATATAAACAGAATGAAACCTAATTAACCTGAATTACTTTTATCGAGGAGGTGAGAGAAAAATATTTATTACATGAACGTTTTTCGATAAACACGTACTTGCCTAAACCTTGTTGGTTTTTTTATAAATTGGGGTAGATTAATAAGTAACGCGTGTTAATTACATCGTTAAAAACGCCCCCAATTTAGAGTTTTCAGTTTTATCTTAAAAAGTTTTATTAATTATCAGTGATTGACACCTTCTTAAGTTTGCACTGTAAAACTTTTCTGGTGTTTTAACAATTATGTACGTAAATATGGATGCGGACATGGGCTTATCAACAAAAATTGCTTGTTTTGATGTCCTTTATAATCACCCAAAGTTTGTTGGTTTAATTTTGGGACACCCTGTATACTGATTTAAAAATTCGGTAAACTACCGAAAAATCCGACTTTTCTTAAAGAAAACTAAATTTGTGCTTCATTTCTATACGAAAACACGCCACGCAATACATCTTAAATGTTGTTTTTGTATATGGGTTACATCTAAAAATGTATCATCTTTTCAAAATTACGCTAGGGAATTTTTGTACGACAAAATTTCTGAATTTATTTATTTGTTTTTACATTTTCATGCTCCATCATGTTTGCTCATATATTTTCATGAATAAAATATGTCAAATACAACATCCATCAATTCTTGTCCATCCCGTGACATCCTTTGAAGATGATAAGTATTTAACTTTATTTTTATTGATTGTTCTGTTTCATTGAATATCCTGTTACGAATCTTTGATTTTGGTGATATTTTAATGTATGAACATCTACAGTAGCGAGAGATTTTTTAACTTTTACTCAACAGAGATAGTTTGACCAAACTTTTGTATGACTCAAAATTACATAAATAACAATTTATAACAAAAATCACAAGCCCACTCCTTTTAATATACAGGGTGTCAATGAAACCCCCTGGGGCATCTCTATATTTTTATTATTTTTTAAGATATCAAAATTATATTTGGTGTATGTTATATACTCTTAAAACTATATTTTTGACATAGAACACAAATTTCGGTCACTTCCGGTTGCGCCGGAATTAACCTCTTCTTCTGGAAGTGATGTGCTCTTTACAGGGCGTTGCCGGTCTTCTCTCCATATATCTGCAGTGTGCGTGTCAAGTAGCCTATAGACATTGGGAACCTACAGCTTAACCTGGGCTCCAAACCACGGAAGTGCTTGCACTTCTACTGCAGAGAGGACTTACAAGGCAGAATACCACGGTGGTTTACCATTGCCTTCCGAGGGAAGCGGTCGGGTGTTTTCGGTGTAAGCGTGACCATGGGAATCGAACCTGCCTTCTTAGTGGTCAGATGCACGCTGAACCAACTGAACCGTACATTTTTGAAATCTCCATTTCATTAACGTATGTTTGTATCAAGTTTGAAATATTTTGATTTAATCTAGAGTATCATGACCTACGTAAAATAAAAGTCAGAAAGTCAAGGTGCCCCAACACTCAAAACGAATTGTTTTTGAACTTCAACTGTTTTTGTTGACGTTTTAGACTGAACTAAAGTAGCCAAAAGTTTTTGTCGAGAATAACTCTCCTTTTTCAAATGGCACTATAGTGAGATATTAAAAACGAGCATTTTTCAATGATATAGGTAATTGATACCAACAACGTAACATTAATATAAAAACTTTGCAATAACGCATTCAGGAAAACGGTATTTTGGACATTTACAACTAGGCATTGGGTTTCAAAATAAATGAAAAGCAGAAAACAAATGGCATACTTACTACAGTTGATGATCTAAAACAATTTATTTACTTGTTGGAACACCCTGACTTTTATTTTACGTAGGACATGGATCCTAGATTAATAAATTAAAGATTCTTACTTGGTTCTCAAAATGATACAAACTTGATACTGACATACGTAAAATTAAATGCAGATTCCAAAGATGTATATATACAGGGAATTCCATTTAAAACAAAAACGTTGAAGTTAATTCCATAGAAACTGGAAGCAACGGAAACTTCCTCTGTTCTACGTCAAATAATGCAGCTTTAAGAGTATATCACAATATACCAAATTTACTTTTGTATGTTTCTGTCTGTAACACCTTTCGGTGTCGAGGCTGGTGCATTTGTGTGTGTGGTTTTTACGGATGCAATGCGCAACCCGTCTCTGCGAGTTACATAGTTGGTGCGCCGTTTTATCTACATACAGTGTAGGACCTTGTTACTCTATCTCTTAGAACTGTATTCGGAGGAGAGCGTCGATAATTTGGTGCCCAACAACCAGTGGCGTGTTTACCATGGAAGCTAGGGAAGCACAGCTTCCCCTACGTAAACTAAATACCTACAGCGTATAATTAAATTAATATACCTTAAAAATTTAATATTATATATTATCCTGTTGACCCGAATATGTATAATTATTTTCAATATTTTTCAATACTAATCGAAGCTCGATGCTCGAACCTGATTCAACTGCCCGCTGCCGCATAAATAATACAAACGACGAAAAACACGACATAACCCGAAACGGCTTTATAAGCTACGAGCTCACAGCTTACAATCAGTATACTGTTTTATTCGCTAAGATCGATAGCAAGAGCGTGTGCAAAAATATTAAGTAATA
Organism: Melanotus villosus; assembly: GCA_963082815.1. Classification (NCBI taxonomy): domain Eukaryota; kingdom Metazoa; phylum Arthropoda; class Insecta; order Coleoptera; family Elateridae; genus Melanotus; species Melanotus villosus. The sequence continues at coordinate 23,146,112 of OY720421.1, forward strand.
AAATAAATACTGTTTTACTGTGGAATTAAAAAGTATATGAACGTGAAATTAGCTACATATTAATATATAAACAATACAAATATCGTATCAATGCAAAAATCTTTCGTTTTTACGCATAATTTCGTCTGAAAATCGAACTAAAAATAGTCTTTGTGTAAGCTGTTAACCCGGCAGATTACATTCACTATCCCCGCTACAAATGCATCTACAGAACGTTCCTTTTCCGCGCTTAAACGAATAAAAAGTTTTGTTAGGAATTCTACAGGACAAGAAAGACTTTCTGCTTTGGGATTAATATCAATTGAAAAGGAAGTAGTGCAAGAATATTCTCGTGAAAAAAGTTTTTATGATGACGTTATAGATGAGTTTGCAAAAGAAAATAGACGTATGGCACTTCATTTTAAGTAAGGTAAGATTTTATTATGGTTTGTAAAAAAATGTCTTTTTTGCATTAAAAATTTTTTGTCTGCGGCTTTATTTTACCCTTCAGCTTCCCCTATTGTGAAGCTCTAGACACGCCACTGCCAACGACTAATGGTCACCAGGACCTCCAGACTATAGGGAAATCCTGTCCATCAGAAGATTCGAACCAAGAACTAACGTAATGCTAGCCCGACGCTTTACCACTTCGCCACCCTAGTGACCCTAGCATATAAATTTAATTTTGATACCTATCATAAAATATAATTTAAAAAATTGGGGAGCCCCAGGTTTCATTGACACCCGGTATAGGGTGTTTTCTATGTACGTGAAGACAATTCGCTGGCATGTTCCTTGACTTATTTTAAGACAAAAAGTTTGTACCAACATGTGTCCGTAAGTCCTTCGGTTTCGAAATACAGTGTGATGAAGTTTAGAGAAAAAAAAATCGTAAATTTAATAAAAGTCAAAAATCCGTTTGAATATTAATTTCAAATTTGATGCGCACAAATGCAACGCCAATGGCTATTTTTTCTGTTCACAGTTTACCAGTGGCGTGCGTATAAATTTAAATAAGAAAACTGATACGCTGCTCTTCGTTTTTTCAGTTTTGATAGATTTTTTCAAAATTTTTCAGTTTATTCTATTCTTTATTCGAAAACTATTAGTCTCCCGGAAAAATACAATACAAAGTACACAAAATACAAGGACAAAAATATTTCTAAATAAATCAGGACTTCCTACGCGTATTTTCAAGAGTTCTAGAAAAAAACTGAACAGTCAAGGGTTATGAATTTCATCCTCTTATAAGAATATGGATGGAGGAATAAAATATTCTTAAGGGGCCTCCTGTTAATAAAAAACGTACATTAGAAGCATTTTAGGATACAGGTTTATACGATAATTTTCGCCCAGGAATGACCATCCTGCATTTTCCTCAAGTAGGTACTTAGGAAATTTCCTATATTTACATACTTAAAGCATTTGCAATGTCACTTCAATATTTTTCATTTTAATTTAGTATTTATGTAGTTTTAACTTAACACTAGATGCCTAATTGTCCAATGCCTAATTACAAAATAAAATTTTCCGTTTCACCTCTGCACGTTAAGTTTGAACTAACTGCTTCTAGTTACACCCTCTTTGGTTAAGCATTTTTCGTTTATTCTTATGCAAATGCTCCAGTCCATGACTTATGGATCCCATTTTGTAATGTTTTCAATAAAAAGGTAAAAGAATCGGCTCCTCTAAAGCTCCGCTGGGAAGCATGGCCGGCAACATGGAGGGTTAAGGACTCCAAAAGTCGCTTCTCATACATCGGTCGTTTCGCACGATATACGTAGGGGGTGGTGTTTCGGTTACCAATTATTTTTAGTGACTGGGTAGGTCACCCGCCGTGCATCCGACCCGGGTTTGGCTCCGGGACCATTCGCGCTGTAGTTGAAGGCCTTAACCACTTGGCCATTCCAGCGAAAAATAAACTTTAAATATTCAAACTAAGTAGCTTACACGTAAAATAAAAAACTCCTTTAATCCAACAATAAGCTTCTTAAGCAGACTTTCAATTCGCATAGTTTTTCTTTGAATTAAAAATTTTGGAAGTTTCTAAATTATTAGTATCTACGAATTCTCAAAGATAAAAACAAATACACGAGTTTTTCGAGATGTATAAATTTCGGTGCATTAAAAAGTTCTAATAAAAAATTGAACATGGGTTGTAAACTTCATCCGCTTATAAGGATACGGGCGGGGAAGAAAATATTCTATCAGCCATCTGATTAGTAGAAAACGTACGCTGATTTTCGTTTTTCTATGTTTGTTCAAAGTTGAGATAAAACTTAAAAATCAAATTTTTAGTCCATTTTTGAATAGGCATGGTTCTTCGGGGGAGCATTCTAGAAGCTTATATGAAAAAGCACCTTTAATTTTCGCCCAGGAATCAACCCCTGCATTTTCTCCACGTACCTACTTAGGAAACACCCTGTATAATTTATTAATCAATGAAGATTTTGCTTTGTGTGGATTAAGTTTTCAAGAATTCGATCCTTTTAGAAAATATTTTGAAATATAAATATAGATATTTGTATCTGCAATAACCAAATAAACAATAACTAACTACTTAATATATAGATAACCAGAGAGTATAAATAAATATATAAGGCTTAAATAATTCGCCTACTAACATCAATGGTATTTACTTAACAAAAATCCTCTTTTATCACAAGTTGGGATTTTTGATTAAATTCGTAAAATTCCGGACGTAGTGGAATATCAATTAACTTTATGAGCTTTGCAACTTAATACATTTTTCATTTTCCTAATCAAATCTATCAAATTTCTTATTTCACATTAAAACATTTATAGAAAACTTCCAGGTTAATTGGATTTCTCCTCACATATCTGATTATTAAATTAAACGCACTGACGTTCACCTAAGGTTTATCACTTCCGAAGTAACTCTTTTAAGTAGTAAATACTGCGTTTTATTTTACAGCCCATAAAGATACATTTGATTTAATCACAACGCAACCTTGTTTCAAATCAATCAGATGTCTATCGAGTACATTGTGACCTAAAAACTAAATTGAACTTGTATGCAAATAAAATAAGTCATCCAACAGTCAAAGAGAATTAAAATTGTTACAGGAATAAATCAAAGGCTTTCATAACAAAACAAAATTAACAGTTTCAATTACGTTGTATTAAATTTCCATTTTAATTTAAAAACCGCCAATTTGAATATTCACCTCGAAATTAACATCAAACAAATTTCATAAGAAAACACCTGAAAATGGAAGTTTAAACTCGCCATTCACTTCCGACACGAACATTTTACAGCGAAGGGGGAATAACAGAATGGAAAAGTACGGTCCAAAATGTTCAATTTCTAAAAGCGCACAAATATAACTTCAGGCACTTGCTTTTTTGTATTTCCTTCCTACGCTGCTAGAAAATAAAACTGACTAAAATTTTAGCCAGAAAACTCAACTGTGCCTGAATTATTTGAGTAAAAGTTATCCATCACTACAAAACGATATTTCACCGATTAAAGCTTTCATGCGGAAAAAGCTAGGTTTGAGCATAGAAGATATAGCAACTGGGTAATCGTTGGTGATGTGAGACGTTTTTAGACAGAGTGTATTGTAGTGGAAGAGATGTATCTGCACTGAACGATTTCGGTCTTTTATGTATGGAAATATGTGATTTTTAAAAAGGCAAAGCGAGAATTCATTTGCATACTTCGCGTATTTAAAAAATTAAAAGAGGTCACCGCTTTAATAAATCTACAAAGAAAAAAATTCTGTGTAAATTTGGTTTTTCTATTCCCCTGAGAACGCTTTCGCCCGAAGACTTTATACAAAACTACGGAAAAACGTGCAATTCGGGTCAATCCTTTTTTAAAATGTTCCCTCAAATATAACGCGGAAATTAATTAACTTAAAAGGAGGAAGTTATCAAAATAAAAATCCTGCGAGATTCCATTAATTTTCAACAAACATATCCGAATCAAAACGAAGAGGTGAAAAAGCTCTCGCATGATGATTCAATTTCTTATCTAATAATGTTAGAAAATCTTCCTAGAAGCTTTAACAAAAACTCTCTAGAGATGGACCCTTCGACAATCTCTACTTTCAGTTTATTTGAGAAAGGACTCGTGACAGCTCCTGAAGGATTAATCCAATATAATTTCGCACGCTCTTTCAGTATACGTAGTAAATTATAAAAGAGGATTTGTCTTTTGTACAACCCAATCTTATTTTCTGTCCGACGTGAATGTGGTCACTCTTGGTTTACGGTTTTTAATAATGAATAGCGAGAATTGGCCTATGGGAAAAACTCTAGACTAGTAGGTAGCTTTTTAACTTACATTTTTTATAAATTGATCGTTCTTTATTTGGATTGGAAGTACATTTACTGGGATCAGAGTAGTAGGCACAGTCGCCTGCGCGTTGAATTGCAGATTGAAGTTATAACCGCTCCCAAAGAATAGATACTCCCGCTGAGATAGAATTATAGATATTTTTAAGTTGAAATTTGGAATCATAGTTATTCCAGCCGAGTAGACGTCAAATTTACTCCCTTCGGGGTTAGTCGGTTATTTCCTCTGTACAAATATATCAGTTTACATTTTTTTAACATAAATATTGCGCAAATGAGGTATTTAAATTCAATACCGCATTTTTTTATTCGTTTCTCTAATGCCTGCGGCACTAGCAGTGTGAATACAACTTCAAACTGGTTGGAAGTAACTGTTTAAAATGTCTAAAAGGCTATCTCTATTTATACTGTGAGAATAATAGAGGCTTCGACTTTGACAGATATATTTAGGAGTCCAACCTGAACAAAGGTAACCAATACTCCTCCCTAGTGGGAAGGAATTAAGTTGAAATCCCTCAAAATTCGTTTTTTCGTTCGCTTCATTTTATGGTTTGGGCACTGTCAAAAATGGAAGCTACTCAAATTGGATCTATTTATATAGCGGAAGTAACTATGGCCCAAATCTGGGCAGCATATCTAAAACTCCGAACCTGGCCTTGTTGGAAATTTCTTAAAAATTCTTTTATCATTTGCTTTAGCTCATCGTTCGCATGCTGTCAAGATAAAAAGTCTGTAATGTATTAAGTAATATGACGAAACTGGCTATGACTCTGACTTTAGTAGAATAACTGTGACTATGAATTCAGTAGAAGTGACAGTGAATCCCGAAAAATAGTGCAAGATATCTCAAGCACTTTTTGCAGTCGCTTCAGCTCAACGTTCATGTACTATCAAATGAAATAATACTCTTATATGCCGAGAATGACTAAGACCAGTTTGGTCGAAGCGACTGTAAATCCGATCTCAACTGGAATAATCATGACTCCTACTTCGGCAGGAATTATTATTTCTTTCAAAACCTTAAAATCCTTTTTTCGTCCGCTTCAATTCATCGTTTAAACACTATCAACGAAGGATACTTAGATGCAATATATTTAGATGGTGACCGACTCGGCCAACATGACCATGGCTCCAAACTTCACTACTGTAATTGGAATTCCTTGATAATGGTTGGAAATTCCACAAAAATTCTTTTCCATTTGGTTTTGTCAAAACAGATCAGAAAAGGGAACATTTACACGGTGACAATTTTAAAGTTGGCCACTTTTGAAAAGGCACCATTCATTTGTTTTGTATTCTTGTGTCATTTAATTTGTTTTGTCTTATTCAGAATTTTCTGCTCTATAAAATACTTTACTTTGCGTTTGATTAAGTTGACATTTGTATTGGAAAAATTGCAAGAAACAACAACGCTTGGAAATTATTAAACTCTATTTGGCAAAAACAGCAATCGTTTAATTTCAAAGCCTCTCAAAATTCCACGCACAACTGTTAATGAAACAATCATTCGCTATAATGAAAGAGGAGACTTTTATGATCGTAAGCGGATGAGAAAGTCATCCGTTACTACTTCGAGAGTTCTGGAAATGCTGCGTGAAAGAATAAGGCGAAATTCGAGGCGCTCCATGAGAAAAGTAGCAAAAAATATTGGTATCAGCAGAAAACCAGTTCGACGAATTATAAAAAAAAAGCTCAATCTAAAGCCTTGCAAGATGCAAGAACGACAGGAGCTGACCGTCAAGAAAAAAGCAGTTCGGCTTGTGAGATGTAAAAAATTATTGAAGTCCCACGCTCTCAAAACTTTAGACAGAATTCTGTTTACGGATGAGAAAATTTTCACGACCGAGCAATCCGTCAACCGCCAAAATGATAGAATATGGGCAGCAGAACTTCCCGGAGAAGATAGAATAATTAGCCGTGTTCAAAAATCTCTCTTGGTCATGGTGTGGGCCGGAATCAGTAAAACGGGCAAAACTCCACTAATTCTCATTCAAGAGGGTGTCAAAATCAATCAAGTTGTTTATAGGCAGTTTCTTAAGGATCAGGTACTTCCATGGGCTCTTGCTACATATGACAATCAGAATTGGACGTTCCAACAAGACTCAGCGCCATCACACAGAGCACGAGAACCCATAATGAGGATTTCTGAAAATTTTCCAGCTTTCATTACTCCGGAAGAATGGGCGCCGTACTCAACGGATCTCAATCCAATGGACTATTCTGTTTAGAGTATCTTGGAGCAACAAGCCTGCGCTACAAGCCACAGTACATTAGATTCTCTGAAACGTGCCCTAAGGAAAGCATGGGGCGAAATAGACGATGGAATGCTGCCTGGAATCGTCGAGCACTTTCCCAAAGGTCTGAAGGCATGTGATCGAGCAAGAGGTGGACACATTGAATGAAATTCAGTCTATCCTGTTAAAAAAACTGTCGTCTTTCAGAATCTGTTAGTAATTTGTTGATAGTTTTATGTTTTGAATAAAATATTGTTCTGATAATGTGGCCAACTTTAAATGTGTCACCCTGTAAATGCAATATACGAGTACTTATATGACGGGACTGACTATGACTCTAACCTTACAAAATGACTATGACTGAATCGGGTGGATGTGACGATAAATCCACGAAAACTATTTCAGATATTTTAACAACTTTTTGCATACGCTTCAGCTGACGTGTAAGTACTATCAAGAAGGAAACAAATTAGTTCTATTTATACGGTGAGAATCGCTAAGATTCTAACTTTATTCTGTATGACTACGAGTCCGTCTCTAACCTAAACGAATTGATCATAATCCCAGTCTGACGGTAGCAACGACCATTGTCCTTCTAAAACAGTTCGAGAAACTTCTCATTTTTTATTTATTTTACGTCAGCTCGATATGTTAAGCACTATGAAAACAAATGCACAAATTTAAACCATTTGTATTGATCATTCTTCAGTTTTGCTTGTTGTATGTAACTATGATCTCGGTGAAAATAAGCATGACTTCCTCCTCTCATGGCGGAAGTAATTATGTTCTTTCAAAATACTTGTGAATCTAGCGTAATGACTATGGCTCCCAATTTGGGGGAAGTAGCTGTGATTCTTACAGAACGGTTGAGGATATCACAAAAAAAATCGTGTGCTCAAATTTGATCTATTCAGACGTATGACTCCATCCTCAAAAAGTAAATATGATTCCTAAGTAACTTTGACTTTGCAACCGGTGAGTGTTACTATGAGTCTTCGAAATCAAATAGAAATACCTGAAATAAGATTCTCTTTACCGAAGTAAATACTGAGCTGAAGCGAACTTCAGCTCAGTATTCATGATTATGAATCCCACCTTTGCAAGAATAAACAAGATTGCTATCGGTGGGATTAACCACAGTATTTTTTGCGAAACGTACTACAGAATAATGTTTATTTTAATATACTGTTGATAACTGACAGACTATTTTTACTCTAATTCGATGCAATAATTAACATACTTCTTTAATTGCCGATGTGGTAAGTTGCATTTACCATGTGGCATTTTTAGTCATATTTGAAGAAGTTAGTTGTTTATTGTAAGGCTATCTGAATTTACCTCCATTCTGGATAAAGTAACCTTGCGTATCTTCCTTGTTATATAAATAAAATATAAGTAACTACCATAAGATTAAATTTGATGTAACACGCCTACGTGTTAAATATTTGCTAAAAATAGATTTTCGTCAAAAACTGTTTGAAATACATGAAAAATTGGTTTCACTTTACTGCAGTTCAACAGTTGGATACTGCCAAAAGAAAAAATCGATATATTTTTGAGTCGAGAGTAACTATATACATTTTTATTTGAATAGGTTAAGATTAAGACAGAACAGAAATGTATGACAAGCCCAACATATGAAAGAACAAACAATTTAGAATTGATTAAATTATTAATACCTATTTTTGAGAAACTTAGTTTGATTATTTTTGGAACCATTTTTTTCGAGCTTCAGAAACAGTTTCTATTTAAGAAATACGAAGAAACTATTATGCCATTATTCGTTGTCTATCTTCAACTAGAAACATCAAACGGTGTTAAATCAGGAACCCAAAACATTTCATGTGGCATCTACATGTTTAGGAAAATATTATTTTATGTAAATTACCTAAACCTCTGGTTTACCTTATAATTTTAGTCTAAAATTGGAACATGAACTACACAAATGTGGCTGTCCCAAATTTACATATTTTGAAGTTATCCGTTACGGTTAATTAAATCTAACCCTAAGGAACTCTTAAATAAAGGGAATGTGGATTAGTGCAAATGAAATGTTACAAGTTAATTCTGAACATTTTGGGGCTTTGACCCTTTTGTAAGGAGAAAAATACATTCAACCCCAGTCAGTACCTTTTGTGAAGTGTCCGACGTTTTGCGGTTTTTCGGACCTTTTTGTGATGTAATCTGGACAAAAAAATGATAGAGAGAAACCTCACATACGTGATTAAAATTTAAAAAACGAAAAAGGAAGCTTTGGCTCGTTTGTTAAAAATTACAGTCCATTAGTCCCTTTGCCATCTTTTCTATTAAATTTTTCAATTTCGTTCAAGTTTAATGCCGTTTGTGGTATTTTTATAAGCAATCTGTAGAAAAAAATGGCGAGAAGTCTCGCACGTAAAATGAATAAATAAATTCAAAGACCCCTATTATTATTTTAGAGATTAGGGTTCGCTTCTTTGGATGTATTTTTAATAATGAGTTGGAATTAATTTTGGAAAATCGGAATATAAAAAAATATAACCCCCGCAGGTATTTGAACCACTAACTTTTAAAATTAATTATAGTTCAAAACCCCAATTAAAAAATGAAGCGTTCCAGAAAGGATTTTCGTTTTATCACTCAGTTACAAGCATTTATAAGGATCACTAAGGGTTAAAAAATAACCATTCGAAATAAATTCGGAAAAATCGAAACGATTACAAATGACTGGAAATATAAGTCACCAAGATACATATGACCTATTTCCGAAACCCGGAATTCCGCACCAAACACCGCAACGCAGGTATGACGTTTATATAACTAATGCTCGGAAACGTGGGCCTTGTGGGTAAACTAACTGAATTACCCTGACACTAAACATATCACTCAGCCGCCCCTTTTGGTGAGAGGGTGGGCGACGTCTCGCTTGACAGCTGATGAGATGCAAACACCAGATGCTTTTCCCGTTGAAAGGCCTACGTTAAATTAAAGAAAACATTACCGTTATTGTGGTGGAGTACTCTAGACGTGCACGCTTCTGCACTTCCACCTCAAAAACGGCAGAGAATTTCATGTTTACTTAATGTAACATCCTAATTTTAGCTAAAATATACAAGACAACAAATGTACATGGTTCGTAAGCTTTTTACTAAGACTTTCAGAATTTTTCTCTTAAATTGGCTCCACCGAAGGAAAACTGGCTATAAAGATTTACCCTTGTCTGTAGAAAATTCTTTTACAAAAATTAAAAGAATTTTGGAGCGAAATGTTGGGCTGATTCTTTAGAATATTAAATATTAATTATTATTTGATATTACCTAAATATTTGTTTAAAGACGTTCTGATTTTTATTTATTTCCGAAAATTTTTATAGAAGTCGTTTCATTTCCATCTCTTTATTTAACATTGCTTCAGATACTCGGAAATTAAAAATAAAATAAAGAAGATGAAATATATACAGGATGGTCCACCACCCTTTGCTTGGTCTTGATAGCATCTTTACTGGAAAATACTTTTAATTTGTGTAGTCTGTACTATATTGTGTAGTCTGTACTATAGACAACTTTTCTATATAATTTATTTCCTTTATTTATGTAACGAAAGTGTTACCGATCAAATACAAAGTTGTGGACCACCCTATAAAGGGCTACTTTATGGAAAGCTTTGTAATTGTAACCCTAATATATTAATATCACTATCAACTGTAACATATATTAATGATGAAATTTGGTCCCCCATTTTCACAAATTAAACCTTTATTTGTTCCTACATTTCCAAAGTTAATCCTGCTCTCATATTCAAGTTTGTTCTGAAAACTATTCTATATAGCTTTTCAAAATTTTGAAATGTAGTTAAACTGTGGCTAACTTTACTTGAATTTCTTTTTTAGTTGTTCAGACTTCTGTTCCAGATACAAATGTTTAGTAAATCATGATTTTCTTCTTCCCCCCTGTTTGCCAAGAACAAATATTTTTTATGGTTTATTCTAATCTGTAACCAGGAAACTAACAGGAAAAGAGATTATCATATTTGAATATTGATTTCGATTTTGGTTTTTATTAACAAAAAGCTTCCTATAATATCGAAATTTTGTTTAGCTAATTTTGTCATTAAAAATTAGGTGTGTGAAATTAGTAAATTATTAGCCTTCATAATTTGCGTATCGTTAGTGCATTATAAACTAACATTTTGTGCTGAGTTTTTCTCTTGAATCCGAAAGAAAACCTCTAAAGAAATTAGTGGTTCATTAGTGCACGTTAGTGCAATATAAAGTTTTTGTGAAACACTATAGGCTTTCAAGATTTAGCATCAACTTTTTTGCTAGTTTCGTACCTATCAAATTTTTCTCTTAAATGCGCAAGAAAATCTCTGAACAGGTTAGTTCTTTGTTCATTGTTGAAGCTGAAGTTAGAAGACAAATTACAAGGAGTAAATCGGAGCTTCCGGTTATCTATGAAAATCAATGCATGGAAGATTTACCATGAGAAGGGCTTTGGGCAAATGATGGAAACTAAGAAAGTGGACGATGTTGCCTGGATCTTGTTAAGAACTATTGCTAAAACAACTTAACCGAGCCAAAATGCTCGCTCGCATCTGTAGACAATCTACTTTTAGATAAAGAAGAAAACAACGCGAACGACTACGAGAAGTAAATAAATATGGATAAAATAAACAACGTGAAATCAGAAATAAACGTCAACAAATGCAAAGCCACGATAATACAATCAAGTCCATGTAGCTGAGGTGTATTGGAGGAAGACTGAAGTAATTAAGAGTACATATAACTAAAACGTTAGAAAAAGTAAATAAAAGGATTATAAAGGCAAATCTGCTTAACCTGCTACTACCACAACATTTTCGAAGAATAAAGAACAAAATCCTAGAACTTTCCGAGTAAAGTTGAACGAAGACGAACAGACTTCACAGGAAGTTCTGAAAAGGAGGACAATAACCAATCAATCAATAGTGGAAAGCTTTATGTAACAGTAGATAGTAAAAAAGGAATGTTGGAAGATCTTGCTGCACATGGAAAGCTGCAATTGAGCCAAAATAGAGCGCTCGCATATTCCACGACGAACTTGGAAAGAATGGCCGAGAAACAAATAACCATTTTTCGTCACAAAAAATAATCTAGTGTTAGCTAGTGACCATAGCAGTCAACGCGCATTAGGATACTTGGCACCCGCAAGCCTAGATCTCACTCAGTAAACATATGAACTAATAATTACTACAATTATTAATTGTCGAATTACTAAAGGCAGCATGACATTTACTTTTTGTTTTTTTGAATTTTCTAAATCGTACGCTTACAACTACTTTTTTTTAGTGCTACTTGTAAAGCATTTACTATAAAATCTCAGTGGTTACACACACAACAAAATTAATATTTTAATTCTCAAACATGTGTTTTATATATGGTTTATTTATATAATTTGACCTGCTAATCCTTAACCAATTTTTATTTTTTGCGCTTCCTGCAAATAAAGAATTTCAGGGCATAAAATGGTGTTCTCTTACGTATTCTAACAATTATCTTCTCTTTTTTTATTCTTCTTTATAGTGCACTTAAGAAGCCCTAATAATATGCAAAATTGCAAACTATACGAATGTTGGTGTTTATATTTAAGTTGCTAACTTCTCGCACTTCGAATTTGCTTTTTTTTCTTTTGGTTTATTTTTTTCACCGAATTCAGAAGCCTTTTTCGCTGAGTTTATGCATTATTTTTTTCTTACTTTATAAAAATGTACATCGAAAAAAAGCAAGCCCAATCAGTCTAGTCTTCATAGATTCTCTAAATTATTAAAAGGAATATGTGACCCATTTCTAGAACCCGTTTTCCACCATCGTATTTTAGGTTAAAGTCGGGGAAGTTTCGGGAACATTGTCAACTTCATAAGATTCAGGTACTTATCCGTGTTTGCCATATATTCTCTTTATGTACCACACAGTGTATGTTTCAGCAACCTACGTGAACGCGCTTAAAGAGACGTCTGCGTGAAATTTTCATGTGACGGATTGTATGTTCTCTGGCTGCATACAAAGCTAGTGGAATCTTGTACGAAAATCGTATTTCAACGTGTTTGTATTACTAAACGTTACCTACATTATAAACATATGTCATCCCTTTGCTTTATTTATTAACAGATTACCGGCTGAAATAATGTACATTATTTTAAGGCTACGTGTAAAGGGGGTTCTACTGAAGAATTTATAGAAAACTCCATGTAATACTATACAAGGAATTTTTCTTTTTAGTATACATCTATACGTATCCCCTATGTATGGTTAAAAAAAAGTGTCAAAGCCCTATATGTAGGCAACCAACTATGCACTAAACTTTAAATTTTAAGTTTTTAAGAAAACCAATAGCATGCTGTGGCAGAAGTAATTAAATTAACTTAATTTCAAAAAATGGGTCTTTAACTGTTGCCGTTTTTATTTTCATTTCTGTTTTGTGTTGTTGATATTATATGTTTGAGAATAATCGTTGAATTCAAATTATTTTGATATTCTACTAATTTTGATTTATTTACAAACATAACCTTTACACACCACAAAAAATAAAAACTAATGTCCCTAAATTCACAGCCAGAGTGACGTTTAGTGTATAGCTGGTTGCCTACATATAGGACTTTTGACACGTTTTTTTTTAAACCATACATAGGGAATATGTCTACTAAAAAGAAAAATTCCCCGTATATCGGCATTACAAAGTCTAAAATTGCATTTAACAATGCTTAAATGTTTAACGTTTAAATACCAGTCGCCCTGGAATTAAGTAAAGGTCACTTAATTTCTGAATTAAGATTACTGAAAGAAAACAGAAGCAGTTAGTGTGATTGCGATTGTAAATTCTAAAGCTTGCAGTAGATTTGTTTTTCATGACCAAGATTTATATTAGGTATCTTTTTTTAATAGGTGACATTATTCCAATGCAACTCAATAGTCATAGATTAATTTTATAATTTTACAATATTTTGTCAAAAATGGACAAATTTCTAAAGATATAAAGGCTCTCTGATGCCTTAATAACTATCCAAAATTATTTTAATTAAAATCGGAGATGCCAGATCAAGCAATTAACAAAGTTTCAAATAGTAATTGCCTGCAGTGAAACTTGTACTATTAGCAAGTGATTTTCAAAGTTTGGTTAATAGAAGTGTAGGTAGCTGAAGTTTAAATGAAACAGTACCCAGGCCATAATTATACCACACCTGAATATATATCACGAAGCAACAAGTTGTTTTCACTTATATAATCCTTGCAACTATGTGATTTTTAAACATTAACAAAAGGAAAACTGGTTTTTCTCAAATTGAATGTGTCTGAAAGAATTCTGGAAATTGATTTTCTTTCAGAATAAAGCATAAATTTGTTCGGTAGAAAGCAAATTCACATCGATGAATTATACAAGAATCCTAATTACCTTTCATTACCAGAGCTTAAAATAAATTACTTCATAAATTACTCTAAAACCAACCCTTAGTAAAAATTAATTAACCTTTGCTATTTGACATGAAACTGTGTTTTTCCCAAAGTAGTCAAAATGCCAAACTTAAATTGAATAATTAAGAGTTAACTTAACATTTTATTCCTTTCTGCGGTATTCTAAAAGCTTCAGAAATAAGGAAACCACTTTAAAAAAAATTTTTCTTTATAGTACAACTTGATTTAACAGTTTAGAATTTCACGAGAAACTTAATTGAGGTACATTTTCGCTGAAACTCAACTTATGCTAGACACGGGCTTTTCAGTACAGAAAACAAAACTTCTTGTTTAAAAAAATAAGGTAAAAACTTCCTTCAAGTTTGTTTTGTTTATTTATTTGCCGAGATCTGGGTTTCTCAAAACACAATTGCCGTGGTCACTTACAAATCTAAAGAATTTTCACCCGTAGAAAAGATTGTTCTATTTCGTCATTAAAGAAGGGCTGTTTCAGATTTTTTTGAACCAAACGTCACACCTGACCTTGAGCGGGATTGAACCCCAGACCTTTTGGTTCACAAGACTTTACTATAATTGTTATTGTATGTAGAATCAAGGCCTTAGCTTACAGTAGTACAGATAAGAACGTAAAAGCAAAAAGCGGCGTAGGACAACCAAATTCTTACAACAAATAGATGACATTTTATATGTAAATGACAGGATAATACAAAAAAAAATTAATATACTTAGCGTATATGCCCCCGATATGAAACACACAAGAGAAGCCCGAAAACAATTGTATGGGCATCTGCAGGAATAGCTAGACACAAAACATACGCCCTCGAAGATAAAATACAATTGTATCGTCTTGTATAACAAATAACTATTTTACGTTATTAACAATTTCCCAAACTTCTAATAAAAGCAAATTTTCAAGGAAAAAACAACATTTTTATAAGTAAACAAAGTTTAGGTGAGATTTGCAACAAAAATTTACAAAGAAATATTTTTTTGAAACATTTTTAGTTACAATCTGTTCACTTTTGAAAGATGTCAAGTAAATGCCAATGACGTAAAAATAATAGAAGTAACCAAATTCAGAGATGACTTTTAATTCCACACAAAATATAAAATGAATTCACAGAAACGATAAATTGCAATTCCGGCATACGACAACGTAACGTGTTTAATTTCATCATCATCATCATCAATTGACATGGAGCAGATCCTCGTGGATCAATCCTGGATTACGCCACATGAATAAATTAATTGATAGCGTTAAAGATCTGTCGCGATATCAGATGGGCCATAATAATATAAATATGGTGTGTTACCCTGATGAGGCAATTTTTATTGCAAACACAGAAGATATACAAAGGTTTCTACATTGATTGGTTACAATATCAAAAAAATATAACATGGTCTATGACAGTTACTAAACGTTGCAAATTGGAGATAAAAGCCATAAAAGGAAATATGAACAGGTTATGAAGTTCAAATACCTAGGAGTAGATATTACAAGTGATAGAAATGACTAGGAAGAAGTAAAACAACAAAATTTGAATGGGTCCAGAATATCTGGATACCTGAGAGATATAACCTGGCGCAATAAATATCTATCTCTTGAGAGCAAGGTAAAGATATATATGTATAAAACATTAGTCAGATCAACACTAGGATGTGCAGCCGAAACACGAGCCGACACAAAGAGAACAAAACAACTTTTACGAACCGTAGGGACCATTGAAGGAAAAACGAGACGAGATAGAGTACAAAATCAATATACGAGTATTACAGAACAATGTAACGTTACCGACATACGAGAATTTGTAAAGAGAAGGCGTAAAGAAAGGAACGATCACGTAGAAAGAGCCGCAGACAATCTTCTAGAAGCGGCGTGTCCCCTTTATAGGGCGTTTGTTCTATGCCTGTCAAGTAGCCTACAGACATGGAGGCTCCAAACCACAAAAGTGCTTACACTTCTAGTCCAGCGAAGATTTACTAGGCAGAATACCTCGGTGGTTTTCCACTGCCTTCCGAAGGTAGTGGTCGGGTGTTTTCAGTGTATGTGTGGCCCTGAGAATCGAACCCGGGCCATCTCAGTCAGCCGCACGCTACACCAACTGAGCCACGACGGCAGACAATAGATTGATAAAAATAGCAAAAACCCTCAAAATCACACAGCAAGAGAAGACCAGGAAGACCACGTAAAAGAAGGGCGGAAAGCTGGCTAACACCTTCAGCAGATTCACCATGATATACGGTGAAGAAGAACAGGTCGCAATACCTATAATAAAGAAAAAGCAGAATACTTTACTAACCATTTACAACCACCGCGGCTAACTTATTCTTCATATTAGGATCTAAATTCCTCTTCTTACTGATCTATAGCTAAACAATCAAAATTAAATAAATGTTATGCGTGATCGTTAAATGTATTTTCATATTAATCTTATAGACATTCATTTTTTTGCCAAAGTAACAACATTTTGGGAAGCTACCATTTTATGAGTGGTAGAGTAGGGAAGGTAGGCGGTTGTTGAAGGCGTAGTGTTGACCTCTCCATCCCGTATGTATAGCGACGTATGAGAAGCAACTTAGAAGGCCTTAACCCTCCATGTTGCTGGCCATGCTCCCTCGCGGGGCGTTAGTGGAAATACCTTTTTTCTATTTTGCGTTTTGAATAACTCCATTCATTTTCAAAAAAAAATCCGAATGACTTTATTTATTAATACCAGAAAATCAAATTCGCTAAAAGAGTCCACACTAAAATAATATTCTCAACGTACGGAAAAATATTTATCAAAACATTCAAAAATGTTACTTTGTTTACTTTGTTGATGAAAATTCCATTTTGAGTTTAGAATTTTTTTTAACCGAAATATTAGTTGTCCTCATAATTTTTATAGCTTCAAATTTTGAGGTAAATCTAATTTTTTGCTCTATAAGGCAGACTTTTTTATTACAGCAAATTTCCAAACCCATATAAATTTCTTGGTAAAAGAATTTACTTTTGTGCATGGTTGCGGTTTTTCGTAAAGCATTTCTAACTGACCTGACTGTAAATTAAAATTTTACGCAATAAATGTAAACAACAAACCAAATAAAATCCCCTTTTAAACTAAACAAAACAACAAAATGAGATTTAAATCATAAATTTAACCACAAAAGGCCTTTCCGTTTTGTGTGAAAGGGAGCAGAACGTAAGTAAATATCACTTAATCAAAATTTTGGTAGATTAATGTCACCCCGAATTTTAGCACACCACGGACGCCGAATCTAAACTACCCTTGTATAAAATATTTTTATGGGAGTTTTGGGTAATAAATACTACTTTACAAAGTAATGGGCGATTTATTGATGGCGAGGTGCACAAGCCATCCTAACAGAGACCAGGGAAGATAGTTCTGCATTTTTATGATTTGGTGGACCGAATTTAAGGTGCTTCTTCGAGTGCTGAATATAATTTATAATTTCAAAGTTGAAAAGCCACCGTTGAGTGAATAAATACGACTATAAAACTTTTCCCATCACCATAATAGTCCCTGGACATAATAATTATTAAAGTTATGCACTAGAATTGCATTCGCGACCGAAGAATTTTACCTTTTTTGCAGTAACTTTCTAACTTTCAGTAACTTTCAATAGAACTCCTAATCACGAAACTTTTACAACCGATACGTTAGTTTTGTTTATGCCCTTTTTTCTGTTACATAAAACTGACATAACTCTAAAATTGGTTTGTTAAATGGAATCCTGTAGCCTTTAACGGAAAAGCATCCGATAGCAAAGGGGGCGGCGTGAACGAGTTCGTTCACACTAAACTGAAAACAGAAACTCCTGATTTTATAACGTCTAGTCTTAAAAAAAAGAATAGACACTTGGGAGTTCTTCCCCTTACATAAACCCACAGAACGAGGAAAAGAAATTCTCTACAGCAATACAACACTGACTATTTTATGCGTTTTCGTAGGCGGCGAGAAAAACCCCATCATTTTTCTTGGTTACAAATTTATAGCACCCGAATTACGATCTAAACCACAAGAATAATTATTGGCTATTTTTGGCTAATAAACCAAATTAAGCGAACTGAAAATGCATGAACTTTAAAACGTATATTAAAATTAAAATGGCCTTAAATAACTGACTAAGATTGTTCCGAAAAATCAGCGGTGAAATGCTAAAGTGGCCTTTTAAAAAATGTAAGAACTTACGCCTCTGTCTGTCTTGCTGGGTTTATTTTCATAAATATCTGATTAGTAACTTGATGTCAACCGTGAATGCACCGTCTAAATATTCACATCATCAGATATAACTTATGCATGTTGTTTGCTGGAGCGTAATGCAGTTATAACAAACCGAATTTGGGGTAGTGTAAAGGGTTTTGATTAAAGTAGGCACTTGCTTTATTTTGGTTCAGTTGTGCTTCTGTTAGTTATGCTAAAATAATCGTTAAATTTAGAACCGTGCCTTTGTGGTGGGATTAAATTAATTGTGTTTCAATATTTGGTTTTCCAAATGAGAGATTCCGTGCTAGAAACCTGTTAAACATTTGTAGAATTAATCGCACTCTCTGGAGAGATATAATTTTCTGCTTCCTCTGAAAATTATACAGACGGAAAATATATTTATATTTAACGCTTACGTCTGAAACATAAAGCGGTTGCAAGGTTGTAAGTGTAGGTGTTGGTTTCTAACAACCACATTTTGACTGAAAAGCTTCCTACGTTATTTACTTTTATCACAGAACGGGAGCTTAAAAATGAAACATGGCCACAATATGGCCCTGTTGTATCAAGTTATGTCGCGATAAATTAAATTTTATGGTATCATTAAATAACAAACACACTGTATAAGCTGTTAAAAACGTGACGGGCCCCTTAAGAGAACTACTTTGGTTCCTTTATCGATTATAAACCACCAACTGAATACAAATTTTTTTAGGCATTCCTGATAATATAAAAGTTTTTATGGCTAGCAAACTTTTAACTAAATTCCTATATTGGATTATTGAAAAATAATCCAAAAGTTTTTCCAAAACTTCTACATTTAGAGATTTTTTTTGTTGCGTAAACGAATGCTTCAACTCCTTTTGAATTCATCAGTGTTTGTAAAATATCAAGTTGCTTGTATTCAGAGATTCAGACGTATTAAAACTATTGATAATAACGAAACATTTTAGAAAAATATGAATTTCGTCAAAAAACTATAAAATTTCATTTTGATAAGAATTGTTTAAACACTTAAAAAGTAGCACAAATCTTACTCTCCAAACACTTAACTGGGTTGTATAAAAACTTTTGTTAATTTGACGAAAGATCAAAGTTTATTAAAATATTATTTGTTATGCACTTGAATTTCTGAGACTTTTTAATCATATTTGTGCAACCTGTCCTTAAAATAAAAATCCATGGAAATAAGAAACCTCTTTAAAAACCACAAGAAGAATCCTTTAAAACCCAAAAATTTCCAATGTTATTCACGAGAAAAGTTCTTTGTACTTCCTAAATTAACGTACATAAATTTAAAACGAATCACATTTTACGTATATTGACCTTTCTAACATTTCACATCGAACCCAAAGATGCAAAAAATTAATGAAAAGGCATATTGACCGGAAACCCTTTCATTCCAAATTGTATTATAAATAAATATGAGTACCTTTCTCGAATAGAATGAGGCAAGGTAGAAAAGGTCAACGCCAATTTTAAGTCCAATAAATATCTAATACTTCTCTTCTCCTGAAAATGTTTTCGCTGATTTACGTTAAATAAGCCCAAATAGCATGAATTTTAAAATTATTATAAAAAAAAAGTAGGGCCTCGGGGCACATGGGGTTCAAACCTCGTTGGTGACAGTAAACCGTTTGAGAAGCACCTAAAATAAATACATTTTATATGTCTTAAGCCTTTCAGCTACGCCACTGATTTTAAATGCCACAATGCTACAAACGCAGCCAATGATCTCGTTTAATTACCTACTCAAAGAAATTGGCAGAAATCGATTAATATTAATTTAAGGGAATTAAAGTTGGACACCCATGTAGACAAAAACTGCAACAGTTAACATCAATAAAAAAAAATTGCACCCTTTTCAATTAAATAAATTGGTGAAATTTGAGCGTTCTTATCTCGTACAATTGCTTTGCCGTTGGGAAATTTATTTTTAATTCGGCTTATTGAAAGGAACTTGTATTACACAACTCCGTATATTGTATATCCACTTTCCTGATTAAAATCCGGGCTTTAAATAAGATTGATTCAAGTGTAATTTACATTTTAAAATGAAGTAGCTTCTTCAGGACGGAGAGCCTGAAGTGTACTGCAATTAATTTAATTCTGTTTCATTAAATAATGGTATGGACGTTCTGTTTTATTGGCGATGTCGAGGAATTTAGCACGTTTCTTTAGATTTATTTTTAAGTAGCACGCTTTTTAAACGTTGCAAAGTAATGCCGAGTGTAAATTTTCATTAATTTAAATTTTAGGGGCGATTAGTGATCGGGGTGATTTTTTGCGTTTATTGTTTAGAACCGATACAGCGGCGACCAATTATAATTTAATACGAGGCCAATCACTCCCATTAAGTCATTAATATTCCAATAAGCCGTAAATATTGAACACCTCCTGCCTGTCTGAATTATCCAAATAGATATTGACGTGACGGTCGCCGAAGCCTAATTGCTTTAATAGTTTATTTTGTTCTTTTTCAAAGTCGATTGGTATTCGTGGTTTATGAACAAATTTTAAATTACAAAAGCTAAACTTAGTATCAATACATTAAATAAGCAAAATATGCTGTTTCTCCTTTGTTATCAAAAATTGAACTTAATCCTGCAAAATAGACTTTTGCAAACTTTGTAAAGGACTGATTTCCGTAACCTTTTTACCCTTTTTCTTTCTTTTTTTCGTAATGTTGAAATTTCATTATTAGTCGGGGGGCATACTTTATGAAATATACACTCCGTGGGAAATTTCATGATGAAATTGTGGGGCCAATTTTAATGCATTCCTTATGCCCTCCACAATCATACCTTACCAGGTGCTTTGCTTAAATTTGTGGCAGACGACCTATATGACGTCGTATATCCAAGACGGCGGCCACCCCAGACATCATCGGAAGTTCTCAATTATAACTCTTGATAGGGCGATCCTATCAATATTTTGTACTGAACGTTTTTTATTTACAAGGAAATTCTCTATAAAAAAGGTCCTTAGGAATTTATCGATATATTTTACCGTTTAGGTGTTTTGTATAAAAACAATTTTAATTTTGTAATCACTCGTATCATTTCAATTTTTTTTTGTTTCTGATAGAAACGGATTGATAATCGTAAGCCGAGCAGTTTAATACTTTCAATAGTTTAAAATTAACTTTGGACACAATGTCTACTCCACCACAAATTCGTCGCTAAGTATCCCTGCCTCCATCTGCAAAAAAGGCAAGGCTGCAGACTAATTACGAGCTGTTTATTTTATGCCAAAATAAGAAGAAGTCACCATTGGTCAAACCTATTAACTATGATAAAGTGTTAGAGTGTGTTAGAAAGAGAGCAGAATGGAATGATAGTGAATACGTGTTAATCGATAATCGATTAAGAAATGTGACTGTTGAAGAATTGATAAACGAAAACGCATCATGGCATACAGATTGCTACAAGAAGTGTACTCATAAAATCAAAATGGAGAGAGATTATTTGAACAGGAAAAGAATAAGCCTTCTTGTTCTAGTTCCGCTGCTGAAGATAGTAATGAAGGTTACACAACAAGATCAAAAATCCCTGCGGGTGACAAAAATAAATGTTTTTTCTGTCTGGAAGAAGGAAAGAGAAGAAATCTATTAATTGCCGTGAAAACAAACTCTGTCGGTCTGAAATTAAAAGAAGCAATTGAAATGTCACAAAATGAAGAAGCTGACATTAAAATAATACTGCACTGCTTTTTTGCCTCCCGAAAAGGAGCTATTGCTATTCATATATATTCGTCTGATACATAACAGACGTATTTCTACTAGCGTTGTGGTGATCAAAATCTTTTACATGTCCAAGCATGTTTGTCACTGGTGTAGGAAATAATCGAAGAATGCTTGACGTTGGCAGAATTTACACCGCATTAGGACCAGAAAAGATAAAAGGATTACTAGGTCTGCATGCTCTGTCAGGATGTGATGTGACAGGTTCACTTGCAAAGAAGGGAAAACTATCGTTTTGGAAGGTTTATAAGACCGCAGATAATGACATTTTGATGCTCTTGGGAAACTTGGATCCATTGAAGAATTCAGGGATAAAGCTGAAACTATCATTGAAAAATTTATTTCTAAGGCATATATATACCAGGGACGAAGATTTCAGACATTGGGGAGCTTCGTTGGTGGATGTTCTCCAAGCACGAGACGCAAAGTGAAAATCTGCCTCCTACAAAAGCGTCACTGTCTCCTTTTATTCGTAGAGCACATTACCAGGTTACGGAATGGGGTCTTGCTGACCAGCAGCACCCTAATCTACCAACACCTTCTGATTACGGATGGGAAATGCAAGATAATTACTATGTTCCTGTTTTGTGTACGCTTCCTTGTACACCTGAAACCATTTTAAAATTAGTTCGGTGTTCATGTGTAAAAGGGAAATGTGCTGTATCCTGTAAATGTAAATCCCAAAACATTATATGCACTGAGCTTTGTATGTGTGGAGGCGGTGAAGACTTATGCGAAAATCATGGCCAACGTTTTGATATCGATGACCTTTCAGACGAAGAATATTAAGCTGAAAACATTTTACGTGCAATAAGTAGAAAATTACAATTAATTCAATAAAAATATTGAAATAAATATTAATTTCTGAACTAGTTGTTATTTTTCAACCTAAAAATCTAAAAATCTTTTAAAACCAAAAATTAAAAATTAAAAATTGGCTAATACCCTTTTTAACTGGCTATAACTAATAACCGGTAGGTTATACCACAAAAACTTTTATAACCTTTTTTGTTTAAAATTTTATTTAGAATAAAAAAGATTTAGAACAAAATATTGATAGGATGGCCCTATCAAGAGTTATAATCGAGAACTTCCGATGATGTCTGGGGTGGCCGCCATCTTGGATATAAGACGTCATATAGGTCGTCTGCCACAAATTCAAGCATAGCACCTGGTAAGGTATGATTGTGGAGGGCATAAGGAATGTATTAAAATTGGTCCCACAATTTCATCATCAAATTTCCCACGGGATGTGTTATGCCCCACGACTATATTAATTTGTTGCAGCTACACGCTAACTCTCTGTTACTAAATCTGTTTTTGCAAACAGCAACATTCTATTTTGTTTCCCTATAATTAAGTTTAATCTAGAAGAATCTCTGTAATGTAAATGGCATTTTAAAATAATGCCAACAGTATTCAGTTCCATACTTTGAAGATGATTAGGCACCTTTGCGCATATCGATATTTTCTTTAATTAAGAAATTTTACTAAAAGTGTACCGATACAACCACGTCTAACCAAATGGCGTTAAAAAAATCCATGAGGATATCTAAGCAACCTGCTGAATTACTTTTAGTTGCATGTTAGATACATAGTTAATGCGCTTACACGAGAAAGGCGAATAGGATTGGTGCTTAAGTGAACTGCTACAGTATCAAATATTACACTGTACTTTTTACTCTTCACGCTGCACCCTGGGGCGATTTTAAAATCGCCCAGTCAAGCTATGCTTCCACCTTGAAGGACACCTCTAACTCAAATAACACAGTCAACATGATGTGGAAGATACCCAACTGTTTGGGAAATATCTTCTACTAAGTTAGAGAAACTGTGGTAGAAAAAATACTACGTTTCACAAACTGTTAATGAAACTTTGTAGTTTGTGCTATGCTGCTATGCATACAATAGGAATATGCATTCAATTGCAAATATGGCTGTACATCGAAAATAACCAAAGGTCAAAAATATTCTTTATTTCTAGATCATTGGAAGGAACGAGGTTTACAAAACAACTGGATTTATTTTTCGCCGCCCTTACTGAACAATTATTTCTACTTTTAAAGTATACAGTGTGCCCCAAATTCAATCCCCACCATTGGGATCTCGGAAACTATAAAAGCTACAAAGTTGGTTAAATAGGGAAAGTTTTAGGAATTTTAATGCTCATTTCATATCCGTTGAGAAATCACGGCCAACTTTGACCGTTTTCGAGATATCTTGGAAAAGCCAAAATTTGGAGTTTTCTGTTTTCCAAAATATCTCGGAAAGTATTAAGTTATTAGTTTAAAGACTTTTACATTGTGAAGGCACTTTTTTACGGAGAATCGGGTGGTACCATATGTTTATATTTATGACGCTTGGTTTCTATTCTATGAACAACTACTTTTGATTTTCATATGGACGCCATATTGAATTTTCTCGTAACTAAACTCAGCTCTTTTTTCTCTTTTCAACGATGTGTCACACGTACGGAGTTTTTGAAGAAGAGCGGGAATAAAATACATTTTTTCCTTATTCGTGTAGTAGGCTATGATAAAAGGGAGGGTTAGTTAAGACCTTCTAAATCGTTTTCATACCCGGTTGTCCTCCACCACTGCATTTCGCTTCTCAATTATTTTCAGTGACTGGGTAGACCACTCGCCGAGCATCCTACTCGGGTTTGACCCCGAGACAGTCCGCGTTGTAGTCGAATGCCTTAACCACTCGGCCACTGACGCCAAGTCTTACTATTCAATTCAATGTGGATACTTTTCAAATTTAATTTAGAAGTTTATATCTCCAGGTAAAATTATTTCGGCAAGGGTATTTCTAAAGTATTTGTTGGTTAAACTGAATTAAGAAGGTTAAAGTATGGAAAAATCATGAATTTTGAAAAGAAATTATGTAAACTTTATTTTGACAGTCTTCTTTTAGGGCAGATAACGGAAAAAATAGATACATACAAGAAATGTAATTACAAAAAAAAGAAATGGGAAATAGGAAAATCAACAGAAAAAAAATCTATTCTATATGGACTAAGTAGTAATAAAAGATATTCGACTTAACATTAACGATGTTACTTAATTTTTTACTTGTAATTTATATCTCAATATAATATATAAATAATACAATATATACTATCCGACGATTCAGGTTTCTTCCGGTTAGTTAGAGAAATTGCACATATAGATAGGTATAGTAATATGCATATGAATATATCTTCTTATTTGTAACGTTTAGCAAACTACACATAAATAATTCTAAACAACAAAAGCTCACTTTATTTTCAAGCAATCATATGTAAGCGTTGCTTGTCATACTTTTATATATTTATTGAATGAACAGAATGGTCGTACTTATGTACTACAAACACATAAAAGGGTAACTGCAGTCTGCAGTAAGAGACTATTTCCATAACCCTTTACTTTTCAGGTGTCATTGAAATTAAATCAGTTTTATTATAGGTAATATCTCACAGACAGGCGTATAAAGTTTTAATTAACACGATGACCTGATAATTATTGCTATTGGGTATAACCAAAACAATATTTTTCGAATTTGTTTGCTTTAGTGTACGTTTTTTTTATTTCAACTAAATTAAAAAAATGGCATGTCAAAATTCGTCCAGAAAAATATGGAAAAAAACTTTATCAACTTTAATAATAATAATGGATAAGATTATTACTTATTTGTCTGGGTTTCATTGGATTTGGAACCTAAAGATGTGGTTTGACTTATTTAATGCTTATAGAATAATATTAAAGGATTACTGAGTAATTTAAATTATTGTTTAGAATAAATACCCATTGCTGTTTCTAAATTTAAATGTAAAATCCGCAACTTAGAAATAACCAATATCACCTCTTAAATTCATATTTCAAAGCCAAATTTTAGGATACCTCCTTAAAAATCGGTATCTTAATTTCTAGTTTATAAAGTTTTAGTAAAGTGCGCCATGTTTTAAAGGACTTAAATGTTATTTACAGAGCCGTGGATAAGTGCAAGAAAACTACTTAAATAATTAAAAATATAATTACATTCATTTACCGAGGAAGCTTTATAACTTGCTGTAGTGTTTTTTTGAAAAACTTTATGCTAATGTTTTTTAGTTATTATATTATTTCTAACCAAAGTAGTTAAAAAAATTTCGGTTTTCTAATTAAAGATAATAAACAGTTCTAAGACCAACCGCAATATACGGCTGTGCAACTTGGATTCTAAATAAGAGTACACATACAAGAGAGGTTAGTAAGGTGGGAAAGGAAAATAATGAGAAGAATATGTAAAAAAACAGAAATAGAATAACAGAGAATGATAAGCAAAGAAATCCATGAAATCTACAAGGAGCCAGCTATAGATAAAGTAATAAAAGCGAGAAGATTGCAGTGATTGGACCACATTGAAAGAATGGTGGAGGAAGAACTCCCAAGACTATAGGGTGGAAGAAGCCAGACTATAGGAAAAGGAAAGGGGGACCGATGGCAAGAAGTTGTTAAAGATGATTTGGAAGAAAAGAGTATAAGATATTGGAAAATTAAAGTCAAACAATTGGAAAAGCCTGGAAACAGATAACAAAGCTGTGGGCCTAAACGACCTGTACAAAAGCTATATGTATATTCTCTTAATATACAGGGTGTATCAGAAATAAGTACATTAAATTCCCTTAGTAAAAGAACTCGTCAAGAACTATAACATTTCTTAGTAACTTTTTTTTGTATAGGTACCTTTTAGATTTTGTTATAAAATTAGTTAAAGATTTATCACAAATTTCATTACCCTCCAATGGAAATCATGTTCGACACAAAACTTAATTTTGGTTACCATCGTAAATCAACTTACTTAAAAATTAAGCTTGGCAGTATTTATGTAATTATTTTGAAAATACATAACCAACTCCTTACTTTAAGGGGGGGGGGGGGTAAAAATGCAAAATAAATGTGAGATTTAAAAAAAAATTAATAAGAAATGTTGTAGTTCTTGACGAGTTCCACCACTGAAAAAATTTAATGTACTTATTTCTGATACACCCTGTATAACATAAAATATAGTGTTATACAATCCCTTATGTACTTGCAGAAGATCTACAATGTTGTATCATTTAAATATTTTCAATATGTATTCTGTGTGGGTGATTTTGGCGGGGCGGCACCCCATTGACCTACCTGCTCGAATTACCAATTCTTCTTATGCCAAAAATAGCCAATTTATTTCTGTCACTGCATCAAATCAGTAAATAACGTAATTAAATTAAAAGTTAAATTAGAGCCACTGATATCACACTGATGTCTCGATATGGCGCCCGAAGCAAAGGACACACTGTAGAAGCATTCGGTACATTACAACTTCCTTTAGTTGTTCCAAATTATTTTTTAAGTTGTTAAAATTTCTTTGATTTATAACCTTATAATTTTTGTTAATGGGATCAACACGTACATACTTATATTCGTAAGTAAATAATTAGATGTAGGTATTTGACGAAAAGATATTTATCTTACGTAGGTATATTCAAATTGTTGTAAATTTGTTATTTGTATATACAATATCCACCTTCACTTTTATGGTATTTTCAGTTATCAAATACTGTGTTTTAATTTCTGAATTTAAATTTTATTGAGAGATTAAAATTGAATTTAAAAAAAAAACTCTAAAAAATCGCTTCATGTTTAAACCCAAGAGAAGCTGGCTGTAAACCTTTTCCGTAATTTTTATTTCAAGTTATTCTAAAATCCTTCTCGAATTCTAAAGGTGTTACATCATAATTCAGTTCTTCTTAAGATACCGCTCGTATTTTTTCAGCATTTTCCTGACATTTCAAAGAATCCAAGTTTGTTCCATAAATTTCCATTCCTTAAACTGTCTCCAGTTTTCACTGTTTTCAGCCTCTCAACGTTTCTTTGCAATTTTTCTTTTTTAAACCTTTCCGAAAACGTGAAACTCTACACAGGTAGCTTTATTAACGAAGATATAAAACTGATCAATAAAACCATGTAATCCCCGGAAGATTAATGTTGAAAACATTTAAAATTGACATTCATTACCCGACGGTTATTCGGTTATTTTAGCGTCATTGTAAAATTGTTTGTAGGCTCGTAAATTTTCCTACGTAGCCTGTTATTATTTGCTGTTTCGGAACGATAACAATTAAACAACTTATCGCTTTTATTTGCAGTTTTTTTTAAGCGGGATGTGAACTAACGAAATTACACCAATTAACTTTGTTTTGCCATTTTCGGTGGAATTTTTATTGGCCAACCGGTTAAAACGTTTTTGAAACGCTATAATTTTCGTTTTAAACACAAATTTGATTTTTTCAATTAAGCGGCAGTTTCAATGAGACGTATAGATACACTTCTCAAAATAGGTACCTGATTCTGTTTACCTTGCGTGTAGTTATTTATTCGAGTTTTGTAATCAGCCAAAGCTTACAGTAATTTTCCGATGCGCCCAGAAAATAACATATAAAACAGTAATTAAAGTTTTAAATCTGGTCTCTATTTGTGTAAAATGCTGTTCGAGTCTGGAGCTACGGTTTGTAAAACGAAGAACTCGCCGAGATAAAACATTTATACTGCACTTTACTACCCAACTTTATCAAGCTCCCTTGAAATAAATCTCTTACTAAGCCCTTACCGCTGCTTAGTTCCTTTTGCAGAAACAGGCCTTATTTATAGGGTTATCCTCATAATTTTAAGTTTTATATGAGTTAGCGACGTGACGGTAATAAACTTATGAAGCAAATTTTTCATTTATGAAAACCGAGATGCGAACTTTACGTTTTAACCACTAAAGGCGGCTTATTTTAAAATTTAAAAAGTTAAATGCGATTTACACAATTTAAAAATCTTTTTCGAGGGTCCTTAACTGGAAAAGTTGGTAAATGTTCGTAATTAAATATGAAAGGAATATGCTGGCTGTGCCTGTTATACTATAATATGATAAATTAAGAGTAAAAATATTATTAAAAGTTAATTTTTCGGTCTATGGGAGCGTTATAGTAAAATTGGCACGTACTCGTACATATTGCAATTCCATTTGGGCGGAAACATTTACAATACAACGGAACGAAAATAGAGTAGTATATTTTTAACAAAACTTTAATTCGTTCTACCGCGGTGGTTTTTACAATTCGCTAGTTTTCAACTGCCTTTTGTGAATTCGCGACAAACCTGGATCACTGATTCGCCAGGAGACAGAATTTCTTCGCACCATTGATCTGAATCCGGTTTAAATAGTTGCCTCGATATTAAGTACATTACTCTTTCCCTGCCTCGCTGAATGTTCATTTCGCGAATTTTCGGTTTAAACTACCAAATGATATTATTAGTAAAAATAGGAAAAATTAGGACGATGTTTTCTATCTACAAGCAGTTTTAGATTCGGTTCGAATAGATTCGTGCATATAGACAAGAAAATTATTTAAATTTCCCGTGGAAATAACGATTTTTCGGGTCGTAAAAACGAAATTATTTTCCAGATAGATTATATTGAAATTGCATTGATTTCTGTGGACGTATCTCGGTTTATTAGCATAACCAGAGGAAGGACGTGAAACAATGTTAAGTTCAACGAACACTCTGGCGTTGTTTAAATTTTAAATTGGGAATATTGAGAGATTTTGAAAGTTCGTAAATTACATCCATTAAAATAAAAATAAATTTCCAACCCCTTATAAAAGATTTTTAACGATAAGTTAACGAACCGAATTTGCTGCATTAAAACTGGATATTAAGCTTCTCAGAAAATTTAAAAATGTAATTGCCGTATATAATTTTCTAAATTGGAAACTTTTTAGAAGCCTTTGACAGGATTTCGTGTTTTAAAAATTGGATGAATAAACGTAAACTGCAAGTTTGAGTTACTTTTACGCTGATTCACAAGACTCCTAAAAATTAATATGTGGTCAAACTTTTATTAATGTTAAAGAGTTTTCCGTGGCGGTTAACAATATTTTAGAACACGGAGGAGTCAATATCACACAACAGCTGAAGCATTGTGAGTCACCACACGTATGAAAAAGCAACGTGATTGTTGACATGATTGAAAGACATATGACAGTGTCATTTCGGAATTATAATCTTGGAATATCCTTCCGCACTGTTTATAGTACCTAATACATACATATTATATTTAAAAAGTGAGTTCAATACCTGAGCTTTTTTGTAACTTTAAACGAGGTCAAAGAACTTTCCTCAACACTAGAACAACAAAGTTATAAATTAGTCGCTAATATTCCAAATGATCTGGCTTTAAAAATAATAGGAACAAAATAGGTAATTTTGCAACAAAACCTTGCCAAGAATTCCTAAAAGCTACAAAATGCGTACTAAGTTCAGTATTTTTTCAGTATAAAGGCACAGAGTATAGCTATTCTCAAATTTATGACCTTTATCAGTACTAATAGCAAGCTTTGTATTAGAAGATTTAGAAAAAACGCAATTACAAGATTGAAACCTATTTATTTTTTAACTTTATTTATACTACATGAAATAATTACATGTTACTGTATTTCAAAATACGGTATAAAAGTAATTGTAGATACATACTTTTAATAATAACACCAGGGTTGGCCTGATTAAAATTAGAGATGCAACGAATATTAGGTTAACTATTCGGTAGTCGTAATATTCGGCACAGCCGAATAATTTCACTGACCTTTTATTTAAATTTTTCATTCATGACTACTAAATATTTTGTATATTTTCATTATCATTTATTAATTCAATTATAATAATTCTTAAAAATTATAAACTAAATGTAAGTAGGATAATTTTTTAATCGAATAAACAACGTAAAATGAATGACCTTACATTCTTACACTGTAGCTGTTCACAGCCTACTGAAACAGTCTGAATTTGTGTTTGCTCATTTATGCAATCGCAGCTCAGGTAAATGGGATGTAAGTTTAGAGTTGGATTGTTAAGTTAATAATAATTATTGCTGCTAATTGATATATGTATTTAGTTTAGTTGCACTTGTGGCTCCTGGGATTCACGTTTACCTTTGTACTTATATTTTTATGTTAGTTATAACCGTATATTTAATAGAAATTCATGCAATAAAATATTCAGTAAGGCCGAATACTAGCAGCCGAATATTCGTATTCGGCTACCGCCAGAAATTAATATTCGTTTTATCTCTAATTAAAATCAGTTGATTTAAATTATTATTTAAAAAATCATAATATCAATTAACAAATACTTATATTTATCATTGGTTTAAATTGAGAAAAGAAGAACATTGAAGAATAAAGTTTTCTTTATTTAAAATCAAAAAATATATACAAATAGATACAGTATAAAGAACAGTTAGTTTATTCCACAATACATGTAAAAAAATTAGATTATAATAACAAATAGTAACATAAATGAAAACATCATTAACACAATTATCACAAAAACTAGTCAAAACTGCAACAAAATAAATAAAGAAGATCATCATTTATTTAAATATCAGGGATTTCTGACATTTTTTAAACCGTGATTTTCGCTAATCCTGATTATGGCATTAGATTAAAATTTACCATATAAATTGAAAAACACAAAGTACCATTTCAGACAATGTCTGAATTCACGATAAAGAAAATTGAATTACTGACTTGTATACAAAACCAATTTGGTCAAACAGATATACCTATAAACTGTCATTCAAATGCAAAATAAATAAATGAATAAATAATTTAAATGATAGAGCTCTAAAACACATTAAAATTTAATGTACAGAAAAATTATTAAATTATTTAAAACTGCTTTAAAACTTAATAATATTACTCAGAAATTTTTTTAATAAAATACTAAAGCAAGAAACCGAAAAATGTAATGTTTAAAAATTCATAATAATACTAATAGAGGTATAAATGTTAGATATATTGCTTTACCATAGTATAAAGCCAGTGATTGTCAATAGTGGTACACGATGGACTTACAGGTGGTACGCGAAAGATAAACTATTTTTGAAAAATTATATTTATAATAATGTAAAACTGGTACCAGATCAAAAGTTTAGGTTTTCCTTTGTGATTCTAAGTTAATTGAAAGAAAGTTTCTTTGATGAATTGTGGTTGTTACAAATACCATACTTTGTTGATGTTTTTGGAAAATCAAAAATGAATTAAATTTAGCTCTACAGGGATCAAACGTTTTTTTAATTTATAGTTAAGACAAAATTGCCGCAACAATAAAAAACTCAATTTAATAAAAATAGATTTGGATAAAAATAAATGTAGCTTATTACCAGTTTTATAAGGTTTCTTGGAAGAAATTGCATTAAATATAAAACACGAGTTAACGTTCGAGATAAAAAAATCATTTCAATATGCACATATTTTCCAAAAAATTATGAAAACGAAAATTGTATTGGGGATCTACTGATTCCAGAGATACCAGAAAACAGAACAGTTAATATAAGTTTCATCCGATGGAAAATTTTAAAAATATACATACACTCGAAATTTTTGGATTCGAAGAAAAAACAATTTTGAAGAAATTGCAGAAAAGGGTATTAAATTTTCAATGCGATTTTGTACCAGCTATTAATTCGAAAAAAGATTTTCGACAATGTTATATTTAAAAACAAATATAGAACAAAATTAATACTTGAGCCTAATTTACCCTTAAAACTAAGTAACATCGAACCTGATATTAAAAAATTGTGATACTTTAATTGTTTGTTATGTAATAATTTTGAAAATGCTAATGATAATAATAAATTAAATATTTAACTTTTATTATGGTAATTATGTTTTGGTTCAAAATTCAAGTTCAACACTGGAAGGAAAGTGCAAAGGACAGAAGAAAATGGAAGTAAATAGTTAAGCTATATTATTATTATTATTATTATTATGTTTACCTATTATTTTTATTTTGATGCCAAAATTTTTCATAAAGGGTGGTACGGAGAAATTTTGATATTGTTTGGATGGTACGCGGATCCCAAACGGTTGAGAACCGCTGGACTATAAACAATAACAGATAATTTAACAGAAAATATTGCAAACAATTTAAAACCCTACAGTAAAATTAAAGATATCTATAAATATTAGATAGATACATTGTTTTGGTTCCGGGTTGCGGTAGCTAGGTACCCCAAGTCCAGCACAATCAGGAGAGTTAAGCATCGTTGTCTCCGGTCAGTACTGGAATGGGTGGCCTGATTGCTCCGTTAACGCGGCGCCTCTCTCCCACGAGGACCGGTCACTATGAGAGAGTAGACCAAAAACCCTTCGTTAAAAAGTAAAGGGGGCCTTTGCCCTATATACAGGGTGATTCAAATTCGACGCTCACCATGGGGATCTCCTTATGAGCAGAGTTAGAGGGAATGTTTAAATTCGGCAAAGTTGCTATTTTTTGTTCTCTTTAAGAATCCTCCGGCAAAATTGACTTGCGACAATTGACAATCGAAATATTTTGAAAAATCAAAAAAAGTGGGATTTAGTTTTTTGCTTGTGGCGCTCTTATTTGAATTTATAATTAAAAACTAAAAACACATTTTCATAGCCATTTTTTCTCCTCTATCTGATGGTCTGGTTATAATTTTATTACCACGTTTCGTCTCTTGCAGGCCATCATCAACTTTCTTATTTCTTATGGGGGCCATTTTGCTTTTTTACAAATTCAGATGCTCACTCTTTCTCTGATTACAACGATATATGATATGTAGGGAAAATATTCTAAATTTAGTGCTTAATTCTCAAAAAAAGCATATGTAACTTAAAATCATGTCTGCCATGCATTGTTTAAAAACAATGGAGCATCTAGTTAAGTCGCTTTTGTTTACTTGTGTAATTGTTACTGCCAGTGATATCAAAATATCATAATATTATAATAATGAAGCTCGTCATGAACCTAATCTAACGAAAATACCGGATTAATGAGAACAAAATTGGAAAATTTAATACATATTAAAAATAAAAACAATTTATTACAATAAATGTTCAAACGATCTGCTGTTTTCATTAATGCATAAAAAGCGACCTAACTAGATGCTCCATTGTTTTCAAACAATGCATGGCAGACATGATTTTAAGTTACATACGCTTTTTTTGAGAATTAAGCACTAAATTTAGAATATTTTCCCTACATATCATATATCGTTGTAATCAGAGAAAAAGTGAGCATCTGAATTTTGAAAAAAACAAAATGGCCCCCATAAGAAATAAGAAAGTTGATGATGGCCTGCAAGAGACGAAACGTGCTAATAAAATTATAACCAGACCATCAGCTAGAGGACAAAAAATGGCTATGAAAATGTGTTTTTAGTTTTTAATTATAAATTCAAATAAGAGCGCCACAAGCAAAAAACTAAATCCCATTTTTTTCGATTTTTCAAAATATTTCGATTGTCAATTGTCGCAAGTCAATTTTGCCGGCGGATTCTTAAAGAGAACAAAAAATAGCAACTTTGCCGAATTTAAACATTCCCTCTAACTCTGCTCATAAGGGAGACCCCCATGGTGAGGGTCGAATTTGAATCACCCTGTATAGGGATATAATGGACTAATACATACATACATATAACAGAAAACATTGCAAAAAATTGAAAACCGCACAATATTAATGCTTCAAAAAATTCAAACCTAAATTTTAAAAAAACTTTTCATAATTAAAATCTAAAACACTAAAATGAAATCAAATTTATTAAATAAATTGCAAACAGTGTAATGAAACATACATAGGTCAGATAAAACAATATTTAATAAACAGAATCAATGACGTAAATCATACAAATTACAAAAATCGTACAGTTTTGGCAACGCACAGTTTA
This sequence comes from Melanotus villosus, assembly GCA_963082815.1. NCBI lineage: Eukaryota > Metazoa > Arthropoda > Insecta > Coleoptera > Elateridae > Melanotus > Melanotus villosus. The sequence continues at coordinate 23,180,762 of OY720421.1, forward strand.
AAAAATTTACATAATTTTAATTTCAAAAATACAAAAATTGTAACCACCGAAACAGATTAAAAAAGATTTCTTTGTGAAATGTTAAATATTAAAAAAAATAAACATTATTAATTTTAAATGTAAGACAGATTTATATAAACATTATTTAAATTAGGCGTATTTTTAAAATGCATTCACATAATTATATATGTACGTTTTCATGATAAATGCTTGCAGTGCCTTCGCACACATTTAATTTTGGTACAGTCTTACGTATTTTACATTTCTATAAATAACTTTTAAGTCTTAAATGTTAAAATCAAATGAAATTTAAATTAACTGGTCCATTAGTTTTTCATATATTAATTGTTTTTGTACTGCATTAATTCTATTTTGATGACCACTTAAGTGCAAAGTTTAAAGGTTATATAACGTAAGTGTTAATAAATCATCACCTATTAATAGTAAATAATGACAAAAAAAAGTAATCCTTTGAGAATGGATTGATATATTCGAATAGTCACGGAAATTGGTTGTTTCATTTTAATTTATGGTTCCAATTCCCAATAAATTTAAAAAAGAGTAAATAAATACTCCATAATTTTTACAAAATTGCTAAGAACAAAACTAAGAAAAGGGATATCTCCGAAAATTAAATTTCAACACAATAATACTAGAAATTACCCACAATATAAGATTAAACAAGGTAAGATTCCCCTACTTAGAAATATATGAAAAAGAAAATAATAACCGAACCCAAGAAGGAAAATTTTCCGCCGATAATAAAGATAAAAGTAACCCGTGGAAGGTACCCTGAGACGTTATTAAAGATCCAATTCAACTTGAACAGAGAAAAAAATACCGCAAGAAGACACTGAGGTCCATGAAGGAGCAAAATTTATGAGAAGAGAGTTAAAGAGGTCTGAACTAAAACCCAGGTTATAAGAGGCGGCGACAACCGTAAACTAACTCGCCGATAGAGAGATATCTGATAAAAACTTGAGCTTCTGAAACTTTTCGAAATGGATTTTATTAACTAAAGATATCCCCCGTGTCATTGTTTACAAGAGGGAGTCTTACTTTTTACATTTATCTTATCAAAATACCATTTTCCAAACTTTTTATCATTATTTAAGTTTTATAATCGAAAATTCACCTGAGATTATTTACTTATATTATAAGTGTATACTTTTTAACATTCTCAATTCCTAAGCCAACTTTAGATCGTGTTAGGAGTGAAAACAAACCCCGGAAATACACAGAAACAGAAACCATTAAACATTTTCTATATTCAGCTCACAATATTGCGCGTTTCTGTTATACCAACCACATAAATTTGAAGGCACCTCCTAAATTTTCACGCTTCGATAAGTTTCAGGTAATACTTGTGGAGAAACTGCTCCTCAAGGGTTCTAACAATTGAATTAAATTAACACTAAACTATGCTAATAAGAATATTCAATATTCGCAAAGGTGTTCGTTGCCACTTGATCTTTCTCTTAACCACTGACGCTTACAAGTGCGAATTATAATAATAAGTGGTAACGGAAACATTACGATCAGAAATAAAGGCTTAATTAAAATTATACACGAGATAACAATTTAATTTTACATATGTGGGCTAGTAATTAGCTTAGGAAGGGCTTTTGCCGTCTAGAAAAACGCTTGGGGATTCCGTTGCGGTGTTATAACGTAAAACTTTAGCCTAGTTTGGGTCCCTTGAGGTTTTCCTTTGCCACACAACTACAGAAATAATTTGGCTTAAATTAAAGCCCTTTGAAGCAAAATCGTAACTAAAATAACAACGCCCCTTAATCTTTATCAATAAACATAAATTTCATCTGTCCATTAAGGAGTAAATTTCAGGATTTTCATGTATTTGCGGTTATCAAAATCCCCGACAGTAAAACAAAAACTTCCTCAACATTTTCTGATTTACTATAATAAAACCGAAATAACAACAAAACATTTTATGTTTATAGCTTATACTGCTTATACATAAAGCAGAAATAAAGTAGTAAACCACTGATATCTAATCATATTAAGGAACAACACGGGAAACTTACGTAGAGCATCATTATTATCCTAAGTTTTCCCATTCGTATAATAAAGATAAAAGCTGATGTTATTGCTTTCAATCCACGTTATAATAATACCCAACAGATTTAAGGCTGTTTACTCGAGCTTTTAAAGACAAACGCGTGCCTTTAATAAAATTTGTGTTTACTGTTTACTTCAGGCCACATACGGGTAAATATGTTAATTTTAAATCCTTGCGTAAGAGTTCATGTTCGATGCAGAATTTATCCATTGCTTTAGAACTTTAACTTGTCCAGTAGATTTTGAATTATATTGTACTTATTAGTTTCGGATCATATTTCAGAGGGTTTATTAAGATATTCTTTAAAACGTTTCATTAGATTTTTATTTAATATTCTTAGAAAATAAGGATTCTTTTCTGTCTGTTATTTTCATGTGCCTGAAAAAGGTCCCAAATTTTTCAACCGAATTAAAAAAGCATTCCACTTTATGGAACAACCCAGTACACAGTAAATCCAGCAGATTTTAAACGCTAACAACCCATGGGCCGTAATTAAATTGACGAAATAGCATTTTCTCTAATCCTCTTTCTAAATCTTTCGTTTATAAAACCTTCCTACAAATTTCTGCCAAAAAGTAGCAAAAAAAAATTCCGCTTAAAAGCAATTATAAAGCTTTAGATTAAATAAATTCCCTGGAATAAACCATAAGGTGATGGAAGCTTCAATCAATTTAACAAGCTTAAAAATATCACTCATCAAAAAGAAATAAATCCCCTGTTTGATGGTAACATAAACCTGGCATGAAAAACACTTGCTTTACTAAACACAAAATAAATACGGTACAAAATTATTCGAACCCATATTCGTTTAATCACACGGAGTTATCCAGAAAATCCAGGAAAAAACTTTCAAATTAATTAAATGGATTTCAAACATGGAAACATGCTTATTTTATAAAACCGAAGTTTAGAGAGGAGCAGCTACGGGTTTATAAAATCCCTAAAAGATCAAACGGTAATACAAACGAATACAAATGTTCCCTCAAACCTCAATAAAACGTTCCTTTGAACTACAAAATGTTTGAAATGCTATCTCCGAAGTCCGTTGAACTCCCTACTACGATATTAAATTTACTCAACAAAATGCAACAAAATAAGGTTATGAGTTGTAAACAAATAACTTTGTGAAATAAAATTTTGCTGGTATTTTTATGTTTGCATTTTTATTAATAAAATTGTGCTTTTTGTAATTTCAAATCCATTAGTAAATCACTGAATATATTATTTTTGCCAAGCTTTATCAGTTGGTATTTGTTTGCAAGCAAGTTTTTATAAGCGTGCTGGAAATTCATACTCATTTCTTGGGGTACAAGTTGTGATTGATGCGTAACACCAAAGAATTTTTTTCGTCAGGATTGTTTTCTGTTGAAGCATTGATATTTTATCTCTAATAATAGTTTGATTGTAAAAACCCTACGAAACAAATTTTAATCTACGTCAACGACCTTTATGTTTCCTTCTCTTTTTCTAACAACCATTTGCTGTTATTTGCCGATGACACTACCCTTGTTTGCTCACACTCTGACGAGCATCAATTACTAATTTTCATGGAAGATGCCCTGAGAAATGGAAATAACTGGTTCATCGCTAATCGTCTTAGTTTAAATACAGATAAAACATCCCGCTTAATATTTTCTCTTCGTCAACTTAGCACTATTAATGAACTCGAACCTGTAAAATTTTTAGGTGTAGTTCTAGATTTGTTGTTGATTTTATATCAGGTAAAATTTCAAAGAACACGTTTCTTATAAGAAATCTTCGAAATCTAGTTTCAGATAATGTGATTATGACTGCCTACCATTCATTGATTGGCTCTCATATGATCTATGCTATCACATGTTGGGGACACTCCTCACATGCATCTAAAATCTTTAAACTTCAACGCAGGGTGATTCGCATAATAGCTTGTAAGGGATTTCGAGATGATGTTCGTAACGATTTCGTCAGACTTAAGATATTAACTCTTCCGTGCTTGTATATACTTCATAGTTTGCTAGTTATTAAACGTCAGGCTAAATTTTATGATAAACTTGCAGAAATACATGACTATGACACACGAAACAACAATAACATTTGTCCCCCCTACTTGAGACTGACTTCCAGTAGAAATGCTTCCAACTATTATGGTATCCAGTTTTATAATAAATTACCGTTTGATATAACGCAGTTGCCTTTAAAACAATTTAAAGATACCGTCAAAGGATTGCTGATACAACATGCATTTTACTCCACCGAAGAATATTTACGGTGTTGTATTAGTAATGCTTTTGACGGAATATGATTATGTATCTTGTTGCTGTTATGTATGTATTTGTATCACATGTTTGTATTTTTTTTTTACGTATATTGTGTATTTTTTTGTATGGCAATTCTTATGCTTCGAAGGAAGTCAACAAGAAGTAAATAAATATCAATATCAATCAATCAATATCAATATCAATATCAACTTTTTGCACTTACAAATTGGTTGCCAGAACATTCAAAAATGAAAAGCGAGTTTAGTTTAAGTAAGAAAGCCTAAGAATTTTTGTACAATTCAACTTCTACAAAGCGAGTTTTGCTGTGCTTTACAAGGTAATTTTGTAAATTTTTGCATCCGCAATTCCTAATTTAACAAACCAAAAACAAAAAATTGTATGTTAAAATAAATGTGTAATCATTTGGCACCATTAAGCTAAATTGTGATTCGATTTTCAAACTTTTACCTTTTTATAAGTAAATCTTAAGGCGGATCCACATCAATAAAAATTTATGTTGTACGTTGTATTTTGAAATTCCGCAAAAATATTTGCGGTGCAAATTTAAATCTGGTTAAGTATTTTACCACGTAAATATTTATCTTGTGTGTTGTACGGCCGAATCCACGTGTGCAGGTTTGTTCGTGCAGAGCGCAATAGTTTCCAACTAGAGAGCCTGTTATTATATTTATTAATAAACACGTGTCGGGAGTAGTGCCGGGAAAAAATATCCATGTATCGATATATATCGATACTTATCGATATATCGAATAACGATATCGGAATGATAAAATATCGATATATCGAGACTTCGATACTTATCGATACTTATCGATATATCGATACATCGATACATATCGATACATATCGATATATCGATAGTTACAGATATATCGGTTACATCCATATCTTTTTGATATCGATATTTTCTATAAATTTTTTAATATCGCCCAGCCCTAGAGCAGTAACAAAATACCGAATATCGATAACTATCGATATGTTTAGAAATATATCGATAAGTATCGATATATCGATACTTACCACCAATATATCGATATATCGATACTTATCGATATTTATCGATATATTATCGATATATCGGTTTTATCGATATTTTTTTATCGATATTTTCGATAACTTTTTTAATATCGCCCAGCCCTAGTCGGGAGTTAGAGTAGTTGTAATTCGCATAAGAAAATAACTAATAAACGACTAATAAAATAAATACAATAAAACATGGAATGGAGCAATGAGGATTCATTGCACCCCATTCAGGAATATTCAAAACATGACTTGTTATGGAATCCAAAAGACTGTCACAGCATTACAACAAAATAAAAAAAGCTGATGCATGGGACAAAATATCTAAAGCATGTAGTATTGGAGGTGAAGAAATATTTCTTTTTTAAAAAATGAGACATGATCAATCACAATCACCCAAACATAGGTATTTACGTAGTAAAATAAAACAAAACTATAGATGCACTCAGAATCAAGTCCACATTAACATTACTGTGCGACGCAAATCTCTTTGAAGTTGGCTGGAAAACCGACAGCACAGCGGATAGCGTGCGTTGTTCGTCACGAAATTATTTGTGTGCATTTGTATACGGCGCACAGTCCACACCAACAAAAATTTCGACGAACACGGACAAATTTGTGTCAAATACAACGCACAACGCAAATTTTTATTGATGTGGATCCGCCTTTAAACCTTCAAAGTTTTAACAAACAAAACAGGAAGCCTGTGGCTGATCGTTCAAGCTTCATAAGAAACCTTTAAGCAAGACGATTAATTTTTGACGTCCCTTTCAGGAACGTGCACCGAAATAAAAATAATTTTGTTTTTCAGTTCAGATTCACATGAAAAGCAAATACGCTTTACAACTTTGTTTGCCGTTTATAATGGCTAACATTTCGTTTTCAGTTGTGGTTTTCGGTGAGAAGTTAACACTTAAAGGCTAGACAATGTCTTTCATTCATAGCTAATTTAAGGTAGTTTTTGTGTCCTGTAAAAATGAAGTCATATTCCTTAAAAAAAATCAATGACTTATAAAAGGTGCGTTTTTTAATAAATGGTTTGAGGTGTTCCAAATTTTTCTGAAAAACATTTTGCTATAATTTTACCGGATTCACAGACACACGGTATAACAATTAGTACTAAATAGAAATCAGACTCTCAAAAAGGATGAAAAACCCCTAAACCTATTCAAATTCCCTGAAGCGCCCCCAATTATACTGCCTTAGAAATTCTCATTACTTCAGAACGCCGGAACTGCCTACATTTTAAAATGTCCAAGATTGCCCTAAACTGCTCCTTCAAAAGCTTCCAAAATTCTTCTGTTAAGTAAGGGACAACAAATCACCCTTGTGGTCAGCTCATTGATTTTCAATATTATTTAAGACATTGACAACTAATTGATTAAATTAAGGATTTGCTAGACACGGCAAATCTAAAACTTTACGGAATATACAGGGTGTAACCAAAAAATATCAAAATAGACGTATAAATTATAAAGGATAAATATAATGGGTTGCCCAAAGGGTCAACTTTTTCATGACTTTTTCCTCGAAATATTGCCTCTTCGTACAACTCTTCATGAAAAAATCTCAATCCGTTTAACTTTTAGAAACTGTTTTTAACTTTTAGCTTTAAAGGACCATAACTTTTTTGGGATATATTTCTATATACCTTAAATCGATTTATTATTACTTATTACCATTTTTGCAGTGGAGATTGTGTATTCGCACGTTTCACAGAGTGATTAACTACGAATCTTTTATAAATAGTCTCAAAGCAGAGTAATCTGATTATACGGAAGCATATTTTTATATAATCTACCTAAGTATAGTTGCTTACCACATCACCCCACGTGTAAGCGTGCGAAACAACCGAGTATGAAAGCGACTTAATGTTGCCGGCCATACCCCCTCGCGGAGGGTAAGTGCCGTTACCTTTACTTTACCTACGTTTAAAATATGCCAATTGCTGTAATTTACGTATTTTTATACCAAATTTATTAGATTTTTCTGCCACTTAATTACATCTAAAATAAAATTATATTAACCTGGAGCATCACAGCGTCATATCATTTATTTATTTGTTAGGCGTAATTTAGACTTGTGGGTGCCAAGTATCCCAACGCGCGTCGACTGCTACATTAATTTATTAGTCCAACCTAAAAGATTTCCACCCCTAACAAGGATTTTTATCATAATACCAGATGTATGATTTTACCCCGTATCTGAAAGAGGACAGAGTTTCAAATGTTTTCCGCCTAAAAATTTTCAGTAAATCTCCGCCGGAATCGAACCCAACACTTTTGGTTTACATAACAGCACTATTTCACACATTGAAATTGAAATCCTGAAATTTGTAAATAAATAAACTAATGGGCTGTAAGCTTTCCATGAACGAATAACAAATACATACGAATGACGAACCAACACATGTCTTCAAGAAAAATTTGTGCTAAACAATTTTTATGGGGTCGAGCAACTTGAAGATTTGGTGTCATCAAATCTGCAAATGAATGTGGCTCATATTCTTTGAAGTAAATGCAATAAAGAAAAACAAAAAAATTGTATGATGATTTACACATGGAGATGGTGCTTGCGTGTTAGGGTCCCAGACTGCTTAGGCCAAAGCAAAAACTTATCACGAGAAAAAAGTAGCAAGAAAAAGGCACTTTATAAACTGGTCAGAACTTGAGCCTATCATTAGAATACTTCCACTAAACAAGTATATAAGTAGTAAATCTAGAAATATTTTCCGCCACCAAAATAAGTCTTCTTCTGTGTCATCTCATCTTAAGGACGTTGACGAGGAGGGCAAAACCACATTTTTAAACGACTTGGCGTCGTGAACTTTGTTATTTCCCCTTTACACTAAGGAAATGTATTCTCTGCAGTGGTTTCCCCTTACCTTCTGCTGAGTTTGTGAGCGTGTATAGTATAAAGAGACGCGCCAGCTGTCAGGCGGGACGTGAATAATTTCGCGCGTATGCGTCAGCTGTTCCATGACTCATTGTTCGGAAGAAGTCTGGGGCGATCGTTACTGTACTCGAAGGCCGCGGTCAGGGTATAAAGGCGCATTCCCTTGGATGAACGAGTTAGTCTACCAAAGTCTACAGCCTACCAAAAACTATTGTCGCAATCAAGTGCTCGGTTAATATAAATGTGCGGAAATCATATAAGTTCGTGAATGTAGTTATGTTTCGGATTAATATTAATATCGTGTTTTTAGTGTTTAAGTTGTTGTTACACTGTTTAAATTTATTAATAAATAATTCACACCACGGACCGAAGTTTTGAATAAACGTTTTAAAAACGTTAGAATAGTGTATGTGTCTTGTTACTATTTGCAGGCGACCACTCCGCAAACAGAATCGAAATTGTAACCAGACGATTAAATGGCTTCGCTCGCTCAAGTACCGACCTCGAACAGTGGGTAATTCTTTGTAAAAATCTTTACCACTGCATGAGATTCGAACCCAAGACTCCCAGCTAGATGTCCAGCGCACTGACCACTGCACCAACGAGCTTTATCAAAAAAGACCCAGGTTTTTGGTGAACATGGAAGGAACTTTTCTGATCGAAATTAACTACAATTAATACCGAAATCTGTGAGAAAACAATCCAAAATTAGAAAAATCAAGCCATTTTTGGCTGCAAAAAAGGTGTCTGCAATAAAACTACAGGGTACGTACGGCATACGCAGCTCAAACTGGTATTAACACTTCTGGATTCATGGAACTGCTACACCATTTTACAGTCCGGATTTAGCAACCTACTTGTGTATTTGTTTAGAAAATGTAAAAAGGAATGGTCTACCAAATGAAAAAGGAGCTGCATATAATATTCAAACTTAAAATGTCCCAAAACAATTCTTTTGGATATGTAAGATCAACACTGAAAATAACACCAACCATTCGTACATTAAAGAGGCTGTCAAAATTACGAACCGCCCATTAGTAACTCAAAAAGGGGTTTAAAAGTTTCCGGCATTCTTTATTTTCCCTCATTTCTTAAATTAGTCGATGAGGCGGAGCTTCTAGAATGAATCTGTAGATAACACAACGTATTGCATACATTTGACGTGCAGTAATTTCAAACTGAAGTAGATTTCTGCCATTTTCACAATTTTCACGTATCTAAATTTAATTACCGCCCGGAGTTGTTAGAAGATCCCATGGGCTTTCAAAACTAGTACCAATAAGGGCCTGGGTCATATTAGCATTGGTCAAAAACGGAAAAACTGAAAGCCGACCGAAGACAACACTAATTGCGGTTTAGTTGGTAGGTAGTCGGATCCAAATCTCATAAATTACAGTCATTTACATGTAAGGCGAAATGATTTTATTACTACGTCTGGGTCTGAAAATCCTAGGGCGCTAAGGAATTGATCATCAAACTTTTGCCATTGAAATTAAAACAAACCATCCTATGCTGCAAGCTAAAACTTCTCTGCGATTCTAAAGAACTTTCTTCTTCTTGAGGTGGCTTGCCCTTTACAAAGCGTTGCCGTCTTCTCTCCATATGCTTGTAGCATGCGTGTCAAGTAATCTACAGACATACAGGACATACAGCTTTACGTGGGCTCCGAACCACGGAAATGTTTGCTTGCACTTCTACTCCAGAAAAGCCGTACTAGTTATGCGAAAATACCTCGGTGGTTTACTATTGCCTTCCGAGGGAAACGGTCGGGTGGACTTTAGCGAGTTAACAGTGAGATACCAAAGATGATTCCATGGCCAAGTTAATAATAGAATTTTCTAAAAATTAATTTATAAAGTAAAGGGTACAGTATAACTTAATGTAAAAAACTATATGGTATCAATATAAACCGAATGTTCACTTTTTATTTGGATAGTAACTAGTTATCCTGTAGTGGGGAAGCCAGGTAGCTCAGTTGCAAGAGGGCTAGGCTTGCATGTTGCAAGTTTCGGGTTCGAATCCCTACGTTGGTGGAGATTTTTCTCAGGCCTCTGGGATCGGTACTAGGCCTGATGAGACCATTCACAGTTCGGCTTATGCCCGTACTTATAGACGAAAGAAAGTTGAGAACCGCTCAGCCGAGAATTGCCGAGAATGCCTAAACGTCAAAGGGCGAAACGGCGAAGTACGCCGAAGTATACCTCGAGCACGTCTCAAGGTAGGGTGTGACCAACCTTGAGTAATACTCAAGTCTGAGATATAAGTACGGGCACTAATTAACTGTGCTCTACTCGGAAGACTGGTCTATGAGATAGAGTAACAATACCACTACACACGTAGTAACACACACATGACACAGCCGTCTGACTTGAAGTAATGCCTAAAGGCGGTTCCGAGCAGATTGGTTGTACACGCATACAAGATACAACAGAAAAGAAAAGAAGTTATCCTGTAGTATATAGTAATCCCAATTACCGGTCGACTTAAGGACAACTATTCTGCTACGAAATGATTCTGTAACCAAATTGTCGATAGAAAATCGTGAAAAAAATTAAGTTTCGAAACAGCATTATGTTAAAAGCTTTTTAAGAATTTGATTATGGTGGTCTTTTCTTATTGAGACTTTCTTTTTTGGTAAAAAATTTCACACAATAAATAAAAAATCGAAAATTCTAATTTAACTAGCGCATTACTTTTTCCGTATATTGTGGCTTCTTAGTTACGACAATATTCATCGTACTGAAGACCCTCTTCTTGATATCTTCATTCATTATTGAGATGTCGAGAACGGAGGAGGCTCATCTATTATACACGGAGTACGCGGAAAAAAATGTAAATTCAAGTTAAATGCGTGTACAGCAGAGGTCGCTTGTTATTACGGCTGGGAATTTTTTCGATATATCGAATGTCGGTATGGAATTCTAAAAATATTGGTAAGTCAATGTTCTCGTATCCATTTAGTTATTGGTAATGTATCAAATTAATTAATATTTTAAGGTTCGCTTACATTTATGAAATAATTCCAAAAAAATCCAAAATTTCTAAAGAAACTATCAGATTAAGTTGTCTAGTAAGAGTTTATTATCGACTGTGGTCTATTTGTTTAATGAATACATCGATTTCTTTCGCGTACTCAACGTACTGAATCATTACACGAGTGGATGTATTCGATGAACGATTTATTCGGCACATGAATTGATTCAATTTATCGATAGTATTTTGATATCGATATTTCGATATTTTTTCAATATCGCGCAGGCCTACTAGGACTAGGATTTTTTCGATATATCGATATAAATGTCGATGCATTGAAATAAGGAATATCGATATAGAATTCTAAAAATATCAATATACCGATTAATTGATATTAAAGCTTTTCATTCATGAAATAAACACCATAAAATACATATTTCATAAGGCAACTATTCGATTAAAGTATCTACAACTCAGAAAAAAGTAAATACAACGACTAACCAATGCATTTATTGGTTGTATAAAAGAAAAAGTAATTCCAGATTACAGTTTTCTTATATAAACATTATTTATAAAGTGTTTACTTCTTGTAATTCTAATAAATTTGGTTACTTCAAACAAACTGGAAGATAGTCGACGTAAACCAAGAAACTATTACTAAATGATCATTCAAAATCCATATTTATTTAAAATATTTACCAGCTAAAACGCAAACAACATTACATGAAATATTAAAATGCTCAATCGTGTTCCTACTCGGTATGAAATTGCCTCATCTACCCTCGAGCTAGAAGTCAAAAAATAACACGGCAAAAAATCTACCTCAATTGCGCAATTCTACAAACCTACTCCAAAATTACAGCAGCTATTGTTCCTGACAATCTCGGCACAGATGAATTACTTTCGCAATTTCCCACATTTTAAGAATGTATGCGGTGTGAGAAAATCCGCCGTTACTCGGAAATGAATTGCAATAGAAACGGAATAGTTATATCTCGGGAGAGTGCTGCGGGAATTTTTTACAGTCTCTTCTTAATTAGAGTTCTCATGCATGATTGTTTAAGTAAACAAAGCTTCATGACGGACTGCGACAACAAAATATTTAAACAATGCGATTACGATATTAGTTAAATTAACGTGTCGGAAAATGAAAACAGAAGGATAGAAAGCGGGAAGTGCATTTTTTGTGCTTGTAATTACTAATTGGTAAACATCATTAACGGGCAATTTAATTAACATTCTGGGTTTTCGTTTCATGTTTTCTAAAGACGATTTAAAAATTTGAAGCAGGCGGTTCTGAGATTTCGGCATATTAAAAATAAATTTTGGAAACTTAACAAAAGAGACTAATTTAAAAATCTAGGTTTGTTTTTAATTTTTGATTTGTCCCATTTAAGCCCATGCTTAACAGAAATTTCGAAATTAAATTTCGTCACTTAAATTACGACCCATGGGTTGCTTAAAGTCTCCTGGATTTACAGTGTGTTTTACTGGGTTTTTCGTAACGTCGGACAAATTCTCCTTTTGTATTTTTGGGGTAAATTTTTTAATTAACAAGATAAGCTTGTTTGAATTCTAACGATTTATTATTTATTTGTAATTATTTATACCTCGTAATGATTATACAAAAACGAAGAATTATAAGCACGAGGAATAACAAACTTTGCTAAAGTATAAAACGTTGTTCGCAATTAAAATATCGCTGTAAACTTGATAAGAGGGAAACCACAATAATGTTCGTTTTTTTTATAACAAAAACATTTGCGTATGAAAACGCTATCGTTACAGAAACATTGCTCGTTAAAAATATTCTTTAATGCAGCTCAACTTTCCACTTCATCCTCTTGAAAATCTACTTGTACCCAGAGTACATAAAAGATCGCTGTTAGCAGAGGTTTTCATTTCACACAAGAGTTTTCGTTGGCTGGATGTCTCAGATATGCAAAGACCTTTTCATGCTTTCAGAAAATAAAAGCGTAGACTACAAAGATAAGCACCGACGCAATAAAAAATAACGATGTCTGTCTGTGATAGCTTCTCACATTATCCTGGCCCTTCTATTTATTGTCCTGGAAGAAGTTAACAAACCGTACAGTGTTTTAAAACCTTAAAACTTACCTTAATCGATAGCTTGGTTTAAAAAGTTTTATACGAAAATTAGAGCACGAAGCTTGGGGGGACATTTTAAAGCTAAAAATTAGCCAGGATGCTTTCGAAGTAATGACTTAAGACAGAAAAAAGTTGCAAACTGCGAAACTTCGCAGATTTGCTTATTCACATTAAGTGTGTTATAATTCTTTATTTTAACAAAATGTCATGAAGTTTTATTAGGTTAAAATCTTGAGAAATTTTTTAATTTTTATATTTCATTTGTTATTCGTATTGTTTAGATTTTTTTAAGAAAAAAGGTGTGAGAATTTGCTTGAAAATGAAAGCTGCTGTAAGCATAATTTCACTGATTTAATGTGAAATCTTAAAACCTAAATAAAAACGAAAGTGAATAAAAAACACTTAAATAAACTATGCAATTTCACAAAAATTATTAAGTTTAATGAAATCAGGTCTTGGTCGTATAAAATATAATATGTATATAATTGTGAAATACCTTTTTCAAATTGAAACATAAAATTCAAACAAAGATTTGTGTTATTATAGAATTAACAAAATTGCAAGAAACCTGAATATTCTTATACATAGTTTATGTAACCTCACTTGTCAGGACTTAATAAAGAAAGCCAATCCTTAGTTTTTTAGGTTCGACCTATTGCGTTTGATATTATTTTAGTTTGAACACTCTATTATAGTTCAGGTATTATTGGTCAGTGTTTTGGGAAGGATGGGGGGGGGTGAATTTAATGTTAAAAGTCAGATTTCCACACTCTTATTAGCGTAAAAAAGCAAATTTGAAATTGTTCTTAAATCAGAAAAACAAATTATAAGGAAAGCGATTTTTACATTCCTTTTCTTCCGATTTGGAAATCAGTTGCACTTGTATTGCTATTAAGTTTTTTATTGACGTTATATGTGTTCAAAACTGGTCATTATTTAAATAAATTATTTAAGTGAAAAGCATTGTTAAAAATCCCTTTTATTTTATTGAATACATTTAGCAATCCTCTTTTCTTTTTCGTTGAACTTTTTTCAACAATCAAATTGTAGAACATTTTTGTTTTAATTAATGTGTTTTAATGTACAGGGTTATCCATTTTTGACACTTTTGCTGGGTATCTCGGTAATTATTGAATATATCAAAAAACTGATGTAGGTGTCATGAGATGTTTTTGGGAGAAAATAAAAATGGTAAAAGCAGAAGTTAAAAATGTTCGCTCTTGTAGAAGATACGGGGGTAAATCGAAAAATTGGCGATTTTAGAATTGACCACTATAATCTTTATTACTAATAATAGAAGAAATTGTTTAATATAAAAGTTTCTTAGTTTGCTAAGTAGAATATGAGGCCGCTTGAAAATCGTATCTACGGGGTCAGATCAAAAAGTTATCGGAGCTAACTTTCTTATTTTAAATGGCACACCCTATATATTTTTAGCCAAAAAATATGCATTTTTAATTCTCGTTTCAAACATATAACACACAATATACTTTTTCTACAAACACTACTAAAAACTGAATTTTTAACACGGCATACTGCAATTAAAAATGTAATATTAAATGGCAGCGTGTTAAAAGTAGATCACGTGGTTTACTTTTAACACTAGTATTAAAAGTATGCTGTCACAATGACAATTTTGGAGCAAATATTATTCAAAGATTGATTTTACCTACTAAATTGACAAATCTAACGTTGCCCTACTAGCAGCTTCTTCTATATCGACCGGAATTTCTTCACTTAGATTAGAACTCATCTTAAATTATTCTTTTTCACTTTTGACAAGCATATGTCAAACAATACATATGTAAGCTCAATTCTAAATTGTTTCGTAAATGTCACAGAGTACTAGATTTTTTAGGTAATCTTTGGAATCCCTAATAAGAGTTTAAAATGCTTTCAATGGCGTTTGTAGAAAAAATAGTGTATGATATTCGTGTTAAAAGTGATTTTATTTTGTTCGTGGGGTTGCTCAACTCGCTACGCTCGTTTCGCAATCTCCCCCACTCACAAAATAAAATCTCACTTTTAACACTTGTATCATAAATAGCTATTATTATTTAAATAAGTGAATAGTTTCAATTTTTATAAGTACCAAAATTATTTTAGATGCAAGTTATTTTACTTTAATAACTAACAATAATTATTTTTTTTACGAAAAATGGGATCTTTTATTTCGGTTTCTTAGTTCATAATGCACGGCCTACTACTGATTTAATATAAAAATTGAAACTGTTCACTTATTTAAATAATAAAACAGATTGTATGTTATATGTTTGAAACGAGAATTAAAAATGCATATTTTTTGGCTAAAAATATATAGGGTGTGCCATTTAAAATAAGAAAGTTAGCTCTGATAACTTTTTGACCTGACCCCGTAGATGCGATTTTCAAGCGGCCTCATATTCTACTTAGCAAACTAAGAAACTTTTATATTAAACAATTTCTTCTATTATTAGTAATAAGATTATAGTGGTCTATTCTAAAATCGCCAATTTTTCAATTTACCCCCGTATCTTCTATAAGAGCGAACATTTTTAAATTCTGCTTTTACCATTTTTATTTTCTCCCAAAAACATCTCATGACACCTACATCAGTTTTTTGATATATTCAATAATTACCGAGATACCCAGCAAAAGTGTCAAAAATGGATAACCCTGTACTCTAAAGAATTACGAAAATTCTGTATTTAAAAAAATATCACTCCCCAGAATTTTTATAATTAATTAAAATACCTTTTACTACTGCCACCATGGAAAGTGGGCTTTTCAGACTTCGTCTCCATAGATACGAGTATTGAAAATAAGTATTTGCCAAACAAGTGAAATTTGCGTGCGGAAAGTAATTTTTCCGACGACCACTATGAAAAGTGACTCATTTCACACGGTTTACTAGTATTGAAAATAACAAATTTCGCACAGCAACGAAACTGTGTGAAATGCCCCTTTGCACACGCTAAACCACACAAAACAGTCGGCGGGCGACGTCAAAAGTCGTCATTTGTCAAAAAAATTAATATTTAAAACGTCAAAGTGTTGCAAGTGTGGTGCTGGTTCCTTTTTATTTAATGAAAAATTGGTAAAATGGTCGTCGGAAAAGCATAGTGTAAAACACGTGCTGAAAGGATATTTCACACTCGTGTGATTAAGCCACTCGCCAGAGGCTCGTGGCTCAACTTTCACACTCATGTGAAATATTCAACTTTCAGCACTAGTTATACAATATACTATTTCCGACGACCACTATGAAAAATGACTCATTTCACACGGTTTACTAGTATTGAAAATAACAAATTTCGCATAGCAACGAAACTGTGTGAAATGCCCGTGTGCAAAACTTTGCACACGCTAAACCACACAAAGCAGTCGGCGGGCGACGTCAAAAGTCGTCATTTGTTAAAAAATAAATATTTAAAACGTCAAAGTGTTGCAAGTGTGGTGCTGGTTCAAATTTTTTTAAATGAAAAATTGGAAAAATGGTCGTCGGAAAAGTATAGTGTAAAACACGTGCTGAAAGGATATTTCACCTTTCAGCACTAGTTATACAATATACTATTTCCGCACGCAAATTTTGATTTTAGTGCGGAAAGTAATTTTTCACAGGCAAATAAAAATGTCAGATGTTGCAGAAATATTTAAATTTTTTATGGAAATGTGATTGTAAAAAAAATAGCGTGTAATACATGTGTTGAAAGCTTGTTTTTGCCACACTAATGTGACTGCAGCACTCACTATCGTTCGTGCGGCAAACTTCACATTCGTGTGGCAAACATAAGCTTTCAACACTTGTATTACAATATACTATTAATGTATTTTCTCACAAGAGCGAGTTCTTAAAAATGTAATATCTTTTTTATTGTAGCAAAAATTAAAACAGTTTTTTTCGGTTTTAAACATCATAACAACCAAGGTTTTAGATTCCTTTTTCTTGTAATTTGAAAATCAATTACTGTTTTACTAGGAGTATTATTTAGTTGTTTTTTTTTTATGAAGCTTACATGAATTTCAGTCCTGTAATTATTTGAAATGAAAGCTTTTAGCTTTGTGTTAAAAATCCCTTTTATTTTACTGAATACAGTTAATAATCTTCTTTTCTTTTTCTTTGAACTTTTCAACAACTAAATTGTAAAACTGTAAAATTTTGATTTTAGCAAACTATCACCTCCGGATTTTCATAATTAATTAAAACACATTAAAAGATTTTTCCCACAAGAATTAATGAATCCTTAACAATTAAACATCTTTCTGGTTCATACAAAAATTAAAGGAGTTCTTTCATTTCAGATATAATAACGGCCAAGGTTGTCGGAACTGGGTCAGATCTGTTCGAGACTAGCATACCAAATACAGTAAATAAGGTATGTAGATGATGAGTGCAAAGACAGATAAATAGATGAATAGGAGAGATGTAGAGATCAAAAGTTCAATAACGCTTAACTAACTTAACGCTCGAGACAACGGGTTCCTTACTCATTGAAGCAAATTGTATCGACCTCTTTATTTCATACCTTAACCTTGTCGTCCTTAACCATGAATAATAACAAATGGTATGTCAATGTCATACTAACGTGAGTAAAAACCATAATTACCTTACATAATTAAATAATTGGCGGATTAAATTGTACTTCAACGTGAGTTTTTCCGCTTTTTCGCTTTGGCAAACGATTCTATATTTTTCCGGCAGGTGCCTAATGTTGTTTTTATAAAGGGAATAAAACGAGAGAACAGCTCTAAAAAAGATTATCGTCCGCCTTTAGCTTGTTTTTGGTTGTTGTTTTTTTGTTTACGTACTAATAATAAAACTTTTATTTTCGTAAATGGGCGTCGTATGAATGAACTCTCGACACGGTATGCAACACATCGTTCAGTAAATTTAACTTTCAGTCCATGTTCATCCTTAACCTTTTATTTTATCCAAATTAAACTGATGACTGGCATAAAGGAAATTACGGAGATTTAGTCGAGTCTCGTGGGAGGAACAGGATGTAACGAAAACCATTCCGGCTTCTGATCCTTACTATATAATATTTTTCCCCCTGTTTTCATTATGTAAAGTTTCTTGGGTTTATTTTTATTTTCACTTGAACAATTTGGAACTGACAATTGACATTAAGTTGGTATTTATTTTAGTGCCGATTGAAATGTATTCCCGTGTATGAATACAGTCAGATTTTATTTATGTTTCATTGTTAAAAGTTCAACATTAGAATGCAATGTAATGTGTTCGTTTAAAAAACATATTGAAATTGGCGTCACTAAAATATTAAAATGTTAAATAACTTTCAGATGGATGATTTAACACTAATCTTAGAGATAAAATAATAATCTTGCAATATTTAACTAATTCCAAAAGACAGAATTGCAGAATTTTTATTCTTAGATTAATTGGCATGTTCAGGATTATAAACCAATGCTTCAATTTCTAAATTGTCCCAAATTCCTTCTAAAATTAATTCACAGTGGACCTTTAGGCGGGTTAATATTTTCGTAAAGCTTTATAACCTCATTCCAGTTTCCAGTTCGTAGAAAAAAAAGCTGTTTAGTCTCACCATTCTAGAAAGCAGGCCTGTATACACTGTTTAGGCCTTATTTGGGAAATAGTTGGTCATGATTTCAATTTACCATTGAATAGCCTATAATTCTAGGTTAGTTAAATGGACCTTTGCTGCTAGTGCTTCAACTACTTTGATCATCAGTCTTCTAAACTTTAACCTGGCAGGTTCGAACGCTACAGGCTTACATTTAGCTGCCATTTTATTCATACCCCCGGGACCTCTAAAACTTTGATGAAAATAAAACAAATCAAATTCTCGCAAAATTTATACAAATGGCAACACTGACCTTAAAATTAATTCAATGTGATTTTCACTGGTAAGTCAGATGTATACCACGAAAAGTGTTCACAACCATCTTCCTAATATGACCTGCTGTAGCCTAAACAACTCCATTTTCTGATGCACCAAAATTAATAAAATTACAATAACCTTAATATTCGTACAATTTAAACAATACCACTTGTCATTGATATTTTGTTTTTGTTGTGTATTTATATTGGTGAAGAAAAAGAAGGTGGTGGGATGAAGATGTATAAAAGAGACAGAAACAAGAAATAAATTGAGAATAAAAGCCCTACAAACTCAACAAGAAGAAGACAACGGGCATACAGGCAACAAAGAGCAAAAGCAAAAAATTTATACAGAAAGAAAAAGAGAGCGCACATGGAACAAAAAGTGGAGGAAAGAGATTCGTAGTTTTTAAGGAAAACAGGGGCAACAACAAATAATGTTTGTCAAGGATAGAAAAAGAAGAAGAAATAAGAGGAAGATGGGACGAACACTGGGGGGAAGTATTTAGTGAAGAGGAGGAAGAGATGAATACAGATCAAGTACTAGAAAGGGAAGAAAGCGATGAAACTGAAGAACCCACAAGCGCCACAAGACGAGAAATATGCGAGATAGAACAGCTCCAGAATAACAAAAGTCCAGGAGCAAATGGAATAATAGCGGAAAACATAAAGTACGCGGGAGAAGATTTGAAACAAATAATATAAGAATTCATGTTGAAGATCTGGAGAAAAGAAGAGATGCCGAAAACACGGGAAAAGGCGGTAATAGTGCCAATTTTAAAGAGAATTGATAATTATCGAGGAATTTCATTATTAGACGTTGTTTATAAAATAATGGCTACAATAATTAAAAAGAAAATAGAACGGATCGCAGAATCGCAGATAGGAGAGTATCAAGCAGGTTTCATAAAAGGAAGAGCGACAACTGACCAAATATTTGCCATGAAGGAACTATTAATAGCATGCTACGTACACAAAATACCTGTGGTGATTCTGTTTATAGATTTTAAGAAAGCGTATGGCTCGATAAAAAGGTACAGAATAACAGAGGTAATGGAAGAATTTAAAACTAATCTACTGAAAATGACACTGAACAAAACAAACAGCAGCGTGCAGTTTAGGGGGGTCGCTCGAAGGAGTTCGAAATATAAATCGGCCTTAAACAAGGCGACCCCCTATCGACATTAGTATTCAATATGGTGCTGGGGAAAATCGTGAGAAGTACTCATTTGAATATGAAAGGAGATATAAGGTGCAAAAGCCACCAGTTGATAAGCTATGCCGACGATTTTGCGATAATAGCGAGGGACAGAAAGAATAGCAGAGGAAGCACACTAAATGGGCCTAAAAATAAACCAGAACGAAAGCAAGGTAATACACATAGGACCTAGGAGACTGGGAGGAAAGTTAGAGGTTGCGGCTGGACAGGGGTGTATGAAATTTAAAGAAGGAGTACAGTATCTAAGAGCACTAATCAGAAACAAACTCGAAGAAGAGAAATCAATAGAAATCAAACAATTTATCAAGAAATGTCAAATTTTATGGCTGTGAGACATGGGTGCTCAACAAAACGATAAAAGAAAGAATAATGAGATGGAAACAGAGGATAATAAGAAGAATACTAGGAGGAAAGTTGACGGAAGAAGGGTATGTAAGAAGGAGTAACGGAAAGGTATATGAAGGGCACAAGATAAATGAAGGTTGCAGTGGTTAGGCCATATGGTAAAGTGACCCACCTACAAAAGGAGAAGTGGAAGACCTAGGAAAAGATGGGAGAAGCGGACCTAAAAACATCAGAAATTGGAAAGAGAAAGCGAAAAACAGGAGGAAATGAAAGGAAGTAACCAAGCTCGGGGCCTGAAAGGCCTGCAGAAATGTGTATATATATTTATGTTAAGCTAACTAAAGGTTATATTCTTATTAATATTATAGCGAGCATTCAAATACAAAATCATTTGCAGTAGGCTTTGTGTGCTTTGGGATTCTTGAAGTCACATTTGATTTGGCATCTGCTTCAAATACCTAATACACAAATTATTGATAATGCAAGCTTGTTATTATTATTTAGTATTAAAATAAATTTAAAAAATAAAATCTACTTTCCATTAACAATAATTTCGAACAAATGCCAAATTAAAAATATTAAATGGGATTAATACACGATATGAATTCCGAAGCACAAAAAGCCTACTACAAATTATTTTTTATTTGAAGGGGGTTCAAAAGAAAAAGTTTAAAAAGTGCCTTATATTTCCGAAAAAAAGGATTTAAAAATTCTCCTAAATTATCTCATTAATTATTCATTGCAGGATTTTCGCCTATTTGTTATTATTTCCGTTTGATAAAGTTAGAAATTCGGTTCCAGTACAAGCAGCCGATAATTTGTAACCTTCTTGCAATAAATACATTGAAAATGTAACAATAAACTAATCAATTTCTAAACAATCCAAATAGCTAGCCATCTACCCACCCACACCTTTAAGTAATCGTGAATTTCAAACACTTTCGAATTAAACCAGATTTATAATAACGTAGGTGTGTTTTATTTATGTTTCTTGCTGAAGCAAAGTGAAGTCTTCTAAATTTTATAAATGTTTACTGCCTATTTGAGATTTTGCAGAAAGGCGAATTATTTTCTGAATTTATCACGTTTTAAATAGGTAAAGCAATTGATTGGTAATAGTGTTTAAAGTAAACTCATTTTTAATTATTTTGTTCTTATTTATTATTAGCTCAAGAGCCTGCCTCTCTAATTTCTAAGGATCATTTGCAACTCTGCCTTAAAATTTAAAATCTGCTTTAATTGCATTTTTCTGGAAACTATTATACCTATAGTAAATTCCAGCTACGTGGAAACTTTGAACATTTTTTCTGTGCAAACAATTATTGAATTAAAAAAGTTGCCAAATAAAATAATTGAAACATTATTAAAGACCGTTTATGCTAAATTTAGTTATATCAAAAATTTCCTTGGCCGTAATAAATTTTGTTTTAAACCACGTTTAACTGTAAAATAAGTACGACACAAAGGGCCATGTCTTAATTTTCTAAATTAGGTAGAAAAGTTAATTTTCACGTAGGAATTAAATTCAAACTCCAAACCTTAAACCAAAATCATTAAATTAAGCAAAGCAAAACATATAATTAAAATACTAAATTAGTAAAAAAAAGACAAACTTCCACCAAATTAAGTTGGCAACTCGCAGAAAAGTCGGAAAATTAAATGTTTGCGTGTGGAGGAAATTTTTTCCACATCCTTATACCATACTTTCGTGTACGATACAGAATAGAAAAGCTAACAACATAAGAGAAACAAACCCCTTGGGTGTTTTAAGGTTTCCAGAAGTAGTATTTAATGTACACTTATGCTTTTTAAAGTAACTTCTTCTAATTCACTTTCCATTCTTCTCATTTTCTTTAAATGAAAAACGTGAAAAATTAGTATTACAACTAAAACAAGTCAAATTTTATTATTAAATAAAACACGTGTTAAATAATTATATAAAAATGTTTGTGATTGTAAACTAAAAGTACGTTAAAATATTAATACCAATACCAACCTATAATTACCAACAGGTGTCCGGAAACGCCTCTATAAACTAACAATAACAAAAATAAAGGACTCAAAAACCGCGTACAATGAACGCACGAAAGTTCATTATAATAGTGGTCCGTTACGTCAAAACTTTTACCTTTAAAGCATTTAATTTGGTTAAACTAAAATAAACCAAAACGGAAACGAATCCGTACGTTTTTTATCAACCCTTAACCGCGAATTTTAATCCTTTTTTATTTTTATTTATGCTTTTTTTGCAGCTCTTCTACACTGATAGTTTAATATTTTAAAAACCTCAAACATCCTTTCATCATTAAAAAGACAAGTTTTTAATTTAAACACATAATTCGTTTCTAATTAAAAATAAAATAAAATAAATAACAAACATCCAGTTTTTTTACACTAATTAACGGATATAAATAAATTAAATATTAATCCGTGTTTTATGTATATTAGTGGTAAATAAAATTCGAAATTACTTCATAATCTCAAATAAACGGCAGTAAAGGTGTAAAGCAAGCCGTACTTTCTGGAAACGGAAATGATAAAAAGTTGCTATCTAAAAAGAGTTCGGACGTTATCAAATTAAAAATTAGAGGAAGTTTAAAAGTTCCAACAACAAAATATGCCACGCAACGAGAGAGTTTTTTAATACAGTTTATAAACCAATCTGAAAATAAATAAAAGTTTTTTCTCTGTTTACATTGCTTAGTTACTTAAACGATAAGATAATTTTTCTTGTGGATAACAAAAAGATTTTGCATTATTCACGGTGTTGTTGATGATAATTATCAATAATTATTCTCTTCTTAGTTTATAAAAATTATATAAAACCAGGTAATTAGGTGTTAGCGGAATTGTATGTGGAACGAGGACATTTTTATAAATATTTTAATAACTAATTGAATATTTATTATAATCATAAAATTTGCATGCATTACTGTAAATTATCTATTTTGGAAAAATTTGCCAATTTTCCAAATAAAATAGGAATACGTTGGTGTGAAAAAAATGGTTCATTGTGCCCACTAACTAACCATTAAACATTGTTTTACAACCTCATAATGTTTAATTGTGTGTAATTTTATTAAACTACAGTTATGCCAAGTTTAAGCTCTGCTAATGCATTAACATTTAATTTAAACTTAATTCTGCAGATTTTCTTTTGGTTAATTTTGTTAATTATAATTTTACACAAGCTGGTTGCTCAACGTTTGCGAAATTAATTAAAATTAATATTTATTATGTATATTCTTAACAGTTAAGCTGTTGGCGTGCAAAAATAGCGAGTTTAGTATTTAAAAAAAAATACGTAAGTTATTGCCCAACGTAAGTGAAAAAAATATTAACAAATCGCCATATAGTTATGAAATCGTATTAGATGTCATGTAAATCTGACAAGAATTTATGATGAAGCTTTTTTTCAAAATGTCAAGGATAATGTGATCCAGCATGATTTTAATATTGAAGGTCGCTTTTGCAAATTGTATGCCAGAAGAATATAGGGAAAGTCTATCTCTAAAGTCAGAAAGTCGCCCTGGACTATTTAAAAAAAATTCAAAAAACTTTCGTTAGGTTTTTCAGTGCCAAAAAAAACCCTGTTTCGGCCACAAAAATAATTTTTCGAAATTAAAACAAAAGTTCAAATTCAAAATTCAAAATAGGGCTGTTGATATTTTGACATGCACTTTTGATGCGCCAAAAATCTTGCATATTCACTCTTCCTCTCAAACACGAATCCTAAATTTAAAAAAGACAGGTGATTCAAAACATTGAGCGCTTAAAATAAAAATAAAGACCAAAATAGAAAATAAACAAACCTTGGCATCTCGGTTCGTTTGTAGATAGTAAAGAATTAGAAACATCCATGCCATAGAAAAAAGTACAAGTATTTTTACATTTCTCCTCATTCTTAACATCGACAGTCACTCACATACACCAACGCAAACGCACAAAACGCGAAAGATGCGATACATCCACCACCCGATGTCGTACTAACGAGCCGACATTTAGTCGCTCCATGTTTTTGCAGCTGTGAATCTTGGAAGGGATTGCAATCCACCTCTCTCGCTCATAAACGTGAAAGAGAAAGAAAGACAACGTTGGCTGCTGGACAAGCACATGTTACTTTGTTTATGTCCGCGCATCTAATCGGTTCCGTGCCTTCGTTCAATAGTAATTCTGCATTCTATGATTCAGCTACAATTTGATGGTTTGTTGCTATAAAATACCATAGATGTCAGGTTTTGCAGGCATAACTTCAGGTATACACTCTTCAAAAACAGAAATCTATAAGTTAGAAAACTTGCAGTTTTGGTGTTAATACTCACTATTTTTACTTTATTGTTTTATTTTATTTATTGATTTTGAGTAATCAATTTTGATATGCATATTAAACCTGCACTAATCCTAAATAGATAGTTCCCAGTCACTGCCCTCTGCCGAAAGTATTAAATATTCATCCAAATTTTCGCGACGTCAAAACAACAAAAATTATTTGATTTTGATTACGCAGATACAGATAAAATTGTTTTAGATCGTTAATTAAATTTTAAAATTAATTATTGATCAATTTCTAGAAGAGAATGTACAGCGTAGCAATATAAACACGAAGCACACTATAAAAGAATTTGCTATAATTATACAAATTCAATTTTGTATTTTTTTTATATTTGTAAAAGATTAATGGAAAGTAAAGAAGAATTTCGTGATTTTACTCGTGTTGCATATAAAACTTAACATGGCATTTCATTTGTCAATGAACCGTTTAAATAGAAAATTTCGTAGTTTAATATTATAGTTATAGGGGCCTGTTATTAAATGAGTATTAAATTTATAAAGTCAAAAGGTACAACAGACAATAGAGCCGAATTTAATCAAATGCGTAATATGAAAATTCCATGACAAAATACTGAATTATGTAAAAAACGCGACAAAATACTGGTAAAAATACAAAGACAAGACGATTAATTATTAAGGCAATATTAACATTAACAGAACGTCTTCCGGGTTGAAACCATGTCATTGTTGAGACAGAAGAACTCAACGTTTCGCCCACTTTTTTATAGGTCTTCTTCAGGAGGAAAAGGGGAGCACTAAAAGGGCACAGCACCTAACTCTAACTCAACGTGTCAACCACGCCAAAAGAGGCGAGATCTTGAAATCTTGACCTTGCGTCACAACAACTCTTGAGCCTTCATCGAGAACTTTCTACTATTCTTTAGTAGCGATGATTGGTCTTTACTTGATAAGATGTCTTACATCCGAGCTCTAACCACCTCTGAGCTTACCACTGCTGCCCACCTTCGTAAGTTTGGCCCAAAAACAGTTCTTCTTGTGACGTACGCTCCAAAACCGGGATGAATATTTATTTTCACACTTTAACTTCAGCCGAGTCTTCAATTTTATCCAAAGGTCTTAATTTTTCAGTAGCGCACTCCAAAATTCCCATGGAAGACATTATTAGTTCGGTTGAGTCGTCGCTACGTACAGTCCCTAAACGTAGAAACGTAAGAAAAAACATGAGGATTGTTCTATAGAAACATGTTTGAAGGCCGTAAAGCAATTTTTATTCAATGATTTTAAAATAAATCTCCATTAACATTAAGATGGTGCACTAATCGGAACCGTTGTCTAACAGCAAACTCTACCTCAACGTCCGAATTGAACCGCCGCCCTTTTAGCGATTGTTTTAATAGGTCAAACACCTGGAAATCGCACGGGAACAAATCGGGACTGTAAGGTAAATGTTGTAAGACTTCCTAACGCACATGAGCAAGCAGATCTTGAACCGCATTATCGTGCAGTAAGATGACACCGTTTGTGAGGTTCTCGAGACGTTTATTCTTGATGGTGGCACGTAAACAGTTTAAGGTGTCTGCATATCGTTCCGAATTCGTTCGTTGGTAACGAAAATTAATCCATCTGTAAGCGCATTTATCCAATTTTACGTTACGTAGACAATATTTTGTTGCTTTACATTTACCTAATATTGCTACCTAGTTAGTTATCTTGTAGTACGAGGGCCAAGCTGAATTTATTGAGAATAAAAAACGCATGGTTAATATTTTCTAGGATTTTATTTTAAATATGCTCAAAGTAATTCCCTTCAGCAATGATACACTTGACCATTCTTTCTTTCCACTGTTTAAAGGCTCCCAACCAATCTTCTTCCAGAATACCTTCAAAATAAGCGTGAACTGCGGTATCAATCTCTTCTTCAGACGAAAACCTTCTACCCCACAAATTCCTTTTAAGCCCAAAAAATAGCCAAAAGTCGCACATTGCTAATTTAGGTGATTACGGCGGATGTTCTATTACTTTTATATTTTTTCCATCCAAAAACTGGAGAGTTAAAGCTGCCGTATGGGACGATGCATTATCATGGTGGAGCATAATTCCCTTGTCTGGAACTCTACTGAACACTTCAGGCAAACATTTTTCAGTGTACCATTTAGCTGTAACTGTCTTTTGTCCATCTAGCTTAATTGCATTTACTAGGCCCGTACTTCTGAAGAATACCGCATGTATAACTTTTTTCATAGCTCGCTGCTTCTTGATCATTGTTGGAGTTTCTTCATCTTCGTGAATCCATACA
This sequence comes from Melanotus villosus, assembly GCA_963082815.1. Classification (NCBI taxonomy): domain Eukaryota; kingdom Metazoa; phylum Arthropoda; class Insecta; order Coleoptera; family Elateridae; genus Melanotus; species Melanotus villosus. Next base: position 23,208,092 of record OY720421.1, read on the forward strand.
CGACTCTCTTGGCGGGTAGGTACGTCGAAAAAGGGAATATAAGTTTCGTCACCTGTCACTAGTTTGGAAAAAATTTGGTGTCCGCCATTATTTAAGAAGACCATTTTTTTTAAATGCAGGTGATCGTGTATGATTGTTTTAACAGCTGAGGATCCAATCTTGAGTTGATGCTCTATTGCCGCATAAGTGGCTTTATTGTCCTCTTCAATTATTCTTTTAATAGCAGCCAGGCACGTAGCCAGGGGGGGGGGGCTCGAGGGGCTGAAGCCCCCCCCCCGAAATTTAATGTATTGTTAATAAAGAGTGTAGTATTTTTACTGTCAGGAAGTTCTCGATAAATTATAAATATAATAACCCCCCCACCACTTTTCAAAATTCCGAAGCCCCCCCCGACAAAAAATCCTGGCTACGGGCCTGATAGCAGCAATGTTTTTGTCGGTAACAGCCGTAGGAGGACGCCCTGCTCCTTTTCGATGCTGAACAGAATTCCTTTCGCGTTCAAATTCCTTATACCATCGGTAAATTGTAGCCAAGGAAGGTGCTTGTTCATTAAAAGCTGAATCTAAACTCTCTTTGCACTCATAAGCGCTTAAACCTTTTTTAAAATCATAATAAATCATGATTCGAAAATGCTCTCTGGTTAATTCCATATTTTTCCTTGTAATGTCACTTTAAAAAATTAGTAACTTGAGTTATAACGAACGTAACTTCAACAACTAAACTTCAAATGACAGAGAGAGTCAATAATACTGTATGTTTTGTTTTTCACGGCATACTAGATTTTCTTATTTTCAATAAATTCAGCTTGGCCCTCGTATTACTTATAAAATAGTTATTTTCATAATCAACTCGGAAGTAGCGCGATAACGCATACAAAATGTTAGAAACTGAGCCAAAGGCAAAGTTTATAATTTTACGAAGATAGTAATCACTGTTTCCGAGGACCTAAAATAACCCTTATTACATTGAAATCAAGAATATTACTCAAATGTCAAAAGTCATAGTGTAACAATATACTAAAACATAGAGGTGCCCATTCTTGAATTGAATTAAACGACAAATATGATACTGTTTCAGATTTAGAATAACTCTTTACTCTTAGAAATTTTGAGGTATTTTGAAAAAAACAAAAATTTTCATTTTTCAATTTAACGTATTTTCATAACTAGGTAGGTACCTATTCAATTTAGAGCAAAAGTACAAAACACTATTTTATAAATTATAAATAATTACGTGGAGAATTCCAAAAACAATATTTTATTGTAATGTATAATAATTAGCCTGTAAAATTTCAAATATAATATCGAACTTATTATATATGTATTTTGAAATTGCTAAATTGGTGGAAACTTACACTTTTTGAAATTTCGGAATTACCTGAACTATAATAAATGCCTGTCGCTAGTAATCATAGGTATTCTTAAAATGTAGCGTAATGCTTTTCAAATTTTACATCTAATTAAGGGTTGAAAGAAAATCTTATTGGTAAGATTTTCTTTTAAAACGAAAAATTTCAATTATTACTAAAAATATCAGATAGTCTTACCTGTTGCATTTTTAGTACCGGGCATTATTGGACATAATCAATAAAATGTAGCCATAATATGTTGAGTATATCCTCCATGTTACTGTGCCGTAAACAACATTTTTTTATACACTATGAGCAGGAAATCTACGTAGTAGAATGTTTACAGTTGGTTGTAAAATTTCAATTCTTAGCTTTACGATAATCGTTGAAATTAAGTACAAGATTTTTTTCTTTCGACAGCTTTAATGGTAAGGTTGGCCTCCTGTCCAGCATCATTTGCATAATTTTACAAATTCAGTAGGTAAAAAAAATGACTTTGGTTTATAAAGCATTACTATTGTCTTCATAAACAAAACTAGAAAATGTAATCGGCGAACATGTCCCATTGCTTTACAAATACTATATATTTTATTTTTTTACCCTTGTTATTTTTAAGTTATGAGTCTGAAAGTGTAACTCTTTTAAATAACCTCGTATCTATCAATATTATGAGGATATATCACACAGCAGATAATACTTGCTCTAAGGTTTAACTAAAAAGGTTTTGTATTTTATGTGTCCCGTAAATTTCAGACTTTTTAATAGATAGGTACCTATTCATAATTTCAAATAAAATAGCGAGCTCACTAATTCTAGGGAAAAAACGTAATAATCCGCTTTTGTTTTGCATTCCTTTTGGTTGCTCATTTTTTTTAAACCTTTTTACAGCGAAAGGAGTTTCTAAATTATTATAAAATACGTTTCAAATTTTATACAAAAATAAAAACTATTGGAAAGTTCATAGAAAATGAAAAGGTTCTTCAAAATTAAATGGCACTCTATTTTTGAAGATATTCAAATCAATAAATTTTTAATAAACATTTAAATTTTAGAAATATTTATGTAAAATGCCCGGTTAGTTTTTACATATTTTGGAAATGCACATAGATATTTATGTGGCAAAACATGATGCTTTTTATCACTAGACGTGTGATAATAAAATGTCTCGGTTTACCACATGTTTCATACAAGTTTTTTTTCCAATTTAGGTATAAAGTGTAAAAAACAAAATTTTACATTTCTCTTGGCCGTATGCATTAAAAATAATAATCGTAATAATCTGTTGTTCTGAACATGCATTTTTATCACTGGTTATAAAATAACTATTTTTCACTATAGGAAACTTCAATTATGAGTTTTTAGCTTTTAACGCATCTAACTATTTACAGAAGTGTACGTTTACTTTATTAACTATGTTCCCACCGAAAAGTTATCTTCGCGTTTCTTATCTAGATATTAAATGCAGAACTCATACCATCAGAAATTCATCTACGGTGTTACCCCGGCTCCACACTTGCGTTGTTCGTGTACGAATATTCGCTATTCGTACACGCAAAATCCGCAAGTGTGCATGAAAAATTATTCGTATTCGAATTTTTGACGTCGTCCCAGGCCGTAGCAGTCCAGTAAACAAAAATCTCTGATTGTAACTGCCTTGAGAGCTTCCGTGACGGTCGTTCCTTCATCTACCTTTGCGATTAACATTTCCAGGAGTCTCCTACGGTCGTTCTTTTTCAATGTTTCAAGAACTCGCTAATCAAGGGGTTGAATCAACGATGTGACATTTGGTGGTAAATATAAGGCTATTACGTCACCGCTTGAAAGTTCATTGACGCCCAGATGAGAGGGGACATTGTCTAACAATAAAATTGCCTTTCGAGGAAGGTTTTTCTTCTTCAGGAACGCCTCAACTAAAGGAACGAATTCCTTAAAAAAACAATCTTTGAAAATGTGTGAATCCATCCATGCGCTTTTCTGATTAGTGTACATTGTAAGTAAACACTTCACAATTAGTTTTTGAAGGCTCTTGGGGTTTTAGATTTGCCTATTAGTAAGGGCCTTAGTTTGAGGGAATCAGAAGCATTGTAGCATGCCAGAATCATCACTCTTTCTTTACTTTTTATAAACTCAGTAGCAGAATGTCCATTTCTTGCTGCCAACGGTTTTGTCGGCAACATCCTGTAATTAAGCCCTGTCTCCTCACAGTTCAAGAGTTGATCAGAGGTAAGTCCCGATTGTAAAACAAGCTCCTTAATTTTTGCTTGAAAATCAGTAACCTCACTCAAATTCGCAGAAATTCTCTCCCCAGTAATGTTCAATTATTGTCGTATATCGTATTTCTTCTTCCACGTATCCATCCACCCATCACTAGCTGTAAAATTGTCTTCTTCGTCTATAAACTTCTTATGAAATTCTAGGGCTTTGGCTTGTAGTATAGGGCCACTTACTGGACTCTCCATCTCTCCCAGCTGAGAAAACTATACAAACAAAGCCTCAGATGTCTGTTCAACCACTGCCCACTAACACTTTGGTTAACCCATTTTTCAATGTCCTTTTGTTTTAGTCTCCAATCACCCACTGTCACTTCTCCTCCTACACCCAAATCAGCAGCAACAATTTTAACAGTCTTTCCGTTATTCAACCTCTTTATAGCATTCAACTTTGTTTCCAACGAAACAACAACTCTTTTCCGTTTGCTACTCATCCTCGAAACACATGTAATGGCAAACTGAAAAACAAAGGATGTAATTGTAGGGACTGATGACTCAAAATGACTGTCAGCGAGCACGAGGTGCAACACAATGTCAAATAAACGTGCCCGAAGGTGTGCAAAGTCATAATAATCGGGGCTCGGTTAACCGCAGTCTACTGTAATTCCGTTGGGCAGCTACACACCGATGGAGGTGTTTTTTTTCCATTGTATCAGTCCTCTCATTGGTTACGCTCTTCTGGATAATATCCAAAGTACCAAAATGACACCCTTTCAAATGGTTTTTCAGACAGGGGAATAAAAAGAAGTCACAAGGACTGAGATCCGGCGAGTAGGGGAGCTGGGGTACCACGGAAATGCTTTCTTCTTCCTTGATGGAGACTGGCGTGTGACATGGGGCGTTACAATGCCTGGCCACACACGTGCCACCCTCTTCCTGAGCCTTGTAAGGACTTTCCGATAAAAAGTTTGATTGACATCACAAGAGTCCTCACTCTTTCCACATTCTCGTCCGTTTTTGAGGTTGAAGGTCTTCCCGTACGAAGTCCGTCTTCCACTTCTTCTCGGTCCTCCAAAAAGGCCATGTGCCATCTGAGATCTGAACACTTGTGCCCTGGATAAGAAGTGTTCTCCATAAGCCCTTTGTAATCTTTCAAAAGTCACAACAGCGAATTTTCCAAGCTTTACACAAACTTTGATAGCACAGCGTTGCTCAAACTTTTGCCGGTCCATTTTCGTAATGCACCTCACAAATAGAACTTCACTTCAGACGCTCTCAACAGTCCCATAGCAACTGCAAGTTCAAACCTATACTGAGTCTACGGCAGGGGTTATTCTAACGTGTGAAGTCATTCTAACTCGTATGAAGGGGGTGGTAGCAGCATTGTCAGTTCGCGCACAGTGCTGCAAGTCTCATTATTTTTCTGCCAAACCTCGTAAGTTTAAAGATGCGACTAACATTTTTAGAAACCTATTCCAACATACCAACGACAGGGCCGGCCTTCTCTATAAAGGGGCCCGGATGCAAGAAACTTTATTGGGCCCTAAAAAAATTTTTCGGCAGTAAAAGTACACAGTACATAGTTATTAAAAAAAAAGAATGTATATTGATTGCGTCATATACGTATTAGGGTGTCCCTTAATAATGGTCATTTTGATTTTTCGTGCTCTCACCCCGTGGAATCATTCAAGATACTAAAAAAATGAGGTGTGCAAAATTCTGGTCCGGTGGAACATGGTTAACTCGTGCCACCGAGCTGTCCAAATTTTACATTTAAACATTGAATTTGAACATATTTTCAATTTTACTTCATGATGAACGTTTTTTCTCGATTCAACATATTCATTATAGATCATTTTGTGGTAATATGGTCGGAGGCCGATGTTAGTTATTTTGAACGTTAAAAGTACGCCACACTGGCGTGCACGATGGCATTCGGAACTATACTAGTACGTTACTCTGATGTGATTATCGTTTATTGCATGTGGTATTACCTTTTTTTCTTGAAAAATGTCTACAAGATTTTTTCAACATCATTTCTTTATTGCAATCTGGATATGTTTTACTATACTCGCTAACTACTTGAATTATGAAATGTCGTTGCTCTTGATCTAATGTAAGCCTGTTATTATAATCAGTCGCTAATTTAATGGCACGTTCAGCGTAATCATTCACTACATTTAATTGCTGTAATATTGCTTTGACTTCTTGATAATGTTTATCTACCGTCAATTGAATAATGCGTGCGCTAATACAATAGAGTAACGTACTAGTATAGTTTCGAATGCCATCGTGCACGTCAGTGTGGCGTACTTTAACGTTCAAAATAACTAAAATCGGCCTCCGACCATATTACCACATAATGATCTGTAATGAATATGTTGAATCGGGGAAAAAACGTTCATCATGAAATGAAATTGAAAAAATGTTCAAATTCAATGTTTTAAATGTGAAATTTGAACAGCGCGGTGGCACGGGTTAACCATGTTCTACCGGACCAGGATTTTACACACCTCATTTTTTTTAGTATGTTGAATGATTCCAGGGGGTGAGAGCACGAAAAATCAAAATTACCATTACTAAGGGACACCCTAATACGTATATCTATTTAAACATGTGATTTTTTTGGGCATTTCCATTCAACATATTAGAAAAATTACAATTTTTAGCAATTACAGCAGCATTCTTCACACATAATTGACGGAAGATAATTCTTTAATAATTTTAATTTGCTAAAAGACTTACTATAGTTACTGACAACGTAAAGTAAATTTTTAAGCACATTTGGAAAAAGTTCATTGTAATTATTATTTAATATAAATATTGCAATATATCTTGCGCGTAAGTTACATCTTTTTCGTTCAAGATCAGTTCTCTTAATAAAACAGTTTTCTGAATTAAGCTTGGTTTATATCCTTGTAAAATTTTACAAAATTCCTTGAGTGATTTTCTAATTCATTTTTTTCTAAAAACTAGAAATAATATTAGGTATATTTTCTTGGTGCTTTTCTTCTTATTTTAGTCTGTATTTTTTGCTTCTTCTGTACTTTCTCCTCCTTCGAATCTTCATTTTTCCTACTCTTTATACCCTGCCTTATTCCCCTTCTTCTTTTTAGTTCTTTCCTAATGTTTTATATTCTTATATTATATTCTTATATTCTTATTTTAATTTGTTCTTCTGCCACTTCTACTCTTCCTGAGTTTCTTTTTGCCTGGTCTTTATGCTTTCTTTGCCTTCTTCTGCTTCTCTTTTTAGTTTTTTCTTCTTATTTTAATATATTTATCTGCTTCTTCTGCTCATTTTACTCGTTCGGATTCTCCTTTTTCCTGGCCTTTTTTATATTCCTTGTTTCGCTTCTTCTTCTTCTTCTTTCTTCTCCTTATTTACTTTTTTCTTTTTCCTGGTTCTTATGTCCCTCCTGCTCTTTCACCCCTTCTCTTGCTTTGTCCTCGTTTAATTCTTTATTGTTTTCTTCTTCTTCTTCTTCTTTCCCATATTATTTTTAGGCCAAGTTTGTTTTCCACTCTGTATTTTACTGTTTACAATTTTTCTGAGAGAATAACCCTGTGGCCAGATTTTTTGTCATCCTTTTGGAGTTCTGTTTAATAGTTTGGCGAAAGCTTATTGTCAACCCAATCTAATTTTAACAAACAATAATTAAAAATTTCTATAATTTTGAAGATGTAATTTCTATTTTTAATTAATACGAATTAATGTCGAAAGTTCTTAGTAATTGTATCTTTAAAATTTGGATTTTATTCATTCGGTCCGCATGTGGACATATGCCTCCTCCATTTCTTTCCATTTATCTCTCGTGCCGTTTCCATCCATCTTTTCCCACCTATCTTTCTTATGTCATCGTACCATCTGATAAGAGGGCATCCCAGGCTTTGCTTTTTTCCCCATGGTTTCCACTCTGTTGTGATTCACGCCCACCTTGTTGGGTCTATTCTTGCTGTGTCCGTCACATCATAACTTCATTTTCATTACTGCCTGTCCAATGTCTTCAATTTTTGTTTGTTGTCTATCCAGTGTATTGGCTTCCTATCTTTCAGTGTGATGTTTAATATTGCTCGTTCCATGTATCTTTGGGTTACTTGTAATTAATGTAGTGTTCTTTTTGTGAAAGACTTCCTGGGCTTTCACATGGGAAAGGAACTAATTAACGTTAATTTGTTATAAGTTCATTATTTGATGTATGTTTATTATTATAGCATTGGTGCAGACCTGTAACTACTTGAAAAAAATCGTGAGCAGTTGTGGACCAGGCCATGTGTCAAACACCAAGGAGGGTATTTGAGAAACGAAGATGATGGTACTGAAACATTGGGAACGACAGAACCAGGAGAATACATTTTCACCGTGGATGGGATTGCACCAATAAAGGACTGCTGCAGTGCCAACATTTTCAAGCTGGGCGCAAGGTAAGTGCACAGTTTTATTAATTACCGTTTATAATTAAGAATTGTGTGAATTAATGAGAAGTTGGCGTCTTAACCAAGACTACACAAGGTGATTCACATAAGACGCGCCCCTTAACAATTTGAATAGGCAACCCAACTTACAAATTCAGAAATAACGTTGATCTATTAAATCTCGATTAAACGATACAATCAGAGGTAACTTGCTTCAAAATGGCTCTATCTAAGTAAGCGATCTGTCAAAGAATCTTAGAACATGTGAGTTAAAATTTTGACCTATAAGCTCTGCAGAACGAACCTGGTCCCTTATTAAGTCGGCAGTCGGATACATATTTTTGTTTATGTCATACTCGTTTCTAAAGCAACGTTTTTCGAACGATTTATAGGACGAAAAGTGACACTTTAAAGTGCTAGGACTTTAAAGTGTCATTTTAAAGTCCTAGTTCTTTAAAGTGTCACTTTTTGTTCTATAAATGCTCGTTGCTAAGAGATACGAATTGTTGCGCCTTAGACTACTTACTTAAAACTAATACTGCTACAAATTGCTGGAGATTTCTTTTAATAATTTAACAACTTTAGAAACCAGTATGACATAAAATTATGTATGTACCTCAGACGAAAAGTAATTACGGCCTCGGCTACTCGCCTCGGCCGTAAACAACTTGCTCATACCTTAAAGACTTACTTTTCGTCCTAGATACATAAAATACTATTATTGAAGGTAAAACGTATTTTAAACATTACGTCAACAAATAAAAACTTAAATAAATCCTAACCATTAACCATTTTTTCAAAAACTTCCTTTTATTTCCTATAGAACACATTACACTAAAAATATTGATCGTTACTTTTTTTGTTGTTGTAGAAAACACAATTTAATTAAAGAATCCTGATGTTTATTGGTAAAAAAGAAAGTAGGTACATGATTTTATCACAAATTACGTAAGTTCGGCAGTATGGTCGAATTTTCGAGCCAGGTAATGCACGTCATCAATAAATTTTATGACATCATAACTTGGTACGTCTACATGAAGTTCCAAATGATTTACAAATTTTATAACCTAAAAAATGTCAAACGTCAAACAAACGTTAATAATACACAACACGATCTGTCAAAAATTTGCATGTAAACAGTGGCGTGTCGTGGAGTTTGAGTTTGGAGGGGCGCACCAGAAGTCAAACACCAAATAACCTACCAAAAGTTACGGGAAAATTTGTCTCTTTATTTTCCGAACCAATTTACATAAATACAAATCTGAAAATTGGCACATTTAAGTAAATATTATAACCGCAAATAAATGTATTCGGTACTTCTAGTGATTAGTTACTATTATCATTCTAGGTAGTTTTACTCGGCCTTTCACGAGTTCTAATAATTGCTTTCAAAATAATTAGGTATCGATTACTTCATTCTCAGTCATAACAAATATTAGACTGCATGACGGTTATTGCGTAATTTATGAAGTATACACCTACTAACTGCGTAAATAAATTTGATGGTAATTTGAAGCTATCGAAGCTGAAACCCAAACAATATTTAGATTTGAATATATCCTTCTTTACCCACTTTTTTAGATATTTTAAATCGACTGTAAATAAAATTGTAAATATTTTTAGTTATCTAAGCAATCGTACATATTTTAGTTTGTTTTTTTTTAAATACCTATATTTTCATAATATGATATTTTTCTTTAAATGTTCTTGAACACCGAATATTGTAATGATATACAAATTGAAACAAACAATTTCATGTACCTGAAAGAAAACCATCTTTTTGTTACAAATTTAAAGTTCTAAAAGGCTCATTAGTTATTTTTTATTTCTAATGCAGTAAAAAATATATCTACTAATTGCATTTATTATGAAATAATTCTGTAAAACGTTTCTTAATAAAATAACAGGATTTGAATAGCTACGAGTAGCCGAGTACGAATCTTTGCGATGCTCCGATTAAATGAAAGAAGATTCATTGCTCCAACAATAAGTTACAGCAGGCCGCGCTAAAATCGCGGCCTGCTGTAACTTATACAATCGGCTATTATCGGCTAGTCTCCGGAGTCGTTCGGCGGCAATGTATAATGTTTGTTAAAGGCCGCAGATTTTCCGCGGCCGTTGGTTGAGGACGCGGATAATTAGAGATCTCAACGAGGACGGACAATTAGAGATGGGAGCGGATGTTTGGAGAGTTGAATTTTTTGTTGAAATTTGAACTTAGTCATAGAATGTATGTAAAATAAATATTAATAATTTAGAAAAAAATTGTGTGTTCCTTAGAATTTCTTAGGAGGGGCGCCCGGCCGCGCGGCCTTATGGAGCAACCGCCACTGCATGTAAAATTGGAAATTGGAAATATAAACATGCAAAAATAATACTAACTTTACAAAAAATAAATATGAGCTAAATTAGAAAATAAAAATTCGATTTCTCTCTTATTTTCAAAAATGTATAGACCTTTTGATTAAACACGGCTGCGTAATCTTAGAAAACTACAAAAATAAATTATATTTAGCAATTACATTTTTAGCCCAGTGGCCAAGTACATTTTACCTTGCAAAAGGTCATGTAGTTTTGGATTTTGGATATGTTGTATGTACCTAGGCCCTTATTAAAAATCCAAGTTTTCTAATTTGACAAGCCTGTACGCGCGTCAGGACGACCACTTTTGTATCACTTCTTTCGGTGTTTGCTCGATTACTCTTTACTAGTGCGTCCTATATCAAAAATTATTCTTACCTTTTTTGTAGAGCACAAAATTTGTTACAATTTATTCCAATAACATGTTTTTCTAAACCTCATAGTTACCGAAATACAAAGCTTCAAAGCACAAATTTTTTCCAAAAGTTAGGGAAAACTACCACAAAAGACACAGTGTCCATCATCTTAACGGTTTATTGGTTCAATTTAAAGACAAAATGAGTAACACTATGGTAGATATGTGCATAAAAAATTACAAATAGGACCACTATACGTCGAATATAGAGGGTGTTCGGTAATGCTTCCGCCAAACTTTACGGGTAATTATGAGGTTTAGGAAAACATGTTATAGGAGTAAATTATAGCAAATTTTGTGCTCTACAAAAAAGGTAAGAATAACTTTTCTGTAGGACGCACTAGTAAAGAGTTATCGAGCAAACACCGAAAAAAGTGACACAAAAGTGGTTGTACTGACGCGCGCACAGGCGCGCCAAATTAGAAAACTTGGATTTTTAATAAGGGCCTAGGTACATACAACATATCCAAAATCCAAAACTACATGACCTTTTGCAAGGTAACCCCCCCTTTTCACGACCTGGCCACTGGGCTATTTGTATTTTTTTATCCCGCATTATTGGTAACGCCGACCGTTGATCATGTCATTGGTGACGCGCATTACCTGGATCGACAATTGGACTATAGTAGAAAAGTCGTAGTATGGAAATGGAAATACTGTAAATTCATTTCCGTTCTAAAATAAATTTTATTACATATTACTTTTTTTAACTGAAAACATCTTGATAAATTAGAGGCACAGTCCGTGACAATGTTATTATTGTTATTATTAGCTTGTAGAAATCCCTATATACAGGGTGTCTCAGACATGACTCCCCAGGCCTATAACTTTGTTATTTTTAAAAATAACTATAATAAACTATTTTTAACGAAATAATGTAAATTCCATATTTAGAAAAATATCACCTCCGCAGGGATTCGAACCACTGACCTTCGGCTATACGCGCCACTGCTCTACCATTGAGCTACAGAGGCAGATCTCTGAAGATGTGATATTCGTCTAAATATAGTAATTGGAAACTGTGAAATCTAGTGTGCATTAGAAATCGTATCCAGATTTCACAGTTTCCAATTACTATATTTAGACGAATATCACATCTTCAGAGATCTGCCTCTGTAGCTCAATGGTAGAGCAGTGGCGCGTATAGCCGAAGGTCAGTGGTTCGAATCCCTGCGGAGGTGATATTTTTCTAAATATGGAATTTACATTATTTCGTTAAAAAAATATATTTCCCCAAAGGAGTGAATCCTTAAAATTTAATTTAAAATAATATAATAAACTATATATATTCGTAAATGGGAGCAAATTCTCTATAAGATGGGGAAATAAAATGTTAGAAAATCTGTACTCATATTATGGCAGCGATATTCAACTTTTTTTTTCAAATTGCACACTATGCTTTTTTTCGCTCATTCTGATAGTACTTTTTATTCTCTTTATAACCATGTAAACCAATATGGGTCTTACATAAAAAAATTCTCGAAAAAAATACGATTGAAAGTTGAAGTCTAGGTTTGCCATGGAAACAACTAATTGTTGTAATTTGTACTCGTCGGTGATGAAAACAATAGCGTATAGCTGTAAAACAATAAATTGCAATTTACATTGTAAAGAATGACAAGTGCTCTTTCTGTATTTGTATGTTCTTGTTTAAAATCATAGGAGTATTAGAAATGAATTACACTAATTCTGAAAAGCTTGATATGATCCTTATTTATGGTTTATGCGAGAGGAATGCAAGAAGAGCAGCAAGGTTGTATGCAGAAAGGTATCAGCTATAATTTTTATTATAAAGAGAATAAAAAGTACTATCAGAATGAGCGAAAAAAAGCATAGTGTGCAATTTGAAAAAAAAAAAGTTGAATATCGCTGCCATAATATGAGTACAGATTTTCTAACATTTTTCTTCCTCATCTTATAGAGAATTTGCTCCCATTTACGAATATATAGTTTATTATAGTTATTTTTAAAAATAACAAAGTTATAGGCCTGGGGAGTCATGTCTGAGATACCCTGTATAGGGCAAAGGCCTCCCCTTTTCTTTTATTTCTATTATTTGGCTTTGCACCTTCTAAAATCTATTCACTTATTAGTGAGGGGGTTCTTGGCATTAAACTCAGTCCTAGAATTAATTCTAAAAATTCACGTTTTGAGACTAAATTCACTATTTTGAAAATTTGAAAGGAACTATTTGAAGCTGAAATAATAGCGTAAACGTTCAATAAAATTCTAATTATTCTAAATGACACAGTATTCTTTTTGAATAAATTAAAAATCTGATGTTTATATCTTTAATTTAGTATTTCAAAATGTTAGGGTTTTTTGCTTAGCTTAAAAAAGGGCTTTCTAAAGTTTCTACCTTAAAGATTTTAAAACTGAAATCGGAAATCTTAATCAGTTCTTATTTTCTAAGGTGGCAAATAAAAATTCTGCAATTTTTCTAAAATGTCAAGCTAAGTCCAAGGGCAAACAAGGGTCACCAAGGAAGATATCTGGAATAATGCATCGCAGGGTATATGAGTATGAAAAAGGGCAAGGCTGAATTTGAGAATCCTGCAAAAACTAATTTCAAAAATATCTATTTAAATCACATTTCCAAGAGAAGGATTTTTGAAATTAAAGAACGAGGTAAACAATTAATTTCTAAGTTCCAGTTTTCACTTTCAAAAATCGAATAACAAATCCTACAAAAATTGAAACAATAATGTTCCTCCTGCAAAAACTAATTTCAAAAATATCTATTTAAATCACATTTCCAAGAGAAGGATTTTTGAAATTAAAGAACGAGGTAAACAATTAATTTCTAAGTTCCAGTTTTCACTTTCAAAAATCGAATAACAAATCCTACAAAAATTGAAACAATAATGTTCCTCCTTTTTAAAAACTTTGCAAGGTTTATCGATTTCAAATTTAAAAAACCTATTTCCATGTTCAAATGTTCAATTCAAATGCTGAAGTGGTTATTTCGAAAAATGTTCAAATTTTTTATCCTAAATAAAGAAAGTTATAATGTTTTTGTTAAAACATGGTCAAAATGAACTAAAATGTTGTTAATTAATAGGGCGACTAAAATATTATACTAAATGGAAGGTAAAATATAAAAATTAAAAAATATCCGTTCTCGTCACAGACCTACAAATATTTTTCTACATTTTTTAAATTTAAATACTTTTAAGACTAAGAATCGTTTGGAAATAATTCAAAAACAGCCTTAATTAGGACGAAGATCCTTTCATCATTGGTATTTTGTTGGTTTTTGTTAAGGAATACATTAGAAATATTTCAGTAAACTTAAAAATTTGTGTTACGTTATAAATAAATAAATTGGGAAATTTCAAAGTATTTTAAATCAAAATTCAGGTTTGGCGAACACAAATTACATTCTGAAACTGAAACATTTTGAATTATAAAACAGTAAAATGCAATTTTAAATACAAGGAAACATTTTTTCAACGTAGAGGACATGCAACTTTTTGGTAAAACATGAATACAAGGCCGTTTAACAAATATTTATTCGTTATCATCTCTGCCCAAAACGAGTTCAAACCTTTCACAAAACTGGCTTTCTGATAATTTGTAACATTCTCGCTCTTTTAATATTGAACGTTGAAATGTGCAGAACTCAGTGCAACATCGTCAAAGTAAATTTATAAATTATCGTTAAATTATAGTGACATTTGAGTGCATCGAAATGGTAAGGGTTATTAAATTATGCAAGTTATTGTTTAATAGCATTTTATTTAGGACTCCCTGTTTTCCTTTAAAAATTATAAGCCTTTTATTGTAAGTTGTAAGTCATTTTATTCTCTCCACTTGACACTTTTTGTCACTTATATTATTTTGTTGAATTATTTGTTATTTCCTGATTTTACTTTTATTAGTATCATTAGCGTTATATAATTAGTCCCAAGGAAGTACCCCAGCTTCATATTTTTATTTGAGTATATTCATTAGTTTAATATACACAATTCATCGAAGACTATTTATTGAATTTTAATAGTTTGTGCAAATAAAGATGGTAGGATTTATTAGATTATAATAGGTAATAAATTCTTTATTTATGAAACATAAAAACTGCGTAAATTGTAGAATAATAAACCAAAAACCGCCTCGAAATATTTTAAAAAACTATTTTTTCTAGTTAAGCATTTTCGGTGATTTTTTTCCATAATTAGTTATTAGTTGCGTATCAGCAGGTCTCTTGTACCTACTTATCCGAAATACCAGTCGTAGACAAAAATTGGAATATTTGATAAGAGGTTTCATAAGATACATATGGTCGGCTGTTTTTAGTATCATTCATTGTTTAACATGTCATTCTAATAAACTATGTAAGGTAGGAAATGTAGCAATGATGGAGACGGATTTACCTGTAACAATATTCTGAACTTAGTAGAAAGTTAAGTGAATATTTTTATTACTGGGGTGATTCGTAAGTTCCTAATAATCTAAATTCTTCTAATTTTGGAAATTTAAACTTCGTTTTTAATTAATGTGAAAGAATTGAAAAAAATCTTACTATTTGGTCTATAACATTTGGATTTCATGCATTGAAAAGAATGAACTAAAGTTCATCAATGATACAGTTCATGATTGTATATACCGTAACTGTTACAGCATTGATATAAACCTGCAAATACGAACAAATTTATAATGGGATGAGAACCAAGCCGTGTCTCAAACAGCAAGAGGATATTTGAGGAACGAGGATGATGGGGGTTGTGACATTGGATCAGATGAAAGAAGGAGAAATTCGATCACCGTGGATGGCCCTGGACCAACAAAAGACTGCGGATTGAGAACATTTCAACATAGGTATCAGGTAAGAACACATTTTTATTCATTAGTTTTATTAGAAGTGGTGCGAATGAATGAGAAGTAACTGTCTTAACCAAGACCTTATAAGTTCCCTACTTCTTCTTCTTACTCCTGTAGTTCCTTAAGAAGCAAATGGCACAAGAGGGGGCGTTTCAAAAGCAAAGTGGATGGCAGAGTTGCTAGTCCTGCCCACCATGGGTTGAGTTCGTTTCTATTGCTCTTTTCTGAACAAATTTCTTCCATTTTTCCATGTCCTGTGCTATGCATTTGGCTTTGCTCCGTGATAGATTTTGTAATTGTAGGTCTTTCGGCAGGTATCTTTCGGTCTACCTATTCTTCGCTTTCCTTGTGCGTTAAATTCTAATGCTTGTTTTGCTATCTTGTTATATGGTTCTCTAAGTGTATGTTCTATCCTGTCGCATTTCTTTCTTCTAATTGTGGTTTCGATCTTTTCCTCATTTGAAATTTCCCACAGATGTCGACTTGATATTTATTCGGGCAAATTTATTCGATGTATGTATCTAAGGCATTTATTAAGGAAGGTTTGAAGTTTCTTAATGTTTTGTTTGTTTCTAACCCATGTTTCTGCCCCATAAAGTAGCAAACTTCTAATGGTTGTATTGCATAGACGGAGTTTTGTTTTGATCAGAATGTTTTTTGATCTCTATGTTTTGTTTAGCATATCAAATGTTGTTTGTGCTAAGGCTATTCTTCTGGTTATATTTTTTATGCGCCGCCGTTGGTATCTATCGAATTACCTAAATAGTCCACTTTCTTTATGTCTAAGTCCCCGAGTGTTATCGTTGGTTCTTCTTTATTTGCATTTGAGAGAATTCTTGTCTTGTTCCCATTTATTGTTAAGCCAACCTTTTCTGCTTCTAGGTTTTAACTTGTTTAACTTTCCTTACATTAGCTTTTTATTCGGTGTGGGCAAGCACATATCATTTGCAAACTCTCCAAGTCATCCAGTTTGCTGAAAATGCCCCAATTTATTTGGGATTTGTTATCCTCTGTATTTCGCACGACCCTTTTGTATATTAAATTTAATGTAGGTTACGCCAGTTCAGTACCTACTTATGCTATTTCATGGCAGAACTCGATGATACTTTGACGTCTAAATCGCTAATGGGTCTCTTAGACCTTGTCTTTTAGCACTGCTCACTATCACTATTTAAAAGGTCAGGTAGTTAAGTTTGATATGCAATGATTTGTTGCCAACATTGTAAAACACTGCGCCACTAGGCTGATGTATGTTACGATAAAATTTTTGGTTAATTTTCTTTATAAAGTATTCAACTGTGGGAACGCGAGTTTCTCCACGACCTGTCGATAATAATAAAGAAAGGTATTGGGACAGAATGCAACTTTTTATATAGATTTCCTGTGATAGTTTCATTGAATGTTCGACTCTTGCGGAGAAGTTGTCACACATTAGTTTGAGTGTTCTTATGTATTTGTCAGGTAGACCATATTACTTCAGTATTTTTTACATTTCTTGAAACTGAGTCGAATGCCTTGTTACAGTTAACACATTTGTCTTGTCCCTTTTCTATTATTTGTTCTATTACCGTTGGTTACAGACTACAGATCTATGCACGAACGCCTTTCCATAAATCCCTTAGCTTGATGGCTATGGCAGATTTCATTCTCTTCAAAATTAATGTGGTCATAATTTTTATTTGCTGTTGATGGAAGCATTATGGGTCTAAAGTTTTCGCGTCAAGTTAGGTCGCCCTTCTTTGGTATCTTTATTAGTATGCCCTGTGTCCGATCATCTGGGATCCATTCTGCGGATCAGTGGCGGCTTGTCCGGGTAGGCAGGGGAGGCAGTGCCTCACCATGCAAAAGAGGTAAAAGGTAAAACGCATTTTTATTTATGTTTATCACAACGCGACCACTTTCTGCACAATAATAGTTGGCTATTACATTGTATTCATGAAAAGAACTAATTCTTGAAAATCTCATAATATTTCAGTTTAGATAACTTGTTCAGATTATATCACCGTTTTTGTGTATAACTGTCGGTTTTATTGTATGTAATTAAAAATTACAAAATATGTATTATTACGCTCCGTCTACTCCGTTTAAATTTAAATCGTTACCGCCGTTTCGACGGTATTCGAGTGGACAGTTCGGCTGAATGCCTCAAGCCGAAGCTGATCAACCAATCATCGTCGAGTCCAACAGCATATTTCTGGAATAAAATACCTCACGTCACAGTTAAAAAACGCAGAAAAGGACGCCTATAGTGAGGCAATGTCCCGCTTGAATAAGACGTGAGTTAGACAGTGACAGACTTCCGCCTGCAAGATGCAAGCATGCAAGTTTCATATTTGAATTGATAACCAGTAATCAGGATCCAGTTCGAGCTAGTTTTACGTTCAGTTGAAAAAACCTGAAAATGTTGGGTTATGTAGTTAATGTAGTTATAATTGTTTGGTTTAATTAACTCTAAACACCCAAACGTTTATTTAATTTGACGAATTTTTTTTATTAATAGGTTAACGTTGTCTTTAGTGAAATTTATTTATTTTTGTTTTTTTAGATAGAAGGGCTGCACCTTCTAATTCAGATTATTTATGCATTAAACGTAAGCTAATATTTCCGATTAATTTGCAGTTTATGTAAAATGTTTGATTTCAAAGTCTATAATACTTTGTTAGTTACTATAGCAGCCCTAATTGTACTTTTCTGCACATTTAGGTACAGTTTCGATATAATAGATGTAGTCAAATTTTGTATTTGATTTTTAATCTTTCCTAAAAAATTATATTCATTACATTTGTAAACAGCAAGATTTACTTTGTTCTTGACGTGCAACAATACAAAAACTAACGTCCTACGGTTTGTAAAATATTTCTTGTGGTAGCAGCACTAAGGTGATGTGGAAAACTATGCAAACTAAAAAAAATGCTTAATCAAAGAACTATCAAATTATAAAGCCTGAAAAGGCCGTGATTTATACTGAGATATATGGTAAAAAATGCAGTTCAAACAGCCTTACTTATGCAATTTTTTCAAAAAATTTCCGGGGGAGAGCCCCCGGACCCCCCCGTCTGCTTGGGGGATACTCCGTACCCCAAACCCCCCGGTTTTAAGATAACCCTCAACTTCTATGGAACTTTGCCTCACCAAACGTTTCGGTCACGAGCCGCTACTGCTGCGGATTAAGCCTTGTTTACTAGTATGTACAATATTTCTATTGTGCTCTCCTTATCTATTTTTAGCAATTCGATTCCTATTTCGTCTATGCGTGGTGTTTTTAAATTTTTTATTTGTTTAGGCGTTTCTTCTATTTCGCCCTTTGCTGCGAGCTTTTCTTACTTATGTCAAGTTGTTGGGTTACCATATTGTTATTTATTTCTTCCTTGATTTCTTTTACTTTGTAGATCTCTGTAAAATATTTTGTCAGTATATTTCCATTACTTCTCCGTCTGTTTTATATACTTCGTAATTTCCCCCTTTAAGTCTTGATCTGGATTTGTTTGTTTAGTTATCTTATATAGGATTTTCATATCTTTGTTGTGAGCAGCTTCTTCTGCTTCCTCCATTAAATTTTCCATGTTTGTTCGTTTGTCTTTAAGGTACCTCTTATTTTTGTACCAATAATTTTACTGTAATTCTTTCATCATTTTTGTACCTCGTGTTTAATAATTTTATTTTTTATTTTTGCCTTCCTTCGATTGTGTTTATTGTAACACGAGCTTTATGGTTTTATATCCATGGTCTCTCTTGTTAATTGCCGTTTTATACACTTGCCATACATTCTCTACGGGAGGATTTCTAAGGTGATCGAATACTCCTATACAGAATATATATATTTTTTGTCCTCTTCGATATTGTTTAGTTTTGCGAGGTTAAATTTAGATCTTGCTGGTATGTTTTTGTTATTCTATTTTGTTATCTCGTCTCTCGTTATTATTTTTGCTTTTACGAGGTGGTGGTTGAAGGCTATGTCGGCATCTCTTATCGCTCTTACATCCCGTAACGAATTTATCCATTTTTCTTCGATCATTATGAGGTCAATTTGGTTCTTATAGTGTTCATCAGGTGACGAACACGTGTGAAGGAAACTCTTAAAAACTTCCTTATGTTTGAAAAATGTACCGCCAATTAACTATTAACTAGGCCATTTGTCTTAGAAAAATCAACAAACTTTTCTCTGTTCACAACTCCTAATCCATGTTTGTCCATCACATTTTCCTTTTCTGCATGATCACTTCCAACCTAGTAAATTGCCCACAAATATATTTATTTTCAACCAGTTTGAGAAACTGTAACGTAATACAGTCGAACTTCGATAACTCGAACCATGACTTGCCAGAAAAAAAGTTCGACTTATCAAGACTTCGAGCTATTAAATAAAATACATAATACGTATGTATTATTTTACAGAGGTGAAACGAATATTTGGTTAACGGTTAACTATTCGGCAATCGTAATATTCGGCCATTTTAATGAATATTCGGCATAACCGAATATTTCGCTGACTTTATTTAAATTTATCATTCATGACTACTTATTTTAAGGTAAATCTAACTTATTTCATTTTAAGTTTGCTTAAAAAATACCAAAAAAGTTTATAGCCTCATATCTAGCCTTTTTCTGAAATTTCCCGTCTGAAACATATACTATTGAATTATTAGAAATGTTTTACGTTGAAAATAATTAATACCCCGGATTCAAAAAGTTTGATGTCCATGACTAATTAATTACCGAGAATTTAGGGTTTGTAAACAAATTTCTGAACCAATGCATTCTTGTGTTGTCTACTCTTAGCAGGGCAGTTTAATAATTAAACAATAAATTAGTTTGCTGGTGACCGCAAAGAAACCTAAATAAAAGCTACGATTTCTTAATCGGTGTAACAATAAGACATGGGCGGGGGAGGGGACATATTATGGTTAAGGGTTCAATGTTATTTAAACCATTGTACAGAGAATCGGTTGTATGTTCATTTGTTTTTAAATACGAACGCAAAACACTCAACGCTTCCCAAAAAAATTCGACTTATCGAAGGTGGCGCCAAATATTCTGTTCGAGTTATCAAGATATTCGAGTAATAGAAGTTCGAGTTATCAAGATATTCAAGTAATAGAAGTTCGAGTTATCAAGTAAAAATTACACATAATTCTCACTCTTGACGCTGACGCCAACCAATTTGTTTCGAGTTATCAAAAATTCAAGTTATCGAAGTTCGACTGTATTTGATTAAAATGAAATATATACTGAGCACTAAAACATAATAATTATTTGTTCTACGTGGAGTAAACTACAAGAAAATAAAAATTATCATAATTTACGCCACAGTTTTATCGTAGTTTATCTGTTTTTCCTTTTTCCACAGAATTCAGGCCGAAGTTTACTTAACAAATGGAATATCTTTTAGATTAGCTTTCTCTTAATTTTGTAAATTGATAGGGTGTGTGTACGTGTTTGTGTGTGTATTTACAATAGGTATCCAAATAGGATGCAAAAACTGCAGATGGTTAATGTACAAAGTGTGATCGGTCATACCTTGAAGAATTGTTCTCTTACAGGTATTCATAAAAATGCGTAATTATTTCACATAAGTTGTGATTCTAGGCAGGTTTCGAAATGGCAAATTTTCAATATATACGATATTTTAGTAAAACACTGTGTGAAATTTACATACATCTCTGACAATTTATTTCTTATCATGTAATTTCATAACATAACAAATAATATCATACGCGTAATTCTCGATATTTTTCAAAGACGTAATTTTATGAAATAGAATTCTGTTCTCCTCATTCTTGCCTCTCTTTAAATTGTTGAAATAAAATTATAATTTCTTGAAATATTAAGTATCTAAATTAAGCAAGTTTTTCTAAACACCCAATTACCTGCTTATTAATTATATTTCCATATTTTCAAATGCAAGTCTTTCACGATTTTCTTTTTAAATTACTTAACCTAACCTATTTGGCGTTAACTAATTTTTCAACTTGCTTTTACAAAATTCAAACTGACAAATACTCGTTTAGTTGCAATTTTTTATATATTTCTCATTAATATCAGTTGGTGTTGAGACGATTTTAAGTTATTTTAATCTGCATAATCGTTTCTCGTTCTCGTTGTAGTCTTCGTATGGTCTCATTTTGTTTTAAAATTTAGGTTCTAATGTCAATTCAGGTTTCTCCCCCATATTAAGTAATCTCATCATTTCCCTCGCGATCCTTTACCATGTATCCTCTCGCTCGAGAACTAGAAACTGTGGTCTGGTTGTGCATCTATGTTTGGGGTAAAGTTGGCTCATCTTGGTTGTCCGTTAGGTGGGGTTACCGCGGTTAGCACCCGGCGAAGTATGCCACACCGCACTTGATATATTTATTATATCTAGTTGGGTATTTTTATATCCGACCGCGGGTGTTTAGGCTGCTTACGCGTTCCAACAATGGTCCTTCTGGGATTGGTGAGTTGGACGGGGCAAAGCGTTTGGTACCAAAGACACTCTTGGCTTGAGGAAGTCGCCACTGTTGGACCGGATTTGATTGGGGTAAGCCGCTGCCTCACCCATCTATGTACGATCGGAGTTCGTTTTAGTTTATTAACAGTATATAACGGGAGCAAAGGCCTTAATTGGTCAGTATCTGGTTAGCCTCTGTTAATTATGCACTCCTATCCCTTCTATGCTCCTCCTTTTTTTGCCCGAGAACTATAGGTACAGGTTTAGGATATGCATCTATGGTCGGCGATAATTCTGGAAGTCGGGGTACAGTAACCGTCCTTTCATGGGGTTGACGACCCTCATACTCCACGATATTACGACGCACATCTTTGCTACCCGAGATTCTGTTTCTGTTTATTAGTGGTGTATAACGAGAGCAAAGGCCCTAGTTGGTCAGTATCTCGTTAGTTTCTGCTAATTAGGCAAGAGATTCACTTGAGTTGGGGAGAATCACTTTTGCTTTTGTCTAGTCACTTTCTTAGGGCGGGTTGCACAAACATGATTTAACAGCTTGGTCAACTAATCATTCGTTAAAGTGAACAAAATCGAATCAAAATTCAAATGCATATGGCAAATAACACATCAGTAAACAAAAAATGATGCTCTTTTGTCAACTTTGATCATTCGTTAATTTAACAAGAGTTTTGTGCAACCGGCCCTTAATCTGATTAAGCCAGATTAGAGGCCATTCGAGGAAAGAGTGGAATATAGAAACGAATTACTAAGTGTAGTTCCGTGTTTATTAGGAAAACTTGTAATAAAGTTTATGTTAGGTGTTACATTTTTCGTTTAAAGTAGTTGTGCGAGTGAAAAAACAATAGTAGCTCAGTTTTCGTGTTTTTAAAGGCAAGCTGAAATATTAAATTAACTTCAAAATTGTTGAATTTTGGAATTCGTTTTGATATAAAGTGTTTAGGAAAACGGCTTAAATTATAGAATAGCAAGTGTCTGAGGATCAATTTTTGTGAAACATTGGTTTTTCAAAATTACATTTTATAAGAAGAAAGTGATATATAATATTGAAACCAGACAAAATTATGTTTCTTATGCTTCGTCCTTCTTAGTGCAAGCCAGTGGCTAACTGTTTAGATATTAAAATCTAATTAGCTAAAAACATATTCAACAAATATTCTAATTAATATAGCAGAATTACCGAATTAATTAATTTCTGTAAATCTTTAAAGGGAACATATTTAAAAGCAAGGTAGTTATTGCTAATAGTAATTTAGGGTTATTTTTCAAATTATTTTAGAGAATTGGATATTGTTTCCAAGAAGATTTTCTACAATTTGCTTTTGGGAAACTTTCTGCAGCACATAATTAGTACTACTCTTTGTAATGTTTTAAGAGTGGTCTCTTAACAATGGTTTTGAAATAATATATTTATAGAAAAGTCTAAATTTTATTGAAAATGAAAGTTAAGATTATGTTCAAATTTCTATCGTCTTCAGAGACGTCGCTGGATGTTGTAAGTCAAAGGTGAGTGGTGAATACATGACGTGATCGATCACACTCTATACAAATTTAGGAACTGCATTTAAATGACTGCGTAGTTAAGATAAATTTTTAGTCTAAGGTCTTACATTATTGCAATAGTTATAAGTGTGAATAAAAGGAAAATAAACATTTCTACTTTGAAAAGATTTTTTGTTAGGGCGGTACTAACGTTACTTTTTATTTTCATAGAAATTTGTCCAATTCTTTAAATGTATGTAATTACTTGTTTATGTTTAAATGTTTTATAAATAGAAATATAATATAAAAATTAGTGAAGATCCTGGTTAACCCAGGGGAGGCGGGGGGCACAATTAAAAAAAGGAGCGGTAGTACCTACTTATTTGTAATCATCTGCAGTCGCATCGTAACAAATTGAGACATTAAATGTACTCATTTTCTTCTTAAATATGCAACTTATAATTTCATATCCTAAATTAAGTGTTTGGCTTAACACCCTTTTTAATATTGGCTTCAAAAACATTATATATTGGCTGTGCACGTTGTTTTAAAATCCTGAAAGGAATCTCAGGTATGAACTATTTAGCTTTAGGTAGAAATAATTAATTCAAAGTAAATACTATACAGCAGAAGCAAACAAGGCTAAAGAGCGAATTATCTTTCCTAATTTTGTAAATTTAGGTAACTGTGTGAATGTTGTGATTACTAAGGTGTAGCTAGCTGTTAGAGCACACGAATTATACCAGGACAACTTCTACAAAAATCTGCAAGGAGAACGTACAAGAAAAGGACGTCAAGATGACTACGATTACAACAAAGGTAACTGAATTCGCTTTCCTTAACACGATCAAAGTCTGCTTTTACTTAGTTCCTTCGTTATTTTTGTAGTTTTTGAATGCTTCATTGCTTTAATTTTTTTTTTTTTTTCATAACTGTAAGAAGTTAATTTGCCAAATAATGCCAAAATGTAACTTCAAATCCTTAATTGGCTTAATTGGTGACAAATAATTCGATTATTTTTAGGTTAGTAGTATTAAAGATTGCACATTTTCCTTCAGAAACCTTTCCTACCCGTAGGGTGTAAAGGTATTTTAGTACATTTACAAATTTACAAATATTACAACTAACATATTCGATACTCCATGATTAACTGAACTTATTATCTAAACTAAACGTCTTCTTCTTTAGCACGAACGAATTCTTGTTCTGTCAAGTTACATCTCTTTGTTGTAGTATTTCTTCCATTGTTTGGTTTCATGTTTTTTTGTGGCCTTCCTCTAGTTATTCTAGCTGTAATTCTTGCCTCCCATATTCTTGTAACTTGTCTATCGTTGCCCATTCTTTCGAGATGACTCAACCACTGTAGTTCTTCTGTTTTGCTTTTCTAGTAAGCGTTTCAACTTCTAAATCATTTCGTATTGTTTGACTCCTTATTTTGTCCCTTCTTGTGACCCCCTCACTCTTCTTAAGTACTTCATTTCCATGGTTTGCAATTTATTTTCTTTTTTTTTTAATAAGATCCAGGATTCACTACCAAAAGTTAAGGTCGGTTGATACATAGTTTTGTAAACTGTAATTTTTGTTTTCCTTGAGATTTCTTTTTTAGTTATAAAGGTGTTCGCTATTGAGTAGTACAATTTTGTTGTATTATCTATTCTTTTTTTGTTTCACTTTCGTGTCTTCCTTCCTTATTTATTGTAACTCCCAAATATACAAATTCGACTGCCTGTTCTATTTTTATTATTTTGGACTTCTATATTTATTTCTATTTTTTTTGCTATTACGTTGCCGTAGTTTTTCTGTAATTTATTTTCACGGTGTATTTATCAAGAGTTTCCCTATAATCCCATCTCACTTGCTGCGAACGTGCATTCTGTTATAAGGGCCGTTCCTGCGATTTTTGCCGCTCCGTGCAAAAGATAAAATTGTCGCCCCCTTATGTCGTTTATAAAATAAAGTCGTAAATTTAGTAGCATTATATTTAAATATTTAACAAAATTTAAAAAATGCAAATAAGAATAAAACATTCACTTTTTTGCAATTTATTACCAACAAATCGTTAATAAAAATCACTGTTAGCTCTTAACTAAAAATTAACACAAATAAAACGAATAAAGTAAAAAGTATTGACCAAACAATTATATAAATTAAAAAAAATGTTACATTAATTTTACGTGATTAATAATAAAGCTAAAGTAAAACGAAATTTTTTGGATGCAAATTCATCTATTGGGTATGGATGATCGATGATACGTGTACATTTTGACTTAACTACTACTTTTAATTTTAAATTTAACTTACTACTATCTAAAATGTAGTTTAGAGTTTGGCTTTTACAAGGAATTTAAATTTTTTTTAGAATTTATAAAATTTGATGTGGAAAAATGCCGCCCCCGAATTTCTGCTGCCCCGTGCGAGTGCACGTGCTGCACCCCCGCCAGGAACGGCCCTGTCTGTTATGCTTATCTTTTCCATGTTTTTAAATCCTATCTGTAACTCGCTCATTCTTGATCTGGTCATCTGGTCTCAGCTATAAAATCATCCATAAATGTGATGAACAACAATGAACTTAGGACTCCTCCCTGTCTTAATTCGCGCGTGTTTTCTTCTAACATAATTTCTATTATTCTTGCATAGACTGTTAATAGCATTAATTAATTTTCGTTCTATTCCTCTTCTTGTTAGGCTATTTCAAACCATATTTCTCGGTACTCGGTCGAATGCCCTATCTATATCTATAAATATCATGTATTTTAGGCTTGACCCTTGACCCTTTCTAAACCCACTCTGTGAATTAATTAATTGTTCTTCGACACCTTTTCATAGTTTATGTTCATAAGGCTTACGGGCTGTACTAATCAAACTAATTCCTCTATAATTCTGACAATTTAATCTCATGTTTTATAAAGCGGTAATATTTTTCTTAATTCCTAGTCTTTTGGAATTTTACTTGTGTTCCATATCTTCCATATCGTGTCCTGCCGATTTTCCACTTTTGGTTTATTGCTTCGTGCAGTTTTTCTTTTCTCAATTGGTCGTTGTTTATTTTGTCGTTTACATCGATTGGTTCATTTTCATCTGACATTGTTGTTATCTATTCTTTCTCTTCAGGTTGTAGCAACTCACTCACTTGTTTGTTTGTAATTTTCGGTTTGTTGTATTTCCAATTTATCCATTTCTTTGTTTCATTTCCACATTTGTTCGTCTATTTTAATTTTTGGTCTTTTGGCCTTTCCATCTTGATTGATTACGTGGATTGGAATGCCAGATTTAAATTAACAAATGACCAAGTTGATAAATGTTGTTTATCCAATTCAGTTACGAAATGTCAACACTTCGACATTGATTTTAGTTGTGAAAAGTGGTTCATTTTGTAACTAGTTACAAAATATGCTCCCATTTTATCACTCCCATTTTATCACTCCTTTTTTAAGAAGATGTGGCATTTACATTTTGTTATCTGAATTGGATAAAATCTTGTATGAAACACGTTGCAAAACATGTCTTTTTATCACATGGCGTGTTGTTCATCTCGGCTTCGCCTCGACGAACAATTTCACGCCTGGTGATAAAAAGTCCATCATTTTGCAACTCGTTGCATAAATAGCTATTATTTGCTATATTTACATTTCATTTTTGATTCGGCTTGGAATATTTTTTAAATTAGAATTGGTTAAGATTTTAAAATTTATTAAATAATGTCTATTGTTACGCGTATAATAGCCAATTAAATAAATCTTCGAAAGTAGGTAGTCACTAGTTAAGTGTTTTTGAATAAACATTTTTGTACAAAATAAATACAATATCAAATTCTTTACAAGTTAACTTATGTAAATTATGTGAATTAAAATTAAATCTGCAAATTTTGCCAATTTTTTGGTGATTTTGTTGGAGAATTCAAAGCTGTTTAAAAAGTACACCGATTAAACACTTTCATTAATAAAATGTTTACGTAAAATAATTTTCCTGAATTTACTATGATCGTTTGCTCAAGGAATCGCATTCAGTTCATCTCTGAGATAGTAAATAATTTGACTTTGGTTACAGTGGCGCAGGAACTACTGTAGTTGTGGGGGGGCAAAAAAATAAAACCATTTTAAGTTTTTTTTTTACTAGAATATCGAGTAATAGTTACATAATATTAGAAAACAGAAAACTAGTTTATCCAAATGTTTTCTTACGTTCTACAATTTTTTGTACAAAATCCTTACATTATATCGTCAATGTTTAAAGGAGCCACATTTTCTTGATGCACATTCACGAATACAAGATGGTTTAAATGTTTTTGGGTCATCGTAGACCGCATATAACACCTGATCGAAAACCTGGGTGACTGTATCGCAATTTGATTTAAACACTTCCAGAATCTGCAGACAATTTTCAACAGGTTCGGTAACGATGGTAGTAATTTAAGTTGTGCTGATAACACTGGTGAATCAAAATCTGTGGCGATTACTCCTAAACTACGGTTAAGATCTTCAACTGACCAGTTTGTATATTGCTCTGATGAAATTAATATCGTTCCTACATTCAATAATTGTTCAATTCTGGGTTGATTAAACCGACGATCTATTTCAGCAATCGTAAGATCAAGTACTACGAAATAATTCTTTCTTAAATATTCTTTTGCAGTCAAAATTGCAGCTTGTGCAGGATTAGGATTTTGTTCATACCGCCGAGGTGGATTTTTTTTAAGTTAAATTTATTACCCGTTCTAAGTGATTTGGGCGTACTGTTTAGAAAATCTGCTGAAGTGCAGGTGGAGGTAGGAGGTGCAGCGTCTTTAGACTTGGTGACATGCAAATATTCACAGTAACAAAAAGCAGCGTTGCAAGTGAGTCATCCACCGTAAGCAATGAACTCTAAACTAGTTCATTGACCGTAAGTCCGTATCCAAATACATATCAAGAAATAGGTATGTATACCTAAGATGGAATTAAGAATTTTAGCACCTCGCATAGATTAATGTGAAAACACTCTACACGAAGTTCTAGAAACTTGAGGAAATTATACTCGGAATTACATTATCATTGAGTGTATAAAAGGGGGGCAAATAATATGCAATGCCCCCTCGCCATATTCAATGAGGGGGCGACTGCCCCCCTTGCCCCCCCTGTTCCTGCGCCCCTACTTTGGTAAAATTTACGTAGAAAATTATGTACAGATCGTCACATTTAATCAAGGAGATCCCTCATTTTTTAAAATTATTCTAAAAATTAAAATAATGTCTAAATTTTCAACTTTAATATTTTTAAGTTGAATTGCTGCAAAACTCTTTGTAATATCTTTGTTTTATTTTTTGTTTCTCAATTCTACGTAAGATTTTGAATTTCAAATTTATTTATTATTAAAACGTTGTAACCAATTCAATCCAATTGGTTAATCTTAAGTTGGTCCATCTTCCTCAGCTGCTCGTGAAGAAAAGAAGACTTCATGTATATATTGTTTATCTACTTTCATGTGTGTATTTTGAATAAAACTGTTTTTGTTTTTTTTTTCTATCCTAAGCGTTAGAAGTCTAATGCGTCATAATGTTGAATATTGCACTTAACATTCGCTATTTTGATGCATTTGGCTCTAAAATTGTTATTTTAGACATCCAAAATTACTCTTCAGTATTCGAAATTTACTTTTTAAATACTGAAAATAGATTTCGAATATAAAGTTGTTTTTTAATGTTTAGAATAAATTTTAAAATTAATTTTAGAACGTCTAAAACCTTGGGCGTTAAAATAGCTATTTATGCAACGAGTTGCAAAATGATGGACTTTTTATCACCAGGTGTGAAATTGTTCGTCGAGGCGAAGCCGAGATGAACAACACGCCATGTGATAAAAAGACATGTTTTGCAACGTGTTTCATACAAGATTTTATCCAATTCAGATAACAAAATGTAAATGCCACATCTTCTTAAAAAGGGAGTTGGGTCATCGTGATAAAATGGGAGTGATAAAATGGGAGCATATTTTGTAACTAGTTACAAAATGAAACACTTTTCGCAACTCAAATCATCTTTTTGTAACTAGTTACAAAATGGGAGCATATTTTGTAACTAGTTACAAAATGAACCACTTTTCACAACTAAAATCAATGTCGAAATGTTGACATTTCGTAACTGAATTGGATAAATTTATTATAAACACAAATAATTTGTTAAATATTAGAAGTTTTAGACGTCAAAGGTTAATTTTGATTTAGGTTACGGTTTTATTTTGTTTATTTTAAAATCATGTTTGAATCTTGATATATTTGTAAGGTAAGGTTAGAATTTTTAATTAAAATTAGGTTAGAATTTTGTGCCGTTAGTGTAAATAAAAGATTTCCTATAAATAAATTTTTATGAATCTTAAATGCTGTGTAATTTTCTGCCCAACTAAAATCCTGTATGAATTTTGTCCGGTAGATCAAATGAACCTTGAAAGTGATGTATAAAATTTGAAATTCCATGAGTTTGTGATGTTAATCGCAGATGCTCTATACAGTGTGCCTCACTTTAAACGGCACCACCCCAGTATTTTTTTTTATACCTATATTATCGATTTAAAAAATCCCTAATACGACTTCTTCAATTTTGCTGTTTATTTTAAATCGTAGTAGAAAGTAACATACCCTAAAAGTACAATTTAGTGAGGGGTATAATCAGAAAAAAGAAATTTTTTAAATCGATAATATATTTAAAAAATACTGGGGTGGGGCCGTCTAAAGTGAGACACACTGTAGATACAGCCAAGACAAATGAGGAAAAAAAGATCAGATAAATTATGAAGCTAAAGGTTGTGGGTTCGATTCCCAATACCTGCCATACTAACTTAGCATTTTTTTGACACAAGGAGCACGCAGATTTGGAAGATGGAATTTAGTGTACGAATTACACAACTAGTGACAGTAACAATTGCCTTGCAGCGCATTTGAGGTAGGTTTTCTAAATTTTTTTAAAGTAGTATTCAACTGGAAACATGGGTACTTGTGTGATCATAAATTAATCAATGTGAAGCGTAGGTCAGAGGTTTTAGCATTGGGCTGTAAAACCAAAGGTTGTGGGTTCGATTCCCATCACCCGCCATATTAAAAATAATCGTTTTTGCACTCTAAGGTGCACTCAGCCTTTGGAATTGAGTATATGGGTTACATAACCGGTGGTAAATAATTAGTCGGCTTGTAACGATTCAAGTTTTTCGAACTTTTTAAAAAAACAGGATTTAACACGGTAAAGGTAGGAACTTGCATCTTTGTCTTTCTCAATCCATATAGGATGATGCGAGCTGTGAAGGAAAATAGAATTTAAGTTGGAAACTACCAAAACCCTAAGATATGCTAGTAGTTTATACTTCGATTGTTAGGCATTGCGATCCAATTTTGTAGGGGTCACCCTCCTCCCACCCCCTTACCAACCCTCCCTAATATATTAAGCTCCTCTATATAACTATCTTGTGTTTAGTTTACTTGTGACTGATAATTCTCCTGACATCTTTTAATTCAAATGTTAGTCTGAGATATATGCAAATTACAGTTTCCGCTTTTAGAATTATAGTACAAGAATTACAACATGGCGTAGCGATTTATATTATATGTCCATACTTTGTCACGTGCACTACAACATTTAATGGGGAACGTTGTTGTCCCTTGGCGCGCGGCTAGCAAACAGCGGAGAAGGGTGGTTTGAAACGGTAAACCCTTCAAATAGGGGTGGTCATAATCGGAATAAAAATAGGGCGCCACGACGGAAATCACCCAAAGATAGTTCCTCTAGGGCTCGAAGGGGTTGGGGTTAGCTGGACCCCGCTGCAAGATGTGACTTACCTTGCTTAATGAAATAGCTTACTGAAATTCTTAAAACTTGTAGGCAGGCTCCCACTGTATACGTAAATCTTTACCAAAACACTAACACACAAAATATGCTCGGGAGGCACTGAAAACACTGACAAGACCAAACTAAATTGACAATTAGATATTTAATAAATCAAAAAGGCAAAAATGGATACACAAAAGGGACGACAGTTAACATGTTACGTCAAAAATAAATAATAAATGCGATACTTACTTTAAGGGACGATGGGACGATAGAATTGAGGGTACTACATTTACGTTACGCACGGCAAATCATTCACAAGCTAAGCCCCTCAATCCCAGGCAGAATATAGGATTAACAAATATTAAACTAAAATTCAATCAGTAAAGCTAAATCTTTATACATGCAACATAACACAAATTTTAACTTGACTTTACTTAAAACTTGCGACAATGAAATCTTTAAAGGTGAATTGGTACTGACAAACTTGAACTACAATCTGAACACAAAAATCTTTACTCAAACACAAAATTACTAAGACAAACTAGTCAACCGTTTGCCAACGGTCCTCAACCTTTGCAATGTGAATATTCAGGGCCGGCGCTAGGGGCGAGGCGGTGAGACGTCCGCCTAGGGCGGCACTTTTCGCGGCTTTTTTTTTTGATTGACGGTAAGAGAAATTTTTAATTTGCAAATATTTTTTATGTTTATCAATAAATACAAAGAATTACTTGAATTCAAATCCCCATTTTAACAGTCATCTAGTTTAGTTGCTTAATAAGGTATTGAAGATCGCAGCCAGCTAGTGAACTCTATACTACGTAATAGAATTCACTGCAGCAAGCAGTCAGCAGCGCCCTATTGCGCGCGCAGCGGTACATGCGCACATGTGTGTAAGTGTAAAGTGTGCTCGTATTGTGTTGTGTTGTTGTGTATAGTGCAGAGTTGAACCAAAACATTGTAGTTAGGGCGGCATTTATAGTACAAACGCATTAAACATTAAATTAATTTCATTCTTGGTTTATATATTTAGTCTACAGGGTGGTGACTCGAACACCCGAACATAGGGATTTAACATGTAAAATCATATTTTCGTAATTTCCTGCTCCCCTAATTATTTTAGGTAAAAAAGCTTCAAATAAAAGTTGTAGAGCATAAAATTCTGCATCCGAGTCAATATCCAAAATTAATTTTGCGTGCCTTGTAACCTCAGAAATTAGAAATGAAAATGACGTAAATCACCCCAAAAATAGCGATAGCCATGGAATTGAAATAAAAATTAACAAATGTTAACGGTTTATCTGTCAAGTTACGCTGCATTAGTTTATTTTTATTATTACTTGTAATTACTGTTGAAGTGAAAATATGGCCAACAATTATACAATAAGTGAAAAAAATCAATTTTTAAAGTTATTTTACAGTGGTAATAGTATAAGACAAGTGCGAGATCTAGTTGCGAATTTATATCCTCATAGACCAATTCCGTCGACATCAACAATCCATACGATCATCAATAATCAAACAAAATATGGGTCAGTGTTCGTCCCTTGCAAGAGTTGCACTAAAAAACAAATAAATATTGCACCAGAAGAAGATATTGAAGCTGAAGATCATAATGTTAACGAAATCAATGTATTAGCTGCGGTATCAAATAATCCAAATGTGAGCCTTAGAGAAATTGGATCTGGATTAGGTTTGCACCACACCACGGCCCTAAAAATATTAAAAAAACACAAATTTAAATCTTTTAAATTTTCCGTCCACCAAGAAATTTTTGAAGAGGATAAATTTAAGCGTATGTCATTTTGCGAAAAAATCATGGAAAAATTAATTAATTAATTACATTATAATCGGTAAAAAAATACAAAAAATATAGCAATTTTATTTATTTTTTGTTTTTTTAAATTTAAAATTAATTTATGTACCATTGTTCACTTCAACAGTAATTACAAGTAATAATACAAATAAACTAATGCAGCGTAACTTGACAGATAAACCGTTAACATTTGTTAATTTTTATTTCAATTCCATGGCTATCGCTATTTTTGGGGTGATTTACGTCATTTTCATTCCTAATTTCTGAGGTTACAAGGCACGCAAAATTAATTTTGTTTATTGACTCAGATGCAGAATTTTATGCTCTACAACTTTTATTTGAAGCTTTTTTACCTAAAATAATTAGGGGAGCAGGAAATTACGAAAATATGATTTTACATGTTAAATCCCTATGTTCGGGTGTTCGAGTCACCACCCTGTATATAAAAAGGTAAATTGTAAAATACATCCTCAAAATTTTTACTTTAGATCAGCATTACTTCAGGAGCACGTCATTGGCCAACATATAACTTACGACGAAATAATAGATAACTTTGCCAAAATTGAAGCAAGAAAAGTGTCAATATAATTTATTCAATTTGTGTTTGCATAAACTGTAATGTGGTCAAGAATTATTGTTATTTTCTTTGTATGTATGTAGTTATTTAATTTTAAAATAAAATTCATCATTATGTATATAATGCATTCAGTTAACTCCCGTGACGTTTACGCTGTCAAATGAAAATTTTGGAGTGTACTTTATGTACAGGACCTATCAACTTTTTTAGTGAATGTACTTAACGTCAAACTGAAAGTAAGGTTATGATAAATCATTTGTCATTTTCGTAAAATTAAGTAGAACAAGGTAAAAATGGGTTTATTAATAATACAAGTATGCAGTGTTCATCCATTTCTCTAAAGATTATGAATTATAAAACGTAACTTGAATAATAAATAATTTACGTGTCAAAGTGAAAACAAAAAACAAAAGCATTAAATTTAAATTTAAAGGTGCGCCAATCTCAAATCTAAAAATTGTTAATAGCCTAATAGGGATTTTCATATTAACCAACACATTGTGACTTTTATGTCACGGGAGTTAAGTGAATGGATAATACATATTTTAAATCCCCCCCCCCCTTGGGGCGCAATAGAAAAGTTCGCCTCAGGCGGCAAAATAGCTAGCGCCGGCCCTGTGAATATTATCAAAGCCGCCTAAAGGTGAATCACAAAGCCTTCACACATTATCGCCGGATCAAACAAATTGACCAGACATCGGCTACTCTAAAATTACAAGTTGCAAACAAAACACAAAAATAATAAAAAGGAGGTACTTACTAAACTTCAAACCCAACTGAACAACATTGATAGAGGCCTGTCCGCAAGCGGCAATCGTAGGAATTGAAACAGTTCTCAGAACTACAATTTGTTGAAAGATTTTGTTGTTAGGTAATTTTGAAATACACCTATACCACTCCCTTATGAGACGCCACTGAAAAATAAATCATGATAAATTCGAGTTGCCAATGTGACAACAATTTAATGTGGCCGGAAATTCAACCTGTCTTCAATCAATGTGGATCACATATAATGATATGATATTGCTATTGATTATCATTGAATTCAAAAGTCAACTTTTATAGGCAAAAATTATTATTTTCAGATGAGAATCTAATTATCTCATTCTTAACACGAGACTAATACATATAATCACTCAAAAATAACTTTGTGCGGTAGAAAGGCAACTTAATGACAAAAGACGTACATCACTAAAAACTATGATATGCTATCTCTTTTTTGTGACAATTTATAATGCGTACCAGCCTCAACACCGAAAGGTACCTATAAGTGGTTAACGATTACATACATACATGTCAATTTTGGTTAATTTTGTACAGGAAATCAGAATTCCTAAAATAATTAATATTTCTAGAAAGCCTTCGGTCCGTTCTTTATATTTTCTTAGGCGTGCAAAAAGGTAGCACTTTAGATACTTGCCGTAGAGATAAATTACTACAAATTAGAAATTTACTAGTGTTGGAATGTTCTTAATTACATATTAGTTTAAGTATTATAATCTAAACCGCAAATATTTACGTGTATTGCTGTATGCTGTAAAACATCCATGTAAAACCATCAAGTATATGCCTATGAACTATTAATAGTTTTACAGTTTTACTACAGTCTTATACCTAAGAAGAAATTATACAACAGGTAATATGCACATCATTGCACAAATGCGCCTACGCGTGTATGAAACCAGTTATACAAGGGTCAAATCAACATGTTTCGAGCCACTGTAATGCCGTTCTGTGGACTCTTTTTTTTTTGGCGCATGCGGTTAAAAGTTTCCGTACGACGGCCCGCACCATTACTCATGAAGTCTAATTGCTAGGCTTTTCCAGCAGAAAGCCAGTGTAGTGGAAACTTTAGGAAACTAACGACCGGTTGCACAAACCTTTTCTTAAATTAACAAATGATTAAAATTGACAAAAGAGCATTATTTGCTATATACTTTTGAATTAGGATTCGATTTTGTTCCCCTAAGGCTAAGGTTAATATTCATAAACAGTGAGCAAAATTAGATGCTACCGATTATCATGGTGACATACATTAATTAATTGGATTTAATTTCAACTAAAATCTTACTAATTTTAATCGTTGTTTATGAACACAGTTGTAATTGTTTTGGTTTTCAATTTGTACTGATTTTTATATATTTTCAAATTTATTGTTTTACTATCTTAAATGGTCTTCAATTTTGTAGTACCTACTAGGGTTACCACCCGTCCTCCATTGTGGAGGACAGTCCTCCTTTATCACACATCTTTCTCTGTCCTCCTTTACTACAAAACTGTCCTCCTAAATCCTGATGTTTGAAATTGTATTTTCAAATTCATTTTTTTATCGCATTATGTTGGCAATTGGCAACGTAAGAGTGAGAGAGTTTTGAACACGCAGTCACGCTCACGCATGCGCATTGTATTCATTATGTCTTGTGTTGTGTCTTGTACACTTGTGCTTGTGTCACCTACCATCCTGCCAACCCTGATTCGATTCAAGTAATATACTCGTGCTTTTTGTGTGTAATTGTGTCTTATCTGCGCACCGCACATTCGGGCGCTAAAGGTTTTTTGATATTATTATAGGATAGTAGCTATACTAAATTTCAAATAATTATCTCAAAACGCAAAATATAAAAAAAGAATTGAAACTTCGCCACCCTGTATATCGAAAATGGCGCGTTTTTGATCATGTGTATATTAACATTTTTTTCTGTTGAGTACTATCACCCTCTGAAATATCTGCATGACATTAAGTAACACCCTGTATAGTATATAGTGTGTTTTTTCTATGTCCTCCTTTACAGTTTTTAAAAGGTGGTAACCCTAGTACCTACCTACAAGTGAGTTCGAAAAAGATTTTAGAAGCAACAGTCTGCTTTGTAACAGATAGCCCCATCTAAGTTTGAATCCTGTTAGATAAGAAAGCCATATAGGCATATACAATCACAGCAGTTGGAGTGCACAAAAAAAAGGAATAAATAAATAAAATACTCAATAAATGATAAAAATTATAATTCAATATGATTAAGTACAAAAGCAATTGTTCTTTAAAATTATCTACAAGAAAATTATTTAGACTGTAATTCTGCACTTCTGACAAAATATTACACGTTTCTCACTCATAACTTTCCAAAATAGATTTCCATTTAAATATAAAATTTTTCCTAAAATTATGCAACATAAATTATTCATACATTTATGAAATAATATAATTCAAGTATAACCTTATCACAGAAAATGTATACAGACATACCTCATTAAGATGGAATGTAAACATCTGAAATAATACAAATTTAAGCAGAACTACAATTTTCGGTTAATTTTTCTAATCGTGACAAATAACAACTGTAAAACACCGTATATTTTTCTTAAGCATGCATAGGAACTATGTAACTAGTTTTTAAGTATAATATTTTATGAATTATTTAACTAATAAAGTAACAGTTCTTTTTTATAAGTTATATTTACACACATTACGTAAATCCTTAATTATTCTTCCTCTTCTATAGCTATACATACAAACTGAAAATGTGCAACGAATCATTTAAGATTACTAACATATTTAATATTATTATATTCCACATCGAGTCCCGTGTGAAAATTACCTTTTTCGAATTACATATAACAAGCAACATTTTTACATTCCATAATTATATACTTAACGAGATATGTCTATTAATTATAAAAAGTTAGATATAATACAATGTAAGTAAAAAAATGAATATAAAATACTGTAAAAATACTAATCAGATAAAAGATACAACCATATCTATAATTTGTGTTTATTTTTAATTGTCTATTTACAAAATTAATTTTATTATATTATAACTGTACACATAAGAGTAACACGAAATTAGGTACATAACTCAAAATATAATAAAATCGGAAGGTTTAAGAACTGAAGTTTCTACGGTAACTCGCAGTTTCAGTTTTTCATAATAAGTATTTAACATAAATATGATGTAAATGGGATAGCTACGAACCATATTTGTAAAGTACATTTTTTTTTCTCCTGTGAAAGGTTTCTCATTATGACATTTACATGCCTGATTCTGCTATTCCTTCGTCATCTAGAACATTATAAAAATGATTACTTCTGCTTTTAATGTGCACACTTCTCTATTATTTCTACTGTGGATATATTTATTATTTTAATTTATAAGATCAATCAAAATAACAAAAATTGCTTCAATCATATTATTAAATTATTTAGTATATCTGTGGCTTGATTCTAAAAGGGCCAAACGGGCAATGTACAAGAATAAGCATGTCTAAAGCAATAATTTATTTGGTAAAAATTGCCAATGTCGTCTATTATTTGTTTGTTATAAACTACTTTAAAAAGGCCCTTTTTAAACTTTAAAACTTAGTCTCATGAAAGACGGCAGATCTTGTCATTGTCCTTTTTATCATTTTCGCTTGACACTTAAGCACGCGATTTCGCTCTTGTATTTTACAGTCTTACTTCTTACCCTGTTAAGAAACTTAGTTCAGCTTCTTGAAAACTGTAACAATGAAATCCGGACAAGATATCTTGATCAAGCTGTGTACTCTGCTTCGGTTATAGTGACAAATGTATCTCAAGTTTCCAAGAAACCAGAGGACATTGAGGAGCATTACAGTAGAAGGCAGCTAAATGAGCATGAACCAGTTTCTGTAAATAATTTAGACTGTCATGTAGAAGACAGGAGGGCCAAAAGTTCTATTCCTGACTCTAACTCACTCTCTGAAGTATTACAAGATTATTACAGTGTCCCAAGTAAATAGTAATAGTAATAATGATATTATAGTACAAGTTCCAAGGGAAAAAATTGGCGAAGAATCTTCGCTGGACTTTCCATACTTTTTATTTTTGAAATTTTGAATTTTTTTTCAGCTAGTTCTAATCAGCCGAGCTAGAGGTACAATTTGGCGTTAGATTTATACCAATATGTTGATGTGTTTTTGAGAAAATCGGCCTTAAAGTTGCGCTTTTCAAAAAATCGCCGCGGGCGCAATTTTTGACATAGAAACTTCGGGCAAAAATTATTCGATTTCTTTTCAAATTCTCTATTGATTTCCTAAGTAAAATTTTGAAATTTTTTTCAAGGAAAAATCTGCGCCCAAAGGAACACGGTTAACTTCCGTTTCCGGTTCCGGATTTTTTTGAAAAGCTTATTTTATAGATGTACTGTAATTATAGGCCCGCATACCAAATTTGATGAAAATCGGCCCAGTAGTTTTCGAGATATGACGATAACGCACGCACCTCTTTTTGGGGTTTTAAATCCAATTCCAATTCCTGTTATTTATTACAAATGTTTGTGTGATTTGGCAGTGTTGACCACTTTTCTCCATCCTTGTCTATCTCTGTACAGGGTTCTCCAGTTACCTATCTTGAGTATTCTTACAATATACCATAACCATGTTCAACCATTTGCTTCTAGGTCTTCCTCTACTTCTTATTCTTAGTGGTTTTCAACTGGTAATCATCTTCAGTAATCCATCCTGTTCACTTCTGATTATGTGGCCCATCCACCTTAACCTCTGTGCCTTTATAAAGTGCACGATATCCTCTCCTATAATTTCTTTGTCTAGCTCAAAGTTCATTCTTTCTCTATATTCATTGTTCTCGGCTTTCACAGGTCCCAGAATGGTACGCAGAATTTTCCTTTCCCACCTTCGTAGCTCTTCCTCTTCTCTTCTATTGATGATCCAAGTTTCTGCTGTATGTTACAATAGGCCTTATTAATGTAGTGTATATTCTGATTTTTGGTTTCTTGTTCAGGGATGAACTTTTGAGCAATTTTATATTAGGCTTTATTTCCCTGTTGGATACGTTCCCTGATTTTCTGGTTACTTGGTACTCTGATAGTCGTCCCTAGATATTTAAAGGCACTAACTCCTTCGAAAATGTATTCCCCTGTTACTAATGCCTCGTTGTTGTGTTCTTTTCTGGTAAAGTTCAAGTATTTAGTCCTCATTTCATTTATCACGAGTCCAAATTTCCTTGCTTCAGATTCTATCTTAGTTATTTCATTTATTAATTGCTTTTTTCTTGTTGTTATTACAGTGAGGTCGTCTGCATATGCAATTGCTTGTGCTCCTCGATTTATTGTTGAATGTTGTAAGTTCACTCCCCTGTCACGTGCTTTTGCAATTCCGTGTTATTTTGATAAGTTTACATTATTTTGAGTTTTGGTGAAATTCTTTGGTACGGTGCTGTCCTTCTTAATTTTTATCCCGCGTTAATTAGGTTATTTTTGCTACAGTTTAATTCCATTTTAGTCTGGAGGGCACGGAAGGTTAAGCCAGTCAGCGCATTTTCATGACAGTTCTACGAAATTTTAAGTCAGTTCAGTATGTTTCATCTTTGTAAAAGTTTCCTTTGTTAAAAATCCCAAGGTGACTGAATGTCATATTGTTTCGGTTGATACAGCTTCTCGTGATACAGTTCACGGAATCTCCTGTACGTAAGGTTTGTCAGCTGACCTGTTTAGCGTCGTTCGAGTCATCTACAGCCCCCCCCCCTCTGCAGTACGTGACAACTTCTCGATCATGGCGCACGTCTTTTAAGACAATGGTGCAAGTTTATTGTCTCCAGCTTGGGTCCTTAAATCACCGGAAAACCCTCTATTATCGGTAATCTCGTGGAGAATTACAATTATGACTTGGTCGGATTCACCAAAAGAGTGCCACATACTTCCGGAAGAGAGAAGTGAGAAGTTTTAGAGAAAGTGAAGTGCCGTTTCCACGCAATTTCCTTAATTGGGATTCAGAAAACCCACAACCTCTGGATTATTCTTCGTTGTTTTGCACCTGTTTTGCAAGAAAGAAGTTCTTCCTAGTCTCACGTCCGTCACGTTACTCCCTGGCTTATCGTTTAAGTACCAACATCTCGTCAGGTAAAACCTATTTTCCTTTTTGCTGCACCTGCTTTCGTCGTTTGTGTTTCAACACCAATTTTATACCCCTATGTTTGCCGCTTGCTGGCAGCCCTTTTAAATAATGTTCAATATAGAGTTTAATAAGTACCGCCCTTTGTTTTATCTTTGTGTTTTATTTGCAACTTGTAAAGTAGTAGCCGATGTCTGGTCAATCTGTTTTGTCTAGCGGTATTGTGTGAAGGCTTTGTGAATCTCGCCTTGGGCGGATCTAATATTGACACTGTAAAGTTTGAGGGCCGCTGCCAACCAGAATTGACTAGTTTGTCTCAGTAATTTTGTGTTCAAGTAAAGACCATTTGTGTTCAGACTATAGTTCAAGTTTTAAGCCAATTTAAGTGAATATTTTGTGTTATGTTGCATGTGTAAAATTTAACGGTGCTTATCGAATTTTTAGTTTAGTAATTGTTGTTCCTTGTATTCTGCCTGGGAATTGAGGGCTTAGTTTGTAAATGATTTGCAGTATGTAACGTAAATGTAGTACCCTCAATTCTATGGTCCCTTAAAGTAAGAGTAACTTTTATTATTTGTTTTAACGTAATATTTTGATTGTCGTCTGCTTTTGTGTAATTTCTTCGTATTCATGTTTGCCTCTTGATTTATTAAATATTTCATTGTCAATTTAGTTTGGTCTTGTTATTGTGTTCAGTACTTGGGTGTTTTGTTTAAGCTTGACGTATGTATACAGTGTGAGCCTGCCTACAAGTTTTAAGAGTTCCAGTAAAGTAAGTTATTGTCAGTTAAGTAAGGTAAGTCACATCTTGCAGCAAGGTGCAGTCCAACCCCAATCCCCTTCGAGCCCTAGAGGAACTATCTGCGGTACGTTCTTTGTAACCATCTTTGGGTGACATCCCGCATTGGCGCCCAATTTCATCCTTATTAAGACTACCCCTATTTTAGAAGGGTTTACCGTTTCGAACCCCCCTTCTCCACTGTTTTGCTAGCCGCGGGCCTAGGGATTTTATCATCCCCCTTTTAAATGTCGTAGTGCGAGATTAGCACGTGACACGCCGCATTATTTCTTCCATAACAAAGTTAAATAGTGTTGCAGATAATGTCTTACTCCTTTATTTATTTGGAATTTGTCTGTCTGCGTATCTTGCAGTTGGATAGTTGCCTCAGAATTTATCATTGTCATTTGGACCAAGTTTATCAGCTTCTTAGGAATTCCTACCTCTATTAATTCCTTTATTAACTTTGCTGTGTTGACGGAGTCGAAAGCACATTTAAAATCTATGAATATAATGTGTAGGTCGATATTGTATTCTCTTGATTTTCAAGGATCTGCGCGAGAATGTGTATTGCATCGATTCCTTTTCTAAAACCCTGTTGGTAATCCCTTACCAATTTTTCGGCATGTTCTTTAATTCGATTATTCATGATACTAGATAATATTTTATATGCTGCATAAAGCAGCGTTATCCTTCTGTAACTTGCGCACTTTTCCCTTTCCCCTTTCTTGTATAACGGTATTATGATCCCTTCACACCACTCTTTCGGCATTGTTTCTTGTTTACATATTGCTTGTATGAGCTGATGAATCTTTTATAGCACATGATTGCCTCCGTATTTAAAAAGTTCCAACACTGAACCTCACTATACATGAAACTATAGTATGCCTGGCAACCATGCATTATGTTATCTATGGAATGAGACTATTGCCAATTGTGGTGGACGAGAAATAGCATCTTGCTTGCACAGGGTGGCTTTCGATGTTTTTAAATGGGAAGTACCCTTACTATCAGAGATAGACAAAAACTGATGTCGGATTCCAGGGCTCTTTTTTGATGCAGGTTCAAGTCCCGATAACAAAATTCCGCTATCTTTTGTTATTTTTTAGTTATAAACCAAAATTCAAAACTTGGCCATATCGAAAACTTTAAATAACTCTCTTGGTTTTAAAGATATCCAAAAACGGTAAAAACATTCTGCAGGCACTTTTTCAAGTAGAATACGATAGTCAATTCAGATATCTTCTAATTTTCATGTTTTACGAATTATGACATAAAGTTGGTGTTTTTTAATTATAAGTCGTAGTTGGCCATGATACCATTAAATTGCATATTTTTTCTGCTTTCCGAAAATATATAGTTTATAGGGATTAAATGCAGTAACAATACCTTTTTATTGGTACAATATATTGGTAATATAGGTACTGGTAGTTTTCAAGACTAGTTTTAAGGTGATATTTCCCACTTTTTAATTAAACGATTTTTTAGCTTCTCCTTATTATTGTGGTTATTCACGATAGTTTTTGCAAATAAATAAAAGGGTCAAAGTCAGCATGTTATTTTTTTTAAGTCAGATACGGCCAATGCCAAACTAAAAATTGGTTTTTGAAAAATTACGGCAACACAAAGAAGGATCCAAGTACATCAATTACAAATACAAAAAACAAAGCAATTAAAAAAGACCAAAGAGTGGCATTACCTAAAGAATAATAAAGTACATATTGAAATATTTTTAAAAACTTACTGGCCCTTTTAGAACCAAACCACAGATATAATTGTAGTATTTATAATAACTATTTAAACAATACATACTACATTCAGATTTGTTAATTAAGCATTAACATTACTTTTATTAAGTCTGCTAACAAGCTACAAAACAAAAAACCGACTTATAAGCATAGAAATTATTTACAATGCATGTCTTGCTAACTAAAACAACAAAAGTACTTTGTATTTGTACAAATGTAATAGAAAAATTGATGGCCTTTATAACATAATATTAATAACAAGCTAAATAAATTTTATAATGTAATTATAGCATATTAATTCAATATATTTGGTAGTAAGTATTTTAAATATTTTAATAAAGGCTTATTGTAAATACAGCAGAAAGTAAACAACAGTTAGGTAGTTCAGTAAACCATTAAGTATTCGTCACCAATTTAGAAAATTGTTTAAAATATATCCAGCTATTTTAATAATTGTCAATTGTATGTTCAAAATCTAATTAGTTTAAACAAATTTTAACGTCTTAAATAATTTCTGCTGTATTCACTTCGCAAGTTATAATAATTATTTAGTTTTAAAATTCATCAAGAAATATAAATGTTTATTCTTTATTTCTAATAACAAGCCACAAACAAGTTTATTAAAAATTAGTATTTAATCTGCAAGGTGTCTATTACTAAACGTAATATAAATATTTAACTAAATTAATATGAATTCTTTTTATTTCATAAAAGTTTACGCTTAATACGAAGACACCTTGCCGCACAAGCAAATGCAAGAGAAAATCAAATGTTAGTAGTACTACAACCACTTTACAGCGTAACATAGTAAAGCTCATAGCATCGAAGAAAAGAACACAGCGTGCTAAGAAATAAAGCAGTTACCATTAAAAGTGAGAGTTGGTGTTATCCAGCACTGAGATTATCTTTCCTTTTCCCCCGACCCTAATGACGGATCTATTGCACCATTTCCGACACCTTTGCCTGAACCACAGTACAACAACTTTATACAACGCCAAACGATCTGGATAACCATTTCTGTATTGGCATCACCTCGATTTATTTACATTTACAAGAAAAATGTGTGTTAATTACAATTTTAAATGAATACAGTGTGCTGTCCAAACAATCTTCTACGCCTTCTTTATATTAAAATTTATACAATAATTCGAACTCAAACATTATGCACAACGCACTGCATACACTCGTGAAAAATTGACATCACCACACCAAAGCACATTTAAAAAGGTTATAATTCATTCTTACCTTCGAATCCTTGATTTTCATGTATTTCCCTAGGTTGTCCTGTAACTTCTTTTCCTTCTAAAACAGCCAACAAACATTGATGTATACAAATGTACTGTTGCTCCGTTTGAACCATCCAAACACGTTCTTTTCTCATTTGATACACTATTCCGAATATGTCGACGTAATCAGCTAGTTGTATTTGTTGAAGGATGCGATCTAAGCAAATAAATGTGCCTGATC
Source organism: Melanotus villosus (assembly GCA_963082815.1). NCBI lineage: Eukaryota > Metazoa > Arthropoda > Insecta > Coleoptera > Elateridae > Melanotus > Melanotus villosus. The sequence continues at coordinate 23,252,626 of OY720421.1, forward strand.
TTCCTACTCCGGCACTAAAAAAAGTTTCGGTCAGTAAATGTATACCTATATACTAAAGTGGTAATTAAAACAATGCAGCTGAAGCATACGAATATACACAGTCACATGGACAAGCCCAGACTCAAACAGAATAGATGACCCCAGGTCCTACAGAGGAGCGGACATCAGCTCAGACCACTTTTTAGTCAAAGCCAGATTAAGACAGGAAGGAAGAGTAAAAAGTAGAATATAGAGGTGCTACAATCTAAGGAAACAAAATAACCAACAGGAACCAATACATGGAAAATAGGAAACAATCAAGCATACAGAGACTTCTTCAAGTGAATGTGAACGCGGGTTTTCGCAGATGAATCTAATTGCCACCCCAACAAGAGCTTCGTTGAAGACATGAAGACTAAAACAATTTCAGCACATTTGTTCATCAAACTTGTTGGACCACCTCTGAGACTTTTCGATCCTTCAAAGTACGTTTATCTGTGGTTACTCAGAGGACGACATTCGGCCATAGATACTAACAGCAAGGAAAGGAGTCGAGAAGATTTGTCGGTCGAGAATTGGACAAAACTTTGGAATTTACTATGAACATTTCCTTAAATACAATAAATTAAATTTATGTTAAAAACTGAATATATGTATAATTTTTTTTAATAAAAGATTAACAAGATGTGAGTTCCGGCACCTTTTTTCTTACAAAAAAAGCACTGGTTACATCTATGATTTGAATATATATGCTAGGAAAGAAGAAGTTACAGGAGGAAAAGTTGGAACACTTGGAGAAAGGGTAGCAAGGAAGCTTTGCCAAACTATACGAGAAAAGGATGTGGCAATATGCTACGATAGATTTTTTACTTCACTTGTGTGGGAACGTGTATGGCCAACCAAAGGTATGTACCGAAGTTTGAAGACAAGCTGGAGCAAAGGGGAGATTCTAAAATGCTATGCAACAACTTTGAAACATTAGCTACGAAATGGCACAAAAGAGGTCCTGCTTCTAAGCAACTGCCATACTAACATCATGACAGAAGTCAATAGAACAACAAAGGATGGTTCAAAAAAGGCTATACCATGTCCCGATGCTATTGCATTCTATAACACCTACATGGGGGGTGTAGACCGAGCAGGTCATTTTTGTCCTTGTATGCTCCAAATCGAAAATCGGATGAAGGTCTTCCAGAAACTTATGTCATCTGCATCAAATGCTTGGATTGTATACCAAGAGCTGCAGCATAGGATAATTCCGTTTATATATTTCTTAGTTACTCTAGCAGAGCAACTGATAGGATATGGAAAAGAACGGGCAACATTCCAGAGAAGAATTAGTTATACTTACTGGTATAACATAATTTATAATTTCTAGGTAAACCATCTCTCAGAATGAAGGCAATGTTCAACATTGGTGACCATTTACCAACACAAGGCAAATCTCGCCGCAAATGTTGCTACTGTGCAAGAAAGAAAATAGAAAAGAGAACTCAAACTATTTGCCTGGCCTGTAATGTTGCTGTATGCAAAGATTGTTTTTTGAATTAATAGGCTCGTTTACACTGACGGTTTTTCCGACAGGTTTGGAGCGTACGCTCCAAACGTGCATGCCAAACCTGCAAGTGTAAATGCTCAGTCATAAGGCATGCGGAAAATGCGTTCTGGGTCAACGAGTCTGAACTGCAGGTCTGAACTCGCATTACATTTACACAGTCACTTCAACTTTTGTTGATCTTGCCTCAGTTTACATTGCAGTACTGTGCATAGTATAATTTATAAAACATGTCTTGGTCAAAAAATAACTTAGAGCAGTTCATTGCTAAAAAACGAAGAGTAGCTACCAAACGTTCTTCTGCAGTTATGCACTTCCTCATTACTGTATCTTGTTTTGATATATATGGACTAACTAAATTTAAAATGTATTCAAATGTTGACTTATCCATGCGTAAATAATTTTTGAAATCTTCTGGATCATTCTCACGAAGTTCTCTCAAAAGCGGCATATGCCCATAGCGATCTCGGTCTTGACGCCATTTTTTCACCCATGTTTTTCTTATGGTTCTATTACCTTCTGTGTTGAAAAAAACATATAGCGCAGCACAAGCTATTGCACGAGTTCTTAGTTTTCTTCTTGAAGACATAATAATTCTAGGTCTAATTACGATACTTAAATATAAAATGCGTAGATTTTTCCTTGAGTAACTAATAAAGAAACGCTGGCGTGTCATGTAAAACTTCCAACTTGGTGGAAATTCCACGGGCCACTCCAAAACCCTTGGATTTTGCGTTCACATGGGCATTTTTGGATTGTACGCTCCAGATCTGCAGTTACGACGTGCAGGCTGGATTGTTAACTTTTTTTGTTCCACGCGCTAGGAGCGTACGCTCCAAACATTCGCTCCGATGTGGCATTCTGGCGCGGCATTCCAGAATCGACAGATTGGAGCGTCCGTGTAAACGGCCCTATTATCATAAATAAAATATGTAAAATGACGAGTAAATAAAAAAGCAGCTACTTTACTATTGTAGGGTTACATTTGTCCCATGCTAAATGCTGGTGGGACATATACAGTGTGTCTCACTTTAGACCGCACCACCCCAGTATTTTTTTTATATATTATCGATTTAATAGTTATTTGTATCCTAAGGCCGCAAAATTCCATTTTAGCGTACCGAGAGAAAAATTGTCGCCGAGGCAGGACAATCTCGAGGGCGCTAAAGAATTTCGCGGATGAAGTATACACAACATTTTTTGTGCAGCTGTAAAAAATACATACTTACAAATTTTTATCATAAATGAATGTAAATAGAGTCGGCTTTCACGTCTCAATGTTTCTATGGAAACAACATACATAAAACGCGTTTCGCGGCCGTTACTAAGGGTAACGCAATACAGGCCGCGAAATCGGATCTCGCGTCCTGTATTGCGTACGCGAAATGACCACTTCGCCTCCGGTTGCACAAAAAAATTTTTTTTTTCTGAATGTACCCCTCACTGAATTGTAAAAGTTGTTCAAAATCGTTCAAATAAGCCAAATCCGAAATTTCATTAAAAACAAAAAAATTTGAAAATCTCTCCCAAGTCCAGAAAATAGAAAAATGTATACGTGCTAATGGTGATTTAGTTGAAAATACTGTTATTTAAGTAATTAAGCATCGTTTTTTTGTTATTGTATTGAATTAAAAGAATAAAATAAAAAATCATGGCAAACTTGTGAGAGTATTATTCGAATTTTCTGGACTTTCCAAGATTTTTTGTTTTTAATAAAATTTCGTATTTAGCTTATTTGAACGATTCTGGACAACTTTTATTAACAAGATTTTTTGATAAAAAAATCCCTAATACGACTTCTTTAATTTTGCCGTTTATTTTAAATTGTAGTAGACTAGCAATTTACCGTGAAGGGAAAGTAACATACCCTAAAAGTACAATTTAGTGAGGGGTATAATCAGAAAAAAGAAATTTTTTAAATCGATAATATATAAAAAAAATACTGGGGTGGTGCCGTCTAAAGTAAGACACACTGTATGTCCCAGGTATTTTTTTCAAAATTGTGCTCCATGAATAATTCAGAGTTTGAAAAGAATTATCTTTAGACCATCTAGATTATAATATAAATACAAACATATTAATAAAAGAAAATAAAATTGGTACCGAAAGGGTTAAAGGTAAAAAGCATAAGATCGGATAAATGCTTTAATTTCAAAGAAGAAAACAGTGTAAGAGTACCTAGAAGTGGACATAACAAGAGACGGCAACTATAAATAAAATGAAGTGATAGGAAAGCACATAGGGGCTGGGTGTATATGGGCAAGAAGCTATAAAAATATTGCTGAGGTCAAAGATGTGTTGCAACAGTCAAGTTGAAGTTGTATAAAATAGTGATAAATAAAAATGAAATAGTTGTGGGTGCTAACGCACGAAAATCAAAGGAAGGGACAATATGAAGAAGCATATTCGGTGGTGTAAAGGAGGGAAGCACATCGAGACGAAGAAACAATGCAGAGCTGGCAAAAATCTACAGGGAATCCCGGATTGCGAGCTTAGTCAAGTGCAATAGATTAATGTGGCTGGGTCACATCACAAGACTTGACGCGCACCATCTGACAAGGCATATGTTACATCAGCAGCTAGGAGGAAGCTCCGGAGAACATGGTGGAAGACGTACAAAATGAGCTTAACATCAGAAACTGGGAAACATGTGCAAAAATAATTCAAGCCATAGCTACAAAACATTTTCAATAATCAAATCATATTTAAATAAATTTACCTGCAATGCACAACCATAGGTCTCTGATCAGGTCCAACTCTTTCTCTAAATGCTCGAACAAATCGAACTAAAGTATGTGGTGGATTTGGAACACCAAAGTCAGGCCATGTAGTGAAATGGAAGTGTCGTACTACACGCTGAGTATCGCCCTATTATTAAAAATGTTAAAAATAGTAAATAACACCAGTCAAATTTTAAAAAACAACTTACCCTACAAACCATAAACTCCGAAATATTCCAATCGGGATACCTGGTTTCATTTAAAATTTGCACAGAAATATCTCCGTAATAAACAGGCATTGTATCGTAAGGCCAATAATGGTCACACTTTTCTCGACCTTTTTCTACACAACGAGTTAACATAATAATTGCTCTTGAATTCGATTCCCAACACATTCGCCAGAAATCGTCTCTTGTGGAATGTAACGGCCCCTGCGTAACTATGAACTCTCTAGGTGAGTTATGACCCTGAAAAAAATTGTTAAGTCCCTTTTAACTTATTATAAAAGTGTTTTACATACTGGCACATAATTGGCGTTAATATAATCAGACCCTTCTTCATCATCAACAGGTTGAAGTTTAAACCTCGAATGATCGTATGGTAAAATATTTGTAAAACGATTTTTAGGTCTGTTGCAAGGTAAATCTGCAAAAGTGCAAGGCTGATCACGGCCTACATGTTTTAGTTCTTCAAATTCTTCACTAAATCTACAAATATATATAAAATAGTTTATTTATTTAGTTATAAAAGTAAGCATTACCTAAAGTCGGAGTCCGCCGACATAATTCTATAATGATTTGCGAAACTTTCTATCCTAACAGGTCTATTGGTTTCAATCACAGAATCTGGCAGTGACATATTGTCATTTGTTCTGGATTCTGTAGCTTTTCTTCCAGCTGCTCTCCTTCTTCTAATTATTATAATTGTTATAAATAACAACGCTATTAACACTATTGGTATAATGACACCCAAAATTATAGGGGTGTTATCTTGATCTAAAAATACAAAAATCAGTTTATACAAAAGGAAGGAAAGTGACACCAAGGTTAGAAACTAACAAGAACACATTCTACCTGAAACCTCCTGATAAGAAGGTTTCATGAATCAATATATTGATTTTTAACAAACTATTTTTATCAGCAGTAATCAATTGCTATAAAAATAACATAAAAGGTTACTTACAAACTTTTAGTAATCCTAGGTCAGCACAAACAATATCAACATCAATAAAATACAAAGAATTATTAATAATCAATATTAACCTACCTGTTTGAATCGGGAAACTATAACTGGTGTCCGTGAACTTATCTGGTGCCGTAAATGCACGTATTTTAACTCGATACGTTGAGCCTGATTTAAGGGGGCCATTACAATAACCAAGTTGTCGAACATCACACGATTCACCACCAATTGTAAAATCTTCGATGGAGCTATTTTGGAACGGGTAATAAGGTTCTTTTACTTGATATGGCGGCCACACTGAATACGTCTGCACATCACGCCATGACGGCATTTCAAGACCGGAAGAATTCTTCGTGTTATCCTCTGCTACGATAACAGCGTATGATACCACCTAAAATAAAAATATATTTTAAAAACCTGAAATTATATCTTAGCCCTGGAAACTTTCTTGTTATTGATCATTTCTTAAATAATCTCATTTAAAAACACTAATAATAATAATGATAACGGGGATAGCTACTATCGCAAAAGGTGGAGAGGAATTAAGAGCAGAAATGGAGACTTTTTTAGCAGAAAAACTCGAACTGAAAATGAAAATTGAATCAATCGCTAAAATCGGAACAAAACACTATATAGTCGAAATGGATAGTATGGAAGAGAAAATAGAAGTACTCAAGCAAATATAAGTGATCAAATTAACACATACAATATCGTCAATAGTATTTAATTTAATTTTAGAAAAGGTGATAAGGGAAAACGACATATATATACGAAAGGCACGATTTTACAACACCGGCATTAATGTCTGGCATATGCCGACGACGTAGCAATAATTGCAAGAACTAAGTATGAGTTGAGAGAAGTAGTACAGCGGTTATTAAACCAGTGGTGCTTTATGGTTGTGAAATGTGGACTTTAAATAAAAGTGCATTGAATAAATTAGAAATATGGGAGAGAAAAATACTTAAGACCAATTTATGGAGGGAAAAAAGTAAACGAAAAATGGGCGAGAAGACTAAATAGGGAATTACTGGAACTCTACGGACAATCAACCATTATAGCAATGGTTAAATCACAACGAATCCACTGGTTAGGATATGTATGTAAACTTCCAGAATCCCGAGCAACAATGAAGATGCTGAAAGCTGGAATTGAAGGAAGGCGAAGAAGAGGCAGGTCAAAAAGTAAGTGGCTAGATAATGTACAGAAGGACCTGGTGGAATCACAAAGGATAGGAAGAAGTGGAAAGAAATCATAGAAGAAGCCTGGGCCTCCATGGCCTGTTGAGCTGATATATACATAATAAGTAATAATAATAAAATACTTACAGGCCCATTTGCATCACTAAAGTAATTCTTTCTAAATCGAATCTGTATACTTGTAGAGCTCTTGCATATTTCAGTTGGTACAACTTGTACATCCGTTGGAGGAGGCGCCCGTATTGGCATTTTCTGTTTCCAAACAGTTTCAGGTCCGAAACCCACTTTTGTTTCTGCTTGTATTCTAAACACGTATGTATGACCAGGCAATAAATGCCGAATAACCCCTCGGAATTCTTGCGGAGAAAACTCACGGAATTGTGTATGTGTAGAACCCTGAAATATTTTAACATTTCATTTGTTTCCTCAGCAAAACAAAAATTTTATTACCTCCAATCCGTATGTAACAGTAAACCTTTGAATAACACCATTTTGTTCTGTAGATGGCAAAGTCCACTCAAAAACAATATCGCTTGGTTGAATATCTATAGGTTCAAATTTCTCCATTTTACCGGGTACGGACTCTTTTGTTGTAAAAATAGCAGAAACTGGAAGTGATCTTCTTAGGATGCTCGATTCGGTACCGCTTCGCACGACAACGGTAAAAGTGTAGTTGCGATGCGGTTTTAAGTCCGATATTGCAATAGAATTTTGCAAAGTCAGATTTTGTATCAAAACGTTCTCCGATGTTAAATATTGTACTTCAAATGCGTTGTATTCCCCACGTGGGAAAGCCCACGTTAGCGTTACTTCCGTGTCACGTATGTAAGTCGCATTAATTCCGGTTATAGGTTCAGGATCTGCCAATTAAATTAAGTTGAGCTTTCAAATTTGGTTAAATTTGCTAACTACTTACATAATCTATCTTGCCGCTGTAGCGGCTGACTTGCAACGCTATGCGATACCGTCCATACCGTAATGTTGTACAGTCGACCAGGAATGAGTCCAGTAAAAGTAACTAACCGATCCGTATCATTTGCGCCTTTTTCCTGATCAGGAATATTAGATTCAGAGAGAGAGAATCGATACAAATCAAACTTAGATGATGTTTGAGGAGTCGGAGTGTATCGAAGACTTATCGAGTCAGTTGATTGCTGGTTATTCACAACGACTACCTCAGATTGAATTAGTGGCACTAAAACAAAACAGTTAAGTCCTCTTGTATGAAAGACAAATATAAGTACTTACTTGTTCTGGTTCTCAACATAGTTACATCACTTTCGAGATCATTAGAAACGGCTTGAATATCAAACACATACTCGATTCCCGGCATTAAATCACCAACTAGTAATCTTACAGGTCCAGTGCCATTCTGATTTTGACTAACGTTACGTTTATTAACTTGGCTGGGGTTGGTTCCCTCCCACCATCGTACAATGTACGTTTCTACTCGACCTTCTGGACGAGGCCATTCTAGAGTGACATTATTAGAATCGACAAGAGGAGCTATGTTTGACACTGGATTTGGACCTACGATAAAACTCGATAAGTAACGGGAACTTACGTTGTGTTAAACTTTTACTTACGGACAGTATGATTCAACTGTTGTGGGTCATTACTTTCCAAGCCGTAACTGACTGTGTTTACTTGTATAGTATAACGCTCGCCGGGAGTCATATCAGTTACTTCTGCTTCTGTATTTTGTACAGCAGGTAGACGAACCCATGTTCGTTCTGTATCGGTGCGATAACGAATTGCATATTCCGTGATAAGAGAATCGATTGGAGCAACCCATTGTACTATCACAGAATTTGTTGTAGTTTTTTCTATGGTCATATTTCGTGGTGGTCTTGGGACTAAATGACAATAACAGATATTTAGTAATTTTCAAATGAGTTTGAAATATTCTACTTACAAACTGGTTGAAAATACTCATGTGGTTCACTTCTAAGTCCATGGGAAATGGCATATACTCTAACGGTATATCCAGCCCCTGGATATAAATTAGTAAGAACGATTCTGGATTCATAAGTAGTTCTAACGACCTTTTCAAGCGTATCATTTCTTATTAATTGTAATTCGTATTTGTCTTGCCTTGAATTAACATCCGATTTCCAACTAATATTTAAACCATCGATAAGAGGTCGCGAATCTTCGATGATAGGTGCACTTGGACGTGTAACGACATACAGAAAGCTTTCGTTTGATTCCACTTTTTTCGAAACTGCCTGAACTGCTAACGAATAATTTCGTCCAGGTAACAAGGTATCCAGCGTGATTTTAGTTTTGTTACTTGTAACTGTGTTACTATCTCCTGTAGAACTTTCAACTTCATGATATGAAACAATATAGCCCTCTTGGAAGCTTTCGGGATTTGGTGACCATGAAATGTTTACGTTTCCGTTTCTATCATCAGTTTCTGCATGCAAGTCGATTACAGGTAACGGTTCTACGGACAAATAAAATAAATATACATTTTTCCCATGAAATTAAATGCAAACTTACTCAAAGTAACATCAGCTGACATAGGCCATGATGTAACCTTTCCCGATACGGTTTTGACAATAACTTGGTAGGTTTTTCCTGCTTCTAAATTGTCTTTAAACTCCCAGTAAAGAGGTTCTTCCCTTAATCGTGTAACTGGAGGTTGTTTTCTCACAGAACCCAGAGAAATTTGATATTTATCGAATTCACTAAAATGTTAAATTTTCTTTTAGTAGAAGCTGGAGTTCACTGAAGATCTGAATTTGTAAAGTAAGTAAAGTCTCGGTTCATTTACCTTTTGCCAAAAGGTGCTTCCCAATGTACAACAAACGAATGTGAAGTAACAGAACTTTTATCAAAAGATACATTAAGAGGTCTTAAAGGCACTGTTCTGTATTGCGCAGTAGTTGGAGCAGATATTTCATCTTCGGACATAGTTTGAACAGATATATTGTATGCCCGGCCTGGAACTAAACCCTTAAAAGCTGCTTGTGCCGGTCCTGGTGGTTCCCCTTCCTTCTCCACATATAAAACACTGTCTATGGCATCAGGAGGTTCTATTGATACTTTATAATGTGAATATATAGCTGCTGGATATGGTGGCTGCCACAAAACCAACAAAGTTGTTTCGTTACGGAACCACACAATAAACTTTCCGGGTGTATTTGGTTCTAAAATTTAATTCAGTTAGATTGTTACTAAACCCACTTATTATTTAATATAAACTTGTAGTAAAATTGCGGGAAGTATAAGCGGCACTTTCTTTTCCTTCGAATACTGTAAATGCCTGTACTTGATACGTGGCACCCGGTGTACGGTCTCTTAAAACGTACGAATTAGTTTCTAAATTTTCAATGGTTAAACTTTCTTGTTTTGGATCTAAGGCTGGAGTGAGAGGATTTATTTTTAATTTGAACATTGAAAAACTGCCTTGAATTGGTGGATTCCACGTTATAATTGCTGTTTTTCCACTCCGTACTTGCACCGATAAGTTGGATGGAGGATCAGGCACTATAATAAAAACACGAACAATATAATGAAGTTCTTCACACTTGATTTCAAATTCAATTAAATCAGATACATAATTCAGAATACAGAATTCAAGCATGTTACATTAAAATCCAGCTTAATTTTAATTAATCGATTGTGGATGCATCAGTAATTTTTTTTTTGTTATGCACCTACAACAATCCTGCTGGATTTAGATTATTAAATATTGCTTAATGTGACAATTGATCTCGTTTTTAAAGCAGCCACGCACTGCTGGAAAGTAATACAAATATCGCAAACGCAATTATCTTCAAGGTAAACTTAAACTGTTTTTGATTTTGGCTTTGACTTTCCCTAAAATCTGATAGGATCAAGATCTTAACTACACAAAACTATTGTTATAAAACATAATAGTTAGTTTCCTGCATCTATTCACCTGTAGAGGAAAGAAATTTATCTGTGAAGATCTGAAGAAGCTTTTAAGAAATCCACAAAAAAACAATTATAATTTCTGTGCGTTTGGAAGAATTTTAAACGTTATAATTTATGAAAAAATAATAAAAATACATTGAAATAGTTACCTGTAGTGAAATTGGCAGTCCACGTAAGTGTATTGTGCGTTGCATTGGAATAATAAAGCCAAAAATCGTATTTGGTCCCGGGTAAGGCTTGAGAGAATTTAATAACATCGCGAATATCCTTGGAAGCGATAGTAGTGTTAGGAGGAGGATATCCAGACGGAGGATTATAATCAAGTCGATATACCACTCCATCTTGCCCTAAGTTTCCTGGAATGTGAATAACTAACTCCGCACAGTGGACGTAAATCTGTAAGAAAATACAAAATTATCATTAATTAAGTTTCTCCATGATTGAATTAATATTTTTTTATACAATTTGGAAATTAATTTTAATTAACAGACGTCTGCTTTGTGAACAAGGGAAATCAGGTTCAAATCCCAGTTATGGCCGAATTTTTAAGAGTTACTGAAATTTTTTACGGGAGCAATGAAAAGCTCATCGACTGCAGCCATGGAAACAGTGATAAACCTACCTCCCCTAGATATTTTTATCAAGGGTGAGGCTAGGAAGGGAGCGTACAGGCTGACATGTAATGCAAGTTGGACAACCCGAAATTACCATGGGCTCGCCAGCATCACAAAAGTCATTACAAACTCATTGCAAGCGATACAATGACTCCAAAAATGACAAAACTATTTGACTGAGAGTTATGGCTTAGCAGAGAAGAACAAAGTCAGTCAAATAGTCTAATCTGGTACACAGATGGGTCTAAGATGGACAATGGTTCAGGAGCTGGAATACATGGGAAAATCCTGAAACATAACATGCATGTCTCATTGGGACAAACTGAAATATTCATTTTGGGAACCTGTATAGGTGAGAAGATGAGGAGGAGGCAAACCAATGGCGAGCTTATCCACATTCTCACCGACAGTCAGGTAGCCCTAAAAGCACTAGCATCAGATCAGATAAGATCAAAACTATTCTGGGAATGCCTTCAAAACTTTAAAACCCTGGCAAAACACAACGGAGTACTGCTGGCGTGGGTGCCAGAGCATTTAGGGAATAGAAGGCAACGAAATAGCGGACCAACTAGCAACGAAAGGATCTGAGACTACCTTTACTGGTCCTGAACAATTTTAGAAATCAATACAACAATACCAACAATATTGAAACCATGTGCAAGGACAAAGACACAGTAAACTGATGATGCCAAGACTGAAATACTGAAACTTAACAGAACGAATGAATTGTGACGGGATTACTAACCGGTCACTGCAATCTAAGGAAACATATGCACAGAGCAGGCTCTGCAATGAAGAGGAAGAAACTGTCATTTAATCTTTGAATGCGAAGCATTAAATCGCCGTCCCTACAACCTGTTCATTAATTAAACCGACGGGAAGGGATTTCAGAAAAAAACCTGGTTCACACACTACTAAAACCTAATAAAGGGTCTAAACCTGTTCACTCAAGATCAAATACGAATGCTGAGAAATACAATAGGCCGACTGGCCGGGGTGTTTCAAACATCCCGATGGTTCCTCGGGATTTGGTGGTTTGCATGGGACAGACTCTCAATTCAGCTCGCCCGCTGGATAAATAAACTATTCCATCAAAATTGTTTACAATTTTCGGTTTAATTGAAATTAAAACCAAAATTCTAAATTAAATCAACAGTTTAAATGCCTTTTCGATTTTTGATATTTCTTCAATCCCAAAGTTCCACCTCGCTTATATTTATACAGCCCAATTTCTGTCACAGCGTACGAACGCCCTAACACTACGAAAGAGTCGCCAATGGTGTGATCAGAATACTTAAAAGTCTATTAAATAAGCTTTATTCTAGTAAGGTTTTAAATAAGGAAATCCGGTCACCTGATAATTTAATGAAAATCACGGGCGTATTTTTTTAAATTCAAACTGTGATTACGGCTAACAAACCTAAATTCCTTTTTAATTGTTCTCCAATTTCCCCTCCGATCTAACAAACTTCTTGTATTTTATTCTGATTTTTAGAACATAAAGTGACTTGAAAAACAACAAACTGTTCAAACCACATTCTAAAGTGATAGATATAAAGAGGAAAAGTAGGTTGATAACCATGTGAAGGTAAAATACGATTAATATGAATGAACATAGTGGTGTATTCGACTTTTAATCGTTGTGTCAATTAATGCTTGTTGGTGCTTTTTACCTTTTAGTGCGATTTTAAAATATAACTCGGCGTTAAGACCATACAACAACAACAAAACTAAATTTTTTGTTTATAGTTCAAAGAAATTTTTCTTGAAGGTTCTTTAAATAAAACTAACTTTAATGCCAAAACCTCCATCTAACAAAATTTAGAAATTCTAATTTGTAACCGAATTTCGAATGAAACTGCATTAAATATTTAAACATAACTTCTTTCAATTATCTGGTGGGGGACTTCTTCCGGAACTAGTTTTCAATCAATTTCATTAGGCGAAAAGGATATCTTAAGATATTAACTCCAACTAAAAACTTTATTAAGGAAATTGTTCGTTGAAAGCGACAACTAAGTGGTCGAAATACGTATTTGGTTTCAATACATAATTAGAGTTTTACAGGGTTACTCAGCGTTTCATTATGCTTAAGTCACCACTTCAAGCCTTTACGGCTTATGGCTTAAAAGTTTCAACTCTTTACTATCTATTTTCATTTTTTACATATCTTTTGTCTATCTCTATAATCCCACCATGACCCCCTCATTAATGTCACTCCCACGTATTCAAATTGTTTTAACCCTTCATTCCAACTTCTATTCTTATTTTTATGCTGTTCTTATCGGGTTTCTTTTACATCTCTCATTACTAAATATTTCATTAAGCTTTCAGCTTTCAGGTACATTCGGTATTAATTTGCTTATTATTATATATATTGTTGTTTCCTTAATAGAAATTTATTTCAGTAATAATTGACAAGAACAAGACACAATGAGCAATGGCTTTAGATAATGTCAATATATATGAACGTTTTTACTAATATTACGGAGTTTAGAAGAAAGATACTTTAAAATATCTCGTTTAATTAGCTTTAAATCTATTTACGTCACTAGATTGTGCCTTGACTTATGGCTCACTCTTTATTTACTCCGTTATTTAATAAAATGTAGCCATCTATCTTTGTGATTTTACATTTTTGTGTTGTGTCCTACAGTGGCAACACTTTAACCTTTTTACAACTCCAGCAAGTTATTTAACTCTCCCTGTTTGGTAGTACCTCTGACATTTCAAATTGCTATTTTTACCTTCCTTATATCATATAATATTGTAACGAGATGCGTCAGCACACCTGTGGGATCATGTGCGTCATCCACCGAAATGTGCGTCATCCACCGAAAAGCTTCCAGAACGGTCGACGGTTACTCATTGTCGCGCGACTACGGGAACGTTCTGGAATGAAGTTCTGGAAGGACGAAGCTGGGATATATAAGGCGCGACCAAACGAACACGGGCAGTCTAATCCAGCCTACATAAACGGTCGCGAATATGTACGTCGGTAAAGTTAATATAAATATACGTGAATAGTTATAAATAAACAAACCGTACAAATAAATTAATTAGTGTTACGGGTTAATATTAGTGTTTTGTATTAGAATTAATATTAGTGTTGTGTTTTAGTGTTAAGTTGTTATTTCGTGTTTCTTCGTTGCTTAATAATTTCAATATTTATTAATAAATAATTCACACCACGAACTGAAGTTTTAAATAAACATTTTAAAACCGTTACAATATATTAATTACCTTTTGACAGTTTGTTGCCTTTCTGGATTTTGGATTTAGTGTGGGCGTGAACTATGTTCATGTGAACTTAGGCATTAAAGTCGGCCCATTGTATTATCCTCAAGAAATCATGTACCTAGCCTTGGTGGTCTTATTCAACCCATTCAGTCCTCTCAGTAGGTACTCAGTAAAACTGAGGATGCTGGCCAAGGGTGTGCTACGGATTCCTGCCATATCACGCCAGAAATCCCCCAACATGGCACCTTTAATCGAGGCGAGTGCAGGGCAGTCGCATAGAATCTGCCGTCTCTTCCCCCCAATTACAACCTCTACAGGTCAGGCTATTAGTTAACTTAATCGATACATATGTTTCTTCAGTTTGCAGTGTCCTGAAAGTATACCTACAAGCTACAAGAAGTCGTAGCCTCCTTCTTGGTAACTGCATACAGAATTTAGAAAATATCGATGAGGGTGCTGATATAGTCATCCTCGCTTGATGGCATTTATGGAAGTTAACCCATCTGTCATAGTGGCGACTGTCGGTTTCTTGTTTTATTATTGTATGGCGCAGAGCCAGGGATGGTAACACTGCTGGTTCAGTGCCGTAAAAGGGTTGCTTTGATCCACGTCTGCCCAATTCATCAGCCTGCTCATTTTCATATAAATCCTGCGTTTCCTTTAACCCATATAAGTTGTAGGACATTGTTTCTGACAGTGTGCTGGGGCATTTGAGTACTACTCCTGACGTTATTTTAAAACTATTTAGAGCCACGAGTGCTTCTTTACTGTCACTAGGTATCCTGATGATGTTGTTCTGAATTTGATTTGCACCTTTCATAATAGCAATAACCACCGCTTTTAAAACGGTAGTAAGATGGCCTAGTATAGGTACTTATGTGGAGGTTCAGATCATGTGAGAAGATTCCTGCACCATCCCTTCCACGGTTTTAGATCCATTAGTGTAGATTGATATATTATATTTGGAAACATCATCGGCGTTCTTATATACACTGAAGTGTTTCTTGAATAAATATCTAGGAGAGAGGGAGTCAACCACCACTCCCAGAAGAAGTGTCCTTTTGACAGCATCCTTAACGATAAGATGATGTCGTCCCCTAGTATCATTTCACAACCCTCTCGCCTGCAATTTTAAGGCTGCTGCCAACGCCATATCCTCCACATAGATATCCAGTAGAGGGAGGCCCAGGATAGTCTCCAGAGCTGCATGGGAGTGGTTCTCAATGCACCGGTAGCACTTAAACATTATGATCTCTGTACGTTTGTTGCCTTTCCTAAATACGTACCTTTTTCTTGACTTTTCTAGATACAAAAATGTTTCGCATGTTTGTTTATGCATTCGTAAGTTTCTAGTTATAGTCTTTGATTTTCTTTGCTATGGTTTTCTTATACCTTTAGTTTTTTAAAGTGATTATCATATTCCGTTCGCCGCACGTTTCTTATACTTATTTTAATGACCTTTGGTTCCTTTGTTCCTCTTTCTGGAATTTCGTTTATCTTTTTCTGGGTATCTCCTTTCCTCAAATCAATTGTTTTGTTTTCTTATTCAAATATTGTGCTTGTTTTGTTGATATTTCATTTTTTTAAGTCGGCAATAGTGCAACCCACCTTGCCTTATTCCCTGTTTTTGTTTCTTGAAATTGATCCGTTATTCCTTCTTGGTTCTCATTTCCTTCATCATATCCTTAAACATAGATTTTATCTCATGCAATGCTTGAACGTTTTTCAAATATGGGGGAAATTGTTGCTTTTCCGTTTCCCGTCTTTCGTATCTCCCTTTGCTTTCTCCATTAATCCATTACTTTAGATATTAACTATAAAAGACCCTAGAATATCCTTTAAATTCAGCAAAATTTTGAATTAATTTTAGATCTTTTATCACAGCCCAACACAAAGCTTTTTTGCTAGAGTAAGAAGTTTAGTTTAGATCTGATAAAATTCTCATAGGCTCCACTAATGCTCAACGTATTAAAGGTTTGTATGAAAAATTCGTATGACTTCAACGCTAAAAGGGATTGTTAAGATGATGATTGAATTTTAATACCTGAAATGAGTGTAATTTAACAATTAACGCTTAAGTTAATGTCTTCAAGAACCATAGTTGTATTTCTTCAATTAATGTTAGGTATTTTTAATTTCTAGGTAATTCCTTTATTTCACGAAAGAAGGAAGCTACATTTAGTTGGAAACAATTAGAACATTAACAGATTGGAAGTAATATCCTTATGGCTTATGGCATAGCGATGGTGTGGCGTCTTCTTTCAACGTTTCCTTTTCCTGAAAAGAAGCTTCCCAAAGTGAATTCCGCACAAACCCAGAAATTTCATATTTTAGAAGGGAGGTTGAAGTAAGACAAATTTAATTTTTGTGGTCTGTTTTGTGAGTTGTTTTACATTTACAATGCGAATATAATACTTTTTCCGGTGCCGATTTGAAAAGCTTTTTTACCAAGTAATATTTGAAAGAGGTAGGCTGAGTTTATCATTTGTTTAACGGTTGTCATGCGAGTATGAAAGTGTAAACTTACCTCCCTAGTGAAGTAGCAGTTACTTTATTTACCCAGTGCTTTTGTTTGGTTAAATTAATTTAATGGCAATAAATGTTCAATTAATATGTCACTATCTTTTTAATTTTTAGTGACAGTTTATATCAGCAGTGGAAACAATATTATGCATGTCAGAGCAGTTAAATGATTTACACTGATTCTCATTGCTGCAGATCCTCGCTACGATAATCAACAAAGTAAATCATCCCTTGCTATATAATCCATTAACAATGATAAGTAGAAATTAATGTAATGGAATAATACTGATATAAGCTAGGATTAGCGAAAATGTAGAAAAATTGAAGTTGTAATATATTAAATAATCTGTTTTACTTATTAAAGTTGTGTTTAAATCTCGAAGGTATCAAGGAACATTATAGCTATAAATGTCCAATCGAAGTTGATCTTGCATAAAATGATATGTTCCTCCATCTTGTACTAAATATTTAAAAATGAAAATAATAATCTGAAAGGATAAAGCACTAATCTAATACGGAGCTATAGTTAATATTTCTGCCAGAAGATGCTAGGACTCCAGGACATTTATCAGCCGTATCTTGTAATTCCTGTACTAAAACTTATAAAACGGAAACAGTAATGTGTAACAATAATATCTGCATAAAGGTGAAAGTAATATACTTCTATTAATAAGACGTTAGGAAAATTATTAGTTGTACGTAAAGTAAGCATGACACAGTATAATTTTTGGGTAAATTGGTTCGCGGGGCTGGTGGAGGATGGCCCCCTCAAAAATCGAAGCATTTGTGTTTATTAAACTATTGTACTAATATATTTTGGTGATTGGTGGTTTCAAAGTTAGTTTTAATCTACTTCTAAATTTAGTTTCCTTAACAACTCGTGCCATTGTTTTGTCTAAGTAAGACAAAGATGCAAGTTCTTCCAGTTACTTCATACTTTAAACAGCTTGAAAAAGACTTCGAATACAGTGACGGCCGATTATCATTAACCACCTGTTATGCAACCCATATACCTCAATTCCATAGGCTTCACGTCGAAAAAAAAACGCGAAGTTGGTATGGAAGATGTTGGGAATCGAACCCACAACCTTTTAGTTTTACAGCCTTTTGCCAAACCTTTACGCCAGCTGGTCTTTCCTTTATTTAATACTCCTATCACACTTGTACTTGAAGTGCATATCCAACCCACATAACATTTATAAATGACTAAGAATTTTAATTAAATGCTACCCAAAAGTAATAGGAGTAATAATATCAACTAAAACCCATGGTTTAAAAGTCAGTTTTTACAAGAATCATTAATGTTTAGATATTATAATAATTTAAATAAACCATTAAGCGTATTTTATAACCTTTCAAACTAATAAAAAATAGCTTAAGAATTACTTTTTTATCCTGCAGTTCTGCGTCATATTTTTCGAATTTTAAAACATTCATTTATTTTAAAATCGTTCCCAGTATGGGCTTATTCACACAGGGAAAAATTCGCATTCAGGATATTAACTTGAATGTTAAACCTTTACTTTCTAAGTATGAATCACTCAAATAACAGCAGGTTATTTTTTCTTAATTTGAGATGCTGCTTGTTTCTTGTATACATTTCTGGAGTTTTTTAATTTAAACCAATTTAACCATATAACAGTGTTTTTATTACTACGTAATAAAGCAAAAAGATGATTGGTAATTTAATGAATAAACATTTGCAGGTTTTTTGAAACGGATAAAAAGTTGGTTTGTTGTTGCATTCATAATTTTGCGAATAGCGAATTTAAAAAATGACTCATATGCGAGTTTTTGTACTTTGAAATAGCTTACAATTTAGTTTTTGTGACACTTTTTGCATAAATCTACTAATTAAAATTAATCTTCACGTTTACATTAAGTAATTTATACATGAAAAGTTTTCATGAGGTTTTTAACTTTAAGAACTAACTGAATTAATGCTGAAAAGGTGTTGATACACCTGGTAAGGAGAACTATAAAACATGACTAATTATTACCATACAAAACTCGAAAACTAAAAATTAGCAATATTTGAAATTCAGAAATCAGAATAACCCAGACTAAACATTCGTATCTGAAAAGAACTCATTAATAAAAAATCGATTTTAATTTTAAATAAGTTCACACGTTCCCTGTAACAGTTTACGACATAGTCATTCCTCCAAGTTCGCTTAAGTTAAAGGTGCGTGCTTAGAAAAGCACATTTGCTCTCTTCTAGGGTAAAAACCTATAAATTTTAATAAACCCACGAAGGATGTTTCAGTCTAGACATGTACTGACGTCAATGAATACTAAAAACACGAAGTACTTAGGTTGAACATACTCTGAAGTTCGATGAGAAAAAGAATAAATTATAAGTTTATAAAAATGAATTAGTCGAAATATTGATTAAAACAATTCTACGCAAATTTTATTGAAAAATTGTAACTTTATTGCCTACAAACTAAAACTAATTGCCTGTTCAAAGCAATTTGGGCCAAGTTAGTATTTTCAAATTTTCCCATGCTAAGTGTGAAATTCAATTCGCAACGGTGAAATCTATTTAAAAACAAAAATAGGAAGTACAGTTCACCGCTCTTTTGTACGTACGTGTTGCATTCAATATTAAATTTGTAAGTGATCACACGCAAGAAAAACTGTTCGCTGGTTTTTAATCAGAAATACAATTTTTTCTTTGTTTATGCCACACATGACTGAACAAATCCTTTGGTTTCAAGGAACTTTTAATCAATTCCATAAAACTTTTATAACTTAATTAATTTATATTAAGTTATAATTCCTAACAATTAAGAAATTTATATTAATTCGAAGAGGGTAGCAATAATAATATCCTGTATATCACAATTAGGAAATAATTAGTTCCAGTTGTTTTGTTTAAATTAAAGATATTTGGCCAAAAAATTAAGCAAACAAATGTTTAAATATTTTAATCATATTTGAGAAGAATGAGGTTTCCTGAAAATTATTGCAAATTCAATAACTCAATAAGAATGGTTTAAAAAGTGTTATCAATCCATACATTTTGAACAATTTTAGAAAGTTTAAAAAATCTAATAATCGAAGAACATCCGTATTGTTACCGTTAACTCAATATTGTGGTAGGACAAGAAATTTTATGCTTTATGAAAATAGATATGATCAATAGATACAACTTCGAAGAAGAGAATGGGATCAACACGTATCTAATGGACATGGAAAGAAAGGGTAGGCGGGATAGCACGCGACAAATCTCCTCGAGGCAGAAAGGGCGTAGGAAGACTCCAAAAGCAATGGGGAGACTCCTTATAACAAATAATCTGGCATAAAACAGGCAAACATTATTATTATTATTATTATTAAATTTAGGTAGTGGACATGCATAAAATAAAGATAGAAGAAGAAGAAGATGATGACAACCGTTTGTCTGCTTTCATCTTCGTTCTTCAGAAGGCTTCTTATTTATTAAAATATACATACTTCTCCAAGTTTTAACATTTTGAAAACATGCCTTTGTATTTTTTCTGCAATTATTAAGAATTTTCGTTTTTTATCAGTCATTTTGAATTAACATTAAAAACAATAGGTATGTTTTTATTTTGAAAAATCTTACTAAAATACTGAGAAGGCAAATGTAGGTTTTTAGCGATTAAATTTTTAAGGGTTTACTCCTAGGTATTAGTAAAACATGTGGTTTAATGAATGATCGCCGGAGTCAAACCCGAGTAGGGTGCTCGGCGGGTGGCCTACCTAGTCACTGAAAATAATTACGAACCTAAACACAGAGATGGAGTAGGGAAGGTAGGTGATTGTTGAAGACGTGAAGCTTAGCACACCACCCCATACGTATAGTGTGCGAAATAACCGAGGTATGAGAAGCGACTTGGAAGCCTTAACCATCTATGTTGCTAGCTATGCTCCGTCGCGGGGTGTTAGTGCCGATACTTTAAGGAATTATGAAAATTCTGTGTATACTGGAAAATAACACCTCCGCGTGTATTTGCACCACTGACTTTCGGCTCTGTGCGGATTTAAGCTCCGCCAAATTTTCCATATTAATCAATAATAGTCCATGATGTGTACGGATATTAAGTAACAAGATATTATGTATGTAATGAAATTTGTATTAATGATCTTAATGGTCTCATAAATTTCGTAAATTGTAAAGGAAAACCTTATAATTTATCCGAATAAATTGACTGTCACGCAATTAACATAATACTGATCAATACTGAAGACTAGTCAAATTCTAATCCGAAACCAAACCATAAATTCGAACCTTTTAGAAGCGAAATTTGAATTTTACTAAAAGGGGATTTAATCTTAAAATTAGGATTCTAGTTACATTTGAATCCTGATTTGACCTGCAAATATTGAATCTTGATTAAAATTCAAGTTTTTTTAAGTTCGAATCAAACCTTCAAACCCGGAACTTTAATATTTGAATATCGAGTGTAAAATTGAAAATTTGAATTTCTTTACTTGAAAATTCAAAGTTTTCACTAAGAGAGTATGATCAAACCCCAAATCCAAATTCTAATTTCCTGTCTAAATTCGGATTTCACCTTAAAATGTTTCGTGCGGATTCAGAATATTCAAATTCCAATTTTTTTCGATTTGAAATCTTTTATACTCCTAACTTTAAATTGAGGAATCTAAAATTAAGAATTTGATACCTTATTAAGTGTACTCAAAATTCAAACAGTTTTATAGAGGATTTAAACCTCAAATTGAAATTTCAACGGAGTATTTCGTCACTAGTTTTTATAGCTATTTTACATTGAAACACATGTTTTGTAGTTTTGTCTGACATTTCAAAATAAAACTGTTACATTTACTTAAAACAATTTCTTTATTTCGTTTGATAACGAAGATAAATTTGTCTCCGAAACGTTGCGCTACGCTGTGTTAGTATTTTAGTATTTAATTTTTATTTTTCAGAAACAAGAAAATATAAACCGGTAGTTTAGAGCAAAGTGTTAAATATCATTGTTTTAAAAAAAGTGGCTTTGAGCATTTAATCCTAAAAATCTTTTACTGGAATCTTTCGACAGAATCAAAAATTTGAGCATTTTAGAACAGAGCATTCAGTACTCGGTTTCGGATTCCAGCTTCGTGTTTTTGTAATTTTTTGTAATTTGAAACACTAATTCTCAAACATTAATCCAAAAACGTTGTATGTATTTTCATATCGAATCTGAAATCAAATATTCGAATAAGCGACACCCGAAATTTTGAACAGTTTTTAATAAGAGAAGATTCACACTCCAAATGGGTTTCCACTTTCCAGTACCTCAAATGGGCTTCCAGTTGCATTTTAGTCAGTATTCGATTTTCTATTCTGAAGTTCATTCTCGCTTTTTAAGATTTTAATATTACAATAACGAATCTAAAATCAAAAATTCGAACCTCTACAAATTAGTTTCGAAATCTGAACTTTCGGTATTAGCCAGAATTATTAGTTGTCTTCAAAACTGAACCTTAAAATCAGAAATTGAAACATCTACGAATGATTCGAAAGCCACAGTTTTTACTAATAGATTGAAACCTCAGATCCGGATTTCCATCATTCAGTCTTCGAATGCTGAGTCCAAACTTAATTGTGGTTTCAAATGCTTTTAATTTCAAACATTACACCTCTAAAAATCAGACATGATATCCAAACATTTTATTAAGCGAGGGCTAAAACTTCAAATTTGAATTTCACTTTGCAGTCTCAGTCCGAATTACACCCGTTGAGTTAAAATTCAAATTCTATGTTTTTGTTTTATTAAGTGTCAAATGTGATAATTCCAAAGCTGAAACTAGAAGCTTAATATTTAAATATAGAATTTAAAACAAAAATTCGAATAAGCGAGACCCGAAATGCGAACCCTTTTTAATAAGAGAGGATTCAAGCTTCAAATGGAGTTCTAGCTTTCGATCGTCGATTGAGAAAAACAGATTTTAATATTATAATACAGAATCTAAAAATATAAATTCGAAATTAGTTTAGAAATCTGAATTTTCAGTCTTGAAATTAAGGTATCGAATATTTTAGGTTCTGAACTTCAAACCAGAAAGTTACGATTTCAATCAAAAACTGGAACTTCTACGAATTACTTGAAACCTCAAATACGGCTTTCAATGATATCAATGCTTTTGATTTCAAACTTCAAACCTTCAAACCAGACACGATGTGCAAATATTTTATTAGATGAGGGTTAAAAATTCAAATCCAGATTTCAGTTTTCAGTCTCGGTCCAAATTCAACCTACGATGGTCGAGTCCAGGTTCAAATTCTAATTTTTTTAATGCCAAATATTTCAATTCCAGAAATCCAAAACAAAAAAATATTTAATAATCTAGAGTGACCCGAAAACTGAACATTTTGCTAAGAAAAGATTGAAACCTCAAATTTGGATTTTGGATTCTGTTTTCAATTTTTCATGCCAAATTAGACTTCTGAGTTTTTTAAATGGCATATGTCACAATCCAAATTCCAAATCAAGGACTCAAGATTTAAATATAGAATCTGAATAGGAAGGATAAAAGAAATGAATTACACACAAATGAAAACGTAAAAACTACAAGAGACGTTAAAAAGAAATACCAAGAAGAAATTGAGAAAAGATTAGCAGTTGATAAAACAGAAGTAGCTTTAAGAAACATAAGACAAGAGAAGAAAAATCCACTCAAAAACATCAAAAGTAAGAAGGCAGACGTTAACAAACGAGAACAAAATATTAGCTCGATGGAGAGTATATTACCTGGAACTATTGGAAACAGAAGATGACAAGGAAGACGGAAGTCAAAACGCTAGAGAAAGACAAGAAAAGCAACAACATAGCAGAACGGGAGAAGAAAAATAAATTAAACAAGAAGAAGTGGAGATGCTTAAGTACCTGGGTGAAAAAGGAAAAAGGCTCTTTCACAAAATCACCTCCAAAGTACGGGATGCCTCAAGACTGGAAAATAGCAATAGTTACTCCATCTATAAAAAAGGGGACGCAATGCAATGTAATAATTATATAGGCATCCTCCTGCTATGTGTGGCCTACAAAATATTAGAGAGAATAATAGAAGAACGGTTAAAAGAAAAGCTTTAACCAACATTTTTAGATGCGCAGACTGGTTTCCGAATTGAGAGATCTATTCAAGACTGGGTATTTGTCCTAAGACAAATCTCTGAAAAAATACTGAGAACAAACCGCAAAATATACGCGTGTACAATCGATCTGCAGAAGGCATTTGACAGTGTCCCGAGAACAGAAATATGGAAAGTCAGCGGTAAAATACTAGATACCAAAGAATATATAATAAATAATATATTTATACTCTTTGTAGATACTATAAAAAGCCTATATGTATAAAGAAACACAGTACGAATTGGGGGACTGACAACAGAACAATTCTGAACAAAGAAAGGAGTAAGACAGGGAGGTATACTCAGCCCCTTATTATCCATAATACTAATGGACGATCTAACTCGCAAAGCCAAAAGCAGATATAAAAGTACTTACCTACGATATAGAAAGCTGGCACCTATATGTATAAGCAAACTACTGTATGCGGACGACTTAATATTATTTGCAAATAACAAGGAAGAACTAAGAGGTAAAATAAACGCATGGTATGAAATGCTAAACATCCTCTTCTTTCTCAGCCATTCTCCGTCCACTCCTGGACATAGGTCTCTTTCTTGCGTTTCCATGCTTCTCTGTCTCTTGCTAACTAAAACCATCTCTTTCCTGCTAGTTTTTTTAGTCAGCTAGCCATCTCTTCTGTGGTCTACATATACTTCGTTTTGTTTGTCTTGGTCGCCAGTGTGGTACTTTTGATGTCCATCTGTTTTGATCTTGTCTGGCTACATGCCCTACCCATTGCCATTTGAGTTCTGCTGCACGCGTTATTACGTCAACTACTTTGGTTCTTCGTCGGATATCCTCGTTTCTAATTTTGTCTTTCAGGCTGATGCCAAGCATAGTACATTCCATCGCTCTCTGCATAACTGTTAGACTTTCTGCATTTCTTTTTGTCATTGCCCCATGGCTGTTTCCAAACCATAATTTGCTACTGGTAATATACACGCATCAAAGACTTTACGTTTAAGATTTATCGGTATTTGTCGATTTCTAAATAGGTATATAATTCAATTTGCCAAAAGCCGTCCATGATAATCTTATTCTGCGTTTTATCTCAGCTATCTGATTTTTCTTGCCTATTTTGATAATGTGTCCTAGATATATGTATTCTTCCACGTTTTCTAAGCTTGTATAATCTATTTATAAATATATATGAAACAATACTGCTGCCTGTTCTCATGTATTCCTCAGAATCGTAGACGCTAACTGAAAAACTTAAAAATAAAGTACAGGCTTGAGAAATGAAACTTTTAAGGAAGATAGGGGGCGAAACAACGAAAGATAAAATAAGCAGTGAAGAAATCCGGCGTAGGTTGAAAGTAACGAATGTAATACACAAAATAGAGACACAACAACTTAGGTGGTTTGGGCACATTACTGGAATGGAATAAAACAAGCAGACAAAAATCATATGGGAGACGAAACTTCAGGACAAACAGGCCAGAGGAAGACCCAGGGCTACTTGGAATGCAGGAGTAACAAAAATATTAGCAGACAGGGGCTGTGCATGGAATCAAGCAAAAAAAAGGCACTAAACAGACAAGCATGGAGAGAAATGATCACTTCTACACCTATGATAGAAGAGGCCATAGGATAAGAAGAAGATATGGAAGTCTAGCTGGATTTGAAATTTCAAATATTTCATATGAAATGTAAAACTCGCAAATTTAAGAAGCACATTTTAAATGTTCATTTTGAAATTAAAGTTAATACATATTCTGTAAACAGGATCAAAATTTGTCTTTAATGGGCTAAAGTTCGAGCATAGATCGCGATTTTTAGATCGAATCTTTAAACTTCACTTTGAAATTGCGAATGGCTTTTCCGAATAAAAAAATTTCCGAATTTCTCTTCGGAATTTGATTATTTTAAATTTAGATGTACATTCTAAACTTTTCGCAATCTTCATGACTTTCGCTTACATACCTATTTAAAATAATTTTCCATGCAAAGGAGAGATTTACATAACAGAGAAACATAATAAGTATACAGGGTTATTCAAAATTACCGGGAACATTTAAATATTTTTTTAATCGTAAATTGCAAAAAAAATTCAGACAAAAGTTTCTTGAATTTAAGTAAGTTATCATCAGAATTTAATAAACAAGGTGTTCGTTTTCTTACTGAAATTGTACTCAACTTACTTTCTTCAAATGAAACGCCCTGTATATTTTTACATGTTTGGATTATATAATATATAATTTCTATAAATATTAGTAAATGTTTTGTTAGTAACCATTAAAAATATGCGTTAATTCATTGTGGTTACGGTTTTAAAAGTTTAAAAAATTTATTATCTTATACAAGGTATAAATAAAAAACAAGAACAAAAATTGTTTCTGGTTGCGGTGCATACAATTTTCAGTTTTATTAGTTTACCATAGATTTACGTTTCAGCGCATTTCCACGTCTATAAGAACCACCTGAGATTTCATACCGAACTTCGTAATTTACATCACGGCGTCAACTAAAAACGAACACATCCGAAACAAACAAACAACAAAACGTGAAACTTTATTAACTATCATTATTATTATTAACTTCTTACGAAATACATTATTTTTATGTAAATTGCACTTTGCCACAAACAAATACATTTATTGGCAAACATGTAACGTGTTACGTATTTAATTGTTTCGCATAAATATGTAAATTACAGGCACTTATACGATTTTGCTGTTAAGAAAACTTCCCAACTTGGAATTTCCTTGCACTTGTACTGATTACGTAGCCGTGAAGTTAATTAACGTTGTAGGTGAAATTTGTTACCGCCGGTGTACGTTTGTATAATTTGTACTGTCATTGAATTACGGTGCTAATGACCTTAAAAGTGGATGCTTCACAAAATAATTTAATTATCTTTGTTGCACTTTACATTAAAAAAACAAACAAACAACGAAAAGTCAGTATTCCAGCTTTAATCCGAACAGACAAAAATAAAGCTAATTTAATTTGGTGGAAACTATGTTAATTTGCGAACCACACAAACACGGTTGAAAATGTATTCCCACGTATTAGGTCGTTCAAATAAACTTATATTATTTTGAAATTTCCACAACTCACATTAATAAGGAAAACGATGGAATTTGTTCGTCAAAGTTTTAAGTTGTGATTGGCATCGTTTTTTGGAAAATGTTTACTGAATTTTTAAATCTGCTCTATTGCTGTATTTAGGTTGTTTTGGCTTTATCAATTTGAATCGGTCTTATTCGGAGTTACTGCGACTGACAATCGTAAGATAAGCAGACGTTTTTCGTTTGGCCAGCACGTTCACCTAATATTTGGCAGGATTTTGGCTTTGGGTTTGTCGTAAGCAACAAGCTTTTTTGGGCAATCCTAAGATTTCAATTTCACAACGATTCACCGATATTAAACCTGATTTACTACAAAATGCTTTTTATACAGTATAAAAGAAAGACTATTGCTATTCATTAATTCACGATTGTTGATGTTCATATTCAGCATTTAAACAGAATTAAATAAACCTCATTGATTTACAAATACTGTATGCTTTAATTGTTTTAAACGTAAGGCAACTCAAGATGTAACATCCTTTTGAATAAACTTTGCCCTTGATTGAATGGCGCATTTCTTAAGAACAAACGTTTTAAAATGCCAGTTTTCCAAATTATTACTGAATACGAAATTTAATTAAGACCTTGGCAATAAAAGAAAAAATACACTTTAAATTATTTCCTTTTGTTTAATTTAATTTAATTGTAAATGAAAACTCTGACATTTTTTTGTAGAAGTTTATGAGTGGTGAACTTTTACCTGAGCTAAATATCATAGTTATTTTAATTCGGATTAAAAAACACAATTCAGCAAACATTAATTTATGTGCAGTTTTAATATTATCAGCAAGATGTCCTGTATACCAAATTAATGTTTAATCTAATATAAATATTTTAGCAATAAATATTTTTATGCGATTCACACAACCTTAATTAAGTATCCTAAGACAAACTAATTATATTAGTTATTATTTATCAAACGGAAGTGAGTTGCCTATTATTTAAATATTGAAACTTCCCTGCCTATTTGGAAATATTAACGAAATTACACAGACATTTCCAATGCTACCAATTTCTTTCTGTAAATGTCAAAGTTTATTTGTTACGTAAATGCTATCTAACGATTTGATATTTAACCACCGGATTATAGCCCAAATTGGTGAAGTTTTACGAAATTTACGTAACAGATGCATTTAATTCTTTCGCAAGTAGAAAACTGCAGTCGATTTGAAGAGTTATGAAACTGCAATTTTGAATTTTATAGGATTTAATATCATCTCCTTCGTTGCTGTTCGATTGTTGTTAATCAACTAACGTAATCAATGTGCTTAAACTAATTTGACACAAAATTAATAGTAAAAAGAAGGAATCGTTGAATCCGCCTTAAAATTAACACGTAATCTAAAATCCTAAAACCAAAAAACTAACTGGCAATTAATGAGTTCTTTGCTGAACAAAAGCCAATAAAATCTTCAATATCATTACGGAATCAGTACTTACTTTCCTAGCCACATTTAAAGCAAATCCATACCCATTTATAATGATAAATGAACAACGTAGAACATCACAAAACGACGTAGTTTGTTAATAACAACGTTAATTATTTTTATGAGCTGACTCGGTTGTAAAACAAATTGCATAATTGCACGAGTTTCTTCAAAGCAAACCTATAATAATCATATTGACATTAAAATGCAGTACGTTAATCGCTACATAAAGAGTTAGTTAAAGCACGCCTACGTCTGATGAAACATTTAAGCCTGCTGCGTGAAATTAGACAGATTTAAGTTTTAAGTTTAAAATTGCCATTTGCACCATTGTGGCTTAGCAGATAAACTACAAATTTTTCTATGGCTCTACAGCCCAATAACTGCAACGCCATTTTTATCTTTCAAAAGTATCAACGACAATATTAAGTATTGTTTCTGCACTGCCTTTTGAATAAGTTGGATTTATAGTGTGATTCGAACATATTCAGAGGAGGTATGATGATTTTATCATTTGTTTATTCGTTGCCAAGAACTGAAGTGTAAACTTACTAACTTAGGGACGTAACCAGTAACCAGCATTTCCGTTAACCAAAAAATTTAAAAATAGGCCTCCAAAAATAAATTGGTTTACTCCTTATTTAAACGACCTGAAAAATAAGTTACACTTAATGGTGGACTTAAACAACAATTTCCCATATCTTAAGTTAGATAACCAGATAAAAAGTGTGAGATCTACTTACAAAAATGAAATTGTAAAAGCCAAAAGAGCTAAATATTCAGATTATGTATCTCAATCCTGTAACAGAATTAAGGCCTACTGGAACTTAATCAATAATCATCGAAGTACAAAATCATGTAATAGATTAAATGATGTAGATGCTGACAAATTTAACGAGTTCTTCATCAATGCTCCACTAAATATTAATAACAGTTTACCAGACTCGACTTTACATTTTTCGGAGTACCTTATCAAATGTGATAAAATCCCTACCTTTAAATTTAGAGACGTTACCTATATTCAAGTCAGAGACGCAATCGACAAGCTAAAGACAAATAGTAGCTGTGACTATTATGGACTAAATACAGAATTACTCAAAACCATAAAAAATGTAATCATTTCGCCACTAACCAAGTTGCTTAATGAATGCATATCAGTTGGATATTTTCCACGTGCATTAAAAATTGCAAAGGTTATACCAATACATAAAAAGGGCTCCACAAACGATCCCAATAATTTTAGGCCCATAGCCTTGTTACCGGTACTCTCAAAAGTGTTAGAATCCCTATTAAAGGACCAATTAACAGAGCATTTTGAGGACAATAACATGTTCTTTAAAAATCAATTTGGTTTCAGATCTAAAAAGTCCACCGTTAATGCGATTAATCAGTTAGCTGACTTAATCGTGGATGGTTTTGAAGGCGGCACTCATATTGGAGCTATGTTTATTGATCTGCGCAAAGCCTTCGATTGTGTATCGTGGAAGATTTTGCTAAACAAATTTAAACATTACAATTTTGATGAACTGACCTACAGTTTACTCGAATCTTATTTTACTAATAGGAAGCAGTACACCTTTGTCAATGGTATTTTTTCTCATGAAGGTGAAGTATTCAGTGGGGTGCCCCAAGGGTCAATACTGGGGCCCATTTTGTTTTTAATCTACGTTAACGACCTTCATGTTTCCTTCTCCTCTTCTAACAACCATTTGCTGTTATTTGCCGATGACACTACCCTTGTTTGCTCACACTCTGACGAGCATCAATTACTAACTTCCATGGAAGATGACCTTAGAAAGGCAAATAACTGGTTCATCGCTAATCGTCTTAGTTTGAATACAGATAAAACATCCCGCCTGATATTTTCTCTTCGTCAACTTAGCACTATTAATAAACTCGAACCTGTAAAATTTTTAGGTGTAGTTCTAGACCATAGGCTCAATTGGGAAGCCCATGTTGATTTTATATCAGGTAAAATTTCAAAGAACACGTTTCTTATAAGAAATCTCCGAAGTCTAGTTTCAGATAATGTGATTATGACTGCCTACCATTCATTGATCGGCTCTCATATGATCTATGCTATCACTTGTTGGGGACACTCCTCACATGCATCTAAAATCTTTAAACTTCAACGCAGGGTGATCCGCATAATTGCTTGTAAGGGATTTCGAGATGATGTCCGGAACGATTTCGCCAGACTTAAGATATTAACTCTCCCGTGCTTATATATACTTCATAGTTTGCTAGTTATTAAACGTCAGGTTAACTTTTATGATACACACGCAGAAATACATGACCATGACACACGAAACAACACCAAAATTTGTCCTCCCTACTTGAGACTGACTTCCAGTAGAAATACTACCAATTACTATGGTATAGAGTTTTACAACAAATTACCGTCTGCTGTAACGCAGCTACCTTTGAAACAATTCAAAGATACCGTCAAGGGATTGCTGATACAACATGCTTTTTACTCCACCGAGGAGTATTTACGGTGTTGTATTAGTAATGCTTTTGACGGAACATGAACATGAACATGATTATGTATCTTGTTGTTGTTATGTATGTATTTGTATTTGTATCACATGTATGTATTCTTTGTATATTGTGTATTTTTTGTATGACAATTCTTCGACTTCGAAAGAAGTGAACAAGAAGTAAATAAATTATTATAACCACTTTAAAACCGAAATATAAACCGGATGCTCTTGTTCTCGATAAATTAATTTAGTGACGATTAATATCAAAAATTATATTTTCTTTACGTCTGTTGTGGCAAGTTACTTAACATTTTTTTTTACTTTTTTATAGGTATTTAAATTTGGTGTCATCTTATATCGCCATCAGTAGCCAGCAGAAAAAAATATTCTGTAATATGGTAGTTAAGTGATTCACTTACCTCAATTGCTTTGTAAGTAACAATTTCCGTTTTGTTAGGCAATCCTCAACCAAAATTATATAAATTTTGATATCTCTTATCTTTACTTTATTTTTTCTTTTCCTTCTTCTTATTCCTTCTCATTCCTCCTTCTGCCTTCACGGCGTTGGAGATTTTTTCTTTTTCTTTTATAAGCTCGCCTCGACACCACAAGTAGAAGAGAGAAGAGAAGAGACGCCGGATAAGTAAGTAAGTAAGTAAGTAATTACAAGCCACAGTTTGATACAATCATTCTCAAAAAAGTAAACAAATTAATTCTTGAAACCACGTAAATAACATGAATACCTTCGTATACATTTCAAAAACAGCAAAAGCTGTTAATTTCTAGACTTTATCTGATGAACAAAACTACACAGTAAATCACTTTAGATTTTGATCGTGGGAATCTGTACCGAAACAGAAACCACATAGTCATATTTTTCATAATTTGAGTTTGTTAACAAGCTATTTTACTTCAGTTAACTAAAATGCCTCAGATATAATCTACACAATAAAATATAAATTTATTTAAATTCCATCCTTAAAAGCACATCAAGATTGAGGTAATAAATCAAATCAGTACTTCATTGCCATTTGTTATCGTATCTATGGTTAATTAAATTGCTCGTTAAACATATTTAGTTCTAAGGAACATAAATGTGGCATTTTTTGGCACGTCATTAAGTTTAACCTTGTGTTTGAACGTAATTACGACCGATAATGATAATAATCTCATCGGCCACAATTAATACATACACATAATTAGAAATGGTCGACTTTTAAGCTGGTCGGTTGAAATATTTAAAATAATGCAAATGGCTAATTAGTCGATCAAATTGAAAATCTTTGTTGCAGTTAATAAAATATGGCCTTAGTTTTAAATCGTTCATAAATTTCAGAACTTTGGGTACTTAATTTATTTTATATTGAATTGAATCTTTTCTGCCTTTGGATTAGTTTAAGGAAAAATAATGAATTCAAGAAATAAAATGGTCGAAGGTGTAAGTTTAGTTCAAACTAAAATTTTTCTTGGTTTCTATTGTTGCTTTAATATTTTTGATTTAAACAATGCCTAAATTTAAGTAGCTGTAAGGCTGAGTATTTCGTGTAACTTAAACTGATGGGTTCTCTTCGATAAAAATAAGCACTAAAACATGTCATATTTAATCCAATTTTGTTATCATTTCCAAGCAAGCTTTTTACTCCAAAAATATCTTACGCGTTTAGAAAAGAACAAGCTAAGCACTGACGATTCAAAATTTTTGATAACATTAGTAACTAAAACAGGCAATAATGTTTTTGACAGAGAATTAATCAAAATTTGCCGAAATTTGTAAGTATCTAATATACACATACGACTTTATGGTTCATATTTTTGTTTTTCAATTTTTACCTTAAAAATAGGATAAAAATCAATTTAAACATCATACTATTTTCAAATATTTAGACGGTCAGGCTTTTATCTTAACGTTTCGCACAGGCGTTTGTTTAACCACTGGTTTTAATCATCTTGCTTAATTTTAAAAGCCTTTAGTAATTCTAAGAATGTTTGAGATTCCTAATAAGTAATAAACTGCAACAATGTTCGAAGCTTGTTCATATTTCTTTAGTTGACATCAATTAATTTTGGTCGTTGTAAAGTATTATTTTTATTGCGTTTATGTTTCATTAATCATCATTATTATTTTGACCAAATACAGTTTGAAAAATAATACAAAATAGATTGGGATACTAAAAATATATTCATCTGTAAACATTTTAAATCATCTAATTGAAGATTTGGTTGCAAAAGCCTTTCTAGAAGTACCTGAAGAAACGATTTCTATATGAAATTATTTCTAAATAATGTAAAACTTTTTGCTGATTTTGGGATGCTGCATCAACCATTACATTTTGGGACACCTTGTATTTTGGCTTTCGGAAACAGAAATATATTATTTATGTTACATCTGTATCTGTATCCTATTTTACCTTTCGGTGTCGAGGCTGGTGCGTTAGCGTATGTAGCTTCTACGGGTGCAACGCACAATCCGGCTCATCTCTCTGAGTTACGTGTTTAGTGCGAGTATAAGCGTCTTATTAGGCCTGTGTGCGGAGGAGAGCGTAGTTAATTTGGTACCCAACTACCAATATTGTCGCCAGGGATCGATATCAATCTCCAAGCTGTACGAAAATCCTGCTCATCGGAAGATTGGAACGAAGGACTAATGCAACGGTAGTCTGACGCTCTACCACTGCGCCGCCCTGGTATCTTCACATTAAATTTAAGGATAAAATTCTTATAAGAGAATCTTCTATCCTTTATACGTACTTCTTGAGATAACAGTGGGCATTTACAAAACTTTATACAACTATTTGATTTAACTTTTACTTTTCAAAATTGCCCACATTAGCTCCAGCAAAAATATAATAATTTAGAAAAAAAAGTGGTATTATAAACATTTTTACAAATTCTGCTCAAAATGCAAATCTTCGCCAAGGTATCCCCAAGCGAAAAAATCCAGCATATTCAAGTCCGGACTATGGGTGGGTCAGGTTGTGTCCAACTCAATCAAAATTGAAAAATAGTTTAACGAGAAATTGATGTTATTATGTCAACGCAAAACAATAACAATAAGCCTACTTAAATAATAATTCATTTACTTATACTTCAACTTTGTCTTGCTGTATCTCAAGAATTATAAAGCACAGAAAAATTACTTGTTGAGCACATGGAAATCTATTGGCTTCCAATTTTGTTCCATTCATACCTGCCTGTTACACCCTGTATATATCAAACTGACTCTATGGCTATTAGCACTACTCCACTAGAATCTCTCCGAACCCATGGGACTTCCCTGAAAACAATCTTTTACCTCTTCGAAAAAAGGGAGATATATTTTCAAAATTTTTCGCATAAAGGATCTTCCCCGACCCCGGCTGAAATTGAACTAGATAGCTAGATACCTATGGTTCACAAGGCAAATACTTATACTGACTTGACGACATCGATCGGCATTTACAAAATTAAATGTACGTTTTTCTTCCACAAAAAAAAATTGTTTATCAAATAATGTGAATAAATATTTCAGACTTAAAAAATGTCAAAGTTCATAAAATAGCGAGTTCATTCAAAATGTTTTTTTTACAAATTAAACACTGTCCTCTTACGAATTTAACTTGAGTAGGTACGTTGTATAAGACAATTATAAAAGTTATATGCATATTTAATATCAATAACTAATTAATATTTTCTTATAATATGCTAACTATATTTCCTAAATAAGGCTGAGAATTTTTTCGATAATTATTGGCAATATATCATTTAGAAAATAATTTCCATATTTCCATATTTTGTAACGAAACTATCAGCTTAAAGTATCTACAAGAGTCTGTTATCAATATGTGAATCATTTGATGAATCAATATATAAATATATTTCACGTATTGAGTCATTAGACGTACGAATTTGTTCGATATATGAATACTTAGAATCGATACTTTTTCAATATCGATAATTTCGGTATTTTTTTAAATATCGCGCACGCCTATTCATAAATAATAAATTCTCGATACTATCTCATCGATTTACAAAAATGTTTTTGTTATTTATGGAAAGAACTAAATCAATATGTGACTTGTCTTGGAGTATTTTGTACAATGAAAACTATCTAGGACTAGCAGTAATCATGTTAATCACAAAAACGTTTTAACGTTAACAATTGCAGTTCAAACCTAAAACTTACAAAATATAGTTCTAAGTTTAGAAAAAAACGAATGCTGCTTGGCTACAAAGAGAACATTACTTTGGTCGAAGAAAACTGTCTTAATTAGAGATGACGTATGTTATTTTTCGTCTGGTAATCGAATACGAATATTTGGCTGTTAGTATTCGGCCGAGTATTGAGCCTTGCCAAATATTTTATTGCATGAAATTTTATTAAATACAAACATTGCAAACACACAGATACAAGTCCAAAGGTAAACGCAAGTCTCACGAGCCACAAGTGCAACCAAACTAAAAACATCAATTAACAGTGCTAATTATTAGCTTAACAATCCAACCCTAACTTTAGAACCCATTTTTCGGAGCCACGATTCCATAAATTTATAGTTTTTAATTTTTAAGAAATATATGCTTATTTTTTTGTGTTACTATTGGAATTGAACTAATAAACGATGATATTGAAAATTAAAATACCTAACATATTACCAGCAGTCATGAATGAAAAATTTAAATAAAAATTCAGGGGAAATATTCGGTTGTGCCGAATATTCGTCACAGACATTCGGCTTGCTGGATATTCGGTAAAATGGCGGAATATTATGACTGCCGAATAATTAGCCGAATATTCGGTGCATCTCTAGTCTTAAGTGTAACGACGTTTGGCTTAAGGCTTAAATTGTAGGAGGTCTGTAATAATTTGGAAAAGTGACATTTTAAAACGTTTCATCTCCAGAAACGAGTCATGCAAGCAAGGGTAAAGTTTATTCAAAAGGAAGGCATAAACACAATATAAAAACACATTCATATTTGTAAATCAAAGAGGTTTATTTAATTCGATTTAAATGCTGAATATCAACATCAACAATCATCAATTACTGAACAGCAATAGTCTTTCTCTTGTATTATGAAAAGTATTTTGTAACAAACCGTTATGAAATTGAAATTTTAAATTCTTCGATAATCTTAGAATTGCCTAGAGAAACTTGTTGCCCAAGACAAACCCAAAGCCAAAATTCCGCCCGATATTAGGTGAACGCACTGGCCAGATGAAAACCGTCTGCTTATCATACGATTGTCATTCGCAGTAATACCGAATAAAACTGATTCGAATTGATAAACTCAAAACAACATTTAAATACAACAATAGATCCATTTCAGTAAACAACGATTTTTCAAAGTTGCCCAAAAAACCATGGCATTTTCAACCACGTTTTCCTTTTCTAATTTTGTGGTTTGCAAATTAACATAGTTTGCACCAAATTAATTTAGCTTTATGCTTGTCTGTTCGCATAGTAAGTGATTAAAGCTGGAATACTGACTTTTCATCGTTTATTTGTTTGTTTGTTGAATGTAAACTGCATCAAAAATAATTAAATTATTTTGTGCAGCATCCACTTTTAAGATCATTAGCACCGTAATTCAATGACAGTACAAATTATACAAACATACACCGGCGGTAACAAATTTCACCTACAACGTTAATTAACCGAATATTCGTTGCATTTCTAATCTTAAGTGTAACGATGCTTGGCTTAAGCCTTAAGCCAACTAAAGCTTCAGCTTAAATCTGTACTAAAATAATGCAAAGGGTAATTTGCACGAAAGTAACTTAACAATTAAAACCAAAACAAGCCAAAGAAATACAATGGTAACTAAAGAGATTACTGGTTTAAACCCAGACGGTGTAAATAACTCTAAAATGGTTACAGATTACTGTGTTTTATATAAGGTTAAATACCTGAAAACCGCAAAATAAATACCCTGCGTTTTATTTCTTTGAATCGCTTTTATTTCAATCGCTTCGTAATAATGCGGAGATCTGAATGACAAATTGGATTTTAAAAATCGAAAGCTTGAATGAATATCTGCAAAGGTAGTAATCTTAAAATTAACATAAAGTCTAAAATTGTGTATTATAATATTAATTATACTGAAAACAACTAGATTTGCAAAACGGAAACCGCCATCTTCGTGTTAACACGTAAGTTATTAATTACTTCGTATAACAGCAACAATTAATACCTGAATAAATTCAGTGAAAATTGCAACAATACCGTAAAACTACCGACTGTAAAAATTCGCGTGTTAATAAGTGAAAGAAGTTGAAAATCATATTAAACTCCTAACAAGAAGAGCGAAAACAATCTAAAATTAAAATTAAAATATGCAGGAAGGCAAATTCTTCCTCTTTAAAAACTTTCATACATAGCGGTAGAAAGCAACGTGAACATAAAAATGAGAAATTCAACAGTGACTTTTAACTTTTAAGCAACTAGCAAATGTCCTTTTAAAAATGCAGATCATGTAAATGATACGAATACGAATGATACTTGCGGCTTCTATTAAAAAAGGGAATTTCGAAACCAAATCAGTTAATCCATTATACATTTATGGAAACGCAGGACACGTGGGGTTCATCAATTTGTCTTGGAGCTTTAATGAATAAGTGAATGACCCAGTGTTTTACCAAAATTTGTAAGAAATTTTCTTTGCATTTTTTAAATGTTAATAAATCGAATTTTTGTGCGTTCAAACTGTATTGTAAAATAAATTCTCAAGACTAGAAGGATGTGTTTTGAAAAATGATTTTTAACGTGAATGTGCAAATATGACTGACTGTCGATTGTTCAGGCTTCCAATAGCAGTTTCAAAAACAATACTTTTTCTATTATTAAAAATAAGTAAGATTTTAATCAACTTAAATTAAAAATTCAACCTAAAAATTTTGAAGAACAACAATGCAAATTAACAAAGTAGAATCGTCTGGGATGTTTAATTTAAACATGACTTCTTGAGTGAATTCTCACGTCGCAATCTAGTTTTAATTTGAAAGGCAAATTATATACAGTCGGTGCTCATTTACACGACTATAAAAGTGTGAAACACGTTATTTACCTATGCGATTTACAACTTACGCAACAAGCCATACATAATTGGTGGATTTCCTGTTCTTTGCTACTTCAATTTGACAATGGGATTTCATTACAATTCTATGATAAATTGCTCATTTCAAGGTTAGTGGAATTGTATAATCGAAACTGTTCAAATCTTAATTGCTCTGCTTAGTAACAAATCAAGAGAATTAGAAACTATAATTTTGCAATGAATATTTAAACATTCCTTGAGATAAACTCAACATCATTTTTAAGATCGTTCAAGTTGGGCGTCTTTAAATTTCATCTGGTTGAATAAAGTACCTGACATTACTTTTTTAAAAAGAAGAAGACCAAAAAAACTTAAATATCCAAACTTCTGAAAAAGTATTATGTTTCACCTCAAATATTTGAGTTCAAAACGAAGCCAACAAAGATATTTATGAAGACTGAAACATTGAAATAAATTAGTCAAGACTAAATTAAAGCGCATTTACTAATTAAACCATTATCTAACGAATTACTCACACTTGGGCTTCATTCCGGACAAACATAAATTATAAATTCAATTGAAATTACTTTAATCTCGCTCTCAAACACTAAATTTCAAGCAGTAGTCGAAATTTCACATTTTATTAATGTAAGAAATTGCAGTACTTTCGTATTTACAACATAAACAAAAGAACAACTATTCGAAATCGAAAATTAAGAAAATGGTCTATTTTACCATAGGAAATAAGTAAAACTGGTACAGGAAACCATACAGGTTAGATTGTACGCCCTGATTTTTTCATCTCATTTTTGTTTTCACTTAAACGAATTCGATTTATGGTTCCTGCATTTACTGCATTAATTTACAATTTCTTGCACTTAATTAAAGAGACCGGGACTTTCCTTGTAATTACGGCGCTTAAATCACCAAGGAGAAATTGTTTTACACATAATAACTACAGCTGTTCTAATTTTCCAAAAATTACCAACTAACTGAGCATTTACACTAAAAAGCGCAAGTCACTATATTAAAATTATTTTACAAGATTAATTATACGAACTTACTCATAGACACGTAATAAAGCATAGAGGTGCGCTCAAGAATGCAATTTACAATAATTCAACAGCTGGGGAGCATGCTGGAAAGGGATCCATAAATTAATGAGGTGCAGTTTGCGAATTGCGAATCGCGAATCCTTCATTGTTATGAATGGGCCCCAGTGCTAATATAAGGTCGCAATATTAGGAATAATACTGGTCATTAATTTTAATTCGTAGAATGGTAAACTACCAGAGTTAGTCAACTGTTAGGTTTGCTTTAAACTGGCTTGTATTTTTTTACACAATGCTGATTATGATTAATTAGAGAGGTAAATTGTTTAATGGGAAAGTTACTTATATTTTAATTAGATTAATATAGGTATACCTGCAAGGATCAGGAAATTAGTTTATTATAGATTGTGAAGGAATAATTAGAGTTTGTATCGTCTTTCTTGTACAAATTGGCAAATAATTATTTTAGGATTATGTTGGGGTTGTTTCGACTCTCCAAAGAAGAGACAATGCTTAATCCATTAGCCGCCAGTTAAGAAATAATGTAAAGTTGCAAAGCAGCAGAGACTGCCCCAATTTCTATATTTGGTTTTTATGAAGTCAAGAGGTAGCCACGAGCTCAAATAGGCATATATTACTCTAGTAGTTACCGTATGTTATTCATTATATCTTGGCAAACATCATTGCTTTTATCAATAAACCTTAAGAGAATATAATAATTGTACTAAAAGGCGCTTTCAACTGAAAATTGATTATAAATTTATCTTAAGATTACATCTGTGATCAACCCCATGGAGGTAATAGAGCAATGGACCGCCCCTACCACATAAGCCAGTACACAAACTTATGTTGCCAACATATGTTAGGCAACCCGCGTTGCCAGTGCAAGGCAAGAGTGTTCCAGGAAGCAGAAGAAAATAATGATAAAACTTAATGAAAAACGTAAGATTCTTGGGTCGACCCTCTACGTCTATTTCGGGGATCTCATATGAGCACTCTTTTTGGAAAGCTGGTGTAGAAAGTGTGCTCCATTAGGTGTACCAATTGAAAATGAACACCGTTACACCCTATACTTTGCTGACGATCAAGTCATTTTAGCGCACGATAAGGAAAGGACAACGTATTTTATATGTTGCAGGAACTGGAGGAAGAAGAGGCTTGTAATAATTTGCGATAAAACAGAATACATATATCATGGCAGGAGGTATTGGGCACGACCGCTGAGATCTGGAGTTGCAAAAAACAAGAGTTGGTATAAGTACTTAGGGGTAAAGATAACAGCCGATAGTCGAGACACGGAGGAAACATCCAGCAGATATTACTATTACTATAAAAAACCAAGTTTATAAAGCCATTCTAGAAAGTAACGGGTCTTTCAATAGGGGTGATAGTTTTTTCAATAGAGATGCCTCGGTTCCTGATATGTTTTGTTTTTACTTCCATCTGTCAAAATATCCAGTATAGTTTGCAGTTTCATCATGCAGCGTTTGACGCTTCCCGACCGTTTAGAAATTATTAAAAAATATTACCAAAGTTCGAGTTCAGTTGTGGGTGCTCAACGTTTGTTCACCAGAGAATTGGGTCGCCGTCACCGTTACTCTGCGCAGGCTATACGCCGCACTGTGGAAAAGTTTGAGCGTGAGTTCACTTTACAGGACAATAAGCCACCAACAAGGCAACGGAAAGCGCGAAGTGAGGAGAATATCGCAGCTGCAGCGACCAGTATTGCCGATGAGCCAAATTTGTCGATTTCACGACGATCGCAACAATTGGGGCTTTCTCAGACGTCTACTTGGAGAATTTTGCATAAGGATTTGGGCCTACATCCTTACAAAGTCGTATTGACTCAAGAGCTAAAGCCAAACGATCACAGATTGCGTCGGGAGTTTGCTGATTGGGCCCTTGAGCACTTGGAAGATGATCCTGATTTCGGCCAAAAAATCATCTTCTCAGACGAGGCGCATTTTTGGATGAATGGCTTTGTTAATAAACAAAATTGCCGTTATTGGTGCGAGAACAACCCACAAGTATTACATGAA
This sequence comes from Melanotus villosus, assembly GCA_963082815.1. NCBI lineage: Eukaryota > Metazoa > Arthropoda > Insecta > Coleoptera > Elateridae > Melanotus > Melanotus villosus. Next base: position 23,293,730 of record OY720421.1, read on the forward strand.
ATGCCGTTGAATCCCGAAAAACTTACTGTGTGGTGCGGTTTATGGCATGGTGGCGTCATCGGACCTTATTTCTTTCGAAATCAGGAGGGAAGAGCCGTAACCGTCAATGGCGACCGCTATAGAGCCATGTTACTCGAATTTCTGTGGCCAGAACTTGAGAACATCGATATTGAAGAGATGTGGTTCCAACAAGATGGCGCTACGTGCCATACAGCTAATGCTACGCTCGATTTGCTGAGGGATAAGTTTGGCGATTGGATCATCTCACGACGAGGATTTGTGAATTGGCCGCCGCGGTCATGTGATTTGACACCCCTAGATTATTTTCTTTGGGGCTACGTCAAAGCACAGGTCTATGCCGACAATCCACAGACTTTGGATCATTTGGAAGGAAACATTCGTCAAGCTATCGCCGGCATACTGCCGCAAATGTTGGACAGGGTGATCAAAAATTGGAGCGATCGGGTGCGTCAGTGTAGACAAAGTCGTGGTGGACATTTAAACAATATCTTGTTCCGAACATAACTGCATTGTCCAAGCTTCAAAATAAAGCAAAAACTAAATTGATATGTCAAACCGTTGTTGTTTTATTTAAAATTTAAATCCTATCACTCTTAATGAAAGACCCTTTAGAACAACTTACGGAGCCGAATTATGGGTTAGAAGTAAATGGGATGAATCAAAAGAGTGATAGAAATGAATTACTGGAGACGCTGCTGCCGATTAACAGGGATGGACAAAGTAAGAAATGATGAAATTAGAAGAGTAGGGGTTGACCTCGGTGTTATGGGTACTATTACCTGTAAGTGCTTACGATGGTATGGATATCTTCAAAGTGATGGCAGAAAACCTGCCTCAAAAAGTGATTAATACGAATATACCCAGTCTTAGATGGACTAAATCTATCCCGTATTGTAACCAACATCCATTTTTATGCAGTTCGGGGCAAGGCAACGTCACAAATACATACACGTAATGTTATTTAATTTCTCTAGATATACGACAAACAAAGAAATAAAGTTAAAGCTTTAAGAGACCTTTGGTTACAAATACAAGCTGATGCCTGATTTTATTGCCTTTAAATTTGCTGTACCAATACTGTAAAATTAAACATACGAATTAAAAATCCGTGGAATCACCACTCTACAGCAATGCGGTTCACTCGTTTCTGCCCTGCACTAATGAAGACTGTTGCATATACTATGTAATGGCAATGGGTTTTGATACTACAGCATGTCACCTAGTCAACCCTGATTAAAACGTCATTCTCTTCATAGCTCCATAACCTTCTCTACCCTAAACATGCACGTTCCTCTATCATACTACCCATTATTTAGTTTAACTATGACTGATAAATGTTCCGATATCTTCCATACCAAATATTAATTTACGTTCTTTTCCTATTTTCGTATTAATTTATACAGACTACATAAACACAGAAATAACGAAACATCTATGATAGGCTGCGTTACGATCAACGACAGAATATATTCAAGAATTAATAAATCATAATCATAATCACAAACTTTATTGTCGTAGCTTCTTACAGAAGATGACATTGTCCCAATATATAAACAAATGGAGTAATACATACAAACATACATACAGTCTACATACAGTTACCAGTTACCAAATATAAGTAAGTCTAGAAGGTTCTAAAATGATCTAACATTTCCTTAAAACTATAAAAACAATTTTCGGTCAATAATTCCCTTAAGCATTTCTTGAATAATTTATGCGATTCAATCTGTTTAATGTAATTAGGTAAATTATTAAACATGTGGCAACCAGAATATATCAGAGGTTTTTTATAGAATTCATGATTAGGCCTGATTAAACAAAATCTTTCTGAGTGCGTGTGTTATACGCGTGTACCTACTTGGCAATTAGTTAAACATTTGGTTTTATTTGTATATACGAAAATTAATAGTTGATAAACATACATAGAATAAACTGTCATAATCTTATTTTGAATAAAAATCTGCCTACAAGAGTAATTGTACGGTAAGTTAAATATTAACCTAAGAATTCTTTTTTGCTGCAATAATATTCTGTTTGTGTTACCGGCTTGGCCCCACACACAAATACCATAATTTATAACTGAGTGAATTACGCCATAGTACCTACTCGTACATTTGTAACAGCTTGTGAAATGTCTAAATAGATTTTCAATTGTAATAAAATATAAAAGGATTTGCTTAACTTTTTGCAAATATAATCTACATGCGAACAAAACGATAAGTTACTATCAATCATAATACCCAAGAATTTTGTTTCCAGTTCAGTACTGATCAAATTATGGTTAATATTATTAACATTAAAATTAAATCTAATTCGGTAATTATTGTGAAAATCAACAAATAAGGTCTTTTCATAATTAATTATTAGAGCAGGGGTGCTCAAACAGTCGATCGCGAAAAGTTTTCAAGTCGATCGCGTAATGCACACTTTAGAGGTGGGCATTTTGCTTTTTTTCTAAGCTCGGCTCGGTTCGGCTCGAAAAAAATGTCAAATAAACTCGGCTCGGCTCGGTTTAGCGCTGTATTCGGTGACCTCGGCTCGGCTCGATGCATACCGAGCCTCGAGCTTCTACCGAGCTACGAGCTTCTACCGAGCTACGAGCTCAGAGCTTTATAATTTATAATGTTGATTCAAAAAAGCTCGGCTCGGTACCGGTCCAACAAATCTTAGGCTCGGTCTCGCTCGAGGCTCGAGCCGAGCCGAGCTAAGCTCGAGCGCTCCGAGCCCTCGGTCCCACCTCTAGCACACTTACGTTACGAAGTGCCTAGAACACGCGGCAACTTTCGACTAGACTATCTAAACTTTGTATTTCTCCCTACCTAGTCAATCGCTTGCTGCCTAATATTTTTGCGGTAGATCGCCGATAGTATAAGTCTGAGCACCCCTGCATTAGGCGATTCCCATAGCACTTAATTTATCCACTACAAAGCTTGGTTCCACAGTGTCAAAAGCACTCGTTAAATCCAAATAAATAGAAACTACATACTCATTTGTATACATATGTACAGTTCATAATATGTTGGACATACTCAATAGCCGCCGTTGTCATCGATCTACTACATCGAAAACCGTGCTGGGACGATGATAAGCAGTATTTATCCAAAAAAACCATGAATCCTTTCTGTAACTGCTTTCTCAAAGATTTTAAAGAAGATGCTCAGAATCGATACTGGTCTGTAATTGGCAATATGATCACTGGGTTCCTTCTTCATTACAGGAATAGTTATTGCTTGTTTTAAGACTTCAGGAAATACGCCATTTTCAATTGACAGATGAGAACGACTTTAACTGGAATTTGATAGAAGCCCATCGAATTATTATTTTTTTTACTTCAATATCAGATACGAGCGTAAAAAGCATCATTAAGCATGCTACAACAAAACGATATAGAACTTGATTAATGATTACAATTGTAAATAAACAGTAAGTACGACTATAAACAGAAGCCAACGACAAGATAACATCTCTAGAATTTCTAGATTTATAGATGAATATAAATTTATAGAAAGTTGACATATGTAAATTAAAGGAATTGCACTCAAACAAAATATAGAAAAGTTATAAGGAAAAGGGTTGAGGCAGAAAGGAAGAGGATTTATAAATAATTTGAAAATGATTTAAGATCTTATGAATGAGAGCCAACAAGGGAAATATACGTGAAAACTTCAAGCGAAATGAACCAAATTTCAGCGTGAAATAATGAATTTAAAATAGGGTAAAAAATAAAAACGGAAGCGGAAATAGTTAATAAGGGAGGTAAGTAAGGTTTGCTCCGTCGAGCATGCGAAACATGTTAAATCGCTTAACTCCCACGTTATGTAGAGTATTTTTAACATTGCTCTTACATAAACATAAAATGAAAGTAATTTTTAACATACTGCTGGACAATAAATGTCACTAAATTAATTTATTAAAACTATACGCAATAGGCTATACGTAGCTTTCGGAGTCTACAATATTGTTATGTTCCTTGGGAAGTAAATACGGTCGCTTGGCGGGGAAAATCAACCTATCAATCTCAATCTCCATCAAATATGATCAAATGTCACATCATAAATGCAACTTATTAAAAATCGACAGTGGAAAAACTTAAAATGTCTACCAATCTATAAAAAAGAAGAAACTAAGCACAACAATGGTCCAAACAAAGAGAAATTCGTAGAAGAAATGTAGAGAAAAATAGAATAAAATTATAATAATAAAAATCAAAAATCTTATACAGTGCTAACCAAGCTAGAAGTCCAGAACAAACTGTAGTGAACCATATAAAAGGTAAAAGTGGAACTATAATAGCAGAGCATGGAAAGCAAATGGATTGCAATATGATTTTCGTTAAAAAATGACTCGACTAAGATATAATTTTAATCAAAAGTCCGAGGCTTACGCCCTCTAGCACGTTAATTAAAGAAACTACCAACAATTGTATTGTTCTTTTCGATGAAACCCTGATTTTTAACGAAAACAAAAAAAAAACAGATTTTTGAATTGTGTCGCCCTTTTCGCAAATGAGCGAAATACTATTTCACTGAACTTCTGAAAGTTAATATACAGCATGGTACTGAAACAGAATAGGGATTAGATTGAGCTCACCATAAGGTTCGAAAAAGTTTCTATTACTTTGGTCCAAAAATGCATCCTTCAGGAGTTACGACTCTTTGAATTATTGTAATAAAGGTGAATGTAAAAATTATACAAAGTTTAAAATGAATTTAATTTATTAAATTCATTCACGTGTAGTTGGAATGACGTTATTAGATCAGGACATTGACTAGACAAGCCGCACGCGTTTTTGAAACCTGATGCCTTGTACGTACTTTGGTGTAAATTCCACAAGCGTGGGAAATGCTGAACAGCATTCTTGTAAGATAACAAGTAGACATTTCACACGCTAATATTAAGAGAAGGGAGATCAATTTTCCGTATATAACTGTGCCCAAAATACAGTAAAAGACATGGTCTATATCCGGTCATCACAGAAGCAGTCACTACGAGAAAATTGACACCCTTTAAGATGCCGTACTAGTGAATACAGGTAAGGTTGTTTATTTATTAATTCTGGACTTGTAACATATTTGTGTGAACCGTCTAAATTCTATTTACGGACTTAGACGTTTTAAATGTAATTGTTCGATTTATTAATTCTGGACTTGTACAAAATATTTGTGTGAATCGTCTAAGTGTCCTTTGTGGACATTAAATCCGTTTTACGGACTTGGTCGTTTAAATGTAACTGGAATTTAGCTCTTAAATGTTAAAGACTTTATTCTAAAACGGAACTTAGAATAAATCAAGTAAATCTGAACTTAGAGTAAATTTGATATAACATTGAGTTGGGACTTAGCATATAAATGTAATATTTGATAACGCTAAAGCACGTAGATAAAATATACGAATGTTAGTTGAATGATACTTTTGATTTACCACCTCTCGCAATTAGCCAAGTAATCCCCAAGTGGCGCGTTCGGCAAGACTATTCTATGTATATTTCTGCACTAATAAGATGAGCTATTCCTGACTAACGATTTTCCAACCTAGATTAAGAATACCATCTAGTTGTAGTCCCGCAATGTTTCTGAATACTTGATTCTTATATTGGATATTTTAACCATTTAAAAGGCATATAATGCCATGAAAAACCAGATAAAACTCTGATTTAAAAGCACATCTTCCAATTTCTGTTTATGTAGCTGATATATATTTTTAAATTACAATTTGGAGAAAACTTGAACGTCATTTTTGTATCAGTTATTCTCATAATATAAATATGAATTTAGAAAACATCTAAATCAATCCTTAAACGTTCACGGCCAATTAAATTGTAAGAAGGTGATTATATCATGGGGAATCCTGAACATGTATGTATGTATATGTTCAGACGATTTGAATAAATAAGTTATTCATAAACAGCAAATCGTGTGGTTTGAAGTCGGCATTTTTATACACATACAAAATGTTGTAATTACAACGTAAAAGAAAAAACATTCAAATCAATCCACAAATCAGAAAAGACGCGCACGTCATTTACATAAAATTTAATTTTTTTTATTTAAACAACGAACGAGGGAAATAATTAAGATACATGAAATGAACTATGAGAAGTTAAAATAAAAACAAAAAGTAACCGGAACTTACAAGACCATGATGCAAAGCTTGTTGGGAATCACCATAAGGCTAAGGTTCTACCTACGTACCTGTAACAAATAAATAAAATATAAAATCAGAAATTCTGAATTCTTAAATATGTATTAGTACACGGAAATTAAACATTAAAACATAGAATAGGAGAAATAATTTATAAAGTGTTCATATTACGTAGATAAACTCTCAGCAGGGATAGAAACAAAAACCCGAAAAGTTTCCAACTGATATGTGTCCGCAACATCCCTTATTTACCCCCCCCCCCCCCAGCTCGTAGAGCTTATGCCCTTCTGGCTGGCGAAAGGCTTAGATGCGCACTAGGCTAAGTGGGCTGTCTTAACTATTGAGAGAGACGATAATCCGCTTAAAAGCACGTTGTATAGAAGTACAGTGGCGTACTATTTTTCCACTATTTAAATTTTACCTAGATTATTTAGTTATCAAATAAAGTAATTCCGTACGAAATAGATCTAGGTATTTAAATATCAAGACGCAAGTATGTTCTATGAGCGACCAAAATTTATTTTATACCTAGTTAAGTTATAGTAATTTATAGTTAAATATTTCTAACTGGGTAAATTCTTCCTTAACGTTTTGAAATAAAAATTTTTAAAATCAAATTTTTCTTTTATTTCGTAGTATGTGGTATATAAGTTGGTTTTCTTAAATACTTGTTGGATTTTATATAAATACAAGTTTATATATTATTTAAGTAAAAATTGTACTGCTTGTGCGTACGCCACTGAATATACTAGCACTCAAGGGCGGAGTTACCAGCAAAAGTGACCACCTTGTATGACCGTTTTTTCGCCAGCCAGAAGAGAATAAGCTCTACATTGTGCTTGTTTTTCTCATTTTTCTCTTTAGCCGTTGTTTAAACGGGAAATGTTTATAGAAACAAAAATATTCTTTATTAAATTTTACACAAAAAGTGTTATATTGATATTTTGTCTAATCCCCATCCAATTCGCGAAAATAACGTTTAAAGTTAAGGGTAGTAATTAGCGCGCTGTTAGAAATCAATAAAATGAGGTTTTAAGTGCAGCGATTTTACGTAGGTACTTTACGTATTCTACATATTATAACATACAGTGGCTAATGATATTCGGTTAATAGACAGATATAGTGCTTGTGTTGGACATTTAAAACAACTTTATAAAGAACTATCCCTTTAACTTTAAACGCAATTTGCCAGAGTTGGATGGAGATTAGCCAAAAGGACAATATAACCTTTTTTTTGTAGAATTTAATAATAAACATTTCATTTCCTATACATTTTGCGAATCGGAGCAACGGGATACAAAATTTTTTTAAAAACCTGTAACCTATACGCTAGGGGTGAGATTTCACGTTGGGTGGGAACTTCTCGGGCTTTTGTTCCTACCCCTATTGGGAATATAACTACGTGAATATAAAAACTTTATAAATTATTTCTTCTAAAAAGTACTATTTGTTTGTATCTACTATAAGATAATTTTTAAAAATCATTATAAAAATACAGTACGGCGCAGGCGCAATATACAAAATTTAAAAAATAATAAGCTCGAATAATAGTTATGCACTTGTTTATATTTTTGAATATTTAAGTAAACGAACACAGCCTTACTCTCTTATTTATTTTTAAAAATTAAACTTTCACGGCTGAATATGAATTAAAAGTGTTGTTCTTAAACCTCAGAACAATCACAGGAAATTACTCGACACCCTGTATATTTTTACAATTTTTTTGAGGTCCAGAGATTTCAACTCTAAGAAATAAAAGAGGTGAGCAACTCGTTTACATTTTGCACATAAATTTGTACAATTCGTGGTTCAAATCAAAATTTTGCTTAGTTAATCTGATATTGCATTTAAAGCAAAAATTAAACACGAAATTAAACAACCCAGATGACCAAAAATCAATCGTACGTAAAATAACAATACATTTTTTGATTGTCAGGATAATTCTACACGCCTTTTTTTACTAATTATCAAATATGTAATGACAACGCAAAAATACGAGTTGTTAATACCAGTAATAAAAAACAGACATCCTTTAAAATATGAACAATAACGCTGTGGAATAACTATAAGTAAAAAAGGCTATAAAAAACTAACAAGCAAGCAACAATAACCATTTCGGTGAAATACAACTTGCGAATTATGTAAGCTGTTAACAAGTCTTTAAAGAGATGTTCACGTATTCTTATTTAGTTGAGACGTTGTTCAAGTTTAATGGTTTTATATCTTGCGCTCTTACTAATTTATATTTTAAATATTAAAATGTTAAGGATTCAGTCGTTTGGGGAATATTTTTAGTATTATCCATTAAATTTGTTGCTTTACCATGTTTAATATTTTTAAGTTTATCCGCTTTAAGGTTTAAATTTTTGCATCAGTTTACATTTTAATTAGATTTTTGCTAGTTTTCGCCGAATGTGTTTCGTGTTTTATTTATTTTTAGAACAGGAAAAACTAAATTCGTGATGTAAGCTGCTTTAATTTAATTTTCACTTTAACACAAATCACATGTGCAAAGTTTAATTATTTTTTAAAAATAATTTTATAATGATAGGTTTCACCCCTATCTATATTCTTTGGTTTCACGTTTATATTTAACTAAAATTTGTAAAACCCTAAATTACACAAACAATAAGAAATAATTCAAATTGTTTAAACCGTATTTTCAGAAATTTCAAACTACGACCTTTGTACATTTAAGTTGAAAATTTACACGCTCAAAATGTTCAAATTATACAATTTTAACTGGCCATAACTCAAGCACTAAAAAGGCCTTTTTATAATCCCACAACTTGCACGGTTTAAAACCCAAAATTTCCAACTTTTATCATAAACAATGTCCCAAAACGTGGTATAATTTACTATTCAAACTCAACAAATGTTAAGGTGTAGGTGGATGCAGATGAAAAAGATTGTTCACCTTGCTAAAACTCAGGTGAATGACTTTTATCAAGTTTGGTTTTTGTAGGTGTTTTTTTACAATAGTTAAAACCATAAAATCCATTGTTCGTTTTTTTTTTCAAAATACCAAACACACCCTAAACATTCACAAAGGCTTTTTGGAGGTATACACGCAGCAAGCAACGTTTATAGACTTAATATTACGTGTTAAGCAATTAATTTCATTATTAAATCTTGCAATTAATTGATGAAGGTGGGCCATTGTAATTTATTTATTATATTCAGAACCAAATTATATTCTAAAAATAAATAAACAAAATCAGAAACATGGGACCAAGTGCCATAATCAACAAAGAAGTCGTTTAGAGACAATAATAACAGGAAGTTGTTAGCAATTAATTATTGTATGTCATGTCGGTTTATATTTTAGCAATGTAACAACCAATTGTGAAATTTGTTAAATAACACAATAGATGCCATGACGTCAAGGAATAAACTTTAAATGTAAATAAAACCTAAGTTAACGCACTAATTCATCGAAATTTTGAGGAATTAAAACCAATTTTTGCGTGACCCATCCATTTCTAAGTATTTCAGGTGGAAAATTATGCCCCTTTAAATTACATGGTAATTTAACTTGTCTAATGTCAAGCGGGTAATTTGTCGGTAAAACCAGTCATGACATTCCTACTTCTTTGGCTTTTTACGGGAATTTATTGTTTGATTAAGAGCAATTCACTAACATACTTAAATATTTAAAAACAAATACCTTTTAAGCTTTAATTTAATAAAACGAGAATACAATAATTAAGCAGGCTTTGAACCGATTGCAAATTAGTTTTTGGCCTTCAAATTTTAATCGACTGTATTAAATTTTCAATGGAGTTTTATGGAAGGAATTAAATAAGTTTTTAATGAATTGTAACTTGTTGTCAACTTGATTTGTTATTTAAACTTGATGGATTTTATACGTATGCAAAGTTATAATTTTTCTTTGTTTGATAAAATTGAGCAAAATAAGAAGAAACAGTCCAAAAACAAAAGTTTCAATTCATGCCTGTAATACGAACAAAATACACACTGCAAAACCTTGAAACAATTATTCTTAATTTGGATGATTCCAAACCACACAACAAAAACAAAAACAGGTAATTTTTAACCTTCTTAATTTATTAAATAAAAATTTTTAAAAACTAAAAATACTGCTGGGATTTTTTTAACCTTTTTTACAAAGGCAAAATTCAATTAACTTAAGGTCAATTAGATTTAAACCATTAGAACTGATAAAATAAACATTAACAACTCATAAAAGTAGCGTCAGGAAATCAACAACAAAAACCAGCTGCAAAAACAAGTCAATTTGTTGATGGTACTGGAAAATGTTAATTATGGCACGTCTTCCAGATGCTGCATGAAGTTTACTTTGGATATTTGCCTTCGAGTTGTGTGTATTAATTTACACTTGCTTCAGTTTCTATTTAAGCAAAAACGAATTGAAAATGTAAATAAACTTCGTCCTGGTACTGTCAGGAAAAATATCGAAGTTTCAGATTATTTCAATTTATAAATTTATTTAAAAAATGTATAAATAAACTTCAAAACAAATTAATTTACTTTCGGAATTTGTAGATCCACGGCTTTACTTCTAAACATAAATTTGGTATGTTAAGTGGTAAACAAACATTTAATAAAAAAGTAACTAATTCAAAATAGTGAATAACTTAAATACACTTTAGAAATTCTACTAAAAACTGAAGCGAAATGAGTAACATACCACATGAATTTAGTAAAACAAAAAGACATAACTACAGAAGCTCATAATTCATAAATAACTGAAGACATTAGATGTTAGCACAATGTACATATGTACAATGAACCCAAACAGTTGTTGACAAGTAAATAAATATTATTGTGTACAGCAAGAACAGCCAAATGTTGAAATATGTATATGAATTTTTTACTCTAACCTCAACGTTGTATACGCTATTAAAATATCATTTTCATTTTATTTCACAAATAAAGAAAAGTGAGAGGTTGGCTGACAGGCCAGGATAAAAAAGAGGCATTTGAAAGGCACTTTAAAGAAAAAAATGTCAAGGTATTTCACGGAAGTCGGGACATTTCAAAGTAGTCCAGAACAGTCCTTTAATTCAAGGCATTTCAGATATTTCAGGAAATTCTGGGGTAATTCTTCGAGGCATTCTGGTGTAGTTTGAAGTATTCTAAAATAACTCGGTAGGTATATTACGAGTTAATTTTTGAAATTGTGGAGCTTTTTACGCAATTTTAAGGTAGAAGTATGTACTTCAAGGCAGTCCAAACTAATTGAAGGCATTCTAAATTAATTCTGGAAATTCTGAGAAAATTCGAGGCATTCTGTGGTAATTCGATGCATTTTCACTCTAAATCGTGACATTCTGGGTTAGTTCCAGGAATTTTAAGATAGTTTGGAGTATTCTAAAGGTAGTGCGATCCACTTGAAAACAGTTTGAGGCCTTCCAAATTATTTCGAAATATGATGGGGTAATTTCAAGCATTCTAAGACAGTTCGGTATATGCGGATGATCTAGCTATCGTGGGTAAAGCTAGGGATGTAGAAGACCCGAAAGAAAGAATGGGTCATGCCATTGACTCGGTAACCAGCTGACTAAAGGCACATAAAATAAGCATTGCTCCGCGCAAAACTGGAAGCTAGGCGCACACTTCAGCAAATATCTTTTATGGTTCAATGTACAAGGGTGGACTGTGCGTATGTGACACATTTTTGACCAGAATAAGAAAATATCTCGTATTGTGGAAATGGCGAAGAAAGCGGAAGCTCGTGGCGCCGTCCTAACCAGAATCATGCCTAGGACATGTGGACCGGACCGGTGCGCAGTAAACCCAAGTTTCAGTTTACTGTGTATTCTGCTGTACGGCGCTCCTATATGGATTGTGGTACTGCGGAAGAACTATAGTGAGATCCTGAGGAAAGTTCAGCGAAGAACACTTATTAACTTCTGTTCGGTATATCGGACTGTACTTAGTCGCAGAAGCATTACAGGTTATAAGAACTGATGGCCGATGAGAGAGCGAGGAGATACAGAGAAAGGGGAACACAAACAGGAAGATCCTTATCTTCTTCTTCTTATGGCCGAAGCCTAGGCTAATGGCCTGTTAGTAACCCGTAATAACGAGTTCTGTGAACCCTCTTAGCACGTATGCTGGACAGGAGGCTAACCCTATCCATCGAATAAGGAGAAGAAGGTCGACCTACGGTGGCGCGGGGTTGAACGTACGAGATATATTCCGACTTCGTCGGTCTCAGGAATGGAACCTGATATGCCTGCGTCAGAGACCGAGGTCTTTTATACGCAGCTATCCACTCCTATGATCCTTATAGAGGAGAGAAATAAGAAATGGCAAAAGAAATGAGACAACCTGATAGACAAAGCAGGCAGGAAGAGGACGCATGCTTCTATTGCGGCGAGGTGGACACAACGGAGCATACTGTCTTTCAGTGTGTCAGATGGTCGAGACAACAGGACCAACAGCCTGCACCGAATAGTCTCACTAGGAGTATGACGAGATCCCGGAAGATTGGGATGTAGTGACGGGCACCTTGAAGAGTATCATCGAGGAAAAGGAGAGGGATAAACAACGAGACGGTTAAAAGAGGTGAACAGAAGTGGAACGTGATAAAATAGAAGGTGGACGAGATACTCCGGAAAAATGGGAGGATGGGGAGAGACCTTTAGGCGTCTAAATGAAGTAATGCGACGGCGTTTCGGGTATAGGATGGTGTGGAAAAGAAGAGGAGGGGTTTTAGTCGGTAGGTGCTTGGATCACCTTCCGAAGATCTATCCCTGGGACCCGGGTGACTTTTAAAGATTTCTCCTGCTCCAACGCACAAAAAATAAGACAGTTCGATATATTCCGTGGTAATTCTTGACATTCTGAAGTTAGTTTAAGGCATTTTAAGGCAGTCAGGGCATTCCGAAGTTCTTCAGGGTAGACATTTTGAGATAATTCAAAGCCTTCTAAAGTAGTTGCTGTACGTTCTTAGGTAGTTCTGGACATTTTGAAGTAGTCTGATGCATTTCAGTGTAAGTCAGGGTATTATTTCTAAGACAAGTAGTTTTACGGCAGTCTTGGATATTCCAAAATAATTTTAAGCATTCTGGAGTAGACAAGGTAAGACATGGTAAGACAACCGGGGTATTCCGAAGGTAATTCTAGGTATTTTGTGACATTTTAAGGCATTCTAAAATATTCTGACATAGTTTGATGCTTTGTAATGCAACTCAAGACATTCTGAAGTAAGGTATTTCGAAGCATTTCAGTATAATTCAAGGCATTCTGGGATAGTTCGAAGTATTTGGAAATAGTTGGGCGCATTCGAAGCTAATTCATCCTGGAATAGTTGGGGACGTTCTAAGACTAAGACAATTCGGAATATTCCAAGATAAGTCGATGGTTTCTGAAGTAGTTCGGAGTATTTGAAAGTAATTCGAGGCATTCTAAGGTAGTTTTGGACATTCCGAAGTATCAACTTTCTGGAGTAATTCGAGGCATTCAGAAGTAGTTGGAAGTATTATAAAGCATTTCAGAATATTCATAGATAGTTCAGAACACTTCAAAGCATTGTAGACAGTATGTGTTTAAGGAACTCTGGAGTAGTTCGGTCTTTCTAAACTAATCTGAGAAGTAGTACTAATAATCCGTGTATTTACGACAATGTTAGTCAATCTTAAAGAAAATTGGAGGCAACACAGAATGAAGAAAGATTCTTCGAAAAACATAAAAACTAGCCTTTACTGGCGAAAATTTTGGTGAATTCACGTGGACTACACTAAATTTGTCCAAATCTATAAATTGATCACTTTTCAAAACAAATTTGCAAAAAATACGAAATTAATTTAAAAATTAAAAATTTCAAAGATACAAAAATGAAGAAACACTTCTACATATTAAACATGGGCATTTCAAATTCAAACTTGACCTATGCGAATCTAAAAAGCATCCATAAATCGCTATTATTATGCTAACTGAATAGTGAGGGACACTTTCATGAATAATTTAAATCGGCAAGCTTCTTACATACTGTAAAAACCATAACCAATCCCTACAAACGATAAAGAATAATTTAAAACTTAACACTTTTATCGAGCAACGTTTGTAGAAAGTGTAGTAAAAGTAGCAAATGAAAAAATGAAAAAGTTTAATATCAACCATAAAACTGAATCAGATTTTATCTATATAACGAAATTTTGGCCGGTTGCGCTATACTTGAGGAGATTTCAACATTATAAAAGCCTACTGGGACGTGTATAAGTTATGGAAATTTCAGGTTTTGCATACGTACTTTTATTTTAAATTAATTACTCCGTAGAAAAGCAACACTTCATTTACTGCTACTGAATGTAATAAGACAGGGTTAACTTTCTTTTAAGTTTAATAGCAATAAAACACGATTCGACGATTATGCAATTTCACCTTATAAATAAACGGTTACGCAATTTAAATAATTAAACAAAACTGCAAAATTTGAAGTTGCATTTGTGCTGTGTAATTATCAACAGCCGTGTCTTATAAAACGATTATTTAACATGCTATTTTCTATAAAACGAGTGCTTTCTAATTTTGTAGTACCTACTCGAAAACTCATTTTGTCGTTTCTCTCAAGTAATTACGTTGTAGTTTATGTTTCATTACGCAGCAAACAAGTCACAGGATCAAAGAAAAATTACAAGTATTCTCGGGCAAAGCTCCAAAATCATAAATTCACTCTCAATGTCTTGAATTTACAAAATCATTCAAGGGTAACATAAAAACTCAATGGTTGTAAATATAAACGTGATTCCATCATCACCCGACTGGTGTTTTATTGTTAAAAAAAAATCTGGGTATACAAAATATTTATGGGCGGAGTGAATATTAAATGTTGGGATTTTGGATGAATAAATAAGATTTGTTTTATAATAAACAGTAGCGGAACTTCCCAGTGCGCACAACGTCATTTTGTTGCGAAAAAAATTCATGAAAACCTGTTTTGACCTAGTTTAAAAACCACCTGAACTGGCAGTTTGTTTATTACTAACGATATAGCTAGAACGACCTTCATAGATGTCCTCTTAAGTTAGTAATTAAATAGAATTTAAGAAACTTTAAGGATCATGTTTACGTAATCTGAAACATCTAAAACTGGTCCAAATATTAATTTGTTAGTTTAGTTAACTTTTAATTATTTTTCAATCAGTAATTTATTGTATTTGGATATTTCGCCACTAACCTCTTCAAAAATATTGATAACAAAATATCTGAAGAATAAATACAGCCAGAAAAGTCCGTGTTCCAAAGGCTTTAACATCGGTTGTAAACAAATTTCCTCACAGGCCCTGACATTTTATTTGCATAAACTGAAATAATATAATTATAAAATCAAATTTTCCGGTGTGGTGTAGTTCAAAATGGAACTTCCCACACACTTGTTTGTTTTTTTTTGGCGTCTTCTAACCAACACCTTTTATTTTAATTAATAAGACGATATTCAACCGATTCTAATCTTGAAAGAATACACAAATCTACAGTAAACCAGGTATTTATATTTCCAAGAAAGAATGAAATTAAAAAAAATAAGAATCTATAAATATTAAAAGGATAATGGAGAAACACTATAAATAATGTAATATAAATTCTTAAGAAAAGCTATTAATGATATTAAATTAATAATTAACAAGTTTTTATACGGATCCTGAATAACTTAATAATTATGGGCATTTACTTAACAGCAGGTATTTACATAACCTGCAGAAATAGATTGCGGGGATTTTTTAAGCTGATAATCATAAATAAAAACTCACATACCTGGAAATCTAAAATTAAACAATCGAAAGGGTATGAAACTGTTATACAATTGTTTATGTTAGCACACAATACACAATTCGGAAATTCTACAAACACGACGGAGCGCCTTCTAATTTTTCTACATACAAATTAAATTTTCTAAAAACACTTGCCTCATCTCGTCAATTAATACAAAAATAATCCACTAAAATTATATCGGACGTATTTATGATATCCTAAATAATTTCAGGTCTTATACACTCACCTAACTTCCCTAATTCATTGCTTTCAGACACCTCGAAATAATTACTTTATTTTTTTTATCTGCAGTTAAAAATACTCTTCAGTTTTATCTTGATTAACATAACTAACACTAAGGAGAAGATTGATTACTTAAACTAATAAAAACAAACCCACCCACGCTACCCCAAAATTGTTTTTAAATGTGTTTTCTTGAGTTCATGTTTCATACTTATCTGTAATAGTAAATAAATTAAATAATGCAAATGCATTCCTGAAGGTCACAAAAACATTTTGGCCACCTGTTTATGTAAAATGTTTTGTCTTTGTTGTAAATTTATTTTAGTATTTTAATACAGTCGTTTCTTAAAGGAAGCCAAGTTGGTCACAACCCGTAAATACAAGCAGTAATGCGAGGAATTTGAGCAATTTTTTACAAGGAAATTCAGTTCAAGGATCTTTAAAATAAATGCAACAATGCCAGGGTTCGTGTACTGAGGAGTTTCAAAATAACTTTTTAAATTTCGTCTGAACATCCTGTATTACTTTTAGTGTTCTAAAGTTCTAAAATAATTTTAATGTTTTCGAGGAAAATACAGATTACAGATGTAGGAAGCTTTAAAACCGTACTGTGAATTGCAAGGACGAATTTAAAAGTGTTTAGGATTTATATCTGCTAACATTTCGATGATATTAAATGTTTATAATGTATATGGGAATAAAGAAATATTTCGAGTTAATTTATGCAGGATAAAAGTATGTATATAAATTTATATGCACGTTTTTTTAATGTTGTAAACCTGCGACAGTGCGACCTAGTCTAGGTTAAGAAGGTTGTGAACATTATTATAAACGATAATAGATAATATCTAGTAATAAAGAGCAAACGCACTATTAAGCTCAACAATTAAATTTTCTTAAGATGAAAGACAGAGTTTTTTTCTGATAATTTTAAAAAATGAGCTTGTAAGCCCGCTGAAGAAACTGACACATTTATTTTCTTTTTAGGTGAAAATTTGGAAATTGGCAAAAATAGATTTTCTGGGTCTGGGTATAGCAAATTGCTTTACATTTTTATGTTTGGCATTAATCCTAGCAATGCAATCTGATGTCATCCAAAATAAAATATAAGCAGTGGAATGGAAAAATTCTGAACTTTTCCACGACAATACGAAAATGTCCTATGTTTTGAAGGAAAAACGTATAACGTCTAATGTAAAATAAAGTATGAACAATATCGTAAAATTTTCAATGAATCTTATGTTTTCGATGCGTAATTTAAGTCACTGAATACAAAATTATGTTAAAGAAAATAAGTTCTATTTGAAATAACACAAAAATAATGTTAAAAAGCTGTTATTTACCACCGAAACCTAAATAATACAGGCAAGCTATTAAAAATCGATTCATAATGCTTTAAACCCGTCTAAACCTTAATGAAGGCGTTTCAAGAACACTTTTACACAAATTGAATGAGTAAACATTGGAAATATACTGCATGTAATCAGTAGCGTAACCAGAAACGTAGTTTGTAGGGGGCCCAGTCAACTGTTTTAGGTTTAACACGTAGTTTGTGGGGGGGGGGGGCAGTCCACTGTTTAACAATTGTGTCAGAAATACATATGCACTTGACGGAACCCAACATAATACACTCACTCTGCATTTTTGGTCACATCTTAAAGACTGTTTTGATTAATAGCTTTGATCTTGAGGGGGGCTTGGGCCCCCTGGGCCCCCCCTTGGTTACGCCACTGCATGTAATAACACATCACTTAACTTCAAATCCAAAATGTCTGAACACGATTTTCGTAGCTATGAAATAAAATAAAGATAAAAGAATAATCAACCTTTTTACACTTTTTTGTGCAGCCGGACGCGAAGTGGTCATTTCGCGTACGCAATACAGGACGCGAAATCCGATTTCGCGACCTTACCCTTAGTAACGGCCGCGAAATATTTTAACGGCCGTTACCCTTAGTAACGGCCGCGAAATTGTATTACTAAGGGTAACGGCCGTTAAAATATTTCGCGGCCGTTACTAAGGGTAAGGCCGCGAAATATGAATATGTCAGTTTTATTATGTATTTTTTACGGCTGCACAAAAAATGTTGTGTATACTTCGGCCGCGAAATTCTTTAGCGCCCTCGAGATTGTCTTGCCTCGGCCGCAAGCGGCCTCGGCGACAATTTTTCTCTCGGTACGCTAAAATGGAATTTCGCGGCCTTAGCATACAAATAACTATTAGAAGCAACTTGGGGCAGCAATAATTTAAATGGTTTGATTAATTAAATTATAGTGCATTCATTTTACGATATTTCTGAACCACAACCGATCACGTTAGGGCCACTTTTTCAGCTATAAACTTAATCTTGTTGTGTATAAAGGTAAAGATCGACATATAGGTAAACATTATGTAGAAATTCTCAGATATTACTGAGCAACAACAACAAAAAATCATAAAGAAATTGAATAAATTTTAAGGTATTTTAGGTTATGAATTCTGACAACCCGTCCGCTACTATAGGTTTTCGTAGTTCCCTTTTCTCAGTTATTTTTGTTTAATAATTATTGGACAGTCATTTTTGACCGGTGTAAGTTGCCTCCTAAGCTGCTTTTTGCAGGTCTTTATTAAACTTAATAACTACCATATATAAATAAGTCTTGATTAATTTTAATTACAATAATATTTATTAAGCCCTTTTAATAAAATACGTGTTAAGAAAAGCTTGATTTTTAAAATTAAATTTAGAAATATCGCAATGATAACAGAGTAAATTTTTCCAACACCTAGTAAAGTCCTCAACATATTCTTAAGAAAACAAAGCTTTAATGATACCTGGAATTTAAGTTTATTTTAAATATGCTGGATTACACAACTATTTTTGGTTAACCACGCAAGTAAAGTTCTACCATTCATAGTAAATAACAGATTGAAAGCGGTTTTGCTTCCTGAAATATCTGAGGAACAAACTGGGTTTGTGCCTGGAAAAAGCACTAGAGAGCAGATAATGAATGTTAGGCAATTCAGCGATGACCTATGAATTCAACATTCAAACATATCTTTGTTTTGTAGACTTTACTAAGGCGTTCGATTGCGTACATTGAGACAAACTGTGGCTTATCTTAGAAAAACTTGGGGTACTAAACACTTCATTCTTCTCATCCAAAACTAGGGCTGCAATGCAAGGGTGAAAACAAACATCCTCTCAAATGCATTTAAATTTCAAGGCATTTCAAGGCTGCATTCTGTACCCGCTCCTGTTTAACATCCACAGCGAGTATATAATGGCTGGGAAGGTGGTGTTGCTGTAGGTGGCCGAAAAATCGCCAATTTAAGGTACGCTGACGACACCTTGATAGTCGCTGCAAGTGCGGAAGAACTACAAAAAATTTCTGGTAAACTGAAGCGTACAAGCCAAGACATGGGTCTTCCTCTAAAACGCCAGAAAAACTAGTCATGAACATCGATCGATCTAATAATCTCAAAAATACTCGGGAACTGGCTGGCTTTGAAGTCATTAATGGTAATGGTAATGATTAAGGGAGCCGGGCTGTTAATTATCTTTGTGTCCTCCCTTAATCGCCCATTTAACATAATCTAAGACAACACTTATGAACCCTCATTGTTAATTCATTCTTGCCTTTTATTTGTGTTTTGTGTCTGCTTTAAATATTTGTGTATAGCTTTGTGAGCCTGACCACCAGTACCTACCAGTGTTTTATTTCAGCAAGTAAAGGGTAAGTACATCCAGCAGTAGGGTGCAGCCAGCTCAACCCTTTTCGAGCACAAAGGAGCAATCTGCGGTACGTTCCTCGAGACCATCTTGGGTGATTTCCGCAGTGGCGCCCACTTTACCTCTCGATTACGACCTCCCCTATTTGAAGAGTTTAGCGTTTCGAACCCCCCTTCCTCGACTGCTTGTTAGCCGCGAGCCACAGGACTTCGAAGTCTCCTATAAGTTGTCGTAGTGCGGAATTAGCGCGTGCCACTTGTCACACTCTTATTTTCGCAATCGCAACTTATACTGCAGAGACATGGACGTTCAAGGTAAATAACAGAGAAACAATTGATGCTTTTGAAATGTGAGTGCTTAGAATATCCTACACAGAACATCGAATAAATGCATCGATCCTAAAGCAATTACATATTCCCAATAGAGTATCAACTAGAAGTAAACCAGTCCTTTCTAAGATTTTTTGGTCATCTAGCAGACGAACAAATAGCATGGAAAGCAGAAGGTAAAGTTAACGGACCTAGAGGAGGATTCCTAACCCGCTGGGCGCATCAAGTGAAGAAACTGATTGACCATGAGTTGCATGAAGCAGTCCAAGCTGCACAAGATAATAACATCAAAACTATAGAAACATAATATCACCATACCCCTTTGGGAGTTGACGGGCTGAAGAGAGAGGATTGCACAAAATTTTAAAAGTTAATAATAATCAACACTAACACAACAGCAACATTTGATGGTTATCAATGTGTTATATGCCATATAAATTTGAATTTTAAATCGAAGTTGTTCATTTTTTTTACTAAAATTTTATAATCACATTTAAAAAAATAGTTCTGTAAAAATAACAGTTTAACTGGCTTGTTACAGACATCATTTAGTTTGTGCATATAATAAGCACACTTGCAAACTGTAATTTCTAAAAATTAAATAATAAAAAAGGCTGTTATTTTTCACAAAAATACCGCCGTTTTCTCATAATAGGCAACCCATGCCTGAAGACAATTTAAAAGCCAAAATAAGCACCGAACAACTGTTGAACTAGTTAACCGAAGAAGTTTCAAAAGTTATCCTAGAAGCCAGAGGAAACTACCAGCTGCATTATTTTAAGCTTAAATTTAATAAGTAGAAACTGAAGATGAAGAAAAGATGGCAATGGAAGCTACACAGAGTAACATTGCACGATTTCTTTTATTTTTAATCTTTGCATAGGCATACACAACACTTACTGTGATCAGTGATCCAGCAGCAGAAAACTCTAGAAGAAATTGAGGAGGCAAACAATAGACAGCAAGTAAGAACGTTTTACAGTAAGGAGACTAAAATCTGGATTTCAGCCAAGACTCAAGAATGATGATCTGCAGAGATAAAGATGGTAAAATAATAAGTGAAGAGACTGAAGTGGCTGAAAAATGGCGACTCTATTATGAACAGCTGCTGACTGTAGAAGAATAGGAAGAAGAGGAGGTAGAAGTACTAGGAGAAGCTGGACTGGATAAAAAAATAAGTATCTAGCCCAACAAAAGAGGAAATAATGGAGATAGGTAGTAAGATCTATGAAAAACAATAAAAGTTATGAAATTCTGAGCAGAACTGGAGTAGAAAGTTTTTCCTAACAAAATTCTTATTATACCTTCAAGTTTCAAGTAGATGCTTTTTAAATAACACGTAATACTTGGAGTTTAGAAGAACGCGAAATTTAGTTGATGTGATCAAATTTAAAGGATTTTCTGACAAAATATAAAAAAACCTTAACCAAAATATTTAAATTTGTAAAATTCAAAGAATTAACTACTTCACTGGGCAATTAAATATTGAAATTTGTATTTTAAAAGGAATTTTAATTGGCTAAACCGCTGGTTTAGGACAGCTTAACAAAATTATTTAATGTTTCAATCGAAAAATTAAACAAATGCTATAGAAAAAATTACAGATACAACAAATGAAAAATATAAACACACATCACTTTCACACCAATCTTCGCCCACAACATGTTGTTTCGCCTAACAAAATGGAGGATATTAATTCGATGCCAAGTAAGCTTTTATATTAATATAAACAGTAAAAATAAAGGCGCAAAGATTCATTAATAATTCGTAATCTTTTCAAAAGGTCTGCTATTTAAAATTCTGGTAATGGCAAATTATGATATTTTAAAATTTTCTGTCCACAAACTCACTTCACAAAAGAAAACTGCAAATTCTAGAGCTCATTTTATGTCGATTTGACGTAAATCACCGAAAGCAAGACCTATTGATGAATTTTGGGCTATTTTGGCGAGAATGGTTTACAGTGAAGGCTGGGAAGCCAAAACAGCCCAAGAGCTGAAACTTAGAATAAAGAAAAAATTAAGCAAGTCGATGTAACTCTTGCCCAAGGACTGATGCGTAGTGTAAAGGGAAAACTACGAGCAACAGAAGAAGAAGGGCCGTTTTCAATATTATAGTTTTTCATATTTGTTAATAAAAATATGTATTTTTCATCAATAAAATATAGTTTACGTAAGTTACATACTATTCCTCTCATAACACCATGAACTTTTTCCGGATACTTTTAGCCCATACTTTATTAGATACATAGAAAGAAATAATCGAGATCCCCGAGGTTTATCTACAAATATTTGGTTAAAAGATGTCCAGGAAGTAAAAGACAAAAATGGTCAAATTCAAGTTTATGAAAAGGCAGTTAATTTTTTTGTGAAATTATGCAAACTATAGGTAAACTAAGTATGTATTTACAAAAAATAATAACAATTCAATTCGTTTGATATGTTATCCAATTTTTCTTTGATGTATTTTATTTTGGGCACTGTGTTTCTACTGAACCTTCTGTTTCCTTCTTGAGTCTTTACACTGCTAGCAAACAACTAACAATCGAATAATAAACTAGGGTTATCTGTTGTTTTATAAACAGATTAAGGGAGGGTTGTTCAAATGGATGGGTTATCATTAATCAAAATGAACAAAATCGAATCAAAATTCAAATTCCTATGGCTAATAATACATTAGTAAACAAAAAATGATGTTTTTTTATCAAATTTAACCATTCCTTAACTTGGCAATAATTTTGTGCAGCCTAACCTAAGGGCGGCTTGTACAAACATACATAATTTAATTCGTCAAATTAATTTTAGGTATTCTAAACTGTTTGACAATATTAACACAAAATTTTATTATTTATTATTTTTACTTGTTTTTGCAAGTTTTCCTGTTACAATCCTTAATATTTCGTATATACCGGGTGGTTCGAGACTCTGTGGTTTATCGATAGTTTCTTTAATAAACAAATTCCTAGGATTACCTTAATTCAAAAGTTAATATTAAAAGAGATACAGGGTGTCAAAGGCAAAATTTATATTTTAATTTTCTTCTGTAATTTCAAACGTTTTCGAAATATTCTTTTGGATGGAAAACAATAATCTGTCCTCGATTTTATGTAGCTCCTAAAAGAACGCTACTTTTTCTACAAAAATGTCTTGAAAAAGCTTCAACTTTTTTATAGTTAAAGTTATTGCAGATTTAACTCTAGAAAATAATTGCTTCATCTTTTTTACGCAAAAAAGATATGCTATTTAAAAGTCGCTAAAGTTAACCGTTTCCAAAATATTTGCTACTGAAAATGTGATGCAATACTGTTTTCGTTATTTGAATAATTTTTAACGCAGCAAGTTTGAACTCATCATCATCATCATCAATTGACATAGAGCAGATCCTCGTGGATCAATCCTGGATTACGCCAGGCCCACCCCATGCCAACAGGGAACACTGTATGACGTTAACATGCCTGTGACGCTAGCCGCTAAAAACAAAAATTAGGATATTTTTGTCAAAAACAAATAATGAGACGCAGAACAATAAAGAATCCGTGGGATATTTTTGTCTTTATTAAGTTAGCGGTAGGTAATGTTCCTTGAGGAATTGAAAATGTAGTTAGGGCCGGCCTTTATTTAGTAATATTACTAATTTTACATTAATCGTACAAGAGTTTATAGTGTCCAATATTTTCTTAAAATCCATTCTTATAGTACAAACTTAATTGTTTCTTAAAATTATAAATATTTGGCGCCTGTTTTATTTCCTGTGGAAGATTGTTATAATATTTTAAACCTTTGTAGGACAAAGAATTTTGAGATTTCGATTTGGAAAATTTTGGTAATCTAAAGTCGGAGCGAGTACTGGTATTATAATCATGTATGTCTAAATTGTACATCAATGACTGGGACATGTATTCTGGAAGTAAACAATTTATTGTTTTGTAGACTAATACTAGAGTTTTAAAGTAAATACGCTGTTTTATGCTCAACCATTGCAAGATATCTAACATTAAAATAATTTTAGTAAATTTTGAACACTGCAGTATAATACGCATAGCTCTGTTTTGCTGCTTTTGCAGTCTTTTTAATTCTGATTCCTGACAGAGAAACAAAATGCTTGCACAGAAATCAAAATGTGGAGTAGTAAGTTTGTTAGATATCCTGCCCAGTAAACTCTTGCACCCGGTCCCCTTTATGGAGAAGGCCGGCCCTGAATGTAGTCATGTTAATTTCCATATGATACGCAACAAGCTCTTTTTTAATACTGTTAAATAATTCTGACAGTTTGCCAGTCCGTCAATAAATTCAAGTTGTTCTAAATTTTTGGTTTCGCGAAATTTATCTTTACACTTAATACAATTGATGAAATGCTTCTTTTCGTGATCCAATAACTCATTTAGCGCAGTTTCTTACACAAATCTACTATTGTCGTGTGTTCTATTGTTTGTTTTTGGCAAGAATTTGTCAAAATTCGTGTTTTAAATTCAAATCTACTGCGCTAAAAATTATTCAGATAACGATTAAAATGTTGTATTACTTCAATGGCAAATATCTTGAAAACTTTAGCGAACTACTAACAATGACATAAAATACTGCATTTGAATCAGAGCATTTTATGATTGTAAGCATGTACGTTCTTCATATTAACAATTACGTACACAAAAAACCAAACTCAAGAAGCAAAAATAAATAAATTCGCGTTCCTACCAACGTATCAATCTTCGCATGCATACAATTCTAGTTTTTACACGAACGAGCATGGTTAACATCAAAGACCACCACCAGCTAGCAAAATATTTGCGCAAAAGAAAAAAAGAGGTGATGTCATCTAAAAGTGCTACTACAACCTCATGCGTATTACGATGCCAATTGGATGTTGTCCAAGCGATAGAAATTCCGTATTGCGGACAAGCGCCACGAGGTAGACTAGAAAATTAGTCTAGTAGGACAATAGCCAGAATAAACAAGAAATAAATATAAAACTATGCCATTAATAAAAATAATTTAAGAGTCCATGACTGGCTCGTTTTATCGTTGAATGTATAATGTTAAAACCTTGATTTTTAAGAAACGAATTCGTAATGAACGCTTGGTATAAAACTACAAGCCTTTGTTACCGATAGAATTGGAAATTAGGTGAAGGATTTTTTAATTAATCTTAATTTTTTGCTTTTTTTTTTAATATCAGATACTATGTTTTAAAGTAGATTTAAGGTCTCGACCATCTCAACTCGTTTTTTTTAAATGCGAAAATGCAACGAACGTGGGACTTTCTATTCTTGCATTATACGAACCACTTTGTAGACGTTTAATAACAGAACAAGAAAAAAACTGGAGGGAGTTGAAGGTAATTTTGTGATTTTTTAATTCTAATAGTAATGAAGCCATATTTTTAAATCTAACCACCTGATGGGAATATCTCACGGGCTCGAATAAAAAACTCGAATCTGACATTTTAATTTCAGAGTGGCTATAAAAGTCAGCCCGTAACAAAAACATTAACAGATTTTGAATATAACAGGCAGTAGGTGGGTCCATTCATTAAAATATAATGGGTGGTTACATCTGAATAACTCACCTTAATATAAAAATATCACAACCGGCTGTTTCACAAGAAACGTTTTTTTTGTATCTCGAATTCAATGCTATTTGTGCCATGATACTGAGAATCAATACTCATTACCTTGAGCACACAGAATGAATTACTCAAAAAAAGTCCTGTTTTGCTATAAATAAATCTACATGTTAACTGATCTCACTAATATCATAAACAAGGAAGTATCGGCGACAATCTTCTCGATTAACAAGCATAAGTAGGTGGATAGCTGTGCGTGCTTTCAATTCGCGGTCATAACTCTTACGTGACTTGCTGTTTAAATTGTTAGTGTAATTGACAACTAGTTACAAATGACAATAGTTAGAAGCTCGCTCAAGCCTGTTTTTCTTTCCATAGAGTTGTACACCTTTTACATTTGTAACATTGTAACGATAAAAACTCATTCACTCCACACAATGGTGGTAAATCATTTAGGTTATTTTCATACGACGCTACTTAAATGACAAAAACCTGTTGCAAATTTAAAATCGTAGAAAGTGTTAAATAAATAAGAAAGCGTTATAAACAATACTTGTCGATTTTTTTATAATTTATGCCAATGAGGTTTCTATTTGTTTGAGAGAAATTTGCACCGGCTCTGAATTCTGAAAATTTTGCATACAGAAAAATATTACCTCCGCAGGGATTCGAACAAGATTTCTGTCTACGCCAGAAAACGCTCTGACCTTTGAGTTACAAATCTGTGGTTCAAATCTGTGCAGAGGTGATATTTTTCAGTTAGGAATTTTTTGAAATTAATTTAAATTTAGTAAAAGCCCCTTCAAAAGACTGAATCTCTAATATTTAATCTTGTATTTTTCAGTTTCTTCAATTTTTTTAATAAAAATATCGTTGCCGTAAGCCTCTTTAATATTATAGTAAAACAAATTTAAATTATAACAACAAAACATCATCTTTAACTTCTACTTAGAGTCAATTTTAATGGTAATATAATAAGGTATATGGGCTCTCCCTACCTACATGAAAAATTTGTAAACAAACATTCAAATTTTGCATACAAAAAAATTAATTTATCCAATTCAGTTACGAAATGTCAACATTTCGACATTGATTTTAGTTGTGAAAAGTGGTTCATTTTGTAACTAGTTACAAAATATGCTCCCATTTTGTAACTAGTTACAAAAAGATGATTTGAGTTGCAAAAAGTGGTTCATTTTGTAACTAGTTACAAAATATGCTCCCATTTTATTACGATGACCCAACTCCTTTTTTAAGAAGATGTGGCATTTACATTTTGTTATCTGAATTGGATAAAATCTTGTATGAAACACGTTGCAAAACATGTCTTTTTATCACATGGCGTGTTGTTCATCTCGGCTTCGCCTCGACAAACAATTTCACGCCTGGTGATAAAAAGTCCATCATTTTGCAACTCGTTGCATAAATAGCTATTAAAATATCTTTTGTAATTTCTGAATAAACTGATACTTTAAAAGCTATAAGCTAAAATTTATACGTTTCCTCATGGAGTTCTTTTATTTTAAAACAAATATCCATTACAAACAAGATTTCCAATTATCGTGATACAATTAGGGTTTCTACAAAAACCGAATTTTGAAAAACACCGTTTTCGAATTCCAGTATTTTCAAAACACCAATTAAATCGGTTTTCGAATTTGTTACAAAAAAAAAAACAAATATGGTTAACATAGTAAACAAATATTTATATCAATTTCTTCTAATTTTTTCAGTTTATTTAATATTTATGGAATTACAAAAGCATAGCAAAATCAAATATACACCAAATAAAAGAACAACTAAAATAACTATTAATTATAAATTTTTATTTCATTTTATGAAGAAGAAATATGGTTAAAAATGATTTAAAAAAACATAAAACATCGTATTCTACGAGGTCTGATCAAAAACTATCCAGAATGGCTTTATTTATAAAGAAATACAAGATTTATGAAACTGACATTTAATGGCCTTCCTTTCGAAGCCACACACTTAATCCAACGTTGATGCCAGTGCCCGAAACATTCTTTTTATCCGTCTTCTGAAATAGCCAGTAGCTGCTTCGTCGTGTTCTGCTTTATCTCTTCAATGTCTAGAAATCGTTTTTCTTTTAACTGAAATTTGACTTTGGGGAATATAAAATAGTCGCTGGGAGCAAGGTCTAGTGAATATGGTGACTGGTGGACTTGTGGAATGCTATGTTTAGCAAAAAAACTGCTGCACAAACTGAGATGTCTGGGCGGCGGCATTATCCTGATGCAATTGCCACTCGCCATTATCATGCAGTTCCGACCTTTTGCGACGAACTGCGTCCCTCGTAAAATACTCCTTGTTAATTGTCTGGCCAGGTGTAGCGTATTCATGATGCACAATTCCCTTCTGGTCGAAACAGACCGCCAGCATTGTCCTAACATTGCTGCGGCTTTGTCGTGCTTTTTAGGCCTAGGAGAATTTTTGGAGTCTTCCACTGTGATCATACCCATAAACCCATATTTCATCGCCAGTTATGATCGTTTTTAGAAAGTTTTCGTCATTTTCGACGCATTCAAGCAAGGCACTGGCAGCTAAAACACGGACACGTTTTTGTTCAGCTGTGAGAAGCTTCATACCCAAATCCTCCGTAAAGGCTTATTTATACGAGTTTAGTAAACATGCAAGTTGCTGGAGCCAGTAGCTGGCTCCGTTTTATGATAGGACAATTGCTGTTCGAGTGATCGTTCACACACGTTTTAGTATTTTGCGTTAGTTTGTGAGTTAAATCATTGTAAGATGGATCGTTCGAACTTAAAAAAGCAATTAAAAATATTTCAAAACTTTTCATGGTTGAATGTTTGGATATACTTTATGAAGAAATGTTCAAGAAAAAGAAAGTGTGGACTAGGAGATGGCTTTTAAGAAGACCTACACATGGAGCATCTGCTCTGGTCCTTAACGAGCTCTATGTAGATAACTCTTTAGAGTACAAATTATGCTTAAGAATGTCTCCCGAAAATTTTGAGACTTTATTAGGTCTCTACACGAGATTAGTCATTCAATTTAGTAGCATTTCTTGGAAAAAATACGTGGTGGGGACACGATCGCGAACAAGTTTTCAATCTGCTGGCGTGGCTTCATTTACTGGATTTAGTAGTCTACTCGCCATTGTCTTCCTTGTCCAAAGGAGTCTAGTTACTAAAATCTAGTGACTTGCTCGAGCAACTTGGCTGTTTACTAAATCCGTGTGAACGAGCCTTAAGAATGGATTGAATAGAACCACACTAATGTTTCAATCTGTGGCTAAAACTCACGAATAGTAATTTGGCGATTTTCCCGCACAGCTGCGCGCACAAGTTCGACATTTTGTGCATTTTTGCTGCTTGTGTCTTCCGGAACGCGGATCACTCTTAAATTAACACCTTCACGGCCGTTTTCAAAGCGTTTATACCACTCATAAACTTGCGCACCACTCATAAATACAAATACGTATCTGTACAAGTTTCGCCAAGTTTTTTGACAAAATCTGATACAAATTCGTTGATCCTTTTTTCAGACATGACAAATGGGACAAACAACTACACAAGTGCCAACAAAAACATTACTGTGAAACAACCGATTGATCAAATTAGGTGTGATTTACAGCACGTATACATAGTGACCCACTGAAAACAGTAAACGCAAGTTTTGGCCACTTAACATTATCAGTTTAAATGCTGACAAACTCACAAAGTACTTGCTTATTAGAAACAACTTGTTAGATGAAGTGCTTTTGTTTGCTACGTTCAACTGTTTAAGCCCCCTAGATCAAAATTTAAATGTATTTTTTTTTAAATTAATTATCGGATTTGAAAAATAAAAAGACTGCTGAAAAGAGAATCGAAAGGCCTTTGGAATTGTTTAACGTTTGACACCCCTTTCTATTTTGGAGTGCAATTCACCCTCATCTTAGGGTTGAAGTTGTGTAAATAATACTAATCAATTCAGATGTCCCCCTTGATACTAAAATTGACGTGTTCAAGCGTTTTTCGCAAAACTGATGTTAAGTGGCCAAAACTTGCGTTTACTGTTTTCAGTGGGCCACCCTGTATAACAAATATTAAGCACACTTCGTGCAAAACCACAACCCTTTGTGTCTTTGTGTCCAATCATTACAAAGTTATAAAACCATTCTGGATAGTTTTTGATTAGACCGCGTAGGTACAAAATTGCCTGAAATAGGAAATATTCTTTCAATGACTACTGAACTTGCTTTTAACGTTTCCAGGGTATCAAATAATAATTCTAAATAATTAGTTATGGTTGCTTCCAATACTACACATACGGCTTCAGTGTCCTCGCATTTGACAATATTTCTTCAAGTTTCTTTTAGAGCAATATATACGTTTTAATTTAATAATTAATTAATTTTTACAACTTAATTCTAGTATCTAAAGCCGTTTTTTTTAAATTAATATCCGGATTCCTAATTTAAAATTTTACAAATGTATCAAAAAAAAAATTATTAAAAACCTTCAAACTCCCCGCTGTAAACGCTATTTTTGTCTAAAAAAATATGTGTTTAATTTATTTTTAAAAACCTATCCCAAGTTTTTAACAATGTAGGTACTGTTGAACCCAACAATTAAATTATTGTTTTAAACTTAAAGGCGACACTTCTTCGAAACAAGTTTTATATAAATTATTATGCAGCAAGCAAAATATTCAAAATCTTTAAATATTATTAAATATAAAATAGATTTTCTCGCCTGTTTATAATAAATGGTTTTACATTTTTATGTTTGGCAGTAATCCCAGTAATATAAACTGCAAGCATTCGAAATACCGAAATACAATATAAACAATGACGTAGTGGAAAATCCTGATCTCCCCGCGAGGAGACAAAAATTTGTTTTTTTTAACAAACCATAACGCCTAAACAACGTTTTCAGTATACCTCTCTAAAAACAGTTGCTTTCTTGCCGGAAAAAAATTTTCCCGGCTTATTCCACCTCCATCTGTCAAATAAACACTCGATAAACAATTCCAAACAAGCGTTGCTAATGAAATCTCAAAAGCATTCTAAATGGCGTTTGCTGTGAGTAACAACGCATACTTTAATTTACGTGTTCTACCGCCGTTTTTCAGAGAGGTATAATGAAAAATATCGTTCATTGCACGGCAGAAACTGCTTTTCCCGTTCTCGCATGGCTTCCCGTGTTCGGCTTCGCCTCACACGAGAATTGACACGCTCGAACGGGAAAAGCTTTGTTTCTCGCCTCCTAATGAAATATACTATTCCCTTACTATACTTGAAAAAATTACTTTCCTGGGTAAGTCCAGGGAGAAAATTCAAAATTTTTAATCTTAATAATTTGGTACAATAAAGTGTTATGCATTCTAAAGGCAGCTTTCTTAAAATCATATTATGCTCAATTCTATTACGTTTGGACATGATATATTTAAGTAAGATAAAAACGGTGGTTGTATGACTAAAATTTATCAAAAAATCCCAAACACAAATCGGAATCGATGGGATGTTGCATTTTTAAACAAGGATAAGAAACAGTACTATGAAATCAAAATTCATTTTGAAGGGTATTGATGGTAATTCCCTGATTTCGACGGTCTTTATACAAATTTCCCGACTTATTTTTTCAAGGTTTTCAGCTTTTTCCAAACGGCAGAATCCGTGCTTCAATTATTACACACGTTTAAAAATTATTTGATTAGGAGTAATGGACAAGATTAGTTGTAAACTTGTTGTAGAAGAGATGATTAATGTCCAATTAAATAAATTTTCTTTTTTACATCAAATTTATTTATTTAAAATTGCAGACGTTTCGGGAGATATTCCTCCCTTCTTCAGTGCGTTGATAATACATTTTAAAATTGGTGTAGAGATAAAATACAGGTATCTACAAAAACAATAAATATTTTTTTTTATAATTTGAATTGAAAATAGATATGTGAAAGATTTTTTTTTTTTTTACAATTTATTATAATCATACTTACAGACAAAAAACAATGTAGCAATATGTAATTTATAAATAGGCAAATTGTATCTTCCATCTAATTACATAGAAACGTCTGCAATTTTAAATAAATAAATTTGATGTAAAAAAGAAAATTTATTTAATTGGACATTAATCATCTCTTCTACAACAAGTTTAAAAATTATATTTTAGTTTCGAAACAATACGCGTTCGCTGTAACCTGTGATATAAAAGGGCCATTCCTGAATATGAACAAAGTCAGAAAAAAATTATTTGCGTAATATTGTTGATTATATGGTGGTTTAAAAACCAATGGATGTGCCGCGTTGTTTAACTTCATGTTCGACAAATTTTTAAAATTTGAACCTCCGTATCTTCAAAAATATAATATAAAGAATGTTTTACTATTTTTCTACACTCAGGGAGTATCCCTTAACAACATACCGACGTATCAATCCGCAATTTTTGTGGCAACCTGATAAGCGTATTTTCAAAAACTAAAATCAGAGCTCGGCAAAACATTTAATTTTAAGACATTTACAAAATAAGAAACTGCAAATAATAATTAATTTACTGTAATTTCACTTGAACATTGAGTTTAATAAAATTATAGGCATCAGTTTAAACTTTCGAATATCAAAACTTTTATAATTATCGGATAAAAACCCTGCATGTATCAAAATAATAATAAGGTTTTATATCTCATCTTTCACCGCATCTCACAAATTGAGAAAAATAAAATTCTACACTTGTAGTTAAACGACTGGAATATTAGAGGCAGCACTGTTTTTTAAGAGTTTAAAACTTACCAAAATTAAAGTTTAAGGTTTGAAGTTTTGTGGAGCTTACCTGCAACAAAAAAATTAAATTAATTAAAGCTTTCAGTTACCACAAAATACAAAATACATATAATACTTTATGGCGTCAGTTTAAAAAAATTAAAGCCTGTGATAGCAGAGATCAAAATAAAGCCTCATGAGTCTCAGACTCAAGTTTAAAAAAATATTTAATAATGTTCAAAGTGTAACAAACGTGTCAATTACAAACTGAAGCCTTTGATAGGAATTTTTAAAACAGATGTCAAAATACTTCCCTTCCATTTGCAAACATAAATTGCAATTACTAATTTTCAGCTTATTAGGATTACAAAAATTAATAAAATTTCCTTACGTGATTACAGCCGGTTTGGGACCCATATTTTTGGGGCTTTTTTTGTTTTGCTTTAACTGTAACGTTCCAACACATACATATGTACGTGTAAATTTAGTACTTAAAATGGTTTAGACAGTTTCTGATTAAAATTCAAGCTCCACTTAAACTAGAAATAAAATACTATGCCAAGAAAGTTTGTACATTAAGTAGATTTTAAATTTTAAGCCAAAATGGAGTACTAAACTGCAGAATAAGCAACCCAACGCAATTTAATATTAACTTCTTTGCCTTTAATTTTCAGTGTTAAGGGGAAGCATTATTTACTGAAAATTTAAATATTACCCAATTCTGATCAATGTATAATTTCTTAATCAAGGGTGATACAAACCTCATCCAAAATAACAACAAAAGTCGGGAAGTATTATTGATTAAGTGCCAGTTTCTCTTACTGTAAAAACAAATGTTTTAAATATTCACGCTCGTATCCGATCGAAATGGGCCAACAATTTTAGAAAAAGTACCCAAACAAACTCTAGAAAACTACGAGACATTAAAATTTACCAAACAATCATTTTATTACGTTAAAAATTAAAACATGGGAAAACGTAACTTAAAAAGTGAAAGAAATGTCCACCGAAAATGGAATTTTCACATATGGAAAGATCAAGGTTACATTACGTTTTTACGGATGTACTTGCTGTAGGTTAATGTATGCATAATTATAAAATAATAAAGTGCTTAACAACGACATTAAATAAAACACAAATTAACAATAACCCCCAATAATGTCAAGAATGTTTAACTTTAAATTGCACAATTCCATCAATTTAAAATTCAAATCTTTCGTTTAAATATTAATAAAAATCAGATTTTTCTGTAATTTAAACCCTGAAATTCCTTCTCGCTGCTGATATTTTTAAATTAAATTCCAGCAGTAAAAATATTACCCAACACTTATTAGCAATTCAATCTAAATTTAAAGTAACGATTTATTTGAGCAGCTTGTCGGGAACTGAGTTTTCTTTAAAAATTGGCCTGTCGACCTAAATTCCCTCGCTGAAAATTTCTAACTAACCATGACCATCGACAGTCACGGGTGTCCAAAGATAAAATTAGTAAAGGTAAATTAAAGTCGAACTGTTAACATAAAAACTTGTACAATTTTACACACTACAGTTTAACAATATACCTGTGGGACTTATTTAGAAAATATTGCTTATTTAAGCTTAGATAACCACACTTTTTGTTGCTTAAATTCAAAGAGTTTTGAAAGTTAAAATTGCTAGCTAAATTCTCTATTTAAGAAATGATTGAATGAATTAATGAACAATTAAATAAATTTATAAGCATTAAAAATAATTTAAATGTTAAAGACTGCGCTGAACTCTAACCAGAACTTTCTGGAAAAAATTAAACCGTAAAACGAGCGAATGAATTCTGAAAACTCAATTAAATCCATCCGAGTGTTGTTACAAATAAAAATTAATCAACGTTAATAACGGTTGATTGAAATTTCCGATAAAATGAATAGTCTCCCTCACGCCCTTAATCATATAGTCTGTTGCACCGTCTGGCGCGACGTCATGATCAATACAGATTCATGACATCTCTCGACGCAGTTAAACAAGCGCATACGGAAGCATTTACTACTTTTAAAAATGCAGAAGCCTCTCGAGATTGTGCCTTTGTGAAAAAAAATTGCCGAGGGTTAAAGGAGAAAGCAGCCATCGTACTTATCTGCTTCTCAGACGTTTTACATACAAAGCTAATGATTCGCAAAGTGCATGCTTGAAATACAAATACAAAAACGTCTCGAGTATGAAAGTTTTTCCCGTTACTAGCGGCGTTTTCACTTACAGATGTTAAATACAAGAACACAATGATTATTGTCCTTTGAGTATGGTTAATAATTCCTCTGTGAATTTTAATATAGAACGGCGACAGAAATGTAAAAGTTAATTATATCTATATTAAAATGAAAATTATGTTATTGTTTAACTAAGAAGCCGTTCTGAAGTAGATATAATTAATGGAATACTGACTAAATTTTAAAAGTAAAAAAAATTGTTTCACTAATGATTCGGTTACTTGCATTAAATTTTTGGTGATATGTACTTGCACAAGGGAGGTTGGTTTATCAATTATTTAATTGTTGCCAAGACAGTGGGGAAGTAAGTGTGATTTGCCTCCCTAGAGAAGCAACAACTACTTTGTAACATTGTAACCCAAATTCTACCATAAATTAATTTGGTGACAATTGGTGCCTCTTAGTCTTCTTCAAAATTGATACCTTGCAAAAATTGCAGATTCAAAATATTATATTTGCACAAGTATATTTATATGTATATCTTTCGAAAATTTGTTTGGCGAGTTTCTCTTTATAAATTTACAAACTTGAAAAACACGGATGTGCAAACAATCCTGTAAGTAATAAATAAAAATATATTTAAAAGTTCTTCGATAAAATTTCCCCCAAAAAAATAGTTACAAATTATAAAAGTGTAAAATTTCCGAAGTTAATAAATTCCTTGAAACACTGATTGCGTTTTTGCTAACTAAATAAATTGCAAACGAAGGGTAAACCGTCAGTAAAATACACTGGAATTCTACTTTCAATAGGAAATTTCATTGGAATTAAGAATTCTAGAAAAATGTCTTTTTCTTGATAGTAACATCGAGGAGCTCCAGGAAATTCCATTCAGTTGTACACCATAATTACTCTGCAGAGTATCCCTCGATTGATTATAGCATCTGCTTTTCAGCACAAATTCAAGAACGTTTTTAATCTAAAAGTGTTGATTATAATTTCAAATTTATTTGGAATAATATTTATTTACTTAGTTTTTAAAAATATTTATTTCGCAGCCTTTTAAATATAGTAACCAAGACGTAAACCTTTGGCAACATTTTAGACACGGAAATTCCAAGTAAAGTCAACGAAAGGTCAGCAAGGAATTGCATGGAATTCCCTTTCATTACTCATTTTGGATAAAATAACCCATTAAATAAAAAATC
This sequence comes from Melanotus villosus, assembly GCA_963082815.1. NCBI lineage: Eukaryota > Metazoa > Arthropoda > Insecta > Coleoptera > Elateridae > Melanotus > Melanotus villosus. The sequence continues at coordinate 23,329,592 of OY720421.1, forward strand.
AACAGATTAAACATCAAAAAATTTACCAAAACAATTTTCCTTGGATAAATTACACGAAACGAATAATTAGTTAATTATCTTACCGGGCTAAAATTCTGTCATTAATAGTTTTATGGGGTGAAATATTAAAAGAAGAATTCAGTAATGAGAAATTTAGAACCCAATTAAGATTACTAATATTCTTTGCCACTCTAAATTTAAAAGAAATTCATGTTCAATTTAATTATTGTTTATTTTCACTTCTTTTTAGTTGAGGGTGGCTGAAATATTATTATAAGTGAGCTATCACAATATTTATTGCAGAATTGTTTTTCTCACTGATTACTGTTCACAGTTCCAATACAGACGCGTAATCATATACATAAGAGGAGAAGAACTGTTAATGAACAAGCTATAAGCTTATTTATAAAGAAGGAGAATAAAATAAGAAAAAGAAAGTATAGAAGAAGAATTTCGTTGGAGGTATGTTTAGGATACCAACCCTATATTTAATAATGATGCAAACGAATTCATTATAATTAACCTTGCCTTAAATCACCCGAAATCGATTTAATTAACTAGCTGATTGATTTTCACCTAAAGATGGTAGTTGTTAGAGTACCGAAATAGTTTGTGTAGGAATTAATTCCAATTTTGAATAAATTTCTGAGGAAAACTGAGTTTGTCGCCGTATTATCAGTTTGGAACATTTTTCTCTGAATATACATACAGTGTGATTTGAAATGATTGAGGACAATTTGAATTTGGCGCCACACTAATTTACTGTTATGTTGAGTCGATCATTGGCGTCTCGAATAGGGACGTAATATTATGTTAATAATTAAAAAGAAAACTAATTAACTGGTGTTTATAATAAATGTTCAAAATGACCACCACCTAAACATAAATTAACTCTTTTTTAACATTTCCAAACACACGTTGAAGTTATTGCTGATTTGTGTTGTCGATTTCTTCCACAATAGCAACAGGAAAGTAAGGTTTGAACTTAGTCTTAAACAATAGTTCTGAAAAGAACTTATTTGATACAAAATTGCAGCAAACAGTAAAATTAAAAACGATTAACACAAATACGGCTACGAAAACCAAGTAACAAAGTGCTGAAACCTTCAACAAAGTTAACGAGTTACTCCTGTTATTTGACAGCGAAAGTTACCAAATTGATCCAGTTTAGCCAAATTCAAAATATGAAATACATACACTAAAAACTGTGGCACCAAATTCAAATTGTCCTCAATCATTTCAAATCACACTGTACACTGTACATAGTGTACATGCCAAATTAAACTTTATACCCAATTTTTACTATTAAAAAATGACGCTGACAAAACTAATTATGGCCTTTTCAAAATTAAAGGTGTTTTATTCCAAAGGTTTAGTTTTTAAAACACGAACTACATTTAGAAATTTTCATTTAAATTTTTAAAATAATAATATTCTAAATTTAAAAGAGACAATAATTTGAACAATTATGAAACGAGTGAACATATTAAAGAGCTGAACTTAGAAAAACATGCGAAGCAATTCACAATCACCTACTTTGATGTTAACAAAGTACTAAACATTAACTTAGATAATTTAAGCCTATTTTTTTATTTCAAAGAACAACTAAACTTCATGTTTGGAACTTTAAAAATATAAAAAGAGAAAATCAAAATTTAAAGTAAAAGATATTAATGGAGGAATCATATGATTCTCAGCAGAGGAGATATTGAGATATCAAACTAATGCTGACGTAATTTGAAAATGAAATATATTGAGATGATATTGTTTTGATAGAGTTTTGATAAAGTGAGTTGTGGGCACCTTTTAAAATTATGGAAAATTATTGTTAATTAAATGTAAATAGTTATAAGGTAGAGATTCAATATTGTAAATAATTAGGGTAGAATATCTAGTGAGTTAAATTTTGTAAATATGTCATAAAATAATTTGTAGAGTTTTAAATTTAGAAACTAAGGTAATGAAATGTAAATAAAATTAAATACCAAAAGAATATTCTTAAAACCAATTGTAATATAATAAATATTGAAAAGAAGCAGTATTATATCAAGATAATTTGAAATTTAACCTAATAAAAGTTTATGAAATAAAAGTTATTTTTTTGGAGAAGTTTATATAAATTTGGATATTGGACAAGTATAAATAAAGCTAAAAGAAGGAAAGTGTGTTGTCGGTTGGAGGATAAGGCAGGTTTTTGGTGAAATTGGAGTCAGGAGTCAGGGGGGAAGGTGTATTGAAGTTGAAGAGGTTGGTGTAGAGTTTGGGAAAGTGGAAAACCAGACAGGAAGTGTTGTTTTGTACGCGTTTTCAAAAGGTAGATTATAATTTTTAATTTTTAGAAATTGTTTATTTGGTTATTAGAATTTGTTGTTATAATTTGTGAAAATTTGCATAATTTTGAAAGGTGTTTGAAATTCAACTTGGTGAATTTTATTAAATATTGAAATTCGTCAAGGCGATCCCTTTTACGACCCTGAGTTAGGAGATTCTCTGAAATTAATTAAATTATAATAAAAAATTGAGCTAGTCAGGAAATGTCAAAATTATATATTTTTTTTAATTGAACAGTCACACGTATTAAAGGTGTATCATTGCAATACCTATAAACGGAAGTCAATTAGCTATACAATAACCTCTTGTTTTAAAATTTATTAAATTGAAATATCACCGTGTTTGGTGTTAAAATAAGAACTTGAAAATCAATTTTTATACATTGTATGATTTAGTGTTATTTTAATAACATTATTTTTGGATATACATAATACAGCGTCACCGTTAAAGTCCGCATCATATGGGAAATTTTTTTATTATTTAGTTTACGCAAATTTAGATTTCATGAACAGTTTTTGCTTTGAAAATAATGCAAAATGACGTTGACGATTTTTTTTAATCGATGGGTTATACCTGTCAAATTCGATATATTTTCAAAAAAATTATAAAAAGTTAGGTTATTTTTCAAAATGTCGAAAAATGTTAAATGAAAAAGTTGTTTCTTTTTCAGTTTTCTACCCACCTACCAAATTTGAACAAATTTGGACAACCTTGATATTTTTCACGTTTTCTTAACATAACAATTTTTTGGCTCATTCGAATTAATTAAAATCCGAAAAGACTAAGATGTTAATACACTCATTTGCCAAAGGGTTTTTTTCTGTTTAAAAATTTTTCTAATTAGATTTTTTCAAAAAATTTCCAAATATGCTAACATAATTAGGTCATACTTGATGCAATGTTGCTCTAGTTTCAACATTTCACAGCAAAATTCGCTTTATTCATTTTTAACACAGTACAAAAGGGCATTTTGGTTCAAAAAATGTCATAAACCAAAATTCGCAAATCCAGATTTGCCAATTAATAGACCTCCAGTTCTTGGTAAATTAATTTTAATTAAATGTTTTTCTGGACTAATACTTTTACATTTAATAACAAAGTCAGAATTGATTCAAAAAATTCAACTTAACATTGATGTTCATTTCAAATTTATTTTTTTCCAGTTCCTACGCATAAAGTGGCATTTTAGAATGCAAGAACTGGAGGTCTATTAATTGGCAAATGGATTTGAGAATTTTGGTTTATGACATTTTTGCACTGAAATGCCCTTTTGTACTGTGATAAAAATTAATAAAGCAAATTTTGTTGTGAAATGTTGAAAATAGAGCAACTTTGCATCAAGTAGGTATGACATAATTCTGTTAGTATATTTGGAATTTTTTTGAAAAAATTCAATTAGAAACATTTTTAAACAGAAAAAAGAACTTTGGCAGATGAGTGTCTTTTCATCTTTTCTTCTTCATTGTTATGTTAAGAAAACGTGAAAAATATCAAAGTTGTCCAAATTTGAATTGGTAGGTGGGTAGAAAACTGAAAAATAAACAACTTTTTCATTTAATATTTTTCGAAATTTCGAAAAATAACCTAACTTTTTGAAATTTTTTTGAAAATATGTCGAATTTGACAGGTCTAACCGATCGATAAAAAAAATCGTCAACGTCATTTTGCATTATTTTCAAAGCAAAAACTGTTCATGAAATCTAAATTTGCTTAAACTAAATAGCAAAAAAATTTCCCATATGATGCGGACTTTAACGGTGACGCTGTATATGTATCTGGTTACAAAAATAATTTGTGCTACTGCCAATTTTATAAATTACAACATTTTACCATAAAGCACGTAAAGTTCAATTTTATATTAAAACGTTTGCATTTTTCAACTAAATTTCGATTATCCTAATTATTCCTTGTAATTCGAAGGAATTAAGTGAGAAATTAAGATTATTTGGGTTTATTTACGTTGTACTGCGGGATGAAATTTGATCTCTGCATAAATGTCTGTGTGGTCCAGGTGATATGTTGTCAAGGTTGTGGTCTGTGACCGTTGATGCATGACTGGGGATTTTGCGGCACTTTGTATTAGGTACTTTTCTTTATTGGGTATATGAATAATCTTAAATTAAAATTTTCATAAAAAATTATTCTCGGCCCATATTTGAAGAACGTAGGTGAATTGCATTATTTGTTTATTACTGATTATGACAGTAGGGTAACAATGAAGTGTGGATTTACCTCCTTATGGAAGTAACAAACAACTTATTTTGAAAGCCAATGATAGGTAACAAACAACTTATTTTGAAAGCCAATGATAGGTAACCGTCGCTCATAAATTAGTTTAATGATGTATTAATGTCGGCCGGCAATACAACAAGGTAGAAGCGAACGTAGCACTGCAATATAGAAATTTAAGCAAAGACCTGCTTGGTCAGAACTTGAATGGGTGACCACTTTGCGGCTCGGTGTGTTCGGCCCCCTCGACACTGTAGAGGCATATTAGGACTTCTTTCGATAAATACTTTTAATGAAATTTAATAAAGTTTCATTATTCGTTAAAATATAAAGCAAATCTCCTTTGCTATGTAAATAAGCATCCATTACACTTTAATCTGGCGAGAAAATGCTGTGATTTTTAGATGTATGTTTATACCGTTACTAACTTCATTTAGTAATAAAACAACTCTATTTGAATTGCGTTAAAGATCAAATATTCTAAAAACGGACTGCGGGTTACATGCTGAGAATTTTACTAATAATTAACTTCCTCGTCTTAACGTAAAAATTCCACTCATATGCATGCATCAAACGCCTCATATCAAGCAATAACCGTCCTTGGTATTTTTCAGCCGACCATGCGAAATGAAATTTCTAACAATCACAAAATTTCATTGCCGTATTAAACTGCGCAACAATTCATCATTTATAAAGTTTTCCAGTAAGTAAATGTGCACACAGACACAAGTATAAATTACATTTTTGAATTGTTCACATTCAATGTTATAAACACATTATTACGAAGTAAATTAGCAGAACTAAGAAATTATTATTTGCTTATTCGCTTCAGATGATCGCAAATTTCTTTATTTATTCATTTTATAGATTAAATTTAGGTGTGAGTATTTTTACACCCAAATTAATTCAGGGCATTAATTGAAGTCTTTTGATGTGTGAAATTATGACGAATAGCAAATGTTGCCAAATGTTTTATCTACATTGGACATTTGCAAAGAATGATTGCTCCATTTAAAAATGTAAAAAGTTAAGATAAAGTCCAGCATAAATGTTGAAAATATGTTTAGTCGAACCATATAACTGATATTTAATTCAATCTAGGCTGACTAAACAGGTTGTTTTGTAATGAACGAATTCGATAGCCATACATTTCATTTGTGAAATCATTTATGCTTACATAATTTTTGCGAGAAATACCTACAGAAAAATTTGATATAATTTAATGCCAAATTTTCCACTAAGAAATTTTGAAACTAACATGTAGAATAATACCAGAAACAAATTGGTTAATTTTGTATCTGATTCGGATTTGATTTAAAAGTCTTATTATTCTAAACTACACAAAAGAGGGAAATACTATAATCAGAATAATCAGATAAAGGATGAAGGAAAGAATAAAAGGGAGAAAACGACCAATGAACAAAGGAAGAGGACAAAGAACACGTAATTAGGTAACAGCTCTGTTACTAACGCAAAATAAACAAACAAAATTTCCAGTAATTTATACAAATTAAAAAAATATACATTCATGATCAGAACTTTGTCAAATTCTGATGATTTCATTCCCGGCTTTCAAAATCTCCCATCTTTCAAAGAAACTACAGAATAAAAGCAATTTATCTTTAATGAAAAGTGAATCATTGATTAAAAGAAGAGGTTGAGTAAACAACGATCTTATCCCGAGAATGGCGAGAATCAACAACAAATTAAATTAAATGCTTCCTGCACTCCACTGGCCAATTTAATCACCAAGATACGTCCTTAAATATTTAAGAAGCGATGATTTCACACATTTACCGACTTTAAATTTTATTACTCATAGTTTATAAAACGTTAGCCAGGTGTAACATAAAAAAGCTAATCGACATTTTTGTACTCATTCGATATCTTCTTTACGCACTTCAGGAATTTCTAAATGGTAGGTAATTTCTAACTGGTGAGTGGTAATTATCTTTTCAATTACTGTTTTTGTAGGTAGTTTTCTAGACAATGAAGTGAAAAGCTGTTTTGTTATCGTTTAATGTTTATGGTCGTTTATTTTTCGAAAATATTGCATTTGTTTTGATTACACGATTACACTGGCGATCTGAGCTAAAGTTTTAAGTTTTCTAGAACCCGAAAAAGACAAAATTGTTAACATCCGCCTCTTGAAAATAAGAGCAGGGAGCAGGAATGGAAGTATTTTTCTCTGCAAATAATTCTTAGCGAATATGAAAGACACCGCTTCAAAATACTTTAAATACTTGTTATTTGATACTTTCCGAAGTTTAAGTAGTTTTAAAAGAAAAATTCGTTTTGAGTTTCACCAAAAGATTTATTATATTTTTTTATAAATTTTCACGAAAATTTCCAGAAAAAAACTTGGCTCCAACTAGAATTTGTTACTTTCTTTCTTTCTTTCTTTCTTTTTCTTTTGCCCTCTTATACCTTTACAGCGTCCAGGGGGCCGAGCACACCTAGCCGCAGAGTGGTTCACCCATTCTCGGTCAGACCCAGCAGGCTTAACTTTCAATATGTCAGTTTTACGTGCACTCCCACTCTGCCGGTCTCAACTAGAATTTATGATTTAAATGGTAAAATTTGAAATGTCATTTAGAATCCTTTAAAGAGGCTTCTAGAGCAATAGTTTTTAAAAATACAAGTTACAGAAGGCATCATATTCGCGCACGAGTCCGAAATTTAACGTCGCCGAACGAACGACTTGCCTTTCTGTAACGAGTGCTTTATACTATTTTCTTTCTCTGTTTCGGCTTTCATTTACATTATTTATTTATGTTTCTTTTTATAAAAATACTTGACAATTTCCAGTTGGGCAAATTTTGGTAAAATAGTTAGGTTGGCAACAGCTTTTGCTTAACCGGTAGGTATTTTTTTGTACTATTTAATACAGTTTCACCCATTTCTGAAAACAAAATGTCACCAAAAATCGTTTAAAAATGAAGCTCATTCTAGCATGAAAAAGCGTGCTAAAATAATGTCATTCTAATGGCGAAACAGAGAAATACTCTTTTTGAAATCAAAAATTATCGATTTTTAATAAATTCTTATGTGTTTCCAAAAATCCGATTTTTAAGTCCATAGAAATTTAAAAATAAATTTCGAAACTTTACATAGCAGGGTGGACAGAAAATCTAAAAAATGTAAATTACATAAAAAGCGCTTTTCTTTAGAAAATCGTTAGATTGCATTTTAAATTAATTTTGTTGGTCCAAAGTAAAATTTACGATTTAGATTATAAAATTTGAAATATTAATAGAATGCTTAATTTTTGAAAAGGGTTTCTAAAGGAAAAATCCGAACAAGATTTTCACCAAAAGTTAAAAATTTCCAAAAATGTTAAGCTACCTTTAAAGTCCAAAGAAAATGGACAATAAATATCACGGCATTGAATATCCGGATGGGCAGGAAATTTCAAAGTAAGCCAAAATAGCAGATCAAATATGTTGATTCAAAATTTGAGACCTCTTTCTAATCAGTTCCGAAATACTAAAAACATGCCATTTTATAAAAATCTCAGTCATTTATTTACTAATAAATTTTCTAAAACTAAGCGATTATTAAAATAAATACATAGTCCCAGCGGATATAAAAGAAAATTTAATGGAAGAAAAGGTCTTAAAAATTCGAAATGCCCAAAGTTCAAGTAAAAAAAAATATGAACCCATTTAATCAATTTAATAGAAGATTTTGATTTAGTCAAATTTAAAATCTAGAATTCAAAATTATAAAATAAGAAATACTAACTAGAACGCTTTTAAAAGGGTTCTTAAAGGAAAAATAGGGACGAAACTTTTAAATTTTACTAAAAGTTACCTTTTTAATTACTATATCTTATACATTCTTAAGAAGCGTTTAAAAAATTTAATTTTTAGGTTTCAAGTCCTTTTAAGTCCAAAGAACGTAGAAAATAAATGTTAAGATGGACGAGAAATCTAAGAATTCTAATTAAAATAAAAAATAAATCAAGTATTTTCGATTTCACTTTGGAAAAACGTTGTGTAATTTTTTTAAAAAGTATCTGTTTTCAGGTGAGCTTGTTAATTTGCGAGAAAAACATTTACTTCCAAACTTTTAAAACAAATTTAAATGCTAACTTTTTGAAAATTCAATCAAAAGGGATTACGAATAATTCGCAGCGAATATGAAAGAAATTGTACTCGAAAATCTTAAATGTACTACTTTCTGAAACCTTCTGAAACTTACGTTCAAGAATAATGATAACAACCCAAAACATTTAATTGGTTCAATAACTAATAGATTTTGCTGTAAATTAGTACAGCTTTTAAAACTGATTGGCTCAAACTAAAATTTATAATTTAAATTGTACAATTTGATATGCTAATATAATATCTAATTTTCTCTAAAGACAAAATACTAACAACACTTCTTTCATCTTTCTAATCTTCACCAAAAGTTGCCTTCTTAATTTTTTTGAAGTAAATTCTCAGGAAGATTTCCAAAACTTTTAAGTTCTACTTTTTAAGTCGAAAGAGTGGAAATAGTTATTTTTGTAACAAGTAACTAAAATCAATTTTTTTGGGACGAATCGTTGCTGTTTCCGGACGAGGCAAAGCCGAGTCTGGAATAGCAGATGAGTCCCAAAAAACGATTTAGGTACGTGTTACAAACAGCATTTTTTTGTTAAAGCTCCCAAAAATAGATTCAAACCTTTTATTAAGTATGATTAATGTGATCAGAGCACATGTCACTATAGTAGTACGCAAAAGGTTGCTATGACAACTTTTAGGGACTAGGCCGAAAATATAGCATTTTACGGACTTAAATGAGTGTCACTATAGTAACCAGACTTTTTGGGATCGAGTCCGGAAAAGACTCATTTTACGGACTTAAATGAGTCCGTAAAATAGCTACTTTTGGGAGCGTGTACTAAAAATAAATTTCCGGGTACTGCTTACCAGGATGGACAGGAAATCTAAAAAAAGCAGATCAAACATGTCGAGTCAAGATTTTAAATTTCTCTTTATAACCATTTCTTAAATGAATAAAAGCTACGTGTTTTCAAGATACTAAATGCTTGTTAATTTACAACAACGTTAAAGTCGTTTGCATATAAATGTTCTTTTCCTTCGTCTTCTGCGTCCTCTCGTCCTGCTGCCCTATAGGGCGTCGGATATATAAAATTTTTAAAAACATATATATTTATTTTTTGAAAATAAAGCAAGAAAAAGAGTGGCATTTTCTATGAACTAACCTTTCAGCGAATATGAAAGATAAATCGACCCAAAAAATTTGAAATTAAACCTTCTGAAGATTACACAAAAACAATAAAACCTCAATATTTAATCGACTCAATAACTATGAAATTTTGTAGTTAATCAGTACAGCTTTTAAAAGTGATTTGTTTTGTAGTCTTGTTACTTCAAACTAAGCTTTAATGTAAACCTTTGAAATGTTGATTTATTTAAAGAAAAAAACACTCTTTACAACCAAAAATTGTTTCTTTTTAATAAATTCTCACGAAAATTTTCAAAAATTTGATATTAGGTTCTACTTTTAGATATAATAGATTCAAAAACAAAGTTCGAGACATTACATATCAGAACGGACAAGAAATCCAAATATGCACATATGCACATGAAATAAAAAGCAGTTTCTTTTTATAAAATTATTAATTAGTGCTGCTTTTAAAATTAATTTTTTCTATACTTATTTATGGCTTAAATTATACAATTTGAAATGTTAATAGAATATCTTAATTTTTTTTAATATCATACGAAAATTTCCAAAAATTCTACTTTTTAAGTCCAAAACTGAAATTTATAATTTAAATTGTAAAATGTGCAATGTTAAATGGAATATTTTATTTTTTAAATGCTGATCTTTTATTTTTTTTTGCAGTAAATTCTCATAAAAATTTCTTAAGACCAAGGGTAGGTAGAATACACATTTTGTTACAACATTTCAGCAAGAGTACGAAATCTGCATTTACATTTATAATAAATAAAAACAAATCAAATTTGAAATTTCAGTTTCTCTTCAGAAAACCATTGCGTGGATATTAAAAACGCATGGGTTTTCAGTTTACTAAGAGCTTGCTAATTTACAAAAACCTTAAGGTTATTTACATACAGTGTGTCTCACTTTAGACGGCACCACCCCAGTAATTTTTTTTATATAATATCGATTTAAAAAATTTCTTTTTTCTGATTATACCCCTCACTAAATTGTACTTTTAGGGTATGTTACTTTCCCTTCACGGTAAAATGCTAGTCTTCTACGATTTAAAATAAACAGCAAAATTGAAGAAGTCGTATTAGGGATTTTTTACCAAAAAATCTTGTTAATAAAAGTTGTTCAGAATCGTTCAAATAAGCTAAATCCGAAATTTCATTAAAAACAAAAAATTTTGAAAATTCGAATAATAATCTCATAAGTTTTGCCATGATTTTTTATTTTATTCTATTAATTCAATACAATAACAAAAAACGATGCTTAATTACTTAAATAATAGTATTTTCAACTAAATTACCATTAGCACGTATACATTTTTCTATTCGTTTTCTAAAACAAAGAGATTTTCAAAATTTTTTGTTTTTAATGAAATTTCGGATTTAGCTTATTTGGACGATTCTGAACAACTTTTATTAATAAGATTTTTTGATAAAAAAATCCCTAATACGACTTCTTCAAATTTGCTGTTTTACATTTTGTAATTAATTTATATTTATTTTTTTACTTATTTATTGATTTGTGCATTACAGCTTTTAAAATCTTGTTGGTTAAGTTCATATTTATGATCTAAATGGTAAAATCTTACATGTTAATTGAGATATCTATTTTTGTACGAGATTTCTACAGGAAAAACTAACGAGATTTATAATTTTAACCAAATGCCTTTTAAATTTTTTGCTGTAAATTTCCAGAAATTTTGTTTTTTAAGTCCAAAGTAGGTGTAAAAAATTCATGCCAGAATGGACAAAAAGTCCAAATTAAACAACAAGAAATAGCTCAAACACGTCGATTTCAAATTTTCAGTTTCTGCTTAGAAATTTGTTTTCAGTTGACTAAGAGCTTGTTAATTCACAGAAACCTTAAAGTCATTTATTTATATATTTTTTCTTTTAACTTTATTTTTCGGACTTCAGCATTTAGTCCAATAAGCACAACCATAGAAAGTAAACACTAAGTATGGGAAATAATTAATTACTTACTTCAATTAAACAAATGTGACTATTAAAATTATGAGAACGCTCTTTGTTTATATAAAATCGACCTATAAAACACGACAAGATCCTTATCTTTAAAATCACATCCAACTGTGTCGATATTTTAAATAAAGAGAAATTAACCTGAATAACTAAACATGGTTAACACTGAGGTGTGGCCGTTTTCCTTTGTGTTTTAAAAGTACATAAAATACGACTAAAGAAACCCTGAACTGTGCAAGTTCACGCAAAACTTCACGAATGCAAGTTATTAACGACCAAACCCTGAACCGCAGGAAGCACGAGGTACTTCTGCAGTTACTATATTTGGATTCACTTTGGGAGGATATTTTAAGTCAATCTCATCTGGTTTTTTGTTATAAGTAAAAAATTATGGTTTAAGTTACGGCATTAGTAAATTTAGAGCCTGATTTAGAACAGGCATTGCGAGTGGGAAGACGGAGATTAGTTTTGCATTCAAGTCAAAAGTTATTGCACATCGACAACTTCTTACTCCCACTGTGTTCTGTTCTAATTTGGCAACAAACAAATTTATATAATAACAGAAGACAGCACCGTTACCAAATTATTCAACGACCAGGTGGGTACGATTTCAATAGACCTTCTTCGTAATATAATTAGTTGCCAACTTTATCTGGCAGTAATATAGATTTTATGTTTAGCATTAAATAAATTAGGATTTTTACATGTTTTCAGATAATCCTCTACATTTTATGGCTTCCTCTTGAATATTATTTAACATAAATGTTCACAGATGTTTTTATAACGAACTAGTTTACTACGAAGAACTTGTACTTTTCAAAGTTTGTTGTTTTAGAATTAAAGAATTCAGACAATTTTGTTTTTGTGAGAAATAATGTTGTAATAAACGAATTAGTTTTCGTAAGTGCAAAAGCATGCTTCTAATATAACCAATGCAACAGCATTTCAGTGTTTCAGTCATTAAACAAATGCATAATAGTTTTGAAAAGCATTGCTTTTATAAACGTTGCCACAAGTCGATTAAAAATATATCTCGGGCGAAGTAAGTCCTTGCAAATTTGATATTTTAAAATAAAAATTAATTACGTTCAGGCTCGTGTTATTTACAAATATAGGATAAAGGGGAAATATTATTCTATTTTTTTAAACGAGGGAATCCTTAATAAATCAATTAGTAAATATTTTTTTATATATAGAATCTTCACCATTTATTGAAATATAACACATAAGTATATCGCCCAAGAACTAAATCCCTACCAATTTGATATCTTAAAAATTTGAGTTTTCTGAAACTGGCAGTACAGCAGAGTGGGGTGCATGTAATACTGAAATATACAAAGTTAAGCAAGAGCCTGCTTGGCCAGAACTTGGATGGGTGACCGCTCGATAGGGCTCGGTGTGTCCGGCCCTATCCACATAACACTGTAAATGTATAAGAGAGTAAAAGAAGAAGAAGCAGAAACTTTTCTGAACAAAGAGCTAAATTATACAGCTTGCTTTCGGGTTGAACTCTTAAAATTTAAATTTCCTGTTAAATTCGGATATTTGATATTTCCTTACGAAAGTTATTAAGTAGGTAGAATTTAAAATAAAGACTTAGAAAACTTAAATGCAACCTTAACTTTTAGAGTATACGTAAACGTAATTGTAAATCATCTCCGTCGATGTTCTAACAATTGTATAGCAATATATTCATTTTTACAAGAAGTTTTAATTTTAGAAATGGGTTTGATTAATTTTAACAAGTTTATTTAGTTGAAAGATTGCATACTGTAAAAGTTGTTCTTCAAATCTAGCTAATTATGTAACTTTTTCTATTTCATGCGAAACTGCTCGGTATTTTAATTACGGATTTAGAAGGTTAATACTTAAAAATGAAACCAAAAAAAAAGAATGTTAAAATTCTTCCTTAAATACTATCCAATAAGTAATTAAATCTTTTGCAGTTAGATTTTCGAAAGAGCTCGTTCTGACTTGCTAACTTTAATTTATCCACTTCGATATGGATACATGACGAAGATTTAACTTTTATTTTAATTTGGAATTTCATTTAATTTGAATCGCCTGGTATTTTGATTTGTTCATTCTCTGAGCTACTTTATGAAATGTCCAAACTTTGAACAATTTGTAAAATTCTTATAAACTTTAATTTTTAAGACTTAAAGCTTCAATCTTATATTTACATAATGTGGCCCGTAATGGCAGTCCAAATTTTGAAAATTTCCAGAATTAAATTAAGCATAGACGTTCCTATGTGCATAGTTTATGATGGCTCGGTATAAAGATTAAACATATTTCTGTAACACTCTGGGCCGTATTCTGATCTTATGTTTAAAGCTATCTCTAACTAAAGTCGTGTTTAACGTAAACATAAAACGATATAGCTTTATACAATTTTATATGTGTATAACAGAGATACGCGATATTGCCATGGTAATTTTAAACATGACGTTAAATTTAAATATGAGATTAGAATACCGACCAATAACTATAGTGCAGTATTTATCCTGAGACATATTCGAAGAGGTGGTCTAATGACTTCTCCGAGATCACCGGATTACGTGGTTAACTGGCACCGAGTAATTTAAAATACCACTGGCCCAGGCTTCGTCAAAAAAATATTTTTATTTTAAAGCTACTTTGAAGATTTTTCTATGTAAAACAAGAAAAATAGTTGTATGACAATTAGAAAAATGCCAAAAATATATGCAAAAACCTATATTTAGATGCAGATTAGTCCTTCTAAAAATTTACTTAAATCACAATCTATCTCCTCATATAACTTGTTAGTAATTTTTTTTTGAATTAATATTATGCGTTCATTAAAATACAATTTTTTTGTAACTTTCTAAATGAGATTATGTATTCAAGACTTTTGCTTATTTATAGCTTCTGAGTACAATCCCAAATTTTTCAGAATAAGAAACTTCATCCTTCGTATTTGATAGTTCATATTTACAAATATATTGATTGATTTAGAATGTTTTTTTTAAATTTTGAGATTTGACAGTTATTCAAATCATGATTTTGAATACATTTATAATTTTATTGCGTTTTATAATCAAACCTGGCTGGTCAGAATTGGAGACCTAAGCTGAGAAATACGATTATTTAAGGATTTCTAATCATTTTGGTACTACTAAATATTTAAGATAACAATAGTGAATACATGATTCGAACTTTCAAATCGACGACTTTATTTATACAGGGTGGCTATAATCATCTGTGATCCCGGTCGCCATGGAATTAGCTACATAGAAATGATGACTAGCACTATGTTTCAATATAGCAATGGCAGTTGTGACAATACAATAATTATTTTATTAAGCGGTGTAGATTCCAAAGGTAATGTGATAACAGATATTTATGGCCACCCGGTACCTTTATAGGTACTTTATATCTTGTACGTGGAAATCCCCGCAAGACAATCCGACCAGAATAGTAAGGAACCAAACTGATTGCATTAGAATAAGAAACGATATAAAAACGGTGTTATGCGAGCAAAACGTATCCAGAAGCAGATATCGGATCAGATCATAATCCAGCAGTAGCGATAGTAAGAGTAAAGTTCAAAAAATTTGTCCAGAAACAACGAAGAGAAGTCCTAGACTTGAAAACAATATCAAAAAGACAACATTAAGAATAAGTTCATATCACGAATGGAAGAAGAAGTAGAATGTATCCTCAAGGCGCTACAGAAGAAGAACGAGGAATAGAAGAAACATGGACAGAACTAAAAAATTTATTATATAAATCAGGTAAAGTCGCGATAAGGAGAAAGAAACAAGAAAAAAGAAAGGAACTGATAACACCAGAAATACTACAAATGACGGAGAACACAAAAATGACAAAAAACAAGAATCTTACCCAAGAAAACCAAGGCCCGAAAATGCCAAGATTACAGAACGATCAGTTTTATGAGACATACATTAAAAGTGTCCCTTAGAATAATTATCAAAGAATTCGAGCAAAATTAAGTACCTACCGTATTTCCTCGATTCTATGACGCACTTTTTTTCCAAATTTTAGGGCGCGAAAACTAGGTGCGTCTTTACATTCGCGGACGTTTTACATTGGAATGTTAGCGAGTTCTTTATTCGTGCGTAGGGCAGTTAGGACTTACGAGCAACATTAATTCTAAAAGTGTTGCATAAGTAATGAATTTGATGGTACTGAAGACTATGTTACTTGGCAGGAAGTTCAGTTTAACGTTAACGACTCTTCTTCCAATTCAGATTCAGAATCAATGCAATTGATGATTGAATCGAATAGGCTTAGACGGAAAAGATATTAGAATTACCTGAAATTTGTATTGGCAACAAACAGCGGCAATAATTTAAATAAAGAATGAAAAAACAGAGTGGGAAGATATAAAAAGTGGAATACGTGAGGTCTCCAGTATTATTCAATATATATTCTAATAAAGTCTAAAAGATAATTCAAAAGAGATTAAACGACAGATCCGAAGGAATAAAGATTAATGACAGGAATATAAATAATATTAGGTAATCAATGATACCATAATCATCGCAGACAGTGAACAATATCTACAAACTTTAATGGATCGCTTATACATAAAAAGTAAGGAGATGGGCCTTAACATGGTGTTCTCTAGATCAATTGACTTGAATTATACGAATAACTGGTGCGGACATTAAAAACGTTACAGACTGTAAATACTTTGGAAGAAACATAAACGGAAACATGGATCATCTGAAAGAAATTAATCAAAAAATAGAAATAGCTCCAGGTAATTTTATGAATGTGTTGTGTAATTTAAAGTTGTCATTATCAGTAAGGTTGAGAGTAATGCGAAGCTACATTTGGTCAAGGATACTATATGCATGTGAAACGTGAACGATGAAAAAGATGAAGTTTTGAATAGAATATAATCAGAAGTAGGTATAACTAGTCAAAATAGTAAACAACAGAGAAGAAAAGTACTTTGAACACATAATAAGACATAGAGAATACTACCTGTTAGAACTTATATTAGAAGGAACAATAAATGGTAAAAGAGGCCAAGGAAGAAGGAAAAAAACATGGTTTAAAAACATAAAAGAATGGATAGAGCACTCTATTCCATACTACTACATACGATAGATCAGAGTGATTGCCAACCTCGTTTGAGATGGTACCGAAGAGAGAATGAAAATTTATAAGAAAGCGACGAGGCGACGACCGAGAGTGGTTTGTGAAATGCTTCTAAAAAATAAAAAGCAAAAGAAGAGGAAGGAGGAAAAAAAGGACACAAAAGAGGTACATATAAGAAAAAAACAAGAAGAAAAAGAAACACAAGAAGCAACAGAACAATAAAATGAAGCATACGAACAAGGCAAGCAAGGCAAAGAAAAATAGAACAAAAAGAAGACTCAAAAGAGAATGTAATTTTATTGTTGTCGAATTTTTCTTTTATTATTTAATCAAGAAATCTTAAAGAGTTTTCATGTTTATACCTTAATTTTACCTATACCAATTTTGCAAAAACGAAATTTATTAAATTACCTAATGAAATAGCATTACTAACTTGTAAAGTGACTAAGTACGGGATAAAAAAAATTGAAAACTAAAGGAATTTCTAAATTTTAGATGAGTAAATTTCACTTACGATATTAAATAATTTCTCCTTAGATTTCTCTATGTTAGTATGGCTCAGTTTCGTCAATTATAATGTGTTTACAAATTTCTCCCAATAAGCTTTATATTAAAAAACATTCAACTAATAATACGATTAATTATAAACTCATGCCTAAATTGTTAAATTATCCAAAACATTCAAAATACGAAAATGTGTGCCTAATACGGCGAAGTCAATTAATTAATCAAATTAAATTTAAATTTTAATAGCAGCTCATCTTTAAATTTCTAAATTATTTAATTTGAGAAGTTAAAAACACTTTTTTTTGTAAAACATTACAGCGAGAGTAACTTTCAATACTAACAGTCTCTCCTACAAATTTGCAAAAACAAACTCATTCGGAATTGCGTGTCAGTCAACAAATTACATTCGTTCATTAAGAGTTTGATAACCTGTGGATCTGATATAACATTAGGAGTGGCAAATTTAATTAATTTACTTTTAAAAGTATGTTTCTGATGAACGTTACTGTTTTAGAAAGGGATGGCTCATGCCAATTTAATATTAAATTTATTTTGTTCTTAAAAAATATGACAAAATACCTAAAATAAAAACTATGAGTCGCCTTCAAACTATAATAAAACTATAAAATTAACATGATTCGGATTTCCAAACGTACTGAAAATGGGTGAAATTCCACATGTTCAGGTTTTGGATTTTGTAGTAAACTACAAGTTAATAGCGATTAAATATTTTGGACTGGTTTATAAGGAGGCAAACAGGTAGGTCAGTTATTACGTTAAATTAGTCTTACGGTTTTATAACATTTTGCAAGCTGGCGTTTTGCAACTGTGAATTTATTTCAGCTCATGAATGACTAGCTTAATTTAAGCAAACTTAGTTTCAGATATTTTTATTTCAAATAAACATTTTAATATCAACTTCACGAAGATTAATTAGTCTGCTTACAAAGAGATTAAAAGAAATTAAAGAATTTCTCTTGGTTTAAGGTAAATACCTAAATAAACTTCTCTCAAGATCTACAAGAACATTTAACTCAAATAGTAATGTGTACTTTCAACTGCGTAAAACTGTATAAACCAGTGATTACTGCAAGGACATACATTTAAAACTGAATATTCTCATGCACGATTAAATAACGTTTTTCCACGAAATTATTAAAGACGGTATTCTACTAAAATACGAAACGTTTTATTCCTTTTTTGGTATGGGAATAAAATTTTTAAAGGTAAAAACTTACAAAAGCATTTCCTGAAAGGTACAATGCGATACGCAACCGTATATAATAAATATTTATAACCGTACAACGTGAGCACGTGAAGTTACTAAATGTTATTGTAATAAAGGCGTGTTTTCACGGACGTTGCATCAGTTGTGCGTAAAGGTTTTAGTTTTAAGTGTTGCTTTTTAGAAGTTTCGTTATTGTTATTCTGGGATAGTTTCGTAAATATGATTCCAAAAAGCAATTTCTGGATCGTTACTGTTTGTAGGCATTAAAAATCTCGTCCGACTTCGACTGGGATCAAACCCGAGACGTTTGGCTAACAAGGCATGGGCATTGGGCATGGCCGTGGTTTATTATTTTTGATTTGTTTCGTGGATATTACTGATTTACAAGAGATTTACCACTGAAGTTACAGTGAATATCCTAAAAGTGAAAGAGTTCGAAGAATTCCGGGGCGTTTGTAAACAGTTCAGTGCAATTTAAGGTAATCTGGGGGCAATCTAGGCGATACTTAATAATTTCGAGTCTTAAGGGCATGGCGATCTTTAGTTCTTAAAATTAATCGTAACCCATTCCTTGATTGTTTATTTCTTCAGTATTTCCATTACATTTATAAAAACAAACTTTTCAGGATTTTTCTAGCACTGAATACCACAATTTTCCATTACTTACATGATGATCAATGGTAGTGAAAATAAAAGGCACGTTAAAACTGCTTCATTTTACAATCGTGTGTACTTACGTATAACTAAAAATAATTAAAAAGTTTGTCAAAATCTAATATAATAAAACAACCAAAATAACGAACCAAAAATACGAAAGAGATTTAGGTGCTATTTCTATATAAAAAATAAATCTTCTTGGACTTTTCTCCAAGTTTCCGAGAATATAGGAACTCGGTGCATTTGCCAATGTTTAGAAACCTTCGGGAAGTTGTCAACAAGTTCCAACTATTTAAGAAATGTAAATAACCAAAAACACTTTAAAACGCTTCCAATCATTCTAAACTTCACTTTATTTTTTTTTCGTATTGTTGGGGGTCGATGTTAGCGTCAATAGGCATCCAATTTAATCTAACTTTCCGAACGGCATCAATTATGATTAAAAAAATTTAAAATTTCCAATATTTAAAAAATCAAATAAATCATGGGTTTATTGATTTTTTTTTATTTTGTTGCAGATTTGACCAGTTTTCGTAATAATTGTGTTTTTATTTAATTTTTCTACAGACATAAATTAAATGTCTGTTTTTTATTATGTTCATTTATTCATTTTTAAATTAAAAAAATTTAAACGTCTTTTTCTTTTCGCAATTTAAATCAACGATAGATATTTAAAAATCCATTAATTTAAATTATGATTGCTTTAAATCATGCCAATCATATGCAGGATTAATTAATATTTCAGTCAATTCTCAGGGCTACAAATTAAACGTTTAACCCACTAAGTCATTACAGATCTTCAATTTATTTAAATATTTATGAAATTTTGAATCTGTACCATATCAACCTCATGAAATTATTATTATTAAAAGATGGTGAAGGGGTATTTAGGCGTTCTTTTTTGCGTAGTTTTAACAGCAAATACAGTGGTTCAATTCCCTGCTTTCATGATTCATTAAAATATATTTATTTAAAACTTTTAGGAATTTAAATGTTTATATTTTAAAATTGGCGAATGAAGTTCTTTTGAAAGAAAATGAACAATTTTTGCCAGAAAACCATTTCAAGAAATTCGATGTGTTATTTAAATACGGTTCTTTGTGCTGAAAAATATAGGTTGTTAACTAACATGTTATCTTGCCAGCTGTTGTTTTTAAGTTTTTTGCAACAAAAAATGAAAATTTTAAATTTAAGTTCTTAAACGGTTCAAAAAGGCTTTCAGTAAACGTTTTTCTGAAAATGAAAAAGTAGCAGATTGAAAATGATGTGTCCAACGATATTCCTATGAGTTTGGGAATTTTATGTACAAACGAAGCGAAAATTTCAAACATGAGTCCTTAAAAACTCCAAAAAAATGCTATTCTGAAAATTAAAAAATAGCAAACTGAAATGATCAAACATCTCTTCGAAATTTACGAGGCAGTTTTTTATTGCTTAAAAAGTATATTTAGAACCATTCTTACGAGCATTCAATTGGTGGTCCTTTTGAGAACAATCTGGTTGATATGTAGTGATAATAATAATGCTATTACATAATAATATTAATTCATTATATGAACAGAATAGTCGTTTATTCCTTGATTGAACCGTGACCAATCTCCCGAATATTTCAGAATTTCTCAAACGAAGCAAATTGGCACAGCTTAAAAAGATGGAAGATTTATATGTACTTTTATAAAATTATTTATACTACTTCAAAATGCTTTGATTCTGGTTTTCTGTTTCTGCTAAATTGCTTTTATAAACGACAAAATGGTAAAATACTGCTCTTGGAAGATTTTCTATTTCCATAACTTTTCCCTTAATTATTTGGCCAAAATATTTTCATATCTCTAACTATCGAAACGCACAACTTTTTTTTAATAAATTTATTAAAAAATAGATTAATACAGCACCTCTAAAAAGTGATTAAAAATACGAACAAAAATGAAACAAACATAATCTTATAGAATTATAACAATGCAGAACATAGGAAAACCTGTAAAAAAATACTAAATAAGTATCAACAACAATCGTATTAGGCTTATGTTCAAATTTTTTCTCAGTCAAACCTAATTTTTTCCGGTATGATATTTAAAAGCTGAATTCTTTTATAAACAGAAAGAGAAATTATTTCTTTTACAAAAGAGGATTATCTTTATCAGATGTCAGTATGTGTATATGCTAATAGATGTGTTCACGAACTTAGTACGCATGCGTGCCAAATCAGCTGATTCTTGTTTTTCGAACCAGTGCTTTGAGCGTCCCTATAAGTTTACATTGGTTGCGGAGTTGCTTTTATAGTAAAATCGAAATAAATCAGTTCAAACTTTTTATAAAGTGGTCTAGCAATGACTGCACCTAGTGAGATACCCCACAAAAGAGTCCAGTACAGGGTGGCCAGATG
Organism: Melanotus villosus; assembly: GCA_963082815.1. NCBI lineage: Eukaryota > Metazoa > Arthropoda > Insecta > Coleoptera > Elateridae > Melanotus > Melanotus villosus. The sequence continues at coordinate 23,351,193 of OY720421.1, forward strand.
CAGTTATTAATGTGGATGCAATCTTGATATTGTCAGTATGCTTAAAGATATTTGGACTCTAAAACTTGCAAGCTGAGCAAATATTGGTGATTGCCCACTTTTACTTTGAACTGCGTTTTTTCTTTCGTGTTTCTATTTGTTTATTTTTTCAGAGTTAACATATGTATAAAAATGAGAAAATATAAATTTTCTGTTAAAAGCTGAATTTTAGTTTTGTTCTGAAATTTCAATTTTAATAGCTGAATTTTTTAGTCTAAAACTGTTTTCAGCTTATCTCGTTTCATATCTGCAATTAAATTTCATTAACAGGCTTTCAGTCATTCTCAATCCAAGTTTCAAAGGCTGAAATGTTGATGTGTGTTGAATTTAAAATTAGAAAATTTTTGGGCCCACTTCAGTTAAATTTAATTACATTGTATTTATGGAAACAGTAGAAGCCAGGCCCGTTCCTAGCGGGTATGCAGCGAATGCACCGCACGCAGGCGGCAAAAGTTTGGGGCGCCATTTCGGTACTCATTTTAATTTTAGTAAACGCAGAAGCCTTACTTAATTTTATTATTATCTTTATAATAAAAACTCCCAATGAAAACTAAAATAACTGGATTCATCTATCCTTTTAAAATACCGCCTTTTTGTCTTATCGGAAGATTGTCAAAAGCGGCAACCGCACTCCTTTTAACTCGGCAGCATGCTGCATTGCTTGCGAAGTCGCCGCCTTAGCGCGTCGGTTCTTTTAATATATTTATGTTAGACACCTGCATTTATATGCCTTTATGAAAAACCGCGAAATAAACCGAATTCGCTAAAGCTAGAAAAGTCTATTAGATTTAAATGTACAATTATTTTTATTTTTTAATTTGGTGTTTAGTACAGCCTACGGCAAGTCTTGCAAGTAAGTATGTATTATTGGTAATAATATATACAGGGTGTCCCAGTTGTAATCTTCCAAACTTTGTGGGCGTATAGTACACATTGCTCTGATCAAAGAAGTTCATATGAACATAGGTCCGCAACGGCCTTATTATTGAGATAGAGGGTGGTGAAAATAATTTTTTTTTAAATGTATCCCAATATTTCTAAAACCGCTTTAGTTATTTTAGTTAAATTAATATTTGAAAATACATGTAAGAGGCGGAAAATAAAATCTTGCATGCAGGCGCTTGACTCCCCAGGAACGGGCCTGTAGAAGCCTTAAATATTAAGAGAAACTTTAAAAACTACATGTTCAAAGTTCATATTCGAAATTAAAAAAATTAAATTTATTTTACGTTTTATAGATTTCATTTTTGCTTTTTTCAATTCCGAAGATTTTATTAGATACTCATAAAGTAATATTTCTGAAGTCTTCAGACTTGGCAAATCAAATTTGAAAGCTGGAATGTTTTGTGTTCAGTTTAAAAATGAAGAATTTGAAGTCAGTTTTCAAAATGTTTTAATTTTTACATAAATTTGTTAAGGGCAAAACAGCAGCACGAAATATGTAAAAATGATCCTTTTCCTATAAGTATAAGTTGCATAGAATTTCAAATTTTTTAATTGAATAAAAAAATGTTAGTTTCAGTCTTTCAGAAACAGTTTTTAAATGAATTTTGTCCTTTTCATATTCTTATTTCTTTATTTTTTTTACTTTTAAGGTGTTTTAGTATAATAGTATTCAAATTTTGAATTTAATATTACTTCTTAATAATAATAGTAATAATATTAATACGGTTTCTTGGTAAATTTTAGTTTACCTGTGAGAGTTTAAATATCAAAAAGTAAAATATTGTTTGTTTTAAAATTAATGTCTGAAATTAGAGTTCTTCTCGTTTACAGATCTTGTTAAAAATCGGTGAAACATGAAAAGTCTGGAGATGACTTTAGATTTTTAGCTTTAGAAGCTGAAAACTAAAAATGGAAGAAGTTTCAGATTTTAAAAAATCGAACATTTAAGGGCACAATTAAACTTTGATATTTTAGACTTCAAATGTTCATGTTTTTGGCAAATAAAGTCCTGCCTTGAAAAACAAAACTTTAGAGTTTCTTTAATTAAATGAGTGAGTGTTTCTCATTTTAATTTTAATATGTTTTGGTATTTACTGATACGAGTACATTTACTTATTTGTGAGATAAACTGAAACGACAAAACAATAAATGACAGTCTTTAAAGCAAAGAGCCCAAATCTGCTATCACTGTTACACTCCCCAAAAATACAATGCTTAACAGCGCCACGTATTTTTGGTTTCGAATTTTCTATTTCCTTGTTGAAAATTAACACAAAACTCTTATATTAGGTAGTCAAATCTGCTCCTCTGGTTCGAAACTGTCATGGAGGATTGACGCAAGCGCCACACGCAACTTCGCAGTATGAACACATCTATGACTTGGGCCGAAACTGAACCTAATTATCTTTAGCTGTCAACTCTGGGCTTAAACAGCACGACTGACGTCATGAGCCGAAATCACAGGGGCCAAAACTACACAAATTTGGCGTCAAAAATTTCCCTGGTAACTATTTAAATTCCCTAATTTTTCACAGAAATTAACAGAATTTCCTGACTTTCCCTGACCAAAATAACAATTTACGAAATTCCCCGATATTTTCCGGTTTTTCAGAACTGTAGGAACCTTGTTCATGAATACATATAAAAAATTATCTAACAAAACATTAAAAAAAGCAAGACAAATAAATTATTACTGTTATTTAATAATAGATTGGCAGGTTAGTTTATAGGACTTTATATAATTTTTCTAATACGCCAAAGAACTGTTTTAAAAAATACTAAAATTATAAGTAGGAGTATCGTATATGCGGTAGAGCCCTGCACGGACCGGGCTGTCCGACCTAGGCCCAGGCCAGACTTACATCTTATTTAAAACCCAATTGGACTGGGTCGGATCGGGCCTAGTATTTATAATAACCGGACCGGGCGGGACCGGACTGATTAAATATTAGAAATTACAATTTAGTTTACTGACTTTTACAGCGTCTGGAACTCAATACTCAACACACTGCCAAAAAATATTTTATTAAAATTAAGAGAGGTCGCAAAAGTACGGTAAGTTCCAACTCATTGTTGTTAAGTGGTTATGGTTAGTGGTGTAATCTTTAAGCTTAACTGACAGGTAATTGAATATTTACATTTCTTTCCCTGGAAAAGGCTTAAAATTTCCAGTTTACAACGCTTTGTAACGATGTTATTTCTCTTAGTTTCGGTATTTTAAAAGATTTATTTACTAATTACTTTAACTGTAATAGGTAAATTAGGAATACATATTTGTTTCCTCAAAACACAATTCTCTTGCCAGTCTTGATGTTTCTTGCACTTCGCGTGTTTGTGTAACTTGTTGAATTTTTAAACTTAAAACATGGATCAAGAAAAAAAGAGATTGTTAAGAAACTTAACAACGGCGACCTACTGGTAAAAACGTTTAGTGAAGTGATGGAAAAAAGAATGAAATATGGAAAATTTTCGATCTTATTGTTAAACCAAATTTCAACAAATAAAGTCAAGGCTTAACAAAAAAGTACATTGAAGATCTTGAAAAAATCTATTTAATAAACCTGGTAACATACTTAATTGCGATGAGGCTGGTCTCCAATTAATTAAATACCAGAGCTGGTCAAGTCCTTGCTGAAAAGGGATCAAAATGTGTTCCTAGCATAAGTCCTGCAGAGAAAGGAGAAACTGTCAGCATTTTGGCATGGTGCAATGCTGAAAGAGGATACTTTCCACCATATTGTCTTTTCAAAGGCAAAAACAGGTAGGATGAATGGGAGTGATGGGATGCCTCCAGAAACGCTCATTAGAATGTCTGAAAAGCCAGCATATGTAAATTCAGAACTATTCCTCGATTGGCTGAAGACCAATTTTTTTATCGAAAAAAACCGCCTGGGCCTATTCTGTTAGTTCTAGATGGGGATTCATCTCATACCACGAATATCGAGACTCTTCAGTTTGAAGAGGAACATGAAATAATACTATTTTTTTTCCTCCCCACACGACGCATTTTCTTCAACCTTTAGATCGAAGTTTTTTTATGGTGGATGCCGGTATTTTATTAAAAATTAGACAGTTCGAAAGCTATTGGGTGATGCATGGAGCGAATCTGCTACTGTGCAGAATGCTGTGTCTGGCTTTAGATCAACTGATTCCAACTTGATCCCAGTGCAATTCCAGGCCGTGCATTCTTGATTCATAATACAAATGAACAACAACCGCCTAAGTAACGAGCAAGATTGTCGGTCACAGGACCATCTGGATCTCAAAATACAGATAAGCACCACTCCTGGAAAGGTATTAGAACTGATCTCTCCAGTGCTGCTTATTACTCCAAAGGTGAATAAATCCCGCCGACAAATAGCTGGTGTGCATCACCAAACAAAGAACCAATACCAAAAAGCCAAGCAAAAAGCCCGAAAAGCAATTTAAAAATCAAAGGAAGACGTCGTCATCGTCAGAATCTTACGAATTGGTTCTGGAGGAATCTGAATATGAAGGAGGACGATTACCTAAGCGACTACGAGAATGAATGTATGGGATGCAGTGAAGATTACCGTAATACAAAGAGAAAGGATGACTGGATTCAATGCGTATTGTGTAAACGGTGACTTCATGATGAATGTATAAGTTACGCAGCAGTTTGACAAAACAAAATTAACTGTCCAGACTGTCCTCCACTAGGGAGGATAGTTGGACCAATTTGAATTGTATTTATTTTTCTTTTTACATATTGCTGTAGTATTTCATGTGCAAAACGTTACCGTTAGATTGCAGCTTAAATATTCGGCTACGTTCGTGTTTTTTTATGAAAGTTGTAATTGTAAAATAAAGAATCTGTATTGAGTGTTTTAAAATATGGTCCAACTCTCCTCCATTTACCTTGCAAAAAGTTATAACATAATCCAATATATTTAATAAAATAAGACAGTTAAAGTCTTTCTCAAAGTATTTACTTTGGAAAAAACTTTAATTTGTGTTTAATAATCCAATGTTTAATAAGAACTAAAAAACTTTACAAAAATAAAAAAAAATCTAAGGAACATTGGCTCGTTTTCTAATCCGATTCAAATCTCTATAATTTTGGAATTCCTATAAACTCGGTGGTGTTAATATTGAAACTGTAAATCTTAAGATTGCACATTAATATCCTCAAATTTTAATTTGATTAAAAATTGTAATTTTAAACTAGGAACTTTACTTTAAAGTTAATATTTAAAATTGGAAAATCCGACAGGTAAACCTCCACCAGACTTCAACAGGAAATCAGGGAAAATTCCCCATGGAATTCCAAAGAATTCCTTTGCGGTTTACCCCTCACAAAATCTAAGAGTAAGGTGCCACTCAAAGACAAATTTTGAAGATTGTTAAGTTTAAATTATTAACCTTGAACAGCAGAGAACTTTACAAAAAGAATAAACAAATTGGAGAAAAGGTAATTAATCAAATAAAATCCATTGTATTAAGCTTGGGGGCAATGCTTAAAGCATCCATTTCAATTATTCAAATAAAATTTCGAAAGTATTTATGCAAAAGTAATTGACAACGCGATATCTAAACATTTCCAAAACTGACTGCTTCATAAAAGAATAAAAACCGAACAAACATGGAAAAAGCGTACGTTTAGCTGTCAAACCGTACTCGTCCAATCACTAGATAATTTAAAAATGCCATGTTATTTTCAGAATCATTTCAGGTCAGTTTATAAATTATCGAGTAATTTTAAAATCATTTTACTACAGGATACACAAGTCCAAAAGATAAACCAATAAATCCACAATCATGTTGTAAAATTCGGCACAGATCTGCAATATTCACATAATCTCTGACGCAAATTAAGCTCAGAAATCTACCACCAGCAGATTTCTACAAATATAAATCCCATCCTGATTTATTAATAGTTGACCGTTAGTTGCTCGCTTAAAAATTTAGTGGCAAGCTGTCAAATGAAATATCCTGAAAAACATTTTTACTCCCCTTGTTTGGCCTACTATTAATAGTGGGTTCTAATGTTTTAATGCTGTTCTTAATTCTAGGTAGGAAGATGGTTTCATTTCAAAATGCCACCCACCTTTTATTGTCTTGAAGGTTGGTTGCGTCTATGAATTCATAAATGTACGAGGTTGATGAATCTTAAAAATAGGGTTTCACAACGGTTTCCGTTGATATTAATTTATTTAAATCTTAATAATTTATCTCAATGGCGTTTTGTGCAGCCTTTAGGCAAGGTTGATTTTTGTTCAATTAATAATTTTTCAAATTTAACACAACACCAGTTTTTACGTTCTATTTGCAGAGCGTGAAAGTGCAAACTATGGCAAGAAATTGAATTAAAAGTAATTGAAGCGTTTATCTCGACTGATTGCAAATTTACGGAAAAACCTTGCAACGAATTTTAAAATTTTTCCGTACACAAGTAGGTAGAAAAAATTGTCGCGTTTTAAGCAATTAAATAACCGAGAAATTATGAGCAATTAAATAAAACTAAAAGGTTAAACACTTTGTAGCTACAGGAAGCGGTTTCCTGGAGTCTGGCTTTATTTCTCAATACTTCAATTTGCATAAAACTTAACAATTCATGGTTGAGTTCGTTAGCCCGATTCTAAATCTATACTTCATGATCGTCCTTCATTACCGGATATGTCCATTGAAATTTCGAAGCACAACAAACATCATCCCATAATAACACCAGACATGAACTAAATTTAACTTTTGACGATTTTTAATTAATCCACCAAGGGTAACTGGGCCGTTTTTAATCCTTGGCCTAACAGGTTATGCTTAAGAAGAAAATGATTAATGACGGTTGTGACGTGGGTTTCAATCTCTTGAGTTTCGTATGTGATTACGAAAGTTCGGTATTGCTTAATTTCGGTACTGATCTTCCTACAAGAGCCGTTTCTAACATTTGAAACGTGCAATCTGAATGAGCTTTGTTACGTAAGATGAATTGGTTACATAAGAAGAGTTGGGGTTATTAATAATAAAAATGAGGTATTTTGGTTTGAATGATTTTAAATTTCAACCTTTGACTCCAAAAGAATTTCCGTTTCCGGTGATGTTTCCTGTGTTAATCATTTGGGTTACATTTGGTAATCTACCTGGACTTCTCCGTTATTAAATACTGGCGTGCTGGTTTGTTTCTGTCATAGCCTAATTATCCTCATTTTTTAATAATCGGTTCAGTCCCCATTCTATTTACATAAATCCTAACCTGGCCTTTTGAAAACGAAACTACAAAAAAACAAAAATTAAATGCATGTAAAAACCTAAATTACAACCAAACTTCAGGAAGTTAGTCATAATATCTTTATGAACTGAAACAAGGGCAAGTCTTGTTTTGAATTAACTGAATGTAGTTTCTATTTCTAAGTGTCTGGTCACACCCTTTTTCAATACTTCACGGTTTAATTAGATTAATTATAAAATCAAAAGCAAATACGGGTCTGTATTTGCATGATTATTAAATTATTCGCTTTCTGTTGATTCCACGAATCGAACAACTCTGAATAATCCTAACAACGCACGACAACCACTCACTTTAATGAATTTGAAGAAAATGTGATTTATTTTTGCTTCTACATTGTGCATTACGCGAGGTTAAAATTATTAAGTACACGCCTTTTAGTCACGAATACATTTGCTTCGGGGTAATTTTAATTTCTCCTTCATTAATATTTACGTCGATTCTTAATCTACATTTTAAAACGCCGCAAGGAAATCTCTGTCTTTAATTTTTCATTCGACAAAGTTAGTAAATGCAACTGGAAAGTTAGAAATTAAATTTCGAATTTGCAATTCAAATATGAAACTTACGGAAAACGATGTTTAAGGCGGCGAAGATATTCAGCTTATTAATGGAATATAAACCGCGAAGTAAAAAAGTAGTTGTGTTTCGTCTGTTAAAAATTCGCGGATTAAGGATTTCATTTTTCCTCATCGAAAGTTTGTTGGTTGGAATATTTGGCTTACATTTTCTAAGAATACGTTAAAGAACAAATTCCTTAACTTTCTTTAGATTTTTGCAGGATAATAATAATTCAAACCATTAACAAAGCTGCAAATAACAAATTAATATTAATAAACGTAATTACACGTGACGAATGAGAAACGATACAAACAACAAACACAACCATAATCGTCAACTTATCTAGGAAGACAGTCTGGTAATCGATACTAAAAAAATCGCTTTCAACAAATATAAAACAATACAAAACCATAGCGGTTGCTTAGAAATTATATGGGATTACGTACCGGTTTAATAAAATAAGAAAGGTTATCGATCTCGAATTGTTGTGGCCACCCACAACCACTAAAAGTTGTTTGTAAATGTACGGCATAAAAATATTATCAAATACTTTCAAGAAATTTCCATTGTTTATGAATAGTTATCTGTGATGAAAACAATAACAATTAGAACAATGAGGTAATTAATTTCTATTGCTGAGCTTAATCTTCCTGTGCGTTTTTGATGTTAGGTTGGTTTATTGTACATAATTATTATGCAAGAAAGAAGTAAAAAATTCGAATTCAAGATTACATAAGCATTGAAAGCGAAGTAGTAGTACTAGGTGTGGGGTTGATTAGATGAAGTCCAGGATAAACACCAAACTTATTTAAAATCAATTTATTCAATTTTTAAATTCATTAAAACATTAACCAATTTGCTGCCTATCTGGTAAGACTGACAACATAAATACGATTTTGGTTTGTGTTAACAATTTTATCATTCACCAACATTTTCGAACCTATCATGTTGCCGCCTTTCCCAGCATGCAACAAATTGCTAGATCTATAGGCGAGAGAAAATACGAAAAAAACTTCAAAATTAAAAAATTAATTTTATTTTTTTCTACCTGCACGTTTTCGGACTAAGCCTGGAAGACCTAACAGCAGATGTTAAAAAAAACGAATTAATTTCAGAATCAAAAGAATATACCATAAATTGGACATGATTCATAAGAGGCAATCTTTAAAATGAAATAACTTGTGAAACCTCATCTAACCTTGAGAATTAATGTAATCACACCTAAAAAATATTGTAAATTTTCCGTTGTTTCCGGTCACTTCATACCTGTTTCTGAAACTGTTTTTCTTACCTATCTTAAAGATTATTTGTAATGATTATTTCATCACAATATTAATAAACATTCCAGTTCCTGGAGTTGTCTGAAAATGGAGGTAGATTTTTTCTCTCAAACGAACGTTTGAGAGGTTATAAACTTTGGCATTTTTAAATTTTAGATATTAATTACGAATTAAAAAACAAAAGTGCCACAAAGCCACAAAGAACATACACAGAATATTAATATTGTAGTGAAATAGGAAATTGGGAATTTCAGGCACGTCTTAGCAGCGTAAATGTTTTGTTGGTAAAATAAATTTAAAAAATAAATACATATAGTGGAATCATGATATAGACTGATTATTTATTTTTTGCACTTGCATGTATGTCTCATTTTGTAAAATACTAAAATATACTATAACTTTTTTCTCCGCCCTTCAAATTCATGTTATGAAGGTTTAACTATATTACGAAGAAAAACAAGCTGAGAAAATTAACAGAAGAAAAATACGTACCAAAATAATCCAACTATAAAAGAAAGAAAAATCCCTGATAAAGATAAATCAGAAAAAGGTTATTGAAGGTTATTGAAGAAAAGCAAAACTGAAAGAAGAAAAACTAACCGTTGTAGGTAAATGGTTGTAAACAAGATTCAAATAACGCAAAATATCAATCACTAATACTACTTATTTAAAAATATAAGAAAACCAACTATAACAGGAACAGGAATAGATAATTTGACAGAGAAAATAAGAGAAAATGGAAATTGTAAGGAAAAAACAAATCATATTAAAAATGGCAACATGAAACGTGATGACTTTAACAAAGAAAGAATAAGAATTAAGCCAGAAAATATCAAAGTTAAAGCTACATTAAATTGATGTTAACAGAAATAAAAAAGCAAAATAAGGAGCTACAAAAATAAGAAATAGCTATTACAGGTATCTACCGATCAGAAGGGGGACATGAGGAGCAACAGCAGGGTTCGAGTGTAAAATAAATGTAAAAATATTAAATATGTTTAGAAATCTCGGAAACGAAATAATATTAACTATGGAACTGAAATATACTCGTATAATAGTGCTAGCCGGCATCAACATGTGAGCCAAATAAAGATGCCTTATAAAAGAAGTTCTTCGATGAATTACAACTAACCAATTACGTAATGGGAGAGTTAAAGGTATGGGAGATTTAAATGGTAGAGAGAGAGACACAAATAACATGAAAAAACATGCGTTCTAATATTGAATACATTTATGGAGAAGATGCGTGAATAACTACCAAAAACCAACGCAACAAAATAGACACACAGGACTGGTCGATCATTCTGGCAGTATTTTGAACCTTGGAGCAGTCTAAGCAAGCAAGACAGTCCTGAATGCCGAATGCTGAGGTACTTTGGAGCAATCCGTAGCAATACGGTCTATTCTAACGCAACTTGGGGAATCCCAGCAATATTTACTAATAATAATCATGCATTTTTAAAAGAACGGTTTCCGGATTGGGGCCGTGTCATTGCTGAGAAAGAAGAACTCAACGTTCAGCTTTCTTAAGAGACTTAAATAGGAGGAAAAAGGGAGCACTAAAAGAGTATTCGACGTGTGAGCCACGCCAGAGGCGAAATTCTTTTAACATGAGGAAGAAGGACACGTTAACTCAACTTGTCAACCAAGCCAAAGGCGAAACCCTTCTGAGGGAAAACTGAAGAAAACAGCGAACTTATACTGGTTGTAACCGGTAACCGAAGATGACGATTGGTCAGAAGTGGAGGGGGCGGAGCCAATAGCGATGACAGACTTCCATATATCTGACAGATAATGACCAGCGTCATGATTCAGGTTATTAAGGGTCTTGATGATTTCAATAGCTTCACGAATTTTCCTGTTGAAAAAATGAGGAGAATTGACAGTAATCGATGATTTGTCAAACAAGATCTTATGTCTAGCGTCGTGATGGTGTTGAGCAGTAACCGAGTGTGAGAGAAGACCTGAGTTCAAGCAACGTTTGTGTTCGCAGATACGTGTGTGTACTGAGCCATCACTTTCTCCGATGTATACTGAACCACCAGAGCAAGAGATGTGGTAGACGCCTCTTAATCAAAGGGGTAACAGTTTATCTTTTACCGAAGGGAATATTTGTGACACTTTATTGATGTTACGTTTTTTGAGAATCATACCTATGCGATCAGTAACTTGGGAAATGTAAGACAATAAGGCCTGGGGTGTACAAGTGTTTTGAGAACTTCGAGAATGGGAGGGGTGTAATTGTTTTTCGATTACCTTCCTAACGTCCCTTTTGTTGTACCCATTTTTGACGAAACTATCTTTTTTGCCTAAGATTAAACCGTAACTAATCCTTCGGAAACACAAATTATACAATTTAGAAAAAATAAAAGGCATAGATCATAGATAATATCAGAAACTTGATATGCTGAAAAACTTGAGGTAAAATCAATAGAAATAATTTAGAGAATGGCGACTAAGGTAATTCGGACATGCAATACGGATGAGCGAAGAACAAGGAAAATATAAAATGTAAGACTAATGAAGACGAAATTTACAAGAAAGCCATGAAAAATATAGACAAACAGGGTGAGAAGAGCAAGAACAAGAGAAGATAAAGAGGAACTCGTTGAAGGCGACCGAAGAAATAATCTGTCTTACACTCAAAAGGGTACTAAGATTGTAATATTATGTACGTAAGTAAATAGGTTTGTTTATTTATTGGACGGGATATAGGCTTCTAGGTGTCACGGATCTCAACAGTCAGCAACTGCTATGGCCATTGGCACTACTTAACCAAAATTTTGTCCAATCTAAAGGAACTTCCAACCTGGAAGGGACCTTTATCGTACCAAATATCAAATATCACACTGATATCGGACCTAAAGTTTAGTATGCAAAAGAAGTAATTTTCGGCACTAAAACTCTCCCTAATTTTGAAACCTTTGGTTTTCAAGGAAAACTAACTATCCGCTACACCACCGAAGCCTGCATGTAAGTCTTATTTTGCCAGTCAAATATTAGATAATAATTAATAACAGGTGGCTTATGTTAAGTTCTGGGAAGAATAAATAATACTAGTGTTAGTGAATTTTAATTACATCAATTTTTTGGGGGGTCAAATTTAAACAATTCCAACTCGAATAATAACTTGTAGATTTTCAAATTAAAAAATAACTAAACTTTTTTTAATAAATAGGTATTCGAGTTGCTAAATTTCGCATTTACTCAGGGCTTGTAAGGATTTTTATTTTAATCAATTTCATTAATCATTTAAAAGCGCATTATTTCCAAGAAAATTTTAAAGATTCTTATTAACACTTTAAATTTCCTGAAGTCCAAGGTTTCCAGGAGAAATTCGCCAAACAAATTTTCCAACGTAATTTAAATTCCTCTCGAAATCCTGTATTATATCGAAAATCCAATCTGACAACCTTGCTTCAATGCGAAGTGGTTAACTGCGAAGTAATTTAACAAACAAACGTAACAATTTAATCACTGTAAAAGCCAAAACAGAAACAGCTATTTTGCTCCATTATTTAATAAACCAATTCAAAGATCAATTTTTCCAGTTTTGATAAATTGCAGGATGTCACATTTAACTTATCCTGTGCAGCACTTGAATTATAACACAAATTGCGCGTATCATGGTGGGCAAGGATATTTAAATAATAATATAATTTGCTAGCAACGACGACAACTTATATCAATTTTGTTACTTTGTTTGCAAGCTTTTTGATTACCTATGATTTCTAAAACAATTCTCTTCACTGTGACATTTAGTCATAGAAGGCAGTAAGATGATTTTAATAATTCGTGTATTGGTTGGTAAGACAATAGTTTGAAGTTATGACCCTTGGGAAGACGACTGGTTGGGAAGCTCAAAACGAGAGACCATGGCCCTAAATGGGTTGTCAAGCGAGATGAAGTAACTCTAAGTAAAGGAACTGTTTTGAAACTCAAGCATGGTTAACCACTACTTTTGCTTTTGTTTAATCAATTTAGTGAGCATTAATGTCTAAAGATTATATCAAAGGTTATTTAAATTTACGTTATGTCGTATCTACCAACCACAGCAATGACGTAGATTTAATTCGCTCAGCATGACTGTAATCTTCCATGCTAGACATACTGAATCTTACTTCCCTAAGTGTGTAAGTTAAGTGTTATCACACATTCTTCGTCACATATGTACAATGTACATTGTATAAATGAAACACTGCCCAGGGCAAATTATGTGCTTCGTCCTGTATGTGTATAACATTAAGAAACAAACCGTATACGTAATCACCTATCTTTATACCATAACATTAAAAACAAACTACATAAAAACGTAAAAACCCAAAACAATGTTGCAGTTACATTTAATCTATAGCAACAATATGCAACGAGTTGATAACGTGGCGACATGTCTTTTTTCTAAACTAGGATTTTATCAAAAGCATTTCAATGAAATTTATTAGCTGTCGTTGTTTAATTATCATGGTTCGATTCATAAGATGTGAATAAATCTGTTTATAATTAACTAATTAGTAATCAAGTTAATAACTTTAAATATAAATAACACCCGAGGTTAAAACGAAATGATTACTTCTATCACTTCCATTTATGAAAGTCTAAAAAAACCTTGCCAGGCCTCATAATCTTTAAACTCATAATTTTAGTGCAAAATTAGACGATTAAATAAACATGGAAAGTGAATCTTGAAAGATTCTGTTTTCTGCTACAATTATTTTGCACTCTTAAAGTAATTTTTTACTCTCGAGTGAAAGTCGAAATTTTAATATGTAATTTAAATTGAAACATATTTTAAGTCGATGTGATTACTTTCTAGAGCTATAAATCATGGACAGATAACCGTGAATCGAGTGTTAAAAACTGGAGCGTGATATTTGCATTTTCAGTCTTAAAAATTCGCTTGCGAACTTTCAACAAGTTAACATTCATGGAAATTATTGCTTTTTAGAGTTTTTAGTAAACATAAATTCCTTAAAATTTTAAGTAATTTTAAAGTTTACATAATTGAAAGTGAATTCTTACAATGTTAAAGATGTGGATATTGAGAGGCATTTTCACCTAAATAAAAAGACCAGAGTGATATGATTAAGGCGGCTATAAAAAGTAACAACAGTGTTACTAGACCTAACAAAGAATACGAGGTGAAACATTATCAAAACTATACCGGAGACATATATGCACTAATGCACTTATTTCAGGTTTTTCTTCACTTAGCTTTAAAATAAGTTTCCGCCTTTCCTTCTCTGTCAACTTTAACATTCTCCAAATACTTTTATATACACGCAAAAACCACTAGACTTTAAAGTGTAACTAATACAACTTCACTTCACTATTAAGAAGCAGCGCTAACTTGATAACTTTTTTTGAGAAATAAATAAGTTCGACTACCTTATATACGAGATCAACTCTTAGTGGTAACAACAGAGATAACAGAAATGGAAAAAGAATGCGAAAAGGAATATCACAAACTTAAAATATATGAATTAAGAGACGAAGAAACAAGAAAGCATACCAACTAGAGACAGATAAACCACTAATAGACAGAAAAAACAAGGGAGATATGGAAAATGGATAAAAGATGGAAAATCTGAAACAGGTCGTATATCAAAATGCAGAGACTATATGCGGAAAGAAGAAAATAAATTCCAACCAAAAACGAACAAAATGGTGTACAATAGAACTCAAAAAAAAATTAAAATGCAAAAGCAAGCATTGAAAAAACATACTAAAACAAAAGAGACACAAGACAAAATGGACTACATAAAATTAAGACATGAGGTGAAGACTGCAGTAAGAGACGAAAAGAGAAAAAGCTGGAAGAAGTTTGGAACGGTGTTAAACGACGATGTGAAGAATAATAGCAGGAAATTTTGGAATCGAACACGAAACATGAGAGGAAGAAAGAATGAAAAAAAAAGGCAGAAGGCGATGAACATATACCATGCAGTAAACAAAACAATCTTACTGAAGAGTGAAATGCATACTTTGTTGGCTACCAGAAAGCATTCGATAAGATACAAATATTAAAAAACAATTGGATGGATGACAGGGATATCAGAATCATGAGAAACTTGTACTGGAATCAGATAGCCACCATAAAAACCAATACGGAGGACCAGACAGAAGCTATCAATAACCTCCGAGGCGTGAGGCAAGGCAGTATTCTTTCCCCACTGATATTCAACCTGTACTCAGAGGAAATATTCAAGGCAGCCCTGGAAAATACCGACCACGGAATTCTACTAAATTCGGTATGCAGACGATACTGTGATGTTTGCCGATAGCCTGAATGGCTTGCAACAGCTGATAAATAAAGTAAATGATGCCAGTGAGCAGTTTGGATTGGAAATGAACATCAGTAAAACCAAATTCATGATAATAAGTAAGGAACAAATTAGAAACTGCCAACTGTTTATCAAGGAGACACTAGTAGAACGGGTGTCAAGATTCAAATATATGGGCACATTAATTAACGAACAATGGGACCATTCTCAAGAGATTAAATGTAGAATAGAGAAATCAAGACAAGCCTTCATCAAGATGTCTAAGCTCTTTAAAAGCCACAATCTCGAACTAGCCTTAAAATTAGACTCCTAAGACGCTACTCTTTTACGGGGTGGAGTCGTGGACATTGACCGAGGCAACCCAAAAAAGACTTGAAGCCTTCGAGATGTGGGTATATAGAAGAATTCTCAGAATCTCATGGGTGGATAGAGTGACAAATAAATCAGTGTTGGAAAGAATGAATAAAGAAAAAGAAGTAATAAACACCGTAAAAAGAAGAAAGCTCGAATATTTGGGTCACATAATGAGAAATTAAAACAAATACCACTTTCTCCAATTAATCCTCCAGGGGAAAGTTTGCGGCAAAAGGGGACCTGGTAGGAGAAGAATATCGCGGCTCAAAAACTTGAGAACATGGTTCTCCAAAACAACCACGGAGATATTCAGAGCCGCCGTAAATAAAATCACCATAACCAAGATGATCGCCAATATTCGAAACTTTAATATGGAAAACAGTTACAAACGTAGAACCTAGGGCATCTGTTCATGCAATAATTGGCACGATAAAGATCCTCCAAGGGATGGAAGCCCTCTATATGCAACAAAACGTCTAGTTGGACAATGTTAATAGTCATTGAACCCCCAAACCTACATCTTGCCTAATAAACAAACAGCAATACCAGCAATAAAAGCTAATAATAAAAAGAAAGTCCACGTACTGCAAACCTTTTTGGCACATACATACTGATAAAGAAATGCCCTAACCACATGTAACGTAGAAGTCACCGCAGAATACTTCATTATATTTCGTTTATTGCCTTGATATTTCCTTCTTGCCCTTATTCCCCTTCGTTTAAACTTATCTGTCTGTCTGACTGTCTATCTATCTATCTATCTATCTCTGGCACTGTGTTCAGAAATATGGCTAAAGTCAACAATTAAAGTATAACCTGCTTGTGACTTACATTTTTACTAATCGCTAAAACAACCACAAATATTATTGATTACTTTCATCAATAGAACGTTGGCCAAATTACGTTACACCTTTTAAGCTCAAACATGTTTTTTATGGGTAGGAATAAACTGTTCGCTATTTATATGCTTTTTGCACAATACAGCATTTGAAATATTAGATAATTTTTGCAAGGTGGAAAAGGTAAATACTCGATAATTTTCAGTCAGCATGATAAAAATAATAAACGTTCCATAAATGTCACTGTTTTGATAAATGTAATCAATGTTCGATAAATTTTGCGATTGCACACTGCACAGACGGTCCAAACAGGAATGCTCAGTGTGACTGGCGCATGAACGTTAAGACGAAAAAATGGGGTAGAAAATTTAAAAACGTAAGTATATTCGGTATATTATTCAATCATTTCAATTCTACTACCGCTCAAGCAATTTTAAATTTTGAGACATAAATAATAATAAATGGTGAATTTTATAATTAATAATTTTGTATTTGTTTAATATTCTATTGAAAACAATAATATTATGAATTGAACAAGTATGAATATCAGTTCAAAGGTTATTTGATTATAGAGGACATATTTTTTTTATTATGTGTTCATATTTTTGTGATAGGCATTTCCGACTTTTAGTAGCTAATCATTTAGGTACCATCTCTATTGAATCTTTAATATTTTTATAAAAAGCTTTGAATTGTGCATTTATTCATTTCATCGAGGATTTATTATACTTATCAAGCATTTATTTTCTTTGCCATGCATTTATTTTTTGAGCGAAGGTTTTTTTAGTTTTATCGAGCGTAGACTCTTTTTACCTACTGTGTATTTACTTTGTTCACTAAGCGTTTATAATTTTTTTCTAACACTAATATCTTATACTGTTTCTATGGTGCATAAGAGCTCACTTGTTATGTTTCCTTTAAAATACGCTTTCTCTATAAAATACGTCGTCAATGACAACGTATTTTATAGGCCTTTAAATACGTCGTTGCCTAGCAATCTTCGCATTTTATGTATTATGACGCGTCTCAAATAAGAATTTATTAAAATTTCTAATAATATATTAGTGAAAAAAAATGTCTGATATTAGTGTTAGAAAAAATCTTGAAGACAACTCGTGTTTTATAGTTTAAAAATCTCGGTCTATCAAATCCTCGGCTCACTTCGTTCGCTCGGATTTGAACTACGACCTTGATTTTTAAACCTTCTATAAAACACTTGTTGCCTTAATATCTATTATCAGACGTTTAATATTTTGATGGGACGTTTAATAAAATACAATTTTCTTTCCTGCTTGGAAATTAATTGCCGAACATTTAATTTTAGTGGTTTTTTATTACTTCATTTTAACCAAATTTGTACACACAATCTTTTGAGACGAAGTTTTTATAAGAGCCTTTGGCTAGACCTTGAGGTACATTTCTGTAAGTATACGCTGGTAATGTTTTACCCATCGAAATTCACATGGAATTCCACTGATTACTATAATTCCTCTGAGGTTTTCCCTTAGTGCAAATTAAAGTTTGGGAATTTCATGGAAATTCCAAGTAATTTCGCGGGAATTTTGAATAATTTTATGGTATCCATGATATCCATTGAATTAGGTATATGCCATAATTCCTCTGAAACTAACTCCTATTACTAAGTATTTGGAGGTGAGTAACCACATTTCCTGGTGCGACAAGTTCTTACACGAAGATCATAAGATTCATAAGTTAATAAAACTACTAAAAATTAGTGAAATCTTAGTATGCTGCCAAATGTGATTTATTTTATTAGTACTTTGAAAGCTTGATCACGAATTTGGGCACTGAACTCCGAATATAACTTAACACTTTACTGCTGAAATTAGCTAATTGAAAGAAGAATTAACATAAAATTATGTAAAAATAACAAATGTTTCATGATTTGGATTTTTTTATGATTTTAGAGCCATTAGAAATTTTTTAAGGGATATACCGCAGTGGAATTACGGTGTACAACTGAATGGAATTCCAGTGGAATTCTCTGGGAGTTAATGTATGTAGAAGGATATACTCCTTGTCTTATTTTGCATGAATTACTGTGGAATTCCATGGAATTCCGGCGTACAAAATTTTGCCGGTGATTTACCCCTCAAAAAATTAACTTAACTAATGCTCATTAAACCTGTTTGATTGCAGAAAAACGAAATTACGTAAAGGTTGCATTAAGACTTTCGTTAAAGTTGCTAAATGCTAAATTTTAGTCGGTACTTTACTTGAACTAAGCCCTGTATGTACTCGTTAAGGTTAGCCGATACGTAGAATACAAAACTCAGTTAAAGATCATTAAAAATAAATGAATAAATTCTGAAATAGCCCCAAAAAGAAACCTACTCGTAAATATATTGAGGAAAAGATATCAGAAATTAAAAATATAAGAGGTAAATATAAGGAACATTTTTATATACATGAAGAAGCGAGTGAAGAAGTAAGCAAAACTATATGGAACTTCCGTAATCTATTAAAATACGAGGGGGTATTGATATCTAGTTAGCCTGGAAAGTCTCTAGTAGACAAAATTGAATATGGTTGCTATGGTTACAACTATGATGTTTTATAAATAAGTTGTCAAAGTTTGACATCCATACATTGAACGGCGATAAAACGGTGAATTTTTGAAAACGGCATGTCTGAGAAAAAGCTAGAGTTTTAAAAAATCGAGTTTCGGTCAGTTATTAAGTATTTACTTTTGAAGGGGTTATCGAGCAAAGCAATTTTTGCTGATATGATAGAAACCTTAGGTGATCAGTGTCCTTCATACGCCACCATTAAAAACTGGGTTGGGGAATTTAAGAAGAAGATCAGTTGTCAAAGATGAGCACCGCTCTGGAAGACCAATTTCTGTTACCACTCCGGAAAACATTGATTCTGTCCATGATATGATTTTAGAAGATCGACGAATTGGGCTCAAGCATATAGCAGAAGCATTGCACATTTCGTATGAACGTGTTTCACATCGTTCATCACGACTTGGGTATGAAAAAGCTTTCGCTCAGAAGCGCGTTCGATTGACAACGGCGAAGGAAATCTGTCGCCGTTTTGAAGAAGATTGCTCCAACTTTTTGGATCGGCTTGTTACTATGGACGAAACGTGGGTCCATTACTATGACCCAGAGACTAAAGAGCAATCTAAAGAGCGGAAGCATTCTGGTTCTCCACGACCCAAATAATTCCGTGTTAAAAAATCGACTGGCAAGATTCTTGCTTCAGTTTTCTGGGACAAAGATGGGATAATTCTGACAGATTATTTGGAACAGGGTAAAAGTATCACGGGAGCATATTATACTGAGTTGCTAACTCAATTACGTAAAAAAATGTGGAAAAACGCCGCGGAAAACTTGACAAAGGTTTGCTCTTTTTGCAAGACAACGCAAAAAATTAATGAAATTGGTTGTGAATTGGTTGACCACCCGCCCTATTCTCCGGATTTAGCACCGTTAGACAATTATTTGTTCCCAAAACTCAAAAAACATTTGAAAGGTAAAATATTTTCGACAAATGACGAAGCCGTATGTGCCGTTGAGAAGTGGTTTGCAGACCAAAACAAAGAATTTTTCAAAGGGCTTAGAAGTACTTTATGACTGTTCTGATAAATGTGTAAGTCTTAAAGGAGATTATGTCGAATAAATAAAATTTTGTTTTGAAATATTGTGGCGTTTATATGGTAGGCTAAGTACTTATCAATACTCCCTCGTATATTAAAAATATTTCTCCAAAGGAGTGAACCCTAAGAATTTAATTTCTAAAAAGGTATACAAAACTACAAACTGTAAATAAGACAACCTATGGTTAAATTGCGAACCGTGAAGTATAAATCAAGGAAAGACAACAAATAACCTTTAAAATTAATTACAATGATAAAACTTTATAAATTTGCATTTTTTATGAACCTTTTACAACCAATGAAAAACACTTAAAATTATTAGGTAACTTAGTTCCCTTAGAATTGATGATTTTCGGCATCTATGACTTAATTAATTATTTCTAACATTTGGCGTTTTAGGAAGCTGTTTGAATCATTTAAATTGTTAGTTTTAGGTTGTATGTAAGAAATGTTAGCGTCACCACCGATTTGTTTGTTTGTTTTGACTGGAGTCGAGGGTTTGACGCCCCATAATCACCGGAACGAATGGTTGGAATCCGAACCGCTTAACGTTCGGTCTAGTTTTAACAATGATGCCCTTATGAAATAGAAAAGTTACTGTATGCTATTTTGTTAGTTGGGCAGTCGTTTAATAAATGTTATATCGATCGGACGCTCTTGTATTATTCATTTAACTTTTCCAAAAATCCTAAATAATTCTTACAAAGTCAGAAGTGGGATTAGCAAGGATCCATAACAGCCTACTTACGCGTATTTTGATTGCGAGTGTTGCTAGTGAACGCGATTATAATCGTGTGAGTGCCAGCTACTGGTATTTGTGAAATTGTGGTTATCATGGATGAAAGATCGCTGACTCCACCCCTGTCGGGGCCAAGTGGTGTCCGTTACGGTCGACATTCGACACCTTTTTCGATGTTCAAAAGAAGGTCGTCTGATACCGAGTCTTCGGACGACAGTGAAAAAAGTAAAAAAATTCGGAAGCTGGAGAGACGCCTGAAATAAGTGGAAAGCAGGTCGAGGGTGTCTTATCATCGTTATCATCCGGGGGATGATAAGTTAATTCCGCAGTTTGACCCTCAAAAGTCTGATCTAGCAGTTGAGGTTTGGGTGCGCCGCGTTGACGAGTTGGCCGCAAATTTCAAATGGAATAATTTGACCATCGTCCGACTCATATCCACCCGTCTCGTGGGAATGGCTCGAAGATGGTACGATTCCCAAGACCAGCTGACGCTCACGTGGAAGAACATTAAAAAGAAAATTGTCAAGCAGTTTGCGAAGCCGTTGCCCTTTGCAAAACTTCTGCGCGAAGCGGCCTTGTATGAAACTCGCGATGGACAGGACTTGAGTGAATATTGTTTTGACAAACTCGATAAATTGCGTGCACTTAAGTTGAAAATTCCTGAAGAGTACTTAGTGGATGCGGTGATAGGTGGAATCACGGACTCAAATGTTGCACAGTCTGCTAGAGCTTCGCGTTTTACAAAATCTAGTGATTTGTATGCGTATCTGAGTACTTTGGGAAGCATGCCCAAAAGTTCACAGAAGACAGATGTTGGAATGAAGAAGAAATATTTCCAACAGGCCGAAAGATCGTCATCGAATGAGAAAAGTGAAAGGACACAGTTACAATGCTTTAACTGCAAGGGTCCACACCGTGTGAGGGAGTGTAAGAAGCCAAAATTAGAGTGCTTCAATTGCAGGCGTTTGGGACATGTGGCCAGTAAATGCCCTGCAAAAAGTTTAGATGTTTAGTGGATACGGGAAGTGCCTGTACTATCATTCGGCAGTGCGTGGCTCGAAAATTAAAATTAGTGCCGAAACCCGACAACACCGTTTTGTGCGGCTTCGACAGATACTATGTCGTAAGTGCGGGTGTCGTCGAGGTAGAAGTGCGTGTAGGCCAGCCAAGTGCCGTGGTACAGGTGATAATTGTCGATGATGACAAAATGATGCACGACTGTGTTATCAGTCGTGATTTTCTGGACCTACCGAAGGTTATGTTAGTGAAAGTTGGGACTGAAGTGCGCATTTCGCAGTTGGGTGAAATCAAACAAGTATGTGAGATTGAGTGCGCCGATTCCCGAGAATCGACATCTGCATATGCGAATCCAGTCCTTCTTGTCAAATAGAAGACAGGTGATTACCGACTGTGTGTCGATTACCGACGATTGAATGCAATCACCGTGAAAGATAAGTATCCCCTCCGAACAGCTTGATCGTCTAGGTGGCGACGGGAAAGGAGGTAAGTTTAAGTACTTTACTGCCTTAGACATGTTTTCGGGGTTCTATCAAGTGCAAGTAGATGAACATTCGGTTGATAAGACTGGGTTTATTACACCTGATGCACATTATGAGTTTTTGCGAATGCCGTGCGGATTGTGTAATTCACCCTCAGTTTTTCAGCGGTTGATGAACAATATATTGGGGCCGTTGAAAAATACAGTGGCTTTTCCGTATATAGATTATGTAATTATTCCATCAACGACGGTGGAAGAAGGTTTGCAAAGATTGCGGTTAGTTTTAGAGGCTGTACGTAGGCGAAATATTACTCTAAAACTGAGTAAGTGTTCATTTTTTCTGTACTAAGATAGACTGTTTGGGTCGTGAAGTTAGTGCAGAAGGGGTTAACCCGGGTTTACGTATGCCTCATGTTGACGCACTTAGTCGTTATCCGTACCCCATAAGCGTTGAAGTTAATGAAGTTGACATCACAGAGGGTGACTGGATACTTGCAGCACAACTACAAGATGATAAGTTGGCTACAATTCGTAGAATTTTGGAATGTGGTGTTCAGAATTCAGAAACTAAGCAGTATTTTAGAGACTATGTGTTGAAAAATAGTAAAGTTTATCGGAAGTTAGCAAACGGCAAGCGAGTGTGGGAGGTACCACGTGCTGCACGTTGGCAGATCGTAAGGTTGTGTCATGACAACGCAGATCATTTGGGTGTTGAACATACGCTACGACGCATTCAAATGAACTATTATTTTCCAAAGATGAGACGATTTGTTGCGAAATATATTAAAGCTTGTTTGAATTGCGCTTATTATAAGAAGTGTCCTGGTAAAAGGCAGGGAAAGTTACATCCCATTGAAA
Organism: Melanotus villosus; assembly: GCA_963082815.1. Taxonomy (NCBI): domain Eukaryota; kingdom Metazoa; phylum Arthropoda; class Insecta; order Coleoptera; family Elateridae; genus Melanotus; species Melanotus villosus. The sequence continues at coordinate 23,374,456 of OY720421.1, forward strand.
AGACGCCCGTACCCTTCCATACCGTGCATTTGGACCACGTTGGTCCGTTTGAGACAAGTCAACGTGGAAATAAGTTTCTACTTGTACTTGTAGATGCTTTTACGAAGTTTACCATTATTAAGCCTGTCAAGTCGACGAAAGTGAAACCCGTCGTAAGAATTTTGCAAAGTGTTATGTGTCTTTTTGGTGTTCCGACACGCTTGATCACTGATCGTGGTAGTGCTTTCACGTCTAGATCTTTTAAACTATTTTGTGAGTCTTATGGAATTAGGCATATCTTGAATGCGGTAGCCACTCCCAGAGCGAACGGGCAGTGTGAACGCTACAACAAAACCATTGTGACAATGTTAGCCACAACAAGTGTGGAAGATGATGGCGAATTGTGGGACACTCATGTAAAAGAGTTGCAAAGTGCGTTAAACACGTCGTTTAACAAAGGTATTAATAGTACTCCGGTGAAAGCTCTTTTGGGTTTTCAGGCTAAGCCAATGGCTGAGGCGCGATTACTGAACTCGTTGCAAGATGCCATTGATAAGGTAGATGTGAAAGAGTTGAGAGGTCGTATGAAGGAGCATATCGATAAAGACCAAAGTAAGCAGAAGGAAAGGTATGATAAGACTCGACGTGAAGCCGATCGTTATGAGGTGGGTGACTTAGTGTTGGTACTGATCACTAGTGAACCGTGTACGGGGTCGAGTAAAAAACTCCACCCGAAGTTCAAAGGACCTTTTAGAGTTACACGGGTGCTCTTTAATGATCGATATGAGATTGAAGATTTAAGAGAAGGACAGCGCAACCAGCGTCGCACGGTTGTTGCTGTTGACAAGATGAAACGATGGATAGCCGTCGTGTAAGTCTTTGTATTAAGCATGTTATTACAGGCCCTGTAAGAGTAGGTCATGGGGCGCAGAGACTACGAAGATAATGTCCGAGACCGATACCGTCTGCACATTATTGGAGTCAAAGCGTAATGACAATTGAAAATGGTCATCAGGCGCTGATGCAACGAAGGTAACATCCGAGGTCTGTGTAGCCTGCATGTTATCTGAGCGGAGGCGTAATGACGATGTGCCGAAAAGGCAGTGATGTAGATAGCAACCGAGGTTTATGCAGCCTGCTTATTGTCTATTGATGGAGATGCAACCGAGGTCTAGGCGGCCTGCTTGTATCTGAACAGCAACTGAGGCCTGTTCTGCCTGTATTGAGTTGCTGAGGCCTGTTCTGCCAGTATTGAGTATCTGAGGCCTGTTCTGCCTGTATAGTTGCTGAGGCCTGTTCTGCCTGTATTGAGTAACTGAGGCCTGTTCTGCCTGTATAGTTGCTGAGGCCTGTTCTGCCTGTATTGAGTAACTGAGGCCTGTTCTGCCTGTATAGTTGCTGAGGCCTGTTCTGCCTGTATTGAGTAACTGAGGCCTGTTCTGCCTGTATAGTTGCTGAGGCCTGTTCTGCCTGTATTGAGTAACTGAGGCCTGTTCTGCCTGTATAGTTGCTGAGGCCTGTTCTGCCTGTATAGTTGCTGAGGCCTGTTCTGCCTGTATTGAGCAACGTGATGTATACTGATGGTGAGTTGCTGTGTAAAGAGGGTCTGTATTACCCGTTCTGTTGAGCTGTTGAGTGACATGTGGACGTAGGCCTGTCCTGCCTACTGTCAAAGTGTTTGAGGCCTGTACTGCCTGTTCTAAGAGATGTTTCTTGTCAAAGTGTTTGAGGCCTGTACTGCCTGTTCTAAGAGATGTTTCTGGTCAAAGTATTTGAGGCCTGTACTGCCTGTTCTAAGAGATGTTTCTGAGATGAAACGATAATAATTGAGGTCTACATGTATTGCCTGGTGACGGAGAGCATGAGGACATACTCGAAGCAGGATGGCCGAGTGTAAGAAATGTTAGCGTCACCACCGATTTGTTTGTTTGTTTTGACTGGAGTCGAGGGTTTGACGCCCCATAATCACCGGAACGAATGGTTGGAATCCGAACCGCTTAACGTTCGGTCTAGTTTTAACAATGATGCCCTTATGAAATAGAAAAGTTACTGTATGCTATTTTGTTAGTTGGGCAGTCGTTTAATAAATGTTATATCGATCGGACGCTCTTGTATTATTCATTTAACTTTTCCAAAAATCCTAAATAATTCTTACATGTAGGTACATTTTTGTAGTTTCCGATTTTTCTAACGTTTTCTTTTGAAATAAAAATTGATGTTTCGAGTTTTAAATTACCTATGATAGTGTAAAAAGAAAACTTACAAATCATTTCCAAAAAAAACATTACTTTTTCCTACAAAAAAGGTCCTTTTAATAGTGCTGTCAACCGATTCCGAGTCCTAGAATCGGAATCGATTCTTTGGTCTAAAGAACCGGTTCTAGGGTTGTAACAGAATCGGTTTACCGATTCTGAAATCGAAGAACCGATCCCGATTCTGGAACTGTAAAATCGATTTTCGGTTCTGGAATCGAATATCCTATTCTCGATTTTAAAATCGATATCTCGATTTTCGATTTTAAAATCGATATCTCGATTCTAAATAGAACCAAATCTCCCATTCCCGATTCTAAAAACGAAACTCCGATTTCCGATTCTAAATCTGAAAAATCGATTCCCAATTTTAAAACAGCAGAACTAATTAATCCGTTTTCTATATATAAAAACAAAAAACGGAATCGAGCTTGATTCTTACAATATTAGATGTTTTCAGTTTTGAATTTTAGAAATAAAATTTGAATTATAACATTCAACCATTGTGATTTTAAGAGAAACTTTGTTTTTGAAAATTGCAATTCATATATTTTGTTACGAATTTTTAAAGGGACCGTTACCGTCTTAAATGGTTTCAACAAGAATTGCATTCCTTTGAATTTTCTAAACAAGTTCATTTTTCTGCGAAATACTCAGCTACTGTGAGTGCGTTTACCTGTATGGAATAAGATAATCTCTTCAAAACACAAAACACTATTGAAAAACCTTTTGAATGTTGTTTCAGCTTGTAAAGTAATTCATTTTATTTTTTTTTATCAGGGAATACTGAGAATAGACTTCTCTGTCTGAACAGCAAGTTCCCGATTCTGGACTACCAAAGTGATTTGTGATTATAACAATTGAATTTAGATTCTCGTCTTAAAAGAATCGAAACTACGAATGCCGATTCTCGATTCTAAGAATCGAATTTCGATTCTCGATTCTCAGAATCGAATTCCGATTCTCGATTCTCAGAATCGAAAGCCGATTCTCGATTCTCAGAATCGAAAACCGATTCTCGATTCTCAGAATCGAAATCTGATTCCTTTGGAATCGATTCTCTACAGAATCGAGAATCGGTTCTACTATATTTCCGATTCTTGACAGCACTACCTTTTAATATGTAAAACCGGCTGAAACCACTAATAATCAAAATTCCCATAGGAATTCCAATTTCGTAAGTTAGTCAGACCCCGTCAAAGGCATCAAAAAAAGTGTTAAACGTAATATATTTTACAAAACAGTTACTCAGTCTAAATTCAAAGGTGTAGGTCGTTAAAGTAAACCATAATATTACCAATGAATGGTGCAATGAAATTAGAAAGTAGCGCACTGCAGATCGAACCTTTTAAGAAATAGTTTCTGCATGTGTTACATCTGTTTACGCACAATAAAAATAGTAATTTAAAAAAAATGTTCTTGTATCTTTAGAACCGTGGAAACCAGGATGTGCAACACATGTGCTTTTCAATGAGTTCCATTAAATCACAGAAAAAAGAATTTAACATCCTAATTCTACACATAAATTAATAATTAAAGCACGCACCTTTACGAAACAGAGTACAGAGAAGCAGATGAGGAACATGGAATATTGCAGACGTGTTGTCATCGTAAACAAATTAACAAAACTTTAAAACAGGTACAAAACAAAAACCAGCCAGGTACAAGAAACAACAACGATTGTTAAAGAAATGTTAACAAAAGCCCGCACAGTTTGCGATTAAGCGTAACTTGGCACATAATGAAAGCGCGGTCAAGTATTTAAAATACTAAAAATAATCATTTTTAACTCGAAATTTATAAAACACGAACAACTGTCGGACAAACTACACTAACAACGCCATAACCCCATGCGACTGCCACTAAAACACTAACTGCATAAGAACTGTTAAATGTTGGCTTAGTTCCTCGTGCTTCCAGAGCGCAGCACTCATTTGGAAACTTATGCTTTTATCTGTTTGCCAATCAACAGGTGGAGCTATCTGAATTTAGCAAGCAAGATTTACACCTGCTGTATAGACAACCAACGCTACGCATTCGAAATTTTGTCTTTGCTGTTTACACATGAAGTTACAGGTATGAAAAATATGGGCATTAAAAATTGATATTCCTACCCGGAATTACTGCAAACAAACGATTTCTATATCCAGCATTGCATCTAAAAGCTGTCCTCACTTAATTAATAACAAAAAAACGTAAGAACGTAATCCCGCCAGGATCTATTTGTAAAGATACACCTAGAAAAATAACGAGAACCGTTTCACTCAACAACCTTTTTGAGTTACCTATAATCAACCCTGTTGCAGGGCCGCCGAGAGCCATGGTGGGCCCCGGGGCAAAACACTGGCAAGGGCCCCCCCCCCACATATTGTAATCCATTTTTTTTTACCTACAAACTCTTCATGTTCTACTAAAATGGGTGTACTTACTAATTAGGTACTAAAAATGTTTTTTCTTTGTGCTACAGTTTTGATCTTGACCAATTATTGGTGTAGCAGCTGAGAAAAATTCATCATTCTTAATATTAGAACACACCTACTGACCTACAACCTACAACCTTTAACATCTTTTTAAGATTTGTGAAAGTGCGAAACACAAAAATTTTTGCTAGAGGTAGAGGCAAAGTGATGGCGCCAAGGGAGGGAGAAGACTGAGAAGATAATAGACAATATTATAATTTTTTATGTCACCGTGAACTTTAAACGAATAATAAAAACTCTTATATAGGCCTACATAAAAAAAAACTGAAATTTTAATTCTTCTTCTATTATTATATGACTAGCGGTGAGTACTCTCTAAAAAGCTGCCGGGCCCCCCCTGGGCTCGGGCCCCGGGGATTTTGCCCCCCCTGCCCCCCCTTCTCGTCGGGCCTGCCCTGTTGTTGCATCACTTGAGCTCACAAAAAATATTGAATGTATTGGTTTGCACCAACAATTTGTAGTGTTATCTTTCACAGTTTTTAATTAACACAATAAAAGCTTGCAAACAGCACAAATTTTTAGGCACAGTTAATAGTACTTATCTGAGAAAAGTAACAGCCAAAAAGAAATCACACAAACTGGAAACTGGGAAAGTTCATTATTATAGTCATACTTACATATGGCGCGCAAACATAGAAGATAACCAAAAGAAATAAAGAAAACATTTTAGCAGCAGCAGCAACAGAAATGGAATTTTTGCGAAGAAACTGTAAAAAGAGCCGACTGGAACACGTAAGAAATGGAGATATTCGGGAAAGTATGGGAATTGAAGAAATCGTAATGGAAGAAATTCAAGAAATAGAGGAGAAAATATAAAAATAGTATGGCCATATGACGAGGATGAGTCCCAACAGATGGCCGCAAATAACGTGGAACTGGATACCCTGAGAAAAACGGAAAAGAGGACGACCGCCAAGAAACTAGAACCAGGCAGATATTTTTGGTGTTTGAGATGCGAGAGACGGCACTAATGTAACTATATTGAGATGATATTTGTGGGTATTGAAGATTATGAGTTGAATATAATTGTTAATGAATTTTAATTTATAATTAATTGCAAGTTAATTTTGTAAAGATTTAATAAGATCATTAATAAAAAATGTAATAAAACAAGAATCTAGATAGCTAGGATAAAATACATAAGTTAATTGTTAAGAATGTTCTTCTTCTTAATAATCAATCCACAGATTGGTTTGCAGCTCTCCATCTGTTTCTATCGCTGGCTATTCTCTTCATGTTGCTATAGCTATCAGTGCCAGCGTATTTTATTGCTTGTTTTATAAATTCAAGCCGTGGTCTTCCCCTTCCTGGTCTTTCTTGTCTTTGCCCTTCTATCACATTTATTATAAATTGATGACGTCTGTATATATGTCCTAGCCACCTATGTCTTCTTTCTTGTATCAGTTCGCATATATGTCGGTCTTCGTCAATTCTTTCTAGCACTTCAGCGTTTGTGATACGGTCTGTCCATTTTATTTTTAATACCCTTCTCCCGCACCACATCTCAAACGCTTCTATAGGTTTTTTATCAGGTTGGCTGATTGTCCATGTTTCATACCCATATAAAGCTGTACTCCATATAAGGCTTTTTACTAATCGTTTTTTAAGGTTTAGACAAATGTTATTGGAACATAGGAGGTTTCTCTTTCTGTTAAATATAGCTTGTGCAATTCTTTGTTTGATATCTGTTGTACTTCTTCCACCTTGGGTTATTCTACTTCCTAGATATTTAAATGTTTTTGCCTGCTTTATAAGTACACCGTTTAGTTTGATGTTAATTTCTTCAGGTTCCTTGGAGCACACTAGTATTTCAGTTTTCTTTTTGTTGATATTCATTTTATATTTTTCTTGTAGTATATTTTCCATACATTGTAAAGATCTATTTAAATTAGCTTCATCAGGGGAGATGATTGCGATGTCGTCCGCGAACCTCAGCATTTGTATTCTTTGTCCATTTACCTTAATACCTGTACAAAACTCCTTGCATTCCTCCATAGCTTTTTCTATATATACACTGGCGAGCAAAAAAAACGGGCCACTTCAATATTACCAAACGCAGTGCACTGAATTTGTTTGAAACTGTATATAACTATTCAGCATTTATGTAGTAGCCTTAGTAACATGTGAAATAATAAAAAATTAATTCATTTGCCAAACAATTTAAACTTAAGTGCATCGATGTTCGTTTTGAGTGGTTCATTTGAATTCATTTTTGTTCTTTTTATCAGTTCTTTGAGTTAATTTTGATTATTGCGATACTGTATCATTATTTAAATTTGGTGTTTATTAGTATTACCAATAAATTTCTGTAAATTTTACGATCGAACGACATATGCAGCTCAAATTATTGCTCTGCTTGAAGATGGACAAAGTCAGCGTTGTGTTGCAGCAGCTTTAAGAATCAGTCATTCTAGTGTTCAACGAGTGTGGCAACACTATCAGAAGACGGGTTTACTTGTAAAAAGGCCAGAATCGGGACCGTTTTATTGTTTCCTCCGTGTTAAGAAACAGGCATACTACTGCAGTTAGTGTAAAAAGTAGTCCGTTGGAAGTACGTGGTACCAATATCAGCGAGTGGAGAGTAAGAATGAGACTTCGAGAAGTTAATTTAAAGGCATACAGGACAGCCACAGAGCCTAAATTTCTCAGAACTCATCGAGTAGGCAGGTTTAATTTTACTCGTATCCACAACAATTGGACGGTGGAGCAATGGCGTGTTGTACCCTTTACAGATGAGTCAAGGTTTTGTTTATAAGGTGCTGATGGTCGAGATCGAGTGTGGCAAAAACCAGGGGAACGCTACGCACAGTGCAATTTCTCTCATCGCGTTAGTTTTCAGGGAGGGTCTTTGATGGTTTGGGTCGGTATTTCCTACGAAGCTCTCACGGAGTTAGTCTTCGTTGATGGAGGTTCATTGACAGCGGCTCGCTATGTGACAGATATCCTTCAAGAACATATAGCCCTGTATGCTACATTTATAGGCGATGCTTTTATGCTAATGCACGATAACGTTCGGCTACATGTAGCAAGTGCTGTAACTGACTGTCTTCAAGAAGTAGATCTAACCGTCATGGAATAGCCTTCTCTTAGTCCGGACTTGAATCCAATAGAGCATGTCTGGGATGAGATTGGGAGACGTGTTTGAAGTCGAATACCCTTAGTACCTGGTCACTTGGGAGAGCTTAGGAAAGCACTTGCAGAAGATTGGAACAACATCCCACAAGAAACCATTCAGAAGATAATTACAGGAATGAATACAAGCAGTTAAAAGAGCAAGAGGAGGCAACACTACCTATTAAAACTCCAAGAAAACACTTTTGAGTTGCGTTATTTCGTTTATGTTTCCTTTTTTATTTTTTGTTAGTTCTCTAAGAATTTCTTTCGTTAAATAAAAATAATAGCTTCATACATGTATTTACTGAAAGCCCACTATTTAAGTTGTTAACAAACCAGACAGATAGTTATTGGTAGTTTAATATAGTTTTCAACATACATAATATCTTAAATCTGAAAGTATACTGAAATTTTTAAGTGACCCGATTTTTTTGCTCGCTAGTGCATATTAAATAGATATGGTGACAAATTACACCCCTGTCTTACACCTTTTTGGATTTTGGCTGTTTTAACTTCACTGTCTTTGACTTTTATTTCTGTTTCTTGTTCTTTGTATAGATTGTAAATTATACGCCTATCTCTATTCTCTATTTGTGCTTCTTTTAGTATTTGCATCAATAATTTCCAATTTACATTATCGAATGTTTTTTGTAGGTCTACGAAAGCAACATATAATTGTCTATTACATCTTATAGTTTCCTCTATTAGAATTCTGAGGCATAAAATGGCCTCCCTGGTTCCTCGGTTGTTTCTGAAACCAAACTGGTCGTCTCATACAATATAAGAACTATGTCTACAGAAGACAGAGTAGAAAAATTGTTAATAGAACTAGAAAAAGTGAAATATGACATATTAGGACTATGTGAGGTAAGAAGAAAAGGCACCGAATGCATAAAACTAAATTCAGGACAAACGCTATTCTATTCCGGAAAAGAAGACAGAAGAATAGGAGGGGTAGGAATACTTTGTATTTGGACATATCTTGCAAATCTAAACAACTTTTCTCAATAAGGTTTTGATGTGTTTTTGAAAATAAGAAATAAGACCACTTTACTCTTGAGCATTTTTTTTATTTTTTGCCCTACCCTGTATACTGTTTGACTTGGAACCATTCTAAGTACACGTAATATAGTTATAGAACATGCACCCACTATTGATGGTATTCAAATTTTTTATTTCCAAACAATAAAAAAAACCCCATTTGTTGTACACTTAATGGCGCACACTGTAGATTCCCAAAAACTACTAAACTACAAGAGTATAAAGAAAAGTATCAAACAAGTTTAGAAGAAGAACTATATAAAGCAAATATCTCGAATGAAGATAGAATAAATAACACCTATAACAGCATCACGACGGCAATAATGGAAGCCGCCACAAAAAACGGCAAAAAAGAGAAAAAATCACATAAAAAGCTAAGCATACCAACAATAGAACTGCTAGCAAAGAGAAGAACTCTAATTAGCGAAGGAAAAAGAGGAACAATTGAGTATGCCGAAGTAAACAAGCTAGTGAGAAGAAGGGCAAAAGAAGACATAAGGATGCATACACAACAAATAATAGAAAACGTAATAGAAGAGAATAAGGGACGGAAAATATGGAGAAATAAATTGAGAACGAGCCACAAGGAAATAATAACATTAAAAAATGAAGTAACAGATAGGGACGAACTGCTAAATATAGCAGAAAAGTATTATGAAAAGCTATATGAGACACAAGTGGAAGACAAAACAATCGTAACAAATGAAAGAGAAAAAAAATTGGTGAACGTAAATTCGGAAGAACTACCGAGCATTAATGAAGATGAAATAAAGAAAGCGATAACAAAAATTAAAAACGGAAAATCACCTGACGAAATCATAGAGGAGAGGTCCTAGTCAAGAAAAATGTCTATTTCAAAAAATTTTTGTCTGCGGCTTTATTTTACTCTTCAGCTTCCCCTTTTGTGAGGTTCTAGACACGTCAGTGATTGAAGTATTGAAGAAACCTTTCCTTTTACGTTCAAAGATAATTGGGTGAATCTAGGAACGTCTATTTTTCTTCCTTCGGTTCCATCTTCGATAAAACAGCCAGAGTAACATTAGAAATTCTTCTTTACTTACAAATTGATGAATTTTTGTGTTTTAACGATACGGTGTGTCGCCGCCACGTCGTAAGGTAACAGGATACCATCAAATCGACGCCGTTTCGACATGGGCGTTCCGTGTGAACCATTCGATAAAATTCGCCGACTCGACGTAAACCGCTTCGTCTGTTTTTAGCCTAAACTCTGCGAATAAAGCGTCGGTGGCCGTTGTGACCAAGGTGGCTGTTATGACCAGAACCGCAGGCGGCCGTTGTGACCGGTGGCCGTTGTGTCCAGGACCCCTAACAGGTTCATACTTGTACCAAAGAGTATCTTGTACTGAGTCTACGTCAGGGGCCGGGGGTTATTCTAACTGCTGTGTAAAGAGGGAGGCAGCAACGTTATCGGTTCGCGCAGAGTGTTGTCAGTCTTATTATTTATTCTAAAACAGAAATAATACATGAAATTAATACTCAAATTGTGACGATTTACTTCTACCCAGTCATGCAACATTCTTGTTTTCATCATGAGATGTGAAATTACCGAAACATTATACCTAACTAATAAAAATATGTTCAAAAATAATTTTTTTAAGCCTATTTTAGAAGCAAACCTAAGATTAGCAATAAATAAAAGTCCTTGGGTAAAATTTCTACTCGATATTTTTCAAGTTTTTGAAAAAATTCTCTGTGAAATCTTTATCGAATCAATTGATGTATCGATTAAGTAGTCTTGTCGAATAAATCAGTGTATCAAATAATTCCATTCATTAAATGATTCTCAACACTTAAAATAAATTGTTGTATTGATTTATACATACTTCACATGTTGACAATAAATTTTATAGATTCCTTAATTTGATCATTTGCTCACGAAATAAGGATTTTATGGAATTAATTCTCGAATAAAATATTTTTTGTGCAACCGGACGCGAAGTAGTCATTTCGCGTACGCGATGCAGGACGCGAATTCCGATTTCGCGGCCTGTATTGCGTTACCCTTAGTAACGGCCGCGAAACGCGTTTTATTTATGTTGTTTCCATAGAAACATTGTGACGTGAAAGCCGACTCTATTTACATTCATTTATGATAAAAATTTGTAATTATGTATTTTTTACAGCTGCACAAAAAATGTTGTGTATACTTCGTCCGCGAAATTCTTTAGCACCCTCGAGATTGTCCTGCCTCGGCCGCAAGCGGCCTCGGCGACAATTTTTCTCTCGGTACGCTAAAATGGAATTTCGCGGCCTTAGTATACAAATAACTATTAAAATACCCAGTAAATCACACCCCTAATAATCAAGTCGATTCGATTTATCGAAAAGCAATCCCAGTCCTAGTCAGGATTCGTCCATTTTTATATTTCAAATCAATTCGAATTTTGAATTTTATATCAAATTTTGTAGAAATTTTACACTAGGAAAAAGTCAAATATTGTAGAAACTGCAGTAGAAAATTCTAGATCATGAGAAAGTTTTACGACAACGGCCATACCACATTGAAAGCACCGGTTCTCGTCCGATCACCGAAGTTAAGGAATGTCGGGCGCGGTCAGTACTTGGATGGGTGACCGCTTGGGAACACCGCGTGCCGTTGTCACTTTTTGCTGTTATTGCTTGTAATTGTTATACATAGCTGCTTGTAGATTTTTTTTTTATATTTCTTATTCCTGTATTGTTTTATCAGATACATACTTCACATGTTGACAATAAATTTTATAGATTCCTTAATTTGATCATTTGCTCACGAAATAAGGATTTTATGGAATTAATTCTCGAATAAAATATTTTTTGTGCAACCGGACGCGAAGTGGTCATTTCGCGTACGCGATGCAGGACGCGAGATCCGATTTGTATCAAATTTTGTAGAAATTTTACACTAGGAAAAGTCAAATATTGTAGAAACTGCAGTAGAAAAGTCTAGATCATGAGAAAATTTTACGACAACGGCCATACCACATTGAAAGCGCCGGTTTTCGTCCCAGTTGCAACCTGGCATTCGTAGGGGTAAGTCGGATAGCTAAGTGATCAGTGTTAACCACGTGTTAACGTTAGTGCGGGTGTTCGACCACGTGCTCGGCCGCTGGGGTCGACCACCGCTATTTCAGTTTACTGTGTAAATCGGCGTAATACGGTATAAATTAGTGTAAATAATAAATTGTGTTTAGTCTTAGGAACATTTATTTTTTCAGTTAAGGGTTGTTTTGTACGTTGGTAGTACTCGATCTTAACCTGCGGGAGCAACCGCCACCAATTTTTTGTCTTGCAGCAGCAGTCAACGAAGAAGCATCAACAGTTTAGAAAATCGTGTAGCACGTGGCGACAATTTTGTAACCTCATTTAATTTTTGCAACTTTATTTTAATTTGTGTATAGCCTGTATACAAGTGTTAATAGTAATAATAAATTAACTATCTTAAAACCGAATTAAAATTTATTGCGTTACATCGAAATCCAGCATCGTGGTTGAACCCCAACATTGGTCCAAGTCCAATCGAACCGAATTGTACGAAACAACGAAAATACAGTCCACTGAAGAAGAAAGGAGAGAAATGTAAGTCTGTTCCATATTCCTTTTAACCGTATAGTCATAATCCTTATATCGTAACCCTTTGATATTCAAACGGATCTCGATTTATATCGTCAATCATAAGGTTTAAAATATTGTCGTCCACATATATCGTAATAGTATCGTAAAAACTATGGGCCATATTCATAAACATTTATTTAAAGTTTATGGGGTTTAGTAGCTACTAAACCAATATAATTAATATATGTTGCTATAGCAATTAGTAACATCTAACTTTAAACACTGTTTATGAATATGGCTCTATAAGATTAGCGAAATATTTTGTAGAATATTCGAAAAACGAACATTTTAGTAGCACGTGGTAGTGTACATTATCAATTCATCGAACAACTCGTGTTAGTAACACGTGGTAGTGTACAAAATTATCATATCGAAAAACGTATATTTTAGTAGCGCGTAGTAGTGTACAACATTAGCATTATCGAAAAACTCATTTTAGTAACACGTGGTAGGCTTGGGGTATATCGTTATCATACCAGTAGCTAACGGATCACAATTGCAATGTCGGAATTATCGCAACTCACCCAAATTAGAGGGCAAATAAAGGGCCAATTAACACGTTTTAAAACATTTATAGACAGTTCCTTAGCTTTGGATAGTATTGATCATGTAGAACTTAGACTCGAAAAATTACAATCGTTGTGGGAAGAATTTCACGAAACTCAAAGAAAAATCGAATTACTAGTCGATGAAAGCGAAGATACCCTTACAGAACGCGAATCGTTTGAAACATCATATTTTTGTGCAGTGTCTAAAGCAAAATCTTTACTTAAAACCAAACAAGATTTAGAAAATTCCACTGGGCAGGGGTCGGTAACAAACAAAACACAGTCACAAACCGGAAAGAATGTTAAGCTGCCTACGTTGACCTTGCCAGAGTTTAACGGGGATTACAACGAATGGACTTCCTTTCAAAATTATTTTAAGGGTTTAATAGATTCGGACGCTAATTTAACGCAGTTTCAAAAATTTCATTACCTTAAGTCATGTTTAAAGGGCAAGGCCGCAGAAGTCATACAATCGCTAGAATTATCTGACAACAATTATAATATAGCTTGGGATCTTTAACGCAAGAGATTTCAAAACAAAAAAATAACAGTGTACAATCATGTTAAAGCTCTTTTTGATTTACCATCTATGTCGCGAGAATCAAAAACTTCAATCCGATACCTATTAGATAACATGTTAAAACATCTTAGGGCTTTAGAAACGTTAGACGGTTAGACCAACCTGTAAATTCGTGGGACACTTTGATTATTTACGTAATGGTCACCAAATTAGATTCACCTTCTAAGCAGGAGTGGGAAGAAAAGCAAAATTCGGATGAACTACCAACATTAGAGGAATTTGAAAACTTCTTAACAAAGCGTTCGCAGGTATTAGAATCGTTAGGCACAAATGAATCGTTCAAAACGTTACACAAATCGTCTATAACAAATAGTACGCCAAAGCTAAATCAATCCCATAGGTTTAAAGAATCTTGAGTATCATATGTAACAACGAATAATACTCCGTTTTGCCAAATTTGTAACAAAGATACGCATTACATTTACAGTTGCGTAATTTTTAGAAATATGCCTGTTCAAACTAAAATTGAGGAGGTTAAAAAACACAAATTATGTTTAAATTGTTTAAGATCAAACCATTATATAAAGGAATGCGTAGCCAGTGGTTGCAAACATTGCAACAAAAAACACAACACCCTTTTGCACTTGAAATCATACGAGGGCAAGAATTCCCAAATCGTTGTTGTAGATAACAAACCAAACTTAGAGAAAACCGATTCGAATCAACAAGAGCAATCACTCGCAACAACTAGTAACTCCGCCACAGTTTCATATTATTCTATTAAAGATCAACCGTTATCACAGGTATTATTATCGACAGCTATCGTTTACGTGTTTGATAAATACGGACACACACATGAATGTCGAATTTTATTGGATTCCGGTTCTCAGTCGAATTTTATATCTAAGGAATTTAGCGATAAATTAGAAGTAAGCAAGTTTACAATTAACATGCCCGTAGGGGGTCTTAGTAACACAATCACCAACATTTCCCATAAAACTCATGCAGTAATCCAGTCTAGATTCAATACCTTTCAAATTAAACTATCATTTCTAATTATACCAAAAATAACCGAGAATTTACCATTAGAACCAATTAGCGTTAGAGATCTGAAAATACCGGGTAATATTCAATTAGCGGATAATACCTTTTCATACGCCGGGAAAAATTGACATGCCGCTAGGAGCAAATGTTTTTTGGGACTTATTGTGTACCCAAATAATTAAGTTAGGTCATCATCAGCCAATCTTACAAAAGACAAGATTAGGTTAGATTATTACCCGAAATTTAACCCACTCAGATAATAGCGCTCGTACCGTGTGTCACTTTAATAACAATCAATTATCGGAACTATTAGAAACCTTTTGGAAAATCGAGGAATGCGAAAACATCGTGAACTATTCAACAGAAGAACGGGACTGTGAAGGTAATTTTATTAACACCCATAAGCGTGATTCAAACGGTAGATTTGCAGTTAGTTTGCCACTGAAGGAAGACAAAACATTGTTAGGCGAATCTAAAGATATAGCGATGAAACGGTTATACGCAGTTGAACGAAAACTTCAGAAACAACCAGAATTAAAAGCGCAATACGTTCAGTTCATGTCAGATTATGTAAACTTAGGACACATGACTGAAGTACAGTTCTATTCAATAAAATCTAGTACAACTCTTGGGAATGATTTATGGTATTTTTTGCTATTCTAAAGTGGGTTTCTTGGCTACAATGGCTACTGTGTTATTATCTCTGAATTTGACTTTTAACTAACAAAAACATAGTTTCTATAGATACCAAAGCCCGATCACTCTGCCCAAAAACAACTGTACTAGATTTTATTGCATAGAACTGTACGTGATACCATTGAAACCGACACCTCAGTTAAATATTATTTACCACATCACTGTGTATTAAAGGAGTCAAGTACGACTACGAAACTTAGAGTAGTTTTTGACGGGTCCCCGAAAACATCAACGGGAATTGCGCTCAATGACATATTAATGGAAGGGCCAACAATTCAACAGGACATCTTTTCAATCGTGCTTAGGTTCAGAACCCATCGATTTGTAATTACCGCGGACATCGATAAAATGTTTCGGCAGGTGTTGGTAAATGAAACGCAACGAGATTTACAACGAATAGTTTGGCGATCATCACCCGATCAGCCTGTTAAGCTCTTTAGATTAAATACCGTAACGTACGGAACTGCGACAGCTCCATTTCTAGCGGTTAGGTGCTTGCATGCATTAGCAAGCGAAATCGAACGCGATTTCCCAATAGCGTCTAATATCATAAAACAAGATTTTTATGTCGATGATCTTTTGACGGGAGGAAACACGGTGGATCAAGTCAAATCGCTTAAACACGATGTTACGCGAATTCTAGAAACAGCGGGATTCATTCTTAGAAAATGGATATCAAATGATCCATCGGTTTTAGAAGAGCAGCCAGACGTTAACTCTGATCCAACATGTATAGGCGTACAGAGTTTAAAAACATTAGGTTTGTTATGGCATCCTCTTAGGGATGAATTTAATTTCACAATCAATATAAAATCGGATAGGCATAGCGTAACGAAGAGAACGGTTCTTGCTAAAATCGCGCAAATATTCGATCCATTAGGCTTATTAGGCCCCGTAATAATTAAGGCAAAGATTCTGTTACAACAACTGTGGAAATTAAAGGGTGGATGGGATGACGCGTTGCCAAAGGATCTAAACGCAGAGTGGACAAATTATTACAGCAATTTAATCTGTTTGAACGATATAGTAATACCAAGGCGTGTGTTAGCAACTGATTACGATCAATTACAGATTCACGCTTTCTGTGATTCTTCTGAATTAGGATATGGTACATGTATCTACAGTCGATCAATCGATAAAGATGGACGCATTATAATCAACTTATTATGTGCAAAATCACGAGTAGCACCCTTAAAAAAGCTATCACTTCCACATTTAGAACTTTGTGGTGCATTACTTTTAGCTAGGTTATGTAAACGGGTTATAGAGGCACTTAACGTAACTGTTGATGAAGTTCATTGTTGGACTGATTCTACGATTGCGTTAGCATGGATTGCCGGACAACCATCGCGGTGGAAAACCTTCGTAGCAAATCGCGTCACAGAAATACAAGATCTAACGGCCAACGCGACCTGGAAGCACGTAAAATCCGCGGATAATCCTGCAGATGTGATATCGCGTGGCATAGAGCCTAACCAATTAGAAACATGCAGTCTTTGGTGGAACGGTCCATCATGGTTAAGCAAGGATTCGAGAGCATGGCCGCAACAAGACAAATACTTTGACTTCGATAACGACGATAACATACCGGAATCTCGACCACAAACATTTACCTTACACGTCATACACGTTTGTTATCTATTTGAACGATATTCATCCCTGTCTCGATTGCGACGCGTAGTTGCGTATTGTTTTCGTTTCAAGCACAACTTGTTAAAGATGAATTCAAAACGAGTAGGTCCATTGTCAGTAGATGAACTTACGTTAGCCATGACGGCCTTGTTAAAAATTGCACAAGCCCAGGAATTCCCTCAAGAATTCGCAGCACTATCTGCACGCCAGGCATTACACCGTAGCAGCAAACTGCTAACATTGAACCCATTTTTAGACAATCAAGGATTAATTCGAGTAGGTGGTCGGTTAAAGCACTCTAATTTATCGTATGATCAAAAATTCCCAATAGTTTTACCCGCAAAACATATACTTGCACGGTTAATTCACGAAGAACATTATAAACACTTACATGCAGGTGTTAATTATTTATTAGCGTCAATTAGAGGCAGGTTTTGGCCCATATCAGCGAAAAATGTTGTTAGGAATGTTTTGAGAAAGTGCATTGTTTGCTTTCGATCGCGACCAAAAACTGCTGAGCAATTAATGGGAAATTTGCCGGAGATCAGAATAACACCAGCTCGAGCCTTTCAGAATTGTGGGGTTGATTACGCCGGGCCATTTACTATCAAATTTTCGAGAAATAAAACAGCTAAGGCCTATTTATGTCTTTTCGTGTGTTTGGCATCTAAGGCGGTTCATCTTGAGTTAGTCAGTGACTTAACAACTCACAACTTTTTGAAAGCATTCAAACGATTTATTTCACGTAGGGGTAAGTGCTCGGTCATTTATTCAGACAACGCGACAAACTTTGTAGGTGCAAAAAACGAGCTAAGTTCTATCATTAAATTGTTATCGAGTAAGGAACATAATGGAAAATTTGCGAATTTTTTTGCTGAAGAAGCTATAGATTGGCGCTTTATACCACCTCAATCGCCTCATCACGGGGGTTTGTGGGAGTCTGCGGTAAAATCCGCAAAACCTCACTTATATAAAATCGTAAGTAAAACGCCATTAACGTTTGAGGAACTATACACGATATTTACCCAAATCGAGGCTTGTTTGAATTCCCGACCTATTGTTCCCATGTCACCAGATCCCACAGACTTTACAGCCCTCACTCCAGGACATTTCTAAATTGGAGACGCCTTGACTTCTGTACCTCAACCATGCGTGGCAGATGAACCATCAAACCGATTAATTAGGTATCAACACCTCACACAGATGATGCAACATTTCTGGTCTAGATCGTCACGAGAATACCTAACACAACTTCAACATCGAACGAAATGGCAAACTCCACAAGTCCACACTCTGGAGCCAGGAACGATGGTAATTTTGAAGGACGACAATTCACCAGCACTCAAGTGGCATCTTGGGCGAGTGATCGAATGTTTTCCAGGAAGTGATGGGTTAGTGCGGGTAGTGAATGTAAAAACGATTAACGGGATAACGAAATAAGGATTTTATGGAATTAATTCTCGAATAAAATATTTTTTGTGCAACCGGACGCCAAGTGGTCATTTCGCGTACGCGATGCAGGACGCGAGATCCGATTTCGCGGCCTGTATTATGTTACCCTTAGTAACGGCCGCGAAATTGTATTACGCAGCCGTTACTAAGGGTAACGGCCGCGAAACGCGTTTTATTTATGTTGTTTCCCTAGAAACATTGTGACGTGAAAGCCGACTCTATTTACATTCATTTATGATAAAAATTTGTAATTATGTATTTTTTACAGCTGCACAAAAAATGTTGTGTATACTACGTCCGCGAAATTCTTTAGCGCCCTCGAGATTGTCCTGCCTCGGCCGCAAGCGGCCTCGGCGACAATTTTTCTCTCGGTACGCTAAAATGGAATTTCGCGGCCTTAGTATACAACTAACTATTAAAATACCCAGTAAATCACACCCCTAATAATCAAGTCGATTCGATTTATCGAAAAGCAATCCCAGTCCTAGTCAGGATTCGTCCGTTTTTATATTTCAAATCAATTCGAATTTTGAATTTTATATCAAATTTTGTAGAAATTTTACACTAGCAAAAAGTCAAATATTGTAGAAACTGCAGTAGAAAATTCTAGATCATGAGAAAGTTTTACGACAACGGCCATACCACATTGAAAGCACCGGTTCTCGTCCGTAGTCGCAGCATAGTAGCGGTTGCGGTAGGTTGTGACAAACCAAAGTGTGCGAGTAACGCAAACAGTGATAGAACACGTGGGTAGCCAATGCGGCAAAAACAATTAATAAACCTTGTACAGTGATATTGTACAGTAATTAAGTGTAGCAATAAGTGAACAAACAATAAAAACACTTTAGGTGAGTGAATAGAAAATTAATGAGGTTGAAAAATTCAGCTCAAAAAAACAAACTAACTAAAAACAATAAAAGTGTAAAGAGTGCGCGACGCCGATCAGTGACGGAGGGCTTAAAACCACCCGCAAGCAGCGGAATCAAAACCACTAACAGACAAAATGACGGTAACTTAAAAAACGTGGACTTAAAACTAAAACAACAGATAAAACCGTGCAGTGCAACAAATATGGAAAACACACAGACAGCAGCCGGAGTCGTAAATCCCCTCAAAGACGATGACGAGGAGTTTAAGCTCGCCAGTCACAATAACAAAAGGAAGATTACCAGAGAATCCCAGGAAAAGCCCACAAACACAAACAAAAATAGAAAGACAGAGCCGATTAGGGAGAGCATAACCAGCCCCAACCCGTTCGAAGTACTAAGCGAAGACAAAGAAATGGATTACCTGTCCGACCAAGAGGACGAACAGGAAATCCCTAAAAAGAATCAAGCACCCCCGCCTGTGGTACTCCATAAAAAGCCTGAAAACAATAAGGAATTCATAAAGTCAATAAAAGAAGTCGTCAAGTTCGACTTCCAAATTAAGCACACCACCACGGGAATCAACATATACACAACTAGCATAAAGGACTGGGAAGCCGTCAAAACCCACCTAATCGACAAACAAGAACAATGGCACACGTACACGGCCAAAGAGAACAAAACCCACGCGTTCGTGCTCCGCGGACTCGATCACGCCCCGGACCCAGTGGAACTCGCCAAAGAGCTCAGGGAACATAATGTTAACGTGACAAACGCGTACAAAATGAATAATACAGCAAGGCCGCTGTACCTCATAATTACAGGCAAGGACGAAACCCTAAAAACCATAACCAAAATAAAAACAATTGACTACACACGAGTAACATGGGTTAAATACAATAATAACAGAAAATTAACCCAATGCCACAGGTGTCAAGCCTGGGGGCACGCGACCACAAACTGTAACGCGAACCCTAAGTGCTTAAAGTGCGCCGCGAACCACTGGACAAAACAATGTACAAAAACCGACAAAACAACACCCGCGAAGTGCGCGAATTGTAATGGGGATCACCCCGCAAACTGGACAGATTGCCCGGAATACAAAAAGAAAGTAGAATTTCTAAATAACAAAAAGCAATCGAACACACAAACAAACGACCGTCCGAGACCACCTAACGTCAACAATAGAAGGGACTTCCCTGACCTAGGTCAACCAGCAGCAAACCCTAACGTAGGCCAACAGGCAGCTTTCCCTAACCAGGGACAACCAGCAGCAGGCGGATACGACAACACGCCAACAGCAGAGCGCGCTCAACAACAGGGCACCAATCAGAGAGCACAATCAACAGCGTGGACACAACCACGACAAAATGTAAGCACTAACCAAAGTAATAATGCTATTAGCGAATTTTCAAGCCTAACAGTGGAACTTAATAAACTTAAAAGCCTAATCAACGTAGGAGCTTTAGTTAACGCAATCAGAGACCTAAATAATTTATTAGAAGGATGCCAAACAGGCGAATCCAAATTCATGACAGTAATTGCATTTACAAAGGACATAGATACGTATGGATTATAAGCTCAAAATTTGCAGCTGGAACTGTAACGGCATAAAAAGTAAAATAGGCCAATTAATTAATTTTTTAAGTAGGTTAAAAATAGACATTCTATTAGTTAATGAAACTAGGCTTAAGGTAGAAGATAAGATTAGCATAAGAGGTTTTAGAATTTTAAGGAAAGACCGACCAGATAATTCGGGTTATGGGGGGGGTTGCTATAGTAATTAAGAACAACATCCCACATACACAAACACCAAACTTCAACGTAACAACCGAATCGCTCGGAATCACACTGACCGACAGAACTAACATCATTGCCACATACAACAAACCACTAAACAAATTTACACAAAACGACCTTGACCAATTAACGACAAACAACAAAACACTAGTAATAGGAGACTTAAATGCAAAACACACAGACTGGAACTGCAATAGGAACAATAGAAACGGACTAACGCTACGCAAATACGCAGACGACAATAACCTAATTATACAACACACAGACTTGCCGACACACTACCCAGACAACAACACCACCCCCACGACAATAGACCTAATACTTAACAAAAACATCACCCACATAACTAACCCTATATCCGTAGCGGAGCTAGACTCCGACCACAATCCAATTATCTTTGAATTACACAAACAAAACAAAGAAGACCATAAACAAACAAAGGCCTCGTACAAAAACACCGACTGGAAAGCATTCAGGGACACACTTGACAACCAGCTAATATTAAGCAGACAACTAAACACCCCCGCAGAGATAGACTCAGCGGTACAAATGTTTACAACCACCCTACAAAACGCCAAAAATAAACACACGAAAATAATAACAATACAAAATAACAAAGACACCCTCACCCCGGAGATTAAACAACTAATAAGCACAAGAAACAACTTACGCAAAAACTGGCAGAGGACCAACAACCCTGACACAAAAACCCTACTCAACAGGACTAATAGACAAATCAAAAGAAAAATCTCAGACCATAAAAACGAAAAATGGACCGCCTTCCTACAAAAGCTTTCCCCCAAAGACAACACATTGTGGAAAATCACAAAAAGACTGAAAAGATCTTACAAACAAGTAGACACCCTTACAAAACACAACGGCGATGTAGCCTACACGGACAAACAGAAAGCTAACCTACTTGCAGAAACCTTTAAAAAAATACATGACCTTGACGAAACAAATAACACAGAGGAACAAAACAACATAACAAAGACAGTCGACGACTCCCTATCTGAAAACCACCCTATAACCCCCACACAACTCTCCAAACACTTAACCTCCCCCAGAGAAATAGTTAACATTATCAAAAAACTACCCAATAACAAAGCCCCTGGCCCAGATCTCATAGAAAACATAATACTCAAAAACCTTTCCAAAAAAGCAACAGTCCAGTTAACCTACATAATTAACGCAATCCTAAAAACCACATACTTCCCTTCCCAATGGAAAACCGCAACCATTATCCCCATACCCAAACCCGGAAAAAGCCACAAAGACCCAACCAATTACAGACCAATAAGCCTCCTTAACACCCAAGCCAAAGTAGCTGAAAAAATCATACTAGACAGACTGAACAGAATCGACAAAAAACACAAAATCACGACAGACCACCAATTTGGCTTCAGACCAAAACACAACACAACCCAACAAGTAACAAGAATAGTGACTGACATAATCAAAAATTTTAACAAAGACAAAGTAACCGTAATGGTGCTGTTAGACGTACAAAAAGCGTTCGATACGGTGTGGGTAAATGGATTACTATACAAAATGATACACAACAACTTCCCCCTTCACATGGTAAAACTAACCAGGTCATACTTGAAGGACAGAAAATTCCAGGTTAAAATCAACAATACCCTGTCAGACCAAAAAACAGTAAATGCGGGCGTACCACAAGGGTCGGTCCTTGGACCCCGACTCTTCACCCTACACATAAATGACATGCCTACATTCCAGAATACGAACATTGCTCTTTACGCAGACGACACAGCGATTTACGCCCACTCATTCGCGGCGCAAGTCGCAAACAAACAACTCCAGATACATATAAACATGATAACGGAATACTTTGAAAAGTGGAAGGTCACAATAAACCCTGACAAAACAGAGCAAATAATATTCACACGAAAACACACAAACAACAAAATATTCACTCCCCTCAGGGTAAATAACCACGTCATAAGGGCAATACCGGCGGTTAAATACCTAGGGGTGACACTAGACAAACGACTAAACTACAAAGAACACACCAAACAAACAATTAAAAAGACTCATAAAGCCGTGAGACTCTTATACTCCCTGCTCTCGAAAAATGCGAGCACTTCTCAAAAAAACAAGAAGCTAATATACACAACTACAATAAGGCCAATCATGACGTACGGCGCCCCTGCTTGGTGCCACCTATCAAAAACTGCACTGAAACCGCTACAAGTCATGCAGAATAAATGCCTGCGACTAATAAAAAACGTAGACCGATACACGCGAATAGCGGAACTACACCAAATGACAGAGATAGAAACAATACAAGAAAATGTAAATAGAACCTCACAAACATTCTACAAAACACAAACAGCAATAAACAGACTAACACGAACAATAACAGAAATACGTAGAAACAACACAACCATGAAACTCAAACACAAACTACCATATCAAAACTTACCTATCTTCGACGAAGACATATAAAAACAAAACCAAACATAACCAAACACGAACACAAACCGATCTATGCAACCTTGTAAATATGTAAATATGTAAATAGCAATAGGATAAGAATAGGCTAAGCACAAAAATAAAATATCTTAAGCAGGTTTTTTAGAAACTTTTCCTGTAAAAAAATCACAAAATAAATATAGCAAACCTAGCGCTAAGAACGCATAAAATTAAATATCTTAAGCAAAGCAAATAAACAAACATAAAGTGAAATTCTAACCTAGAATAAGTACTTTAAGATAAATAAGCTACCACAAACATGAGGGGAGTAGAAGCCACCATCGCTAATTAATTAGCGGGATGGACGCGGCCTCTGCAACCCACAATTGTAAAAATTGTACACAAAATGTTCTAAATAAATGTATTTGTTGTTGTTGTTGGTTCTCGTCCGATCACCGAAGTTAAGCAATGTCGGGCGCGGTCAGTACTTGGATGGGTGACCGCTTGGGAACACCGCGTGCCGTTGTCACTTTTTGTTGTTATTGCTTGTAATTGTTATACATTGCTGCTTGTAGATTTTTTTTTAATATATTTCTTATTCCTGTATTGATTTATCAGATACATACTTCACATGTTGACAATAAATTTTATAGATTCCTTAATTTGATCATTTGCTCACGAAATAAAGATGTTATGGAATTAATTCTCGAATAAAATATTTTTTGTGCAACCGGACGCCAAGTGGTCATTTCGCGTACGCGATGCAGGACGCGAGATCCGATTTCGCGGCCTATATTACGTTACCCTTAGTAACGGCCGCGAAATTGTATTACGCAGCCGTTACTAAGGGTAACGGCCGCGAAACGCGTTTTATTTATGTTGTTTCCCTAGAAACATTGTGACGTAAAAGCCGACTCTATTTACGTTCATTTAAGATAAAAATTTGTAATTATGTATTTTTTACAGCTGCACAAAAAATGTTGTGTATACTACGTCCGCGAAATTCTTTAGCGCCCTCGAGATTGTCCTGCCTCGGCCGCAAGCGGCCTCGGCGACAATTTTTCTCTCGGTACGCTAAAATGGAATTTCGCGGCCTTAGTATACAACTAACTATTAAAATACCCAGTAAATCACACCCCTAATAATCAAGTCGATTCGATTTATCGAAAAGCAATCCCAATCCTAGTCAGGATTCGTCCGTTTTTATATTTCAAATCAATTCGAATTTTGAATTTTATATCAAATTTTGTAGAAATTTTACACTAGGAAAAAATCAAATATTGTAGAAACTGCAGTAGAAAATTCTAGATCATGAGAAAGTTTTACGACAACGGCCATACCACATTGAAAGCACCGGTTCTCGTCCGATCACCGAAGTTAAGCAATGTCGGGCGCGGTCAGTACTTGGATGGGTGACCGCTTGGGAACACCGCGTGCCGTTGTCACTTTTTGTTGTTATTGCTTGTAATTGTTATACATTGCTGCTTGTAGATTTTTTTTTAATATATTTCTTATTCCTGTATTGATTTATCAGATACATACTTCACATGTTGACAATAAATTTTATAGATTCCTTAATTTGATCATTTGCTCACGAAATAAAGATGTTATGGAATTAATTCTCGAATAAAATATTTTTTGTGCAACCGGACGCCAAGTGGTCATTTCGCGTACGCGATGCAGGACGCGAGATCCGATTTCGCGGCCTGTATTACGTTACCCTTAGTAACGGCCGCGAAATTGTATTACGCGGCCGTTACTAAGGGCAACGGCCGCGAAACGCGTTTTATTTATGTTGTTTCCCTAGAAACATTGTGACGTGAAAGCCGACTCTATTTACATTCATTTATTATAAAAATTTGTAATTATGTATTTTTTACAGCTGCACAAAAAATGTTGTGTATACTACGTCCGCGAAATTCTTTAGCGCCCTCGAGATTGTCCTGCCTCGGCCGCAAGCGGCCTCGGCGACAATTTTTCTCTCGGTACGCTAAAATGGAATTTCGCGGCCTTAGTATACAACTAACTATTAAAATACCCAGTAAATCACACCCCTAATAATCAAGTCGATTCGATTTATCGAAAAGCAATCCCAGTCCTAGTCAGGATTCGTCCGTTTTTATATTTCAAATCAATTCGAATTTTGAATTTTATATCAAATTTTGTAGAAATTTTACACTAGCAAAAAGTCAAATATTGTAGAAACTGCAGTAGAAAATTCTAGATCATGAGAAAGTTTTACGACAACGGCCATACCACATTGAAAGCACCGGTTCTCGTCCTCACATCCCCCAGAGAAATAAATAACGTAATTAAAACACTGCCAAACAACAAGGCTCCAGGGCCGGACACAATAAGCAACATAATCCTAAAAAACTTAAACAAAAAAGCACTAGCACAACTTACATACATAATTAACTCCATACTAAAAACATCCTACTTCCCCACACAATTCAAAGCAGCGATAGTCGTCCCCTTACCAAAACCCGGAAAGAATCATTCCTATCCAATTAATTACAGACCAATCAGCCTACTAAACACCCTCGCAAAACTAACAGAAAAAATTATACTAGACAGAATCAACAGAACAGACAAAAAACTCAAAATTACTACAGACCACCAATTTGGATTTAGACCTAAACACAACACAACACAACAAGTAACAAGAATAGCAACAGACGTAATAAAAAACTTTAACAAGAGCAAAGTAACAGTTATGACACTCTTTGATATACAAAAAGCCTTCGACACTGTGTGGGTCCAGGGGCTATTATACAAAATGATTCAATACAACTTTCCCCCGAACTTAATAAAATTAACAAATTCATACCTGAAAAATAGAAGATTTCAAGTAAAAATTAATAATGCATTATCAGTTCAAAACACAGTAAATGCGGGAGTCCCACAGGGGTCGGTCCTCGGTCCCCGCCTCTTCACACTTCACATAAACGACCTTCCAACATTTCAACAAACAAACTTAGCACTTTACGCAGATGACACCGCGATCTACGCGCATTCCTTCGCAGCGGAAGTAGCAAATCGTCAAATGCAAATTCATGTAAATAAACTAACTAATTATTATAAAAAGTGGAAAATAACCATTAACCCCGATAAAACAGAACAGATAATTTTCACAAGAAAGCACACTAACAAAAGGATCTTCACACCACTCAGGGTTACCGATCATATAATAAGACCCCAGCCTGCGGTAAAATATTTAGGCGTCACACTCGACAATAGACTAAATTTCAAGGAACACATTAAGCAAACAATTAAGAAAGCACACAAAGCGGTAAGGGTGCTTTACTCGTTACTAGCTAAAAACGCAAAAACATCAAAGCAAAATAAAAAACTAATCTACACGTCAACAATTAGGCCGATAATAACATACGGTGCGCCAGTCTGGTGCAATTTAACAAAAACGGCACTAAAACCCCTACAGGTAATGCAGAACAAATGCCTTAGGTTAATTAACAATGCCGACAGATATACACGAATAACAGAACTACACGACATGACAGAAATAGAAACGATACAAGAACACATAAACAGAACATCACAAACATTTTACAAAACACAAATGGCAGCAAACAGACTTACACGAAACATAACGAACACACGCAGAAACAACACAAATGTGCCACCAAAACACAAACTCCCATATCAAAATCTACCTATTTTTAATGAGGATCTGTAACAAATAACAGTACAAGCCGAACAGGCATACTAATCGATTAATTACTGTGAACAAATGTAATTAAATGTATATATGTAAATAATTAGGATAAGTCTAGGTTAAGATAAATACGTAAGTAGGTTTTTTTTAAAAATTTTTCCTGCAAGTGAAAGTGAAAGTGAAAAGCACAAATAACATTAAAGGCGCAAACAACGCAAGCATTAATTATCGTGTCAAACAAAATAAACATATATAAAGATAAAATTCAAGAGATAGAATAGGTACTTTTAAACTGTAAAAATTATTATTAAATATTTCGCAGCACAAACAACTACCGGCTCACTAACTGTGATTGGTGAATTGGAACTAGTTGCAGTGCAGTAAAATATATGTACATGAAATTTAAAATAAACGTCTTTGTTGTTGTTGTTGTTGTTTGGTTCTCGTCCGATCACCGAAGTTAAGCAATGTCGGGCGCGGTCAGTACTTGGATGGGTGACCGCTTGGGAACACCGCGTGCCGTTGTCACTTTTTGTTGTTATTGCTTGTAATTGTTATACATTGCTGCTTGTAGATTTTTTTTAAATATATTTCTTATTCCTGTATTGATTTATCAGATACATACTTCACATGTTGACAATAAATTTTATAGATTCCTTAATTTGATCATTTGCTCACGAAATAAAGATGTTATGGAATTAATTCTCGAATAAAATATTTTTTGTGCAACCGGACGCCAAGTGGTCATTTCGCGTACGCGATGCAGGACGCGAGATCCGATTTCGCGGCCTGTATTACGTTACCCTTAGTAACGGCCGCGAAATTGTATTACGCAGCCGTTACTAAGGGTAACGGCCGCGAAACGCGTTTTATTTATGTTGTTTCCGTAGAAACATTGTGACGTGAAAGCCGACTCTATGTACATTCATTTATGATAAAAATTTTGTAATTATGTATTTCTTACAGCTGCACAAAAAATGTTGTGTATACTACGTCCGCGAAATTCTTTAGCGCCCTCGAGATTGTCCTGCCTCGGCCGCAAGCGGCCTCGGCGACAATTTTTCTCTCGGTACGCTAAAATGGAATTTCGCGGCCTTAGTATACAACTAACTATTAAAATACCCAGTAAATCACACCCCTAATAATCAAGTCGATTCGATTTATCGAAAAGCAATCCCAGTCCTAGTCAGGATTCGTCCGTTTTTATATTTCAAATCAATTCGAATTTTGAATTTTATATCAAATTTTGTAGAAATTTTACACTAGCAAAAAGTCAAATATTGTAGAAACTGCAGTAGAAAATTCTAGATCATGAGAAAGTTTTACGACAACGGCCATACCACATTGAAAGCACCGGTTCTCGTCCAGTCGCAACCCGGCATCCGTTGGGGTAGGTCGGAGTGATACGAGATCGCGTAAAGGTAACTTGGTGCGACGGTTAAAACACGGGCCGAACACCGTTATTTCTTGACTTTTATAGTGTTAGTTTGTAAATACTAGTGTAAATACTGTGTTCATAGAGTAATATTAGCGCATGAGACTAAAAAACAAGACAAAAAGGCAAACAACATGCGGAAGAAGTAAACCGCTGACTATTAAACACAAGATAGTGAAAAGTGAAAAAGTGAAAAAACTGAAACCCATAAAACAAACAATAACTAACGGCCGGCCGGCTGTAGCTGAAATCGGCGATGAAAGCTTAAATAACGAATCAATTACAGACAAACAACAAAAAACTAGTGAAACGTTGAATCAAACAATGGAAATTTCAGAACATGCCAGCGACAACGAGTCGCCAGTGCGTGACGTCGAGATGACGCCAAGCGCAGACAATACGGATATTGGTTTTACCGTTGTCCAAACAAACAAAAGAAGAAAGAAGGGTACACCCGAGAGGACCTCGACAAGCAATGTAAACACTGTGCGACAGGTAGAAAGCCCCAATAGATTCCAACCACTGGACTCGGACCTTGAGACAGACGACGACGAGGACAACAATACGAGCAACAAAGAGCAGGCACCGCCTCCTATCGTAATCCACAAAAAACCAGAAGACAATAAACTATTCATTGAAACAATCAAGGAATATGTAAAGAAGGACTTCCAAATAAGGCACACAAGCACAGGCCTGAACATCTACACCACGTGCCAACAGGACTGGAACGCCCTCAAGCTCAGATTAGCTAAGAAGGAGATCCCATGGCACACATACACCTTAAAAGAATGCAAAACCCACGCATTCGTCCTGAGAGGACTGGACCACGCGCCGGACCCCGCACAAATTGCCAAGCAACTGGGAGAAAAGCTAATACAAGTAGTTAACGTATACCGTATGAACAACACGACCAGACCACTGTATTTAGTAACTACCAATAAATCGGAAACGATAAAAACCGTAGAAAAAGTAAAGGTAATAGATTACACCAGGATTACGTGGGATAAGTACCACAACAACAGGCGTCTAACACAGTGTCACAGATGCCAATCATGGGGACACGCAACATCGAACTGCTACGCCAAGCCCAGGTGCCTTAAATGCGCGGGAAATCACTGGACCAGGGAATGCACAAAACAGGACAGGGAAACGCCCGCCACTTGCGCCAATTGCCAGGGAAATCATCCCGCAAACTCGTTAGATTGCCCGCATTACAAACAAAAGGTAGAATGGCTCGACACTAAAAAGGGAAAGCAAAACAGAAACAAAGCAACACCGGTAAGTCGAACAAACCCGCCCAATGTAAACAGTCAGAGGGAATTCCCGCCCATCCAAACGCAGACAGTTTGGCAAACGGCGCCAAACAGCTGGGCTCAGCAAGGAATGCCGCAACCGCAAGTCCCACTCACCCGGACTTTCGAATCCAGGGGCGCTTTACAGCAACAACAAGCACCGTCCACCCGGACCGATGGAAGTCGGGCCGCCCCGGACCAGCTGCAACACTTCCAACAATTAACGACAGAGGTGAATAAACTCAATAACTTAATAAACATTGGTGCGTTAGTTAAGGCATTAAAGGACCTAAATAACATCTTAGAAAACTGTAGCACAGTACAGGAAAGATTTTTTGCGACATTAGAGTTCACTAACAATATTAATCAGTATGGTTTATAAACTCAAAATAGCAACCTGGAACGCGAACGGTATAAAACCCAGACTAGGACAATTAATTAACTTCTTAATTAGGCTAAAGATAGACATTCTGCTAGTGAATGAAACTAGGCTAAAATTAGAAGATAAGTTTAAAATCAGGGGATTTACAGTACTTAGAAAGGACAGGCAGGATAATTCAGGATATGGTGGGGTAGCAATCTTAATTAAAAACAACGTTCCCTACATTAAAATGCATGATTTTAACGTGACGACAGAATCCCTAGGTATCACACTGACAGACAGAACCAACATCATTGCCACATACAACAAACCACGAAACAAAATTAGCGTACACGATCTAGATCAGCTAACAATAGGAAACAAAACACTAGTTATAGGTGACCTAAACGCTAGACACTCCGATTGGAATTGCAACAGAAACAACACTAACGGATTAACCATACGCAAATACGCGGATGATAACAATTTAATCATTTTAAACACAGACACACATACACACTACCCAGAAAATAACACAACACCCACGACAATTGACATTATTATCAATAAAAACGTAACACGAATTACACAACCAATATCCCTAGCTGAACTAGACTCTGATCACAATCCGGTGGTTTTTGAACTACTTAATCAAAATAAAGAAGATCACAACACTAAAAAGACATCTTACAAAAAAACAAATTGGAAAAAGTTTAGGGAAACACTGGACAAGTTAATAACAATTAACAGACAAATAAACACACCCCAAGAAATTGAGGAAGCAGTACAAACATATACCAAAGCATTGCAAACAGCCAACCATAGGCACACGCAAAACATAAAAATGGACAACAACAAAGACACTCTTACACAGGAAATCAAAGACCTGATCACAACAAGAAATCAGACAAGAAGGGACTGGCAAAGGACCAGAAACCCGGACACAAAGACAAAACTGAATAGGGAAAGTCAAGAAATCAAACGTAAAATCACAAAACACAATAATGATAAATGGACCGCACTATTAGAAAGCCTGTCCCCCAGGGATAATAGCCTCTGGAAGATTACAAAAAGACTAAAACGACCATTCAAACTAACAAGTACACTTAAAAAACAAAACGGCGAAGCCATATTTACTGACAAAAAGAAAGCAGACCTATTAGCTGAGACGTTTAAAAAAGTACACGACTTAGACGAGACAAACAACACAGACGAACAAAACGACATAAAAAACACAACAGACGAATTCCTCTCCCAAATCCACCCCTTAACTCCCACACAAATAGCCAAACTCCTCACATCCCCCAGAGAAATAAATAACGTAATTAAAACACTGCCAAACAACAAGGCTCCAGGGCCGGACACAATAAGCAACATAATCCTAAAAAACTTAAACAAAAAAGCACTAGCACAACTTACATACATAATTAACTCGATACTAAAAACATCCTACTTCCCCACACAATTCAAAGCAGCAATAGTCGTCCCCTTACCAAAACCCGGCAAGAATCATTCCTATCCAATTAATTACAGACCAATCAGCCTACTAAACACCCTTGCAAAACTAACAGAAAAAATTATACTAGACAGAATCAACAGAACAGACAAAAAACTCAAAATTACTACAGACCACCAATTTGGATTTAGACCTAAACACAACACAACACAACAAGTAACAAGAATAGCAACAGACGTAATAAAAAACTTTAACAAGAGCAAAGTAACAGTTATGACACTCTTTGATATACAAAAAGCATTCGACACTGTGTGGGTCCAGGGGCTATTATACAAAATGATTCAATACAACTTTCCCCCGAACTTAATAAAATTAACAAATTCATACATGAAAAATAGAAGATTTCAAGTAAAAATTAATAATGCATTATCAGTTCAAAAAACAGTAAATGCGGGAGTCCCACAGGGGTCGGTCCTCGGTCCCCGCCTCTTCACACTTCACATAAACGACCTTCCAACATTTCAACAAACAAACTTAGCACTTTACGCAGATGACACCGCGATCTACGCGCATTCCTTCGCAGCGGAAGTAGCAAATCGTCAAATGCAAATTCATGTAAATAAACTAACTAATTATTATAAAAAGTGGAAGATAACCATTAACCCCGATAAAACAGAACAGATAATTTTCACAAGAAAGCACACTAACAAAAGGATCTTCACACCACTCAGGGTTAACGATCATATAATAAGACCGCAGCCTGCGGTAAAATATTTAGGCGTCACACTCGACAATAGACTAAATTTCAAGGAACACATTAAGCAAACAGTTAAGAAAGCACACAAAGCGGTAAGGGTGCTGTACTCGTTACTAGCTAAAAACGCAAAAACATCAAAGCAAAATAAAAAACTAATCTACACGTCAACAATTAGGCCGATAATAACATACGGTGCGCCAGTCTGGTGCAATTTAACAAAAACGGCACTAAAACCCCTACAGGTAATGCAGAACAAATGCCTTAGGTTAATTAACAATGCCGACAGATATACACGAATAACAGAACTACACGACATGACAGAAATAGAAACGATACAAGAACACATAAACAGAACATCACAAACATTTTACAAAACACAAATGGCAGCAAACAGACTTACACGAAACATAACGAACACACGCAGAAACAACACAAATGTGCCACCAAAACACAAACTCCCATATCAAAATCTACCTATTTTTAATGAGGATCTGTAACAAATAACAGTACAAGCCGAACAGGCATACTAATCGATTAATTACTGTGAACAAATGTAATTAAATGTATATATGTAAATAATTAGGATAAGTCTAGGTTAAGATAAATACGTAAGTAGGTTTTTTTTTTAAAAATTTTTCCTGCAAGTGAAAGTGAAAGTGAAAAGCACAAATAACATTAAAGGCGCAAACAACGCAAGCATTAATTATCGTGTCAAACAAAATAAACATATATAAAGATAAAATTCAAGAGATAGAATAGGTACTTTTAAACTGTAAAAATTATTATTAAATATTTCGCAGCACAAACAACTACCGGCTCACTAACTGTGATTGGTGAATTGGAACTAGTTGCAGTGCAGTAAAATATATGTACATGAAATTTAAAATAAACGTCTTTGTTGTTGTTGTTGTTGTTTTTGGTTCTCGTCCGATCACCGAAGTTAAGTAATGTCGGGCGCGGTCAGTACTTGGATGGGTGACCGCTTGGGAACACCGCGTGCCGTTGTCACTTTTTGTTGTTATTGCTTGTAATTGTTATACATTGCTGCTTGTAGATTTTTTTTTAATATATTTCTTATTCCTGTATTGATTTATCAGATACATACTTCACATGTTGACAATAAATTTTATAGATTCCTTAATTTGATCATTTGCTCACGAAATAAAGATGTTATGGAATTAATTCTCGAATAAAATATTTTTTGTGCAACCGGACGCCAAGTGGTCATTTCGCGTACGCGATGCAGGACGCGAGATCCGATTTCGCGGCCTGTATTACGTTACCCTTAGTAACGGCCGCGAAATTGTATTACGCGGCCGTTACTAAGGGTAACGGCCGCGAAACGCGTTTTATTTATGTTGTTTCCGTAGAAACATTGTGACGTGAAAGCCGACTCTATGTACATTCATTTATGATAAAAATTTTGTAATTATGTATTTCTTACAGCTGCACAAAAAATGTTGTGTATACTACGTCCGCGAAATTCTTTAGCGCCCTCGAGATTGTCCTGCCTCGGCCGCAAGCGGCCTCGGCGACAATTTTTCTCTCGGTACGCTAAAATGGAATTTCGCGGCCTTAGTATACAACTAACTATTAAAATACCCAGTAAATCACACCCCTAATAATCAAGTCGATTCGATTTATCGAAAAGCAATCCCAGTCCTAGTCAGGATTCGTCCGTTTTTATATTTCAAATCAATTCGAATTTTGAATTTTATATCAAATTTTGTAGAAATTTTACACTAGCAAAAAGTCAAATATTGTAGAAACTGCAGTAGAAAATTCTAGATCATGAGAAAGTTTTACGACAACGGCCATACCACATTGAAAGCACCGGTTCTCGTCCGATCACCGAAGTTAAGCAATGTCGGGCGCGGTCAGTACTTGGATGGGTGACCGCTTGGGAACACCGCGTGCCGTTGTCACTTTTTGTTGTTATTGCTTGTAATTGTTATACATTGCTGCTTGTAGATTTTTTTTTAATATATTTCTTATTCCTGTATTGATTTATCAGATACATACTTCACATGTTGACAATAAATTTTATAGATTCCTTAATTTGATCATTTGCTCACGAAATAAAGATGTTATGGAATTAATTCTCGAATAAAATATTTTTTGTGCAACCGGACGCCAAGTGGTCATTTCGCGTACGCGATGCAGGACGCGAGATCCGATTTCGCGGCCTGTATTACGTTACCCTTAGTAACGGCCGCGAAATTGTATTACGCAGCCGTTACTAAGGGTAACGGCCGCGAAACGCGTTTTATTTATGTTGTTTCCCTAGAAACATTGTGACGTAAAAGCCGACTCTATTTACGTTCATTTAAGATAAAAATTTGTAATTATGTATTTTTTACAGCTGCACAAAAAATGTTGTGTATACTACGTCCGCGAAATTCTTTAGCGCCCTCGAGATTGTCCTGCCTCGGCCGCAAGCGGCCTCGGCGACAATTTTTCTCTCGGTACGCTAAAATGGAATTTCGCGGCCTTAGTATACAACTAACTATTAAAATACCCAGTAAATCACACCCCTAATAATCAAGTCGATTCGATTTATCGAAAAGCAATCCCAATCCTAGTCAGGATTCGTCCGTTTTTATATTTCAAATCAATTCGAATTTTGAATTTTATATCAAATTTTGTAGAAATTTTACACTAGGAAAAAATCAAATATTGTAGAAACTGCAGTAGAAAATTCTAGATCATGAGAAAGTTTTACGACAACGGCCATACCACATTGAAAGCACCGGTTCTCGTCCGATCACCGAAGTTAAGCAATGTCGGGCGCGGTCAGTACTTGGATGGGTGACCGCTTGGGAACACCGCGTGCCGTTGTCACTTTTTGTTGTTATTGCTTGTAATTGTTATACATTGCTGCTTGTAGATTTTTTTTTAATATATTTCTTATTCCTGTATTGATTTATCAGATACATACTTCACATGTTGACAATAAATTTTATAGATTCCTTAATTTGATCATTTGCTCACGAAATAAAGATGTTATGGAATTAATTCTCGAATAAAATATTTTTTGTGCAACCGGACGCCAAGTGGTCATTTCGCGTACGCGATGCAGGACGCGAGATCCGATTTCGCGGCCTGTATTACGTTACCCTTAGTAACGGCCGCGAAATTGTATTACGCGGCCGTTACTAAGGGCAACGGCCGCGAAACGCGTTTTATTTATGTTGTTTCCCTAGAAACATTGTGACGTGAAAGCCGACTCTATTTACATTCATTTATTATAAAAATTTGTAATTATGTATTTTTTACAGCTGCACAAAAAATGTTGTGTATACTACGTCCGCGAAATTCTTTAGCGCCCTCGAGATTGTCCTGCCTCGGCCGCAAGCGGCCTCGGCGACAATTTTTCTCTCGGTACGCTAAAATGGAATTTCGCGGCCTTAGTATACAACTAACTATTAAAATACCCAGTAAATCACACCCCTAATAATCAAGTCGATTCGATTTATCGAAAAGCAATCCCAGTCCTAGTCAGGATTCGTTCGTTTTTATATTTCAAATCAATTCGAATTTTGAATTTTATATCAAATTTTGTAGAAATTTTACACTAGCAAAAAGTCAAATATTGTAGAAACTGCAGTAGAAAATTCTAGATCATGAGAAAGTTTTACGACAACGGCCATACCACATTGAAAGCACCGGTTCTCGTCCGATCACCGAAGTTAAGGAATGTCGGGCGCGGTCAGTACTTGGATGGGTGACCGCTTGGGAACACCGCGTGCCGTTGTCACTTTTTGTTGTTATTGCTTGTAATTGTTATACATTGCTGCTTGTAGATTTTTTTTTAATATATTTCTTATTCCTGTATTGATTTATCAGATACATACTTCACATGTTGACAATAAATTTTATAGATTCCTTAATTTGATCATTTGCTCACGAAATAAAGATGTTATGGAATTAATTCTCGAATAAAATATTTTTTGTGCAACCGGACGCCAAGTGGTCATTTCGCGTACGCGATGCAGGACGCGAGATCCGATTTCGCGGCCTGTATTACGTTACCCTTAGTAACGGCCGCGAAATTGTATTACGCGGCCGTTACTAAGGGTAACGGCCGCGAAACGCGTTTTATTTATGTTGTTTCCGTAGAAACATTGTGACGTGAAAGCCGACTCTATGTACATTCATTTATGATAAAAATTTTGTAATTATGTATTTCTTACAGCTGCACAAAAAATGTTGTGTATACTACGTCCGCGAAATTCTTTAGCGCCCTCGAGATTGTCCTGCCTCGGCCGCAAGCGGCCTCGGCGACAATTTTTCTCTCGGTACGCTAAAATGGAATTTCGCGGCCTTAGTATACAACTAACTATTAAAATACCCAGTAAATCACACCCCTAATAATCAAGTCGATTCGATTTATCGAAAAGCAATCCCAGTCCTAGTCAGGATTCGTCCGTTTTTATATTTCAAATCAATTCGAATTTTGAATTTTATATCAAATTTTGTAGAAATTTTACACTAGCAAAAAGTCAAATATTGTAGAAACTGCAGTAGAAAATTCTAGATCATGAGAAAGTTTTACGACAACGGCCATACCACATTGAAAGCACCGGTTCTCGTCCTCACATCCCCCAGAGAAATAAATAACGTAATTAAAACACTGCCAAACAACAAGGCTCCAGGGCCGGACACAATAAGCAACATAATCCTAAAAAACTTAAACAAAAAAGCACTAGCACAACTTACATACATAATTAACTCCATACTAAAAACATCCTACTTCCCCACACAATTCAAAGCAGCGATAGTCGTCCCCTTACCAAAACCCGGAAAGAATCATTCCTATCCAATTAATTACAGACCAATCAGCCTACTAAACACCCTCGCAAAACTAACAGAAAAAATTATACTAGACAGAATCAACAGAACAGACAAAAAACTCAAAATTACTACAGACCACCAATTTGGATTTAGACCTAAACACAACACAACACAACAAGTAACAAGAATAGCAACAGACGTAATAAAAAACTTTAACAAGAGCAAAGTAACAGTTATGACACTCTTTGATATACAAAAAGCCTTCGACACTGTGTGGGTCCAGGGGCTATTATACAAAATGATTCAATACAACTTTCCCCCGAACTTAATAAAATTAACAAATTCATACCTGAAAAATAGAAGATTTCAAGTAAAAATTAATAATGCATTATCAGTTCAAAACACAGTAAATGCGGGAGTCCCACAGGGGTCGGTCCTCGGTCCCCGCCTCTTCACACTTCACATAAACGACCTTCCAACATTTCAACAAACAAACTTAGCACTTTACGCAGATGACACCGCGATCTACGCGCATTCCTTCGCAGCGGAAGTAGCAAATCGTCAAATGCAAATTCATGTAAATAAACTAACTAATTATTATAAAAAGTGGAAAATAACCATTAACCCCGATAAAACAGAACAGATAATTTTCACAAGAAAGCACACTAACAAAAGGATCTTCACACCACTCAGGGTTACCGATCATATAATAAGACCCCAGCCTGCGGTAAAATATTTAGGCGTCACACTCGACAATAGACTAAATTTCAAGGAACACATTAAGCAAACAATTAAGAAAGCACACAAAGCGGTAAGGGTGCTTTACTCGTTACTAGCTAAAAACGCAAAAACATCAAAGCAAAATAAAAAACTAATCTACACGTCAACAATTAGGCCGATAATAACATACGGTGCGCCAGTCTGGTGCAATTTAACAAAAACGGCACTAAAACCCCTACAGGTAATGCAGAACAAATGCCTTAGGTTAATTAACAATGCCGACAGATATACACGAATAACAGAACTACACGACATGACAGAAATAGAAACGATACAAGAACACATAAACAGAACATCACAAACATTTTACAAAACACAAATGGCAGCAAACAGACTTACACGAAACATAACGAACACACGCAGAAACAACACAAATGTGCCACCAAAACACAAACTCCCATATCAAAATCTACCTATTTTTAATGAGGATCTGTAACAAATAACAGTACAAGCCGAACAGGCATACTAATCGATTAATTACTGTGAACAAATGTAATTAAATGTATATATGTAAATAATTAGGATAAGTCTAGGTTAAGATAAATACGTAAGTAGGTTTTTTTTAAAAATTTTTCCTGCAAGTGAAAGTGAAAGTGAAAAGCACAAATAACATTAAAGGCGCAAACAACGCAAGCATTAATTATCGTGTCAAACAAAATAAACATATATAAAGATAAAATTCAAGAGATAGAATAGGTACTTTTAAACTGTAAAAATTATTATTAAATATTTCGCAGCACAAACAACTACCGGCTCACTAACTGTGATTGGTGAATTGGAACTAGTTGCAGTGCAGTAAAATATATGTACATGAAATTTAAAATAAACGTCTTTGTTGTTGTTGTTGTTGTTTGGTTCTCGTCCGATCACCGAAGTTAAGCAATGTCGGGCGCGGTCAGTACTTGGATGGGTGACCGCTTGGGAACACCGCGTGCCGTTGTCACTTTTTGTTGTTATTGCTTGTAATTGTTATACATTGCTGCTTGTAGATTTTTTTTAAATATATTTCTTATTCCTGTATTGATTTATCAGATACATACTTCACATGTTGACAATAAATTTTATAGATTCCTTAATTTGATCATTTGCTCACGAAATAAAGATGTTATGGAATTAATTCTCGAATAAAATATTTTTTGTGCAACCGGACGCCAAGTGGTCATTTCGCGTACGCGATGCAGGACGCGAGATCCGATTTCGCGGCCTGTATTACGTTACCCTTAGTAACGGCCGCGAAATTGTATTACGCAGCCGTTACTAAGGGTAACGGCCGCGAAACGCGTTTTATTTATGTTGTTTCCGTAGAAACATTGTGACGTGAAAGCCGACTCTATGTACATTCATTTATGATAAAAATTTTGTAATTATGTATTTCTTACAGCTGCACAAAAAATGTTGTGTATACTACGTCCGCGAAATTCTTTAGCGCCCTCGAGATTGTCCTGCCTCGGCCGCAAGCGGCCTCGGCGACAATTTTTCTCTCGGTACGCTAAAATGGAATTTCGCGGCCTTAGTATACAACTAACTATTAAAATACCCAGTAAATCACACCCCTAATAATCAAGTCGATTCGATTTATCGAAAAGCAATCCCAGTCCTAGTCAGGATTCGTCCGTTTTTATATTTCAAATCAATTCGAATTTTGAATTTTATATCAAATTTTGTAGAAATTTTACACTAGCAAAAAGTCAAATATTGTAGAAACTGCAGTAGAAAATTCTAGATCATGAGAAAGTTTTACGACAACGGCCATACCACATTGAAAGCACCGGTTCTCGTCCAGTCGCAACCCGGCATCCGTTGGGGTAGGTCGGAGTGATACGAGATCGCGTAAAGGTAACTTGGTGCGACGGTTAAAACACGGGCCGAACACCGTTATTTCTTGACTTTTATAGTGTTAGTTTGTAAATACTAGTGTAAATACTGTGTTCATAGAGTAATATTAGCGCATGAGACTAAAAAACAAGACAAAAAGGCAAACAACATGCGGAAGAAGTAAACCGCTGACTATTAAACACAAGATAGTGAAAAGTGAAAAAGTGAAAAAACTGAAACCCATAAAACAAACAATAACTAACGGCCGGCCGGCTGTAGCTGAAATCGGCGATGAAAGCTTAAATAACGAATCAATTACAGACAAACAACAAAAAACTAGTGAAACGTTGAATCAAACAATGGAAATTTCAGAACATGCCAGCGACAACGAGTCGCCAGTGCGTGACGTCGAGATGACGCCAAGCGCAGACAATACGGATATTGGTTTTACCGTTGTCCAAACAAACAAAAGAAGAAAGAAGGGTACACCCGAGAGGACCTCGACAAGCAATGTAAACACTGTGCGACAGGTAGAAAGCCCCAATAGATTCCAACCACTGGACTCGGACCTTGAGACAGACGACGACGAGGACAACAATACGAGCAACAAAGAGCAGGCACCGCCTCCTATCGTAATCCACAAAAAACCAGAAGACAATAAACTATTCATTGAAACAATCAAGGAATATGTAAAGAAGGACTTCCAAATAAGGCACACAAGCACAGGCCTGAACATCTACACCACGTGCCAACAGGACTGGAACGCCCTCAAGCTCAGATTAGCTAAGAAGGAGATCCCATGGCACACATACACCTTAAAAGAATGCAAAACCCACGCATTCGTCCTGAGAGGACTGGACCACGCGCCGGACCCCGCACAAATTGCCAAGCAACTGGGAGAAAAGCTAATACAAGTAGTTAACGTATACCGTATGAACAACACGACCAGACCACTGTATTTAGTAACTACCAATAAATCGGAAACGATAAAAACCGTAGAAAAAGTAAAGGTAATAGATTACACCAGGATTACGTGGGATAAGTACCACAACAACAGGCGTCTAACACAGTGTCACAGATGCCAATCATGGGGACACGCAACATCGAACTGCTACGCCAAGCCCAGGTGCCTTAAATGCGCGGGAAATCACTGGACCAGGGAATGCACAAAACAGGACAGGGAAACGCCCGCCACTTGCGCCAATTGCCAGGGAAATCATCCCGCAAACTCGTTAGATTGCCCGCATTACAAACAAAAGGTAGAATGGCTCGACACTAAAAAGGGAAAGCAAAACAGAAACAAAGCAACACCGGTAAGTCGAACAAACCCGCCCAATGTAAACAGTCAGAGGGAATTCCCGCCCATCCAAACGCAGACAGTTTGGCAAACGGCGCCAAACAGCTGGGCTCAGCAAGGAATGCCGCAACCGCAAGTCCCACTCACCCGGACTTTCGAATCCAGGGGCGCTTTACAGCAACAACAAGCACCGTCCACCCGGACCGATGGAAGTCGGGCCGCCCCGGACCAGCTGCAACACTTCCAACAATTAACGACAGAGGTGAATAAACTCAATAACTTAATAAACATTGGTGCGTTAGTTAAGGCATTAAAGGACCTAAATAACATCTTAGAAAACTGTAGCACAGTACAGGAAAGATTTTTTGCGACATTAGAGTTCACTAACAATATTAATCAGTATGGTTTATAAACTCAAAATAGCAACCTGGAACGCGAACGGTATAAAACCCAGACTAGGACAATTAATTAACTTCTTAATTAGGCTAAAGATAGACATTCTGCTAGTGAATGAAACTAGGCTAAAATTAGAAGATAAGTTTAAAATCAGGGGATTTACAGTACTTAGAAAGGACAGGCAGGATAATTCAGGATATGGTGGGGTAGCAATCTTAATTAAAAACAACGTTCCCTACATTAAAATGCATGATTTTAACGTGACGACAGAATCCCTAGGTATCACACTGACAGACAGAACCAACATCATTGCCACATACAACAAACCACGAAACAAAATTAGCGTACACGATCTAGATCAGCTAACAATAGGAAACAAAACACTAGTTATAGGTGACCTAAACGCTAGACACTCCGATTGGAATTGCAACAGAAACAACACTAACGGATTAACCATACGCAAATACGCGGATGATAACAATTTAATCATTTTAAACACAGACACACATACACACTACCCAGAAAATAACACAACACCCACGACAATTGACATTATTATCAATAAAAACGTAACACGAATTACACAACCAATATCCCTAGCTGAACTAGACTCTGATCACAATCCGGTGGTTTTTGAACTACTTAATCAAAATAAAGAAGATCACAACACTAAAAAGACATCTTACAAAAAAACAAATTGGAAAAAGTTTAGGGAAACACTGGACAAGTTAATAACAATTAACAGACAAATAAACACACCCCAAGAAATTGAGGAAGCAGTACAAACATATACCAAAGCATTGCAAACAGCCAACCATAGGCACACGCAAAACATAAAAATGGACAACAACAAAGACACTCTTACACAGGAAATCAAAGACCTGATCACAACAAGAAATCAGACAAGAAGGGACTGGCAAAGGACCAGAAACCCGGACACAAAGACAAAACTGAATAGGGAAAGTCAAGAAATCAAACGTAAAATCACAAAACACAATAATGATAAATGGACCGCACTATTAGAAAGCCTGTCCCCCAGGGATAATAGCCTCTGGAAGATTACAAAAAGACTAAAACGACCATTCAAACTAACAAGTACACTTAAAAAACAAAACGGCGAAGCCATATTTACTGACAAAAAGAAAGCAGACCTATTAGCTGAGACGTTTAAAAAAGTACACGACTTAGACGAGACAAACAACACAGACGAACAAAACGACATAAAAAACACAACAGACGAATTCCTCTCCCAAATCCACCCCTTAACTCCCACACAAATAGCCAAACTCCTCACATCCCCCAGAGAAATAAATAACGTAATTAAAACACTGCCAAACAACAAGGCTCCAGGGCCGGACACAATAAGCAACATAATCCTAAAAAACTTAAACAAAAAAGCACTAGCACAACTTACATACATAATTAACTCGATACTAAAAACATCCTACTTCCCCACACAATTCAAAGCAGCAATAGTCGTCCCCTTACCAAAACCCGGCAAGAATCATTCCTATCCAATTAATTACAGACCAATCAGCCTACTAAACACCCTTGCAAAACTAACAGAAAAAATTATACTAGACAGAATCAACAGAACAGACAAAAAACTCAAAATTACTACAGACCACCAATTTGGATTTAGACCTAAACACAACACAACACAACAAGTAACAAGAATAGCAACAGACGTAATAAAAAACTTTAACAAGAGCAAAGTAACAGTTATGACACTCTTTGATATACAAAAAGCATTCGACACTGTGTGGGTCCAGGGGCTATTATACAAAATGATTCAATACAACTTTCCCCCGAACTTAATAAAATTAACAAATTCATACATGAAAAATAGAAGATTTCAAGTAAAAATTAATAATGCATTATCAGTTCAAAAAACAGTAAATGCGGGAGTCCCACAGGGGTCGGTCCTCGGTCCCCGCCTCTTCACACTTCACATAAACGACCTTCCAACATTTCAACAAACAAACTTAGCACTTTACGCAGATGACACCGCGATCTACGCGCATTCCTTCGCAGCGGAAGTAGCAAATCGTCAAATGCAAATTCATGTAAATAAACTAACTAATTATTATAAAAAGTGGAAGATAACCATTAACCCCGATAAAACAGAACAGATAATTTTCACAAGAAAGCACACTAACAAAAGGATCTTCACACCACTCAGGGTTAACGATCATATAATAAGACCGCAGCCTGCGGTAAAATATTTAGGCGTCACACTCGACAATAGACTAAATTTCAAGGAACACATTAAGCAAACAGTTAAGAAAGCACACAAAGCGGTAAGGGTGCTGTACTCGTTACTAGCTAAAAACGCAAAAACATCAAAGCAAAATAAAAAACTAATCTACACGTCAACAATTAGGCCGATAATAACATACGGTGCGCCAGTCTGGTGCAATTTAACAAAAACGGCACTAAAACCCCTACAGGTAATGCAGAACAAATGCCTTAGGTTAATTAACAATGCCGACAGATATACACGAATAACAGAACTACACGACATGACAGAAATAGAAACGATACAAGAACACATAAACAGAACATCACAAACATTT
Organism: Melanotus villosus; assembly: GCA_963082815.1. Lineage (NCBI taxonomy): Eukaryota > Metazoa > Arthropoda > Insecta > Coleoptera > Elateridae > Melanotus > Melanotus villosus. The sequence goes on from OY720421.1 coordinate 23,418,563, forward strand.
TACAAAACACAAATGGCAGCAAACAGACTTACACGAAACATAACGAACACACGCAGAAACAACACAAATGTGCCACCAAAACACAAACTCCCATATCAAAATCTACCTATTTTTAATGAGGATCTGTAACAAATAACAGTACAAGCCGAACAGGCATACTAATCGATTAATTACTGTGAACAAATGTAATTAAATGTATATATGTAAATAATTAGGATAAGTCTAGGTTAAGATAAATACGTAAGTAGGTTTTTTTTTTAAAAATTTTTCCTGCAAGTGAAAGTGAAAGTGAAAAGCACAAATAACATTAAAGGCGCAAACAACGCAAGCATTAATTATCGTGTCAAACAAAATAAACATATATAAAGATAAAATTCAAGAGATAGAATAGGTACTTTTAAACTGTAAAAATTATTATTAAATATTTCGCAGCACAAACAACTACCGGCTCACTAACTGTGATTGGTGAATTGGAACTAGTTGCAGTGCAGTAAAATATATGTACATGAAATTTAAAATAAACGTCTTTGTTGTTGTTGTTGGTTCTCGTCCGATCACCGAAGTTAAGCAATGTCGGGCGCGGTCAGTACTTGGATGGGTGACCGCTTGGGAACACCGCGTGCCGTTGTCACTTTTTGTTGTTATTGCTTGTAATTGTTATACATTGCTGCTTGTAGATTTTTTTTAAATATATTTCTTATTCCTGTATTGATTTATCAGATACATACTTCACATGTTGACAATAAATTTTATAGATTCCTTAATTTGATCATTTGCTCACGAAATAAAGATGTTATGGAATTAATTCTCGAATAAAATATTTTTTGTGCAACCGGACGCCAAGTGGTCATTTCGCGTACGCGATGCAGGACGCGAGATCCGATTTCGCGGCCTGTATTACGTTACCCTTAGTAACGGCCGCGAAATTGTATTACGCAGCCGTTACTAAGGGTAACGGCCGCGAAACGCGTTTTATTTATGTTGTTTCCCTAGAAACATTGTGACGTAAAAGCCGACTCTATTTACGTTCATTTAAGATAAAAATTTGTAATTATGTATTTTTTACAGCTGGACAAAAAATGTTGTGTATACTACGTCCGCGAAATTCTTTAGCGCCCTCGAGATTGTCCTGCCTCGGCCGCAAGCGGCCTCGGCGACAATTTTTCTCTCGGTACGCTAAAATGGAATTTCGCGGCCTTAGTATACAACTAACTATTAAAATACCCAGTAAATCACACCCCTAATAATCAAGTCGATTCGATTTATCGAAAAGCAATCCCAATCCTAGTCAGGATTCGTCCGTTTTTATATTTCAAATCAATTCGAATTTTGAATTTTATATCAAATTTTGTAGAAATTTTACACTAGGAAAAAATCAAATATTGTAGAAACTGCAGTAGAAAATTCTAGATCATGAGAAAGTTTTACGACAACGGCCATACCACATTGAAAGCACCGGTTCTCGTCCGATCACCGAAGTTAAGCAATGTCGGGCGCGGTCAGTACTTGGATGGGTGACCGCTTGGGAACACCGCGTGCCGTTGTCACTTTTTGTTGTTATTGCTTGTAATTGTTATACATTGCTGCTTGTAGATTTTTTTTTAATATATTTCTTATTCCTGTATTGATTTATCAGATACATACTTCACATGTTGACAATAAATTTTATAGATTCCTTAATTTGATCATTTGCTCACGAAATAAAGATGTTATGGAATTAATTCTCGAATAAAATATTTTTTGTGCAACCGGACGCCAAGTGGTCATTTCGCGTACGCGATGCAGGACGCGAGATCCGATTTCGCGGCCTGTATTACGTTACCCTTAGTAACGGCCGCGAAATTGTATTACGCGGCCGTTACTAAGGGTAACGGCCGCGAAACGCGTTTTATTTATGTTGTTTCCGTAGAAACATTGTGACGTGAAAGCCGACTCTATGTACATTCATTTATGATAAAAATTTTGTAATTATGTATTTCTTACAGCTGCACAAAAAATGTTGTGTATACTACGTCCGCGAAATTCTTTAGCGCCCTCGAGATTGTCCTGCCTCGGCCGCAAGCGGCCTCGGCGACAATTTTTCTCTCGGTACGCTAAAATGGAATTTCGCGGCCTTAGTATACAACTAACTATTAAAATACCCAGTAAATCACACCCCTAATAATCAAGTCGATTCGATTTATCGAAAAGCAATCCCAGTCCTAGTCAGGATTCGTCCGTTTTTATATTTCAAATCAATTCGAATTTTGAATTTTATATCAAATTTTGTAGAAATTTTACACTAGCAAAAAGTCAAATATTGTAGAAACTGCAGTAGAAAATTCTAGATCATGAGAAAGTTTTACGACAACGGCCATACCACATTGAAAGCACCGGTTCTCGTCCGATCACCGAAGTTAAGCAATGTCGGGCGCGGTCAGTACTTGGATGGGTGACCGCTTGGGAACACCGCGTGCCGTTGTCACTTTTTGTTGTTATTGCTTGTAATTGTTATACATTGCTGCTTGTAGATTTTTTTTAAATATATTTCTTATTCCTGTATTGATTTATCAGATACATACTTCACATGTTGACAATAAATTTTATAGATTCCTTAATTTGATCATTTGCTCACGAAATAAAGATGTTATGGAATTAATTCTCGAATAAAATATTTTTTGTGCAACCGGACGCCAAGTGGTCATTTCGCGTACGCGATGCAGGACGCGAGATCCGATTTCGCGGCCTGTATTACGTTACCCTTAGTAACGGCCGCGAAATTGTATTACGCAGCCGTTACTAAGGGTAACGGCCGCGAAACGCGTTTTATTTATGTTGTTTCCCTAGAAACATTGTGACGTAAAAGCCGACTCTATTTACGTTCATTTAAGATAAAAATTTGTAATTATGTATTTTTTACAGCTGGACAAAAAATGTTGTGTATACTACGTCCGCGAAATTCTTTAGCGCCCTCGAGATTGTCCTGCCTCGGCCGCAAGCGGCCTCGGCGACAATTTTTCTCTCGGTACGCTAAAATGGAATTTCGCGGCCTTAGTATACAACTAACTATTAAAATACCCAGTAAATCACACCCCTAATAATCAAGTCGATTCGATTTATCGAAAAGCAATCCCAGTCCTAGTCAGGATTCGTCCGTTTTTATATTTCAAATCAATTCGAATTTTGAATTTTATATCAAATTTTGTAGAAATTTTACACTAGCAAAAAGTCAAATATTGTAGAAACTGCAGTAGAAAATTCTAGATCATGAGAAAGTTTTACGACAACGGCCATACCACATTGAAAGCACCGGTTCTCGTCCGATCACCGAAGTTAAGCAATGTCGGGCGCGGTCAGTACTTGGATGGGTGACCGCTTGGGAACACCGCGTGCCGTTGTCACTTTTTGTTGTTATTGCTTGTAATTGTTATACATTGCTGCTTGTAGATTTTTTTTAAATATATTTCTTATTCCTGTATTGATTTATCAGATACATACTTCACATGTTGACAATAAATTTTATAGATTCCTTAATTTGATCATTTGCTCACGAAATAAAGATGTTATGGAATTAATTCTCGAATAAAATATTTTTTGTGCAACCGGACGCCAAGTGGTCATTTCGCGTACGCGATGCAGGACGCGAGATCCGATTTCGCGGCCTGTATTACGTTACCCTTAGTAACGGCCGCGAAATTGTATTACGCAGCCGTTACTAAGGGTAACGGCCGCGAAACGCGTTTTATTTATGTTGTTTCCCTAGAAACATTGTGACGTAAAAGCCGACTCTATTTACGTTCATTTAAGATAAAAATTTGTAATTATGTATTTTTTACAGCTGCACAAAAAATGTTGTGTATACTACGTCCGCGAAATTCTTTAGCGCCCTCGAGATTGTCCTGCCTCGGCCGCAAGCGGCCTCGGCGACAATTTTTCTCTCGGTACGCTAAAATGGAATTTCGCGGCCTTAGTATACAACTAACTATTAAAATACCCAGTAAATCACACCCCTAATAATCAAGTCGATTCGATTTATCGAAAAGCAATCCCAATCCTAGTCAGGATTCGTCCGTTTTTATATTTCAAATCAATTCGAATTTTGAATTTTATATCAAATTTTGTAGAAATTTTACACTAGGAAAAAATCAAATATTGTAGAAACTGCAGTAGAAAATTCTAGATCATGAGAAAGTTTTACGACAACGGCCATACCACATTGAAAGCACCGGTTCTCGTCCGATCACCGAAGTTAAGCAATGTCGGGCGCGGTTAGTACTTGGATGGGTGACCGCTTGGGAACACCGCGTGCCGTTGTCACTTTTTGCTGTTATTGCTTGTAATTGTTATACATTGCTGCTTGTAGATTTTTTTTTTATATATTTCTTATTCCTGTATTGATTTATCAGATACATACTTCAGATGTCCTCTTTGTTTCGAGGTCTTGATGCATACACAATATTTTTAATAGTTCCCCAAAGAAAAAAGTCTAGTGGTGCAATATGAGGCGATCTCGGAGGTCATTCGATTAAAGGGCTATTACGACCTACCCATCTTAAAGAAAATTTCTCGTCCAGCCATAATCGCACTATTCTTGCGTCATGAACTGAGGCTCCATCGAGCTAGAAATTCAATCGAATCGAATCCATTAATTCGGTATATAGAAAATTTAAAAACCTTTGTGTGTTTAACGTATTGAAGAAGAAAAAGGGGCCAATGATTTTTGTATTAGAATTGCACACTACACATTAACTTTTTGTGCATATTGCCTTTTACAAATTATAACCCAACTTGGGATCTCTGCTGCCCAGTATCTGCAGTTCTGTGATGAAACTACACCGTTGGTGGTGAACGTAGTTTCATTTGTAAACATACTTTTTTTCAAAAATTCTCCGTCGTTTGCAAAATTAGCTTAACGCCATAGACAATACTCCATTATTCTATGGAGATCCCCTTCTTCAAGAGTGTGCAAGAATTTTGGCTTGTAAGGTTTTAATTTATGACGACGAGGACGTCTCCAAATTTTAGTACCTATAAGATATATTTAAATAAATTTCTACTCATCTCGTAAACTCGTGCGAGGATTAGTACCATATGCTGCTAATATTACTGCATCATCAGGGTGCCTTCGATTGTTTACTTCTTCCAGTAGCGTTAAAACGACTACTCCATGATGGATAGGTGGACGTTCAGCAGCCCCTCCGATAGAGCGTACATTATCACCAACAAGTCGAATAATTTCTACCTTTTCAAGGATACTTAACCGTTGTTCAGCCATCACTAAACAAACAACAAAAAATTCCATACCACTTAAGTAAATTGTGTTTTAAGCTGACGTTACGAACGATTTTGAATTGTTTTCATTGTGCGTTGCACACTTGATATTTGAGATAAGAAAGTTTTTAATTAGTTCACACAAACATTTAAAAAAATAAAATTTTATCAATGAAACGTTATATTTGGAGTATTTTTGTGATTAGCTGATTAGTAGGGCTAGGATTTTGATGATTTTGTATCTTTTTTTCTGAAAGTCTGAGACATTGCTCAGTTATATATAAACGTGTTTCAGGACACATTGAATCACATGAGAGCAACTTGTTGGTGCATTTTTTTGCATTTTTTGCCATTTTTGAGGAATGGGGCATTTTTTGCTAATTTTTATGGTATTTTCAGAATTTTTTGGGGTTTTTGTGTGTTTTTCTTTGAATTTTTTGTATTTTTGAGGAATAGCGTTAATTTTTTTGATATTTTGCGATATTTTACTTGGCGAGCTTATAAACTTTTGTTAAAGTTTTATTTTTCATGCAGTCTAGAACAAAATGCAATATTTTTCTTTTCTCGGTAGTTCCGGTTGTTCCGGTATTTTTACCTGTTTAGAAATGAAGCCTAAAACCTCTATTGTTAGCTAAATGCAAAGTTAATGTTTTCTGGGAACGTGCTTAAGTCATCCACAAAAGAATGCCCATTAAGGGATTAAATTTCTTTGGAATGCAGTCAGTGAGTCAGTAACTTACATAGTTGTTTTCTAAGACTGGCCTGCAGTGGGTGGGAATGAACCAACAATAATTTTGCAGTCTTATTCAGTTTTTTCACGTTCTTATCAACAGATTTATATGTCATCTTTTTAAATTTTTATGTCATTTTTGCGAGATTTTTAAGTCATAATTGCATCTTTTATTTTGCATTTTCGCTGATTTTTAACGTCATTAAAATCCTAGCCCTACTGATTAGCAACAACTTTTTTAAATACTTTTTTGCTCTATCTTAATCACTACTATGACTTAACTTGAAACGCTAGTTTTTATTTTAATCGTAGCTTTGACTCGTAACAAATCACAGCCCTACAAAAAGATTCATCCTAATGGCCTCTATCACTGCTAAAGGTTTAATACTAACTGCGTTATTAGTAAAACGGTTATTTAGGTATCTTCATGTAAACTGAAACAGATAATAGTGTTGGGCTAAAGGATGAAATAAATTAATTAAAACTGAAACAAACCAGTTTTCGAGCAAATCCTGGAACACGTCGATTTTATTTTACGAAAATGCACATTTTTCCATTAAATTGGATTTTCGATCGCCATTTGTTTTCGAGTAATGACATAAGCGACATTTTTTTACTTACTGGTTTTCGTGATTTCGATAGATCTTTTGAGAAATTGTCAAAACCTCAAAACGTTAACATAAAATTTTGATACCTTACGTAAGAAAATTTTGAGCACAAAACAATTGAAATCTACAACCAGTAATCTATGATAATGATACTCACAAGTAACTAGCAAAAAAGTGACAACGGCACGCGGTGTTCCCAAGCGGTCACCCATCCAAGTACTGACCGCGCCCGACATTGCTTAACTTCGGTGATCGGACGAGAACCGGTGCTTTCAATGTGGTATGGCCGTTGTCGTAAAATTTCCTCATGATCTAGACTTTTCCAGTGCACTTCCTACCTACAATATATTGTCAACAGTAATATCACAAATGACTAGAATTTTACCGGCAATTTTTTTGCCGTCATGAACACGACTGTTTGTTGCGACGAAAATCTTCACGAGTGCGACAGCACGAGTGACCATTTTCTAAAGCAACAAGCAAGAGTGATCGTGACGGCAAAAATTGCCTGTAAAATTCTAGTCACGAATGGTATTTGGCATGACAATTTCTCGAATTATAATGAAATTACTGAAATACTTGTCATTCAAAAAATTTTGACAGACGTTGTCTCTAAGCAACGAGGAAAATTTCACTAGTAGTGAAATTATCACTTATAATCTCACAAGAGCATTAATTCTTTCCGGAAATTTGTAGGTGTGCATTTCAACAACGTATTAATCGATTACGTTTTCCGGACATGAATAAAGCAATAATAATTCAGTACATATTTAAATTTTAGAAACGTAACCATAGCAACTTGTACGTCAGCTGTCATATTTTTTGACATAAAAAATTCCACTTCTTAATTTCACCAGGTTGGTCAAGCGATCAACAAAAAATTTCCAAGAAATTTGAACGTTGCCGTAGTAACTATGCTCAATATTGCGTTTCTATTGGTCGTTAATTAGTGTCGTACGATTTTCGGTGTCATTCGATTGTGATTGGTTCAATTCACCAAAATACTGTGATTTCATTGTATGACAGATTATGAGTAGAAATATAATTATCATTAGCTCGAATAAATTTGGCGTATTGAATAATTTCGTTTAATGGTTCAACGCGTGAAAGATTCATCAAATACTTTACAATTTACATGTCGATAATAAACTCTTATATGTTCTTTAATTTGATTTAGGAAAGTAATATAACAAAGGTATTCTGTCTTTTATTGTTATTACTGTTATTAGAAACAATTAAGTCCTTTATAAATATTTGAAAATTCTTCAATTGTAGCTCGACGTTATTTACTGAACTGCTTTAAATCTCGTGCTATATGAATATAACTAAACAGAAAGCTGAGTGTTAAAATAATAATAAAGCTTTATGTCTAAAATAAAAATTTCAGAAATTTGACCCAAGAAAAGCGCAAGGAATATTTAACATCAAACAGAAAGTTGTTTTCGCACTAACTATAAATAATCAAACACTGCAAAATTACGACGAGCAAAATAAATTATATTGCAGTAATCAAAGGAAGTGGAACATTATGCAAGAATCAAGAAATAAACATGTTATAAAAGATAAGTCTGTATCATAAATGAATGGTGCAAAAGAGTATACGCTATTCTTTGGTAATGCCAAGTCGCCAAGTGGGATTGATTATTTTATTATGTGTTGGCACAGATATGTCCTATACAAAATAGACTGTGAAAACAAAAAAATTGTTTAGTGTACGGTTATTTATCACAGGAAGTTTTTAATTTCGAAACTTGATAACTTGATTAGTTAATTAAATCACCTTAGATCCATTTATGTGGGTTCTGGTGCTTCAGTATAATTGATATAGAAATAAATTTTTCAATATTTTACTTTTCAAAGCATCAAAGTTGATAAATGGAAATCATTTCCATTTTCAAGAAACGTAGCAGAAATTATGTTAATAATAAACATTTGCATTTGATATTTTTGGGACATTTTTATACAAGCTTAAAACATTGCGTATACTTAGTTAAAAAATAGTCATGTATTCTGAAATTTTTACATAGTCATACTATGTAAAAATTTCATACTATGATAACGAAGCAAGTCTTAACAAATAATTTTAATTTTCGATTTAGAAATTGATAAGAATGTTCCACCAAACAAAAGTTTTGTAAAAATCTGAAAGTATTTTCATTTAGAATACCACCACCATTTAAATTTAAAAATAACTGGGTATCTAATTTGTAGTTGCTAATGACTAAATAGACATTTATATTACTAAGTAATAGTAGAACAGGTACTGCAAATTTAAAATTTGTAGCGACTACAACTCCTAAAGGAGTGTATACGCTGTATAGTCATATACTGTGGCTGCTCGTGAGATTTTAGGGGTGAGGACTGCAGAAAAAATAACTCTAAATTAATGAGAAAATCTTACCTTAATTTTATTTATGGCGGAAAATAAAGTCCAAGCGGCGGTGGCTGCGATACAGTTAGCTTTCTGTATCAAAAAGGAAAATCCAACGTCGTAAGAAAATGTTTAATGCCTGCAGGAGATAAAAATCAAAAATCTACAAGCTTTACTAGATTATCCTCAAAATGACATCAATGACTTAATTCCTCTTCTAAATTCGACAAGATATTTTGTCAAAATCGGCCATCATTTACAGGAAATTTGAATAAATTACGTGCGCATTTGTTTCACGTCTGTAAATCTGATAAGAGATTTACCACCCACTGATTCATATTATCAGAACATTTTGAGAGCTGCACGTCAAATAATTATTTGGAAAAGTACGACTATGAAGGATAATTTGCTTATCCCAAACTTAATAACTATAGCTATAGGTGTTCGTCCCAATGTAACTTACCAAAGTAAGTAAAGCTGAACTAGAATGTATAATAGAAGTTGCTATTGTGAGTGTTAATCTGTTAATGTACATATTAGCTATTAAACACTTGTAAATTGTTGCAATTAAATTCATAAAAAGTTAAACCATCAAAGATCGGCTGGATGGGGTGTACGGGGAAAATTTACCGTCTTATTCTGTGGTAAAAGATTGGTCAAAACGGTTTCGAATGGGACATGAACCCTTGGAAGATGACGCAAGAACAGGAAGAACGGTGCAAGTGGTTAAGGACGACAAGATTGCGCTTGTAGAGGATATCGTATTAGGCGAACGACGCTTGAAGGTGAAGGAAATAATATCAAAAATGTCGGGGCTTTTCGATAAAATCGTTCGACGGATCATCCACGATCATTTAGGCATGAATAAAGTTAGTGCAAGGTGGGTCCCTAAACATCTCTCAGCAGTTCATCGTCAGCTTCGTGTTGAATGTGCTCGATCCTTTTTGGAGCTCTGTGGAGAAAACCCTGTGGACGTGTTGAAGACAATTATTACTGGGGATGAAACTATGGTTCTCTACTATGATCCTTTGTCCAAAAGGGAGTCAATGGAATGGAGGCGAAGAGAAGAAGCACCGCCAAGAAAGTTCAGCGTCTGCCAATCGACAAAAAAGGTGATGGCTAGGATCTTTTGGGATTGTGAGGACATTCTTCTTATAGACTTTAAAGAACGCAACACCACAGTTAACGGGGCCTATTATGCAGAACTTCTGCACAAATTGAGACAAAATATTTGGGAGAAAAGACGTAGGAAACTGACCTGAGGCGTGCGTTTGCTGCACGACAATGCGTCCGTGCACACTGCTGGAATTGTGCAAGCCGCAATTCGTGAGCAAATCGATCACCCCCCGTATAGTCCAGATATGGCCCCCAGTGACTATTACTTACCTGTTTGGAAATTTGAAAAAGGACCTTCGCGGATACCATTTTAGTGACGACGAAGAGGTGAAGGCTGCATGGGACCATTTCGAAGACAAGACATATTTTTTTAAAGGTATCGAATTGTTGCTAAAACGATGTAATAAGTGCATTGATGTCGGGGGGGGGGGGGGGGGGGGATTATATTGAAAAATACAATTTAATCCTGAGCCTACGCCTTTTCTTTCATAGTCAGGCCGAGAAATTTTGGCGCTTACCTCGTATCTAACTGAGTGTCTTGACTTTGATAATTTATGTGATCTTTTAACACAGTTTAATACTAATAAGAAGAAGTGGGTTACTAACAGCGATCATAGATGGATGACACATGATGTATTAGCCAAAGATAAATGAAGAAGAGACATTTAGATAGAAGTGCATGGAAAGCTACGACAAACCATCCAGAAGACTGAATACCGCTGATGATGATGAATTGATAAATCACAATCCTGTCAGCAGAAAATAACCCTTTCTACGCAACTATGTCTTCAAATTCTAATTATATATTTCTAAGTCATACTTTTTTGCTAATAAATATTGAAACACTATGGTCGGTATTCTGATATCATATTTAAATGTAACGTCATGTTTAATTACCATGGCAATATCCCGTATCTCTGTTACACACATATAAAATTATATGTATAAAGCTATATCGTTTTATGTTTACGCTAAACACGACTTTAGTTAGAGACAACTTCAAAAATAAGATCAGAATACGGTCCAATAAGTTTCAATAGTAGTTCGCTAATTTGTTTGCGCAGTGTATTATTTTTTTTTAGTTGTCCTGTTTTATGCTGAATTTAGTTTAGTTTTCGTACTTTCATAAATAAAATGGAAAAAGAAGATGGTTCACATGTGACATATCCATATTAAAAATTAAAGGTGCAGTTTTTCATAAACCAATTAGCAAACTGTGGATTTTCAACTGTATACATACTTAATCTAAACGGTAATACACATACGGTTTAGCATAAGATATAAAACGTAGAGCATCATTGAAGGAAGAACGCAGCCAGGATATACACTGTTTACACAAAAAGAATTACGGGAGATAAGGAAACCACAAAAAAAAAACGATAAATAGAAACCACAGCTCATCAAACGGCAGGTCTTACCAACCTTTTGTCAGTCGAGTCCTTCCGGTTCACTCCACAAGCTACAACAATCTCTTATTATCTTATCATTATTGTTTAATTAAATGCACATAGACTAAAAATCTTTCGGGTTTATACTGTATGCCCTGTTTCAAAACGCCACCTATGGAAATTCTTAAATTTTAATTTGTATCTCTACCATGGGTTTTAGGGGCAAAAGTAGATAGAATGTGTTCGAAGTCTTTTCTGAACATAATACAATGAAGAATGAAATAATATTGCTAAGATTCCTTGCAAACGACAACCGATTATAGTGTGCGTGAAACAAACAGACGTATACATCTTAATGGTCACGCCTACTAATTTAAGTTGAAGTGATGGTGCTTCTTTTGGGTAAATACGAGTATCTATTTATTTTTACAAAATAGAAAAGTTTTATCGACAAGTATTATCTAATACGTTCAATTTACTTTTTATGCCGCATAATAGGGATAGAACTGATATTTAACATGTAATTTTCCTATGTTGCGTTTTGAAACGGGACATACGATATACACACACCATTAAACAATAAATAAAACTAGTTTACTGCTTCATTTTTCAGAAGAGTCACTTTTTTAAATCTATTTTGTTGTAAAAATTGACTGTTTTTATTTGTATTATTTGTTGCTTATAAATCATATTGCAACGGTTTTAAAACGTTCATTTAAAACTTCGGTTCGTTGTGTGAATTATTTATTAACAAATATTAAAATTATTAAGTAACGAAGAAATACGAAATAACAACTTAACACTAATATTAATTCTAATACAAAACACTAATATTAACCCGTAGCACTAATTAATTTATTTGTACAGTTTGTTTATTTATAACTATTCACGTATATTTATATTAACTTTACCGACGTACATATTCGCGACCGTTTATGTAGGCTGGATTAGACTGCCCCGTGTTTGTTTGGTCGCGCCTTATATATCCCAGCTCGTCCTTCCAGAACTCCATTCCAGAAAGTTCGACTAGTCGCGCGAGTATGAGTAACCGTCGACCGCTGTGGAAGATTCTCGGCGGATGACGAATATGATCCCACACGTGTGCTGGCGCATCTC